>OX438830.1:4380198-5615900 GCA_949315975.1 Eudonia truncicolella
ATTGAGCTGACGGCCAACCTCCAGTAATGAGAGGCACTACAAGAAGAACTGTCCCACTTCTTCTTCGGGCTGATGATGAAACCCGAGCAATGCATCGTTAAATACGAAACACATTGTTCTTAAACAAATACAAACAACCTCCGGATATGAGCTCACCACTTTGCCACTGTCACTACGTCCTACAGATAAATTAAAAATATGTATATTTGATTGACCAGTGTTCTGAGAGGGTAGAAAGTAGGGAAGATTGGCGTCTTGTTGTGTCGGGGGCCATGATCCACTACGGGTCTCTGAGCCAGCGGATTAAGTAAGTATATTTTATTACAGACTGGCTAGTCAATGGAGAAACATACCAGCAACTGTCAAAACTATTTTTATTATTTATAACTTTTTAGGTTACAGAAATTAAAGGTTACGTCAATAAAAAGTTTTAAAGCACTGTTATAATGATTTTATTTACCCATAAATATTCTGAAATTGAATTTATTTTTCTCAAAGAGTGAAAAAGATGAAAAAAATTATTCTTACAGACACAAATAATTTCTAAAAGGCAATTATCTTCTTCTTACAAAACCATACATCATCACCATCAGCCTGTAAACACTCCATTGCTAGGCTCCACTCATGAACACATAACGTACCAATTAAAATCACACAGCACATAGCATAAAGGGAAATGGTGCCCCAACTTACTACTCTCACCCAAGCACAATGCACTATGGTACATCCAACACATAGGTACCTGTGCAATAATGAACTAAATCACATAAAGGTATATTTAAACACTTGTTTAAGTTTCGCATCAAGCTCTGCCCGCCGCCGCCGCCTCGCTCCACTTACGGTACAGTCGCGCACACAAGTGTCGCCGCTATTACGCGCAATGCGCATTACAATCGGCTTACCAATTAATTTAAGCCAAACAACGATATCGGATGATTTATGGCGCTAAGTTGCGGATGTTAGGATCATTACGCTCTCGTTGCAATTTTAATTTGCTTTGACCAGTTTAATTTCGTCGTCGCTAGTGTAAATTTTCTGAAGCAGATTTTACCGAGCTGTTTAAAATGATTTTTCATTATATACAATTCGTTGGTAAAAAGAGAAAACTGCTTAAGCGCCAAAAATAATTTGGTAGGAAATGCATTTTTTATATTATACTCTAAAGTGCATTTCCCACGAATGCTCTTTTGGTGTTTAAGCAGTTTTTCTTTCCACTGACGAGTTATATAGAATAAAATCATTATTAAAATAAGTAAAATACTCGTACTAAGTATTCATTACCTATCTCTCATTAATAATTGGTCATGGTATAACATGTTCGTATACTATTGTAGGTGGCTGACTAAACCCAATTTCTGCAGTTTAAATACATTGTAATTTACTAGTTATTTTATACGGAGTAAAAATAATAACAATCTTAAAAAAATATTTTAACGACTAATCAAATTAAAATTCTGACAGAATCAAAGTAATTACGTCGTCATCTTTTCCTATTAATAGCACCAGAACTTTCCTTTCCATTAACATCCCTTAAACTTCGCCCACTAGCAAGTTATCTCTTCGTATTTTTAGTATCATAAAAGCGTACCGAGTGTTTTTTTAATTCTTTGCTTAACATTTATGACATAAAAAGTGGACGGATTCATCATAATAACACTTAGTTTAGCAACAAAAACAATTTGGCGCATGATGGAAACAAGTGTCGGTACAACGGTAACGACACTACATATCAGCAATTGATTTTGACGGAACAATTTTGCACGCGACAGTACAATTAAAAACATTGTGAGACTTTCAAGTGGACTAATCGTTCAGCCGGTGACGCACAGTGGTACATTTAGTTAGTACAGATCAATAAAAACAACCGCAATTATCTTTACAAACAAATCTTTACATTTTTGTTGTTCTAGAAAGGTGCTTGATAAAGTAGCGTAATACTGCAACCATCATAAGCAGAAGGCAACACTCCTGGACACGGCACGCATTGTCAGGAGATTTCTTTCTCAAAAAATGATTATATAGTAAGATCGCAATTGAAACGCACAAACTACTGTGTCATCAATATCTTAGCTCCAAATGGAGACTAAGTAATATTTAAATTGCACATACATGCTGGTAGTGCATAATACCAGAACACAGGTGAAATGTTAAGATAAATAAAGAATTAAACAATAACTATAAATCCCGAATTCATTTTGAAATACACTTTTATTTGATGGCTGTATATTAGTCAAGATATTTAGCTACTCTCCGAATTAAAACAAATACAACAATTTAGAATGGAAGAATGAACCCTTTTCCAGATAAATCGAAATTAAGATTTAAGCTGAACAGTTGAAGCCGTTTTGTTGGTCTTATTAAACGAGTTTGTAATTGGATTGAATAAGAATCGACGCCTCGCCTTTCTTCCCTCAACTTTTTGAGAAGTAATTCAATTAGCTTTTCAGTAATATCATTTTGCCTTTTTCTGTCGACTTCAGTTATTATTTGAATTCATAGAATGAACATAAAGTGTTGTAGAGAAGTAAAGAAGAAAATTATTTGAATTTTCAACACCTTTTTCGGTCGTATTACACGTATTATAAGTCAGGCTTAAATTATGTTGAAAAATAACAGTTCAGTTCAGTTCAGAAAAAGTGCAGTCTTGGTTTGACACGTCAGGATAAATTATGTAAAATAAACGAAACGAACGGGTAAATAAAATGAACGGATCTAGTCGCGATCCATATAAGTAGTGTACCGTTCTAACATGTAGCGTTAAAGACTATAGAAATTAACAAAATACGCCACAGCCTTTTCCTCATAAACACTAAAACAGCACATGGAGACATCAGGCTATAATCCACCACTATAGGCTAATACGGTCTAAGTTATGTTGTTGGTATAATATTTCTAGGATACTCGTATTATGTTCAAAATGTTAATGTTATAATTTTTGTTTCCTCCAGTTTTCTATGTTCAACACTTAAAGACGGCTGCCCCACCGTGCGCACTGCGCGTACGCATCACAACGCGACGCCCGCGCATATTGCACAGACGCTGTAATTGCTCTGTCACTTTCGTAATTATCATCGCGCCGGCCCGCGTTTCTCCGCAATGTTTGATTTATAGATATCACCTTTGCATGCAACGCTACTTTTTACACCATACATCACGATCAATGGTTTGTTTATCTATTAAAATTTGAGTTATTGTATTTTTTCGAAAGCGGGTAAAAGTGAAATGATGTTACGCTGTATTAATTTGAATGAGTTAATATATTAAATACATGAGAGGTTTTTATTTTGGCCTTCTGTTTCATGCTTACGTACCGTCACTTATTTAGGATATCATGAAAATTAGGCGCATTAAATAAAAAATCAGCTCATTATGTTTATTTTTTCCGAAAATCTCGAAACCAGTATATTGCATTTTATGAATCGTCTTAAATTTCTATAATTACATGTGTATATAAAGGGTTTTCTCAAAATAACGCAAGATTTGAATTAAATAGAAAACAGTTTTTAGTCTTCAGATTGTGATTTTTTTATTGAATCATAAAATACTTAGGATACTTTTATTTGTGGAATAACTTTTCTTTTATCGAAATTTTCCATTTTGCATAAATGTGGGTGCTGCTGGTGCTCGACATCGCGACATGATAACACAGTTCTTTCTGCCTCAATTGGAGGACATTGATATAGACGACATGTGGTTTCAACAAGATGGTGCCACATGCCATACAGCCCGTAAAACAATTCAATTACTGCATGAGACATTTCCTAGTCGTCTACTCTCTCGATTCGGTGATCAGAATTGGCCCGCTAGATCTTATGATTTAACACCCTTAGATTTATTTTTATGAGATTATTTGAAGTCCTATGACTTCAAATAATCTCATAAAAATAGTTGGGGTGGTTGGTGGGCTTGTTGTCATAGACCTATGTCTATGACAACAAGCCCACCAACCACCCGTGCATTACAGGAGGGAATTAAACGCTGCATCAAGAAATTCAGCCACTTTCATGCAAAATGATCATGGAAAAAGAGTGCATACGTGCCAGCAAAGCCGTGGAGGCCATTTGCCCGTTGTGTTATTCCATAAATAACCTATCCTATGTATTTTATGATTCAATCAAAAATTACAATCTGAAGACTAAAAACTGTGTTTTCTATTTAATTCAAATCTTGCGTAAACTTTGGGTGTTACTTTTGAAAGGTCCCGATAAAATCTAGGATTCTTTACAGATTTCCAAACACATCACAAAATGTTCTTTGGCATAGACAAAGTTTATAATGCGTAAAACTGGCTGCTTAATAAATATTATCGAAGTAAAAACTAATTAAAGTTTCTGCCACCGCAATTATGAGGCCCTTGGGTTTAATACAATTTTGGTAATCTGCGTTACATGTAACCGGGTCTAAGCGACCAGTATACACTTTTAAACATTCAACGGCTCTTCAGAATATAGGTATTTAAGGCATTCCTTTTAAAGTACCTGAAGGTTCGGCATAGCTTAGTCAGCCCGTGAGCTACGCCAGAGCCTATATATAGCCTAAAGGTTAAAAATAATGAAACCCTGCAATACGTTTGAAGCGACTGGCTATAAAGACTAAACTGTTATTTAATCTGTGCCCAAACTTTGACTGCCTAGCGAGTTTGTTTGTTCCTAAGTAGGTAAGTAGGGGTTGAAGCTGTTGCTATATATTGTAATGGTTCTATGCTACTGTGATTGAACAAGCAAACAAGTAACAGCCAGTTAGTAACTACTAGGAACCGCTTGCTGACTATAGAAGCCTTAATAGTTCTGTGTTAAGCCCTAATAACCTGTATTATTATTGTGTATTAATATTTATTGTAATGTATTATTACTATAGAATTTACGTATCTATATATTTTATATAACATGTCTACATATTTTATCTACAATGAATGTTATCAGTTGAGTGTTTTTGCTTTATTTTTTTTCTTTTGAAACCCTTACTGGTCGTCTGGTAGAGAATGCCTCGGGGCATGCTTTTTGCGCTTTTTGCTGTATTTTTGCAATAAAGAATTAATAAATAAAATAAATAAATAACTTTAGCCTGGATAACCATGGATAGTAGACGAGCAATTGTCACTACAGCTCAACCATAGCCCTGGACGGTATAAATCAAATCAAATCATATATTTGCCAGAACTTTATTTACATGCATACAAAAATATAAGTGTCGGTTAAATGCCAATCAATCTATCTTAATTACCTATATAGGCTTCTAGCGAATAGAGAAACCTACAGACCTACAAACCCAGAGAAGACTAACGAAGCGATGGCATAATGACGTTATTAAGAGCTATTTGTAGCCTAAACTGAATAAATTATTTTGAAGAATTTACAGCAACACCTACCGTACAGTGATTCAGTTGCGCGACGAGACCGCGAAAGACAACTTCTACGTGTTCAGACGACGGCAAACATTCCTGAAAGCTCTTGCTACGAACAACAAGCTTGTGTAAATGCGCACAAGCATCATTATCCCAGATTTCAAAGCGTCGGGGATCGAAATCCCCCAATGTAATCAAACGAGATGTAGGCGTGTTTATATTTGCGTTGACGCATGCAATGTAAAATTAGCTTTCATAAGATTTTTACTTAGATACGTTTTGGAAAATAACTTGGTATAGGTACAAATAAAATAAACGTTAACTGGACAATGCAATAGAAAGATCAGATGTAATCAAAATCCGTCGGGATGGTGACTATCCTAATAGCAATTTTTGCAGCCAAGCCGTATACGTTCCGGTACAGGATCTAATTTCATACAGGGCATCGGTAATACACAAGGAGCTCGATGGCGCAGTGGTTAACGCGCCCGGTCATCGGTTGGGCGACCAAAAATTTTATAATCCGTGCTTCGGAAGGCACGTAAAGCTATTGGTTCCGGGTGCATTAACAATCACTAACAACCACCAATCCGCACGGGCTAACGTAGTGGTTTATGGCCCAATCTCCATGTCCATCCATAGAGAAGGCTCGCAACCCATGGGGACATAAAATTACCGGATAATGATGATGACGAATGTACTTACATGTGATAGAACCCTTGGTGTTGTTTGCGCGTATGTACTGCGGTGACCACTTTCCTTTAAAGTCGGTTTAAATCTTAAGACACATTTTTACAAAACCTGTAGTTTACAAATCGGAGTAGTGTTAACTGTAAAAGTAAAAGAAAGAAACATCGCTTTTAGTAGTAAATGTTAGCATGCTAATTGTGAACAATATACATCGCGCTTAGAATATGTATTTAATAAGTCTAATCCCACTTATTATATACTGATCCTAATCCGATTAAAAAAACATTATATACAGTTCTCTTCAGTTTCCTAAACATAAAATCACCATCTTAAATATAATTAAAAAAAAATATTAATTTCACCGATAAACACCACCACCAATTAATTAGGTAAAATGCATCGTACTATTATCCACCGCAACGTACATTTTGTGTTACGTTTGAGGATTCACGACGTTACTTCGACCACAATTAGCTACTGTTCCAAACCACACAACAGGAGCAGAGCATTAATTTAGGTAATGTCAAATTCAAGATTCAGTTTGGGCATATTTTTTGCGAAAGCTAGCTGTAATGCTATGGACTGACGACCTTGTCAATGTATCGGGGAAGAGCTGGATGAGGAAGGCAAGATCGGAGGAAAGGGAGTGCACTAGAACAGACCTACTCTCTACATTGGGTGGATAATGGTTGAGAAAGAAAGCAGGAAAGGGGTGCAATTCGCACATTCAGCCGTTGTGACAAAATGGAAGCTAACTTAAAAAAATATCTTTGTTTAATAGGTACGAGATAAGTAATAATGGGTAGGTATAAATATGACTAATGATATTCCACCCATGATCAGAGACTATACTGAAATCTTATGCGAACTTATTAAGGAATTCAAAAAGTGACGTTGCACTATTTTGTAATAAGTTTTGTAATAAGTTAATAGTTAATAATAGAAACTTACAAATTAATATTTTTGAGAAAATACAAATTTAAGAAAACAAAATTTACTCACAATTTAAAGTTTACTGTAGCTTTATTGTTATATTTCGTTTTCGATAGTAATAGATAGGCTTCCTTACCCAGTATTGTTCTATTTTACCATTTTACCATCAATCAAGGAATTGAAAGCTAATTAATTTTAGTCTAACACAGTAACAATGAGGCTAGTCTAGCTTCTATACGAACGTTGTATGTTGGGTTTAATAATAGTAATAATAATAATGTTGTATTGACCAAGAAAATACATAAAACTTAAAACAATGATAACAATTTTTATAGCATAGCATCAAAACTAGGCCGAGCCTCTGTCATAGATGGGTTTAAACAAAGCTTAGTTGAAAAACATAAGAAAGTATTATTGAATGAGCGTGTAGGAAGCCAATGGTAGGGAGAATGCGCCACTTTGAGGAAGGACAAAGAGAAGATCTTCCTCCGAGCTGGGTGGTATAGCTCAGGGACCGAGGTCCAATGGATGTTAGTTGGAGGTGCTATATATAGCGAAGGAGATGGTGAAACTTCGCTATCGCGATGCAGGCTTCCCTTACTATTTATCGTCGTAGTATGGCGACGTCGTTGGTATGCGTTTGTGGCGCCATCTGTTGACACGGTTGAGAAGGTGTTTGCTTCGTGTCGAGTTTGTGCGGCGTATGCGGTAGGTGACGCCGCCACAAGCGTATCATCATCATCACTGACTGTGAACATTTTAGAAGACGCTCATTTTCTATAATTGAATAAGCACTTTAAAAAAAGGCGTCTTGTCTCTATAGTCTTTTTTATTTTTTTTTATTAGCCTATTTTGTGTCCCACTGCTGGGCAAAGTCTCTTACAAGTCCTTTGATAAATTCGCTACAAATGGTATTGTTAGTGCAAAATTACATTTTATATATTACACTGTATATATTATATTACATTTTATATAATTTTTTTTTCCCGTGTGATACCGGGGATAAAGAATTGCACCACCCCATCTCTTCCCGTGGGTGTCGTAGAAGGCGACTATGGGACCATTCCAGAGAATGGGCAGCAGCGTCTTTCTGTGATTATTCTTACCTCACTGCGATCGCCCACCCGCCTGCCAAGCGTGGCGATTATGGCAAATTCCCCTCAAAATGATTTTATCCTTGAGGGAGGCTTTTGTCCAGCAGTGGACGTCTTTATGGCTGAGATGAGATGATGATGATATATTACACAAGCTCTCCCTATGCCTTATATCTATTTTATATGATAATATTACACAGAGCGTCACAATAAATTGCGCGTCTTTGTTACGCCTGCACATCCGACTACCACAAGCTATCAAATTTCCTCAATAGCCCATGGCATATCAATTAACTGAGAGTTGACAGTAAGGCTATTATGACAAGGCACGGAAGTATTCTGCTACTTTTCTTGAAACGATAACAAAAGAAACTGAAAGGACTATAGCCAAGGTATGCTCCGTATAAGCATTACCGACATGAATAGGATCCTTTCATAAGTTCCTGTAGTTCCTTTTTGCTGTGGAATACACAAGTAACTGCCCACAAGCACAAAATTAGTTGACCCCAGAAGGTAAGCTTAATATACCGCTTTTTAAATTTTTTTGGAGAGAGATTGCTGATTGCCTCAGACGGAATTTTCAGCTTCACCGGGCTTGTTTGGGGGCCGCGAGGAACGTAAAGGGTCCCTCAAGCCGTGTGAAACGAAACACCTTCGGAGGTTTTCTAGAGGGAACGGCATCGCGCACTAGTGCGCGTCCCCGTGCCCTGCCCTACTAGATTCTCCGAAGGGTTCGGATCGGATCGGAGTTTGCTCGAGCAACGCACACATAGACCCCCAACGGACAAGGAATCTCGAACCACCTCAGCGAGCCGAGCGCAGCTGTTGCGAGAATCCGCGTCTGTGAGTAGTTGTCTACGTGTGCGTTGCTCGAGCGCGTTTGTATGGAGATTACCTTCTACAGTCTCCTTATTTTGCGCCACGAGCGATGTGGAGCCGCGTGTAACATTGTATGCCATTGTTCTCCTAATGGATTAAGAGTCGTTGACAGGGATATAATGGCTTTATTTGTCCGTGAGAAGTAGCATATGGGACAGGCCACGTTCACAGAAACCGTTTCACCCAAAATTCATCTAGGCAAAAGGATTAAGCAGGCCAAGGGAATTTGAGAGGTCACACACAACCCAATGTACCTATGGTATTTTTTTTTATTAACAAAGCACTATTCAATCATGATTATTAAACACGGTCTGTAAAGGTTCAGGATCATAGCCTCTTTGGTTTACTGGTTTCAGACCCAGAGAAGGGGAAGAGAGAGGGAATTGGAGGGCTCGAATAGCTATAATATACACAGTAGTTGAGGATTCCGAGTGCGCTTCCTTCTATGATTATATCGCGTTTTTCTATTAGGTGAGATTTCTTATGCTGTATGCGGTCCCAAAGAACCGTAGTTTTGTTGGCGAATCATTCAGATCAAAAACACACCCCCAACCAATAACGTAGGACTTAGCTACACAAAAACATCGACACATTTAAATTATAGTCAGTTAGGTTCGTGGTAGGACTTGTATTTAGTCCGCCTAGCTAGCTGCTAACATCTAACGTAAGTCTGTCTCAACAATGTTAGTTACATTGTTGTGTTACAGTCACTTAGGTTCGTGGTAGGACTTGTATTTAGTCCGCCTAGCTAGCTGCTTACATCTACCGTAAGTCTGTGTCAAACAATGTTAGTTACATTGTTGTGTTACAGTCAGTTAGGTTCGTGGTAGGACTTGTATTTAGTCCGTCTAGCTAGCTGCTAACATCTACCGTAAGTCGGTCTCAAACAATGTTAGTTACATTGTTGTGTTACAGTCAGTTAGGTTCATGGTAGGACTTGTATTTAGTCCGCCTAGCTAGGTGCTAACATCTAACGTAAGTCTGTCTCAAACAATGTTAGTTACATTGTTGTGTTATAGTCAGTTAGGTTCGTGGTAGGACTTGTATTTAGTCCGCCTAGCTAGCTTCTAACATCTAACGTAAGTCTGTCTCAAACAATGTTAGTTACATTGTTGTGTTACAGTCACTTAGGTTCGTGATAGGACTTGTATTTAGTCCGCCTAGCTAGCTGCTAACATCTAACATCTACCGTAAGTCTGTCTCAAACAATGTTAGTAACATTGTTGTGTTCCGATAGTAAGAGACAAGAAAACCTGTCATAGTCATAAGATACTCGGCAGTTAAGGATTCCGAGTAAAGTGCGCTTCCTGACCTTATCGCGATTTCCTATTAGGGGAGATTTCCCATGCTGTTGCTGTAAGCTGGGGTAACCTCTTACCATCAAAAGAACTGTAGTTTTGTTGCTGAATCATTCAAATCGAAAACACGCCCCCAATCAATGAACTAGGGCATAGCTACACAAAAACATCGACATTTACAGAACAACAATCCTTTTTCCCCGAATGAAAAGTCGTAAAACGACGAGCGGCCGCTTGGTGTCGATTGTTCCCGCTCTCCTTACATTTTCTCTGTTGATTTTTACGCGTACACGTAAACATTGGAAAGGCCCTTTTTATAGCACAATAATAATATTTCTTTTTTGTTAAGCAATCTGAGTGCCATGCTTTTAATGGGTTTGAAATAGGACATGCTTGTACACACGCCTACGCCTGCACATCAGACTATCACAAACTGTCTTTCCTCAATAGACTTTGAACATTCTGTGTGGCAGACATATGGTTCAATATTTATTGAAGAAATTTGACAGTTTTGGATAGGTTGATGTGCAGGCAGTGTGATGTGTACATCAAATTCCACTCAAAATATTTTTCACAATTTTTTTTATTTTTAGCATTAACTTGTACACACTTTTGACTAGTTTTGACTTTTATTCCATTGTACTGTAAAAGTAACATTGTGACTGCGACCCCCTGGCTAGGAAAAGAATGGAAGAATTTTAAGCTTGTGGCTTATTAACTAAATTTTTTGATACAATTACATTAAGGGTGCGCCGTCGGTAAGTGACAAGTGTCATATATTTTATTTGAAATGTCTTCGTCCTTCTTAATTTGATGCCACGCGGTTATACTAAGTTTGTATGGGGAATTTAACGTGTTAATTTGAAAAATAATTATTGAAATAATCGCTTGATATATCGAAAATGTGAGACAGACGATTTTTAGTTTAGACCATCGGTGATTGTTTAGACAAAATCAGAGGTACAATAATTTAGATAAACTATAAGATATCAACTAAACGCCGCCACTCGTTTTCATGATTTTTGCCCAACTTTAAATGATATTGTAGAAAAAACTATAGTGTGTTATGAATTTATGGATCAGACTAATTGTAAACATGGTCCCTTTGATACTAAATATATATTTTGTTTATTTAATACGACAGTATTTTCAATTTTATCAACTTTACCGTACTGCATTTTTGGCATTTTTTAGTCGGCGCACCCTTAAGGAACCATAAAGGTATAAACTTAAACCATGTTGTTAATCATTTGCGATAGCTGCTTTTCTTTCTACTGCAAAACATAAATGACGAAGTAACCCAAAACTTTTACTTAATAGTTTTGTAAATACATCAGTTAATCCATTAACAGTTATTCAACACTTCGCGTAAGTCCATTAGGGAAAGTTTCTTTATTCTTTCAGCGGAAAAAGCTTTGGATGTAGCCATAAGACCATAAGAGAGAGCTCTCTTGGCGAACCCAAATCGGTCCCGTAGGATACTCGGAAAATACACGAGGTGTTGTTGTGACCGACCCAATAGTGTCCGCGATCCTTAACCTTGACAACTGGAGTTTATCTTAGCTCCTTTTGCATCTATATATTAATACGTGAAGAAAATATTGTTGTACCCGTTTTGATAAGTGCGAGTTTGATATGCCAAATGTTAATGTAGGCTCGATTGCCCCTTTATCCATATCTGCTGTAACAGACACATTGCCGTGGTTTCGGGTAGAGCGGCAATCTAACAAATATAATTTTATTACTATATTTTAATTTTTTATTTGAAATTTTCTAGTTTTTATTTTTTAAGTTATTTATTTCATTAATGCATTTTATCAAATTCAATGTAATGCCGATTTATATTTAATTTGTTATTTTATTATAATCATGTGATTGTAGCATTATGGGTTCCTATTACCTGATATTTGATTTTATTTATTTAATTTTCTTTGGAGAATAACTGCAAAAAAAAATTACAGTATACGTTGCATTGAATAAATAAGCATTATGCATTTTGTTAATTTCCTACGAATTTAGACGACTGGGTCACCACTAGATTATTTTTATTTTTTCTATAAAAACTAGGTTTGTATAGAAAATAAATTCACACTTAAGAACTATCATTTATCTTTACTTCTTCAGTTTTTGCTGTTAGTTTTGTTTCTGTACAAATTGAAGAGGTTTTTGGACCATTGCATCTGGAAACAACTCAATCTTTTAAAAAAGTTCACACTTTTAATGTTTACATAGGTTAAGAATAGTTTAAAAATATTATAACCCATAAAATCGATAGGACCGGTTACAGTCTCGGTTTCTCATTTAGAGCTGTTGTTATTATATACTATTAATATACAAAGTCATTTTATAAATACTTACTGCGAGTATAACATGACAGCCTGAATGAAACCTTAAGAGATTGTAAATATTTTCCAAATGTCAACATACATTAAAATCTAATGAATGTCAATTGGTCTATCCCGCAGACGCACTGGGCCTACCCTACTCATCCATAGGGAAGGCTCGTACCCCAACAGTGGGGACATAAAAATGAGCTGATGATGATGATGATGATGATTGGTCTGTCCCAAATATTTTTCAAGTCTAGTGTAAAGTAAATACATTAATATTATCTAATATAATTGAGGTGTGTAGAATCAAAGGCAGCTAATTCCAAAATGTCAAAATATTGATAAATCGCAAAAATCTCCTAAAAACTACTCTTGTAACAATAACCCATATACATTTTCGTAATGTTTAAGATAAATCTCAATAGTTATTAGAAATACAATAACGACATCAATTACATTCAACAGTTACAAACATATGATTAATGGTGCACTAACTGACTTTGATACTGACCCATGACACTTAGCTGTATTTGACCCTCACATGCTGGCACTTAGCGGGATTTGATACTGACATTTTCGATTTGACAACTAGTTAGTACTAAACGTCATTTTGTCAGTTGGGCGAATGGGGCTCTGTGATTGGTCGGCTCGCTATTAAACTGTCTTTGATAATGGTTTTGAGGATCTAGCTGAGTTTGATACTGATAGCTAGTTTAAAAGTCAATTTTGTATGGGATTTAGATGGTTTTAATGTTGATTCTTTAACGCAAGCCATAGAAAACCCTCAAATGAATCGAATGGTGTTCAAAGATATATTTTTTTTAAAGTGGCGTTAAGCTGCATTTGATTCTATTCACCTCAATTTTTTGTATAAATATAGCATTGTGAAACATAAAATAACTTACATAGTTTATCAACGTATCAAAGAAGAACAAACAGGTAAACTTATTCCAGACAAAACAAACATAATTAGACGTTTCCTTTGCATTCTTCAGTGGGTGGTTTTAGTATCATAAAAGTAACACGATTTGTTTGCGTTTGGAATTGAAACACATTTTGTGCAAACATTTTGTCGTATACGGTTACCGAAATAACTTTCACCAATATGTTCCTGCAGTCCACGTTAGATTATAAAGTGATTATGTATGTTATTCAAGTCAAAAGTGATTGTTATCTTATTTAACTAATTTAAGATTTACATCATAGTAGTCTACTTCAGGCTGCTTGATGATGTTTTTATAATTTTATGGCTACCAATTATTAATCTCTAATATATAAAATTCTCGTGTCACGGTGTACGTTATTGAACTCCTCTGAAACGGCTCGACCGATTTTCGTAAATCTTAGCGTGCATATCGGCTAGGGTGGAGAATCGGACAACATCTATTTTTCATCCCCCTAAATGTTAAGGGTGGGTCACCCCTAATTTTTTTTTATATTTTTGAAATTTTTCCAATACAAAATGATTTGTTTGTAGTGTTGTCATGGAAACTGTCAAAGCGGTACGAAGTCCGACGGGTCAGCTAGTTAATATATATAATACATTATTTTATGTCAAGTAGCATTGTAGTGTTCTGAATATACCTATATAAAATATATCATTAGCCTTAAATATGTATTTAAGGTTTCATATCCGTACATTTAGCTGGTCATACAAGTATTTGTCCTTCAACACTTGTACAAAAAGTCGCACCTTTCAACCTTTTTTGTAAAAAAATTTTTCATCTGTCTAAGAAACGTGCTTAACCTCTGCCACAGGTGTCGTCGCGTAAGAGGGATTAATTTACCCCCCACCCCCTCCTCTTGCTTGCAAATACACAGAATATATATGTCACTTCGTCCCTTATCTTTCGTTTTAGGTACCTACACCAAAGAGTCTTATCTTTATAATTTTTATTTGGAATTTTAAATGGAACACGAAGGACATCTTTTATTCAAACGTTAGCTTGAAGTGGCCTAGTTTTCGTCCAACAAAAACTTAGATTCTCAAAGTTTGCAGAAAGTAAAGTTTTCGATTACGTTAGTGTCACTGTAAGTTCGTATGAAAGATAGTGGTTCGAAGGACTGGGGCGGCCATTGTAACTCGTAGCTCAGGCAACGACTACTAGGAAATTGCAGTTATTGTTTAAATAAGTTATAACTAATATCATAAAAAGAGCTTATAAGTAACAATGAAAACTTGTGGTCTAAATTTTTATTTTGGTATTCCATCTCCTTGTAACTTCCTTTAACTGTACTAAATCTTACACTTCACAAACAAGAACTGTTCGCTTCACGTATGTACAGATAACATTAATTGGATGTTGAGAAAGTGGTTGGCCTGCACCTCACCTGATGGTTAGTGGCTATAAGGGCCACGGAGCAGCGTTGACCTGGAATTCTTGAGGATTCCGGTGACGACCTGGCTATCATATCTCTAACTGACAGAACACAATAAAGCTACTTCCATTGTTGAATAGAAAGAGTCGGAAAAGACGGTATTATGTAACTAGCCACTCTAGCGAGACAAATTTAAACAAACCGAGCGCCACACCCCTGTTCAATCCGTTAGGAACATCTGTCTAAGACGATAACGGTCTAACCGCTACACCGCCGGCGCCGTGGCATAATAACGTTAACTTTTCGTAGTGACACGAACTGTACAGTCAGCAACAAAAGCGTACGATGTAGTACTCTGTCAAAACAAGTAACGTATCGAACAGGCGTTTGCCAACATCCCATGATGTTATTGTGACACGGTGTTAAAGTGTGTAGCGAGTTTTAGCATACGTAGGTAGGTTCAGTTAGCAACCTGCAGCATGTTATTGGAATGCGCCACCGTCCCATAATTCAACCCACTTACTATTGCAGACACGGCTCATTCAGCGCTCGTTGGCCGGAACTTTTACCGACACTAGTATTCTTCTGACATTGGCACCTAGCTGCTCTCAGGCCGTGCATTTATACGGAGATCACAGTATACAAACTATTTTGCTGACATTACTGTACATCTAAGTTGTTTTAAATGTATCGCAATTAGAAACCTGAAAGAGCAGATGTCAGTTATTAAATAAAGAAACTTTATAAGAAGATAACTCACCTGTCTATCTGTCATATCTATCTCATACAGGTAGATTTCTCGAATAATAGACAGTAATTGACAGATTGGAGGTATGGCTCACGTGGTTTAGTCTAGTGATACACAAACGTGATGTGCTCGCTACATCACATCATAGACAGATAAAACATGATGGTCTTTTTACCGACCCATCAACCAGATTCAAACTCCTCGTAGTGATAGGAACTGTTCCTAGGTATGCGTAGGTACAGTTCCATTGGTAAGATCAGTTACCAGCCTGCAGCATGTAATTGGAATCTGCCACCGTCCCATAACTCACCCCCCTTACTTTGGGTACCAAACGCGGCTCAATCCGGAATTTTCACTTACACTGACATTCCTCTGGCGGTGGCGCATAGGTGCTCTCGTGCATATGCACGGTTATTAAATTTAACAATACGTCTTCAATGGAGATCACAGTATTAAAAATATCTGGCTTTTAAACCCCTTATAAGACGGAAAAAAACCAACACAGTAATTTAGAATTAAGTAGCTGATGAATTTGTTTACCTTAGTGCATAAAAAAGATTAGGTACTATTATTTCTACTATTTAGCGAGAACTGGCGATAATTATTCTGTACGAGCCCGTATGAACCCGTACTGATGTCAAGAATATTATGTCAATTGTCACGGGACGTTCTACGTAGATGTAGTTAAAATACGTCGTCGAATGTCTTTAATACACTGTTAAACACCGTGAACAAATGCATTTACATAAGAGTAGGTCATTATTGAGCATTAACGCAGAGTGCAAGTTAGTAGAAATATCTAAATGGCTTGTACATATTCTAATTCGATTTTTTCAAAGGCCTTTTTGGTACGAAGCAGAACCCTTTTAAGACGATCACGCACGTGTCTGTCAATTACAGGTATTTCTCGAAAAGTAATCGAGGGAAAGAGTGGAAATATGGCTCAGAGGTTTGGTGGTATATTTATGAACGTGATATAATTGAATGAATTTATGAATTTTGAAGGCAAATCAAATAAAAGCTTTTTCATGTGAATCGTGTGAGGTATGAAATAAATGGTTTAAGATGAGAAATATAACAAAACACGTATTTTATTATATTTAAACATAATTCTAAATTGCAGATAGAAAAAACAGCATTATAGTAAGTAATTAAAAAATTTAAGTAAGTATCTATTTATTTTAAAAGCGACGTATGTACTGTTTGCGGCTTGTCTTGTCTTATGGCTGGAACTGTTAGAAAAACGAATAAATAAATATATAAGGTTCTTTTTAATAAAGTTCTAACAAGCTGTTGTAACATATTACTCCAGCGGCTAAACTACACGTGCTCAAATTGGCTAGCTTAAAGGGTTTAATGGCCGAAACAGCTGGGTCCCAGCCAAACGCCTATCAACGATGCACATGCGAGGCGTTCATTCATCATCAGCTCATTTAATGTCCCCACTGCAGGGGCACGAGCCTTCCCTATGGATGGACAGAGAGAGAGAGAGAGAATGGGCCATAAATCACCACGCGGGCCCAGTGCAGATTGGTGGTTGTTAACGACTGCTAATGTAGCCGGGACCAACGGCTTTACGTGCCTTCCGAAGCACGGAGGAGCTCGAGATGGAAAATTTTTGGTCACCCATCCGATGACTGGCCTTTGCAAAAATTGCTTAACCACAGCAATCGCAGACCGCGCGCGTTAACCACTGCGCCATCGAGTTCTTCAGGTGTTCATTAAAACTTCAGATTTATGACCAGCGACGGTTGCAATCGTACAAATTAAGGTACTTTAACAATGCTGGGGAATTATAGGTGTTCAAATTGAAATATTTCAAAGTCTTTTAGATGGCACATAAACTCATGGTACCATTTGTTACCTTGATAAGATTGATAAAGATTATACGATAACACATGCTCTCCCTGCTAAAGCGTCTTTTTCATACAACTTCCTGCACTCTATTGAGGTGTCAACAATCAACGTGCTAGTCGGCATGGTAGGACAGCTAGGCGCTATAATCGTGCTCTACTAGCTGTTTTCACATCAGGACTCCGCTTCAGTTAATCATCTGGTAGAGCTAAGTCATATGCACGCTCAAATATAGAAAAATCAACATTTGTCCAACAAGGAGGTTTATGACCCGCTCAGAATCTTTCTATGAGCCCATGCCCAGGTGAGAATACTATTTCCCAGCAGTGGTATGTTTATTATATATGTATGTATGTATATGTATGTTTATTACGCTATCGATGGTTTTTTTGGGGAAACATTGCTGATTGTTTCTGGGCATTTTCGGCTTTACCAGACTTTCTTGATAGCGGCGAGAAACTTAAACGGTTTCTCAATTAGACTAAAACGAAACATCGTCGAAGGTTTTCTAGAGGGAAACGCACTAGTGCGGTGTCCATGTTCCCTACTAGATTCTTCGAGTGGTTGAGATCGGATCGGGGAGCGGAACAACCCGAGGGCGCCTTTAAAGGCTAGGACCACGGCTCGGTACCTGGCCTAGAGCGCGTGTGAAGCGGTTCGTTGTACCCTTGTTCTACTAGTACGGTGTCTTGGGCCTTAGCGAGTGTGCATGTTCAGTGTATTCTGTAAACGTGCCATAAGGTAAGTAATAGGCAAAGTCATCTATAAACATCTATCGCATGTTTACCTACAGCATTTATAATAAGTGTTCTTTTATTAACAATAACTGAGAAAGTTGATTTATCGGTGCATCGCAATTCACAGCGGCGAGGCAAATCATAATGACGGATGGCATCAGTTTTTATGTTAATGTAATCTTTCACATCATTGCTTTTTACTTCTTCGTTTTTATTGAATTTAGATGCTAATGCCAGCATCGTTCGGTACAAGAAAATCTTAAGTTAACCGAATGGAACAGAAGACAGCCTACATTACGGCTATCCTAAGATAAAGGCAAGCTATCTCATTTTATCCTTCTGTCAAACTATCTACTTTGATTCGTAAAAAAAGTTTCATTTCCATGTAGGTAGTGTTCGCGTAAACTTTAGAAAACAATATATCATCATCATCATCATCATCATAATCAGCCCAAATCAGTCCACTGCTGGGCATAGGCCTCTCTCAATGCATGCCACTGAGCCCGAAGCAATTTATGTAAAAATAATTATTACAGTCTAATTGTAAAGTTGCCTTTATATTGTATTTATACCACAACTGAATCATCTAATTCAACAAATAATAACTAAATCTTTGTTTGTTTGTGTCGCACAATTTTGTATTAAAGTCTAATAAAATCTCAACGCTTATAAGATTAAGCGTTACCCGTATGCGTGCTCGCCCAAATTAACGTGTAAAATAGTTAATACGGCACTTAACGAGTTTGACCTATTAACCAAAATGTATCAGGAGGCCAACCCAACGAGTTGAAAGTGAAGTTAATTATTTACAAACCTATTACACTAAATAAGGAGGCTACAGAATGTAAGCTTCATAGAAACGCGCTCGAGCAACGGACACAGGCAACCATTCACGGCCACGGAATCTCGTAAGGTCTGTGCTCGTATCAATCGCGCTCGTAAAAATGTACCTGTAAATTATTACGTACATTCTATTCGCAAATGCACTAAGCGAGCGATCATTGAGCTATTTGTGTCCATAATACCAATTTATCAACCGCAACTAGAGCAGTCGCGTTGCAATTTTACATTTTGCGTTGCTTTTTAGGGTTCCGTAGTCAACAAGGAACTTTGTCAGGTGTGTGCCATCTTTAAATCCGGTGTCATCGCTTCACTGTCACACATATCCCATCGCGCACAAAGAAATTTGGTGACTCGTTTCTTTGTCGCACCTCCAAAAGATGGAATAGTCTACCAGCACACGTTTTCCCTCTTTCCTATGATATGGGGTCCTTCAAACGAGGCGTGAAGAAGCACCTTGTGGGCCGGCAAAGTGAAGTTGACTGATGCTGCGTTGTTTTCACGCTGCACCAGTTGTCTTCGCGTCTGGACTCCATTTCCACTTAGCATCAGATGGTGTGGAGTTATTTGCCGTGCTAAGTATAAAAAAAAAATGTTCATAAAAGCCTTCTTCTCAAGAGTTCGCATTATTGAGATGGGCTACGGAACCCTACACTGCGCGTGGCCCGACACGCACTTGACCGGTTTTTCGGTAATAAGCCCGCCGATTGGATTGTTTTGAGATCCGTGTCCGTGCAAGGGGTCTATGTGTGAGTTGCTCGAGCGCGGTATGTAAGCTTACCTTCTGGGTACTTTTTATTTTGTGACTATAAGCAACTTTGGGTAGGCTCTGTACCCGAGTGCGGCGGAGTGTGAAACGTTAAAAATTTCAACTTTCGACAGTGCGCGTTTGAATTGCTTTGAATAACGTAACTACGTCGGAATGAAGTTGTCGATGGAGTCCATTTAGAGGCAAAAATAGAACGGAACTCGGATTTAAGTTATTTTTACATTCAAAAAAGTGAATTAGCGGTATTTCGCATGTACTACACGCTCGAGTAAGGTCAACCGCACGCGCGGACAACGCCTCGCTAGTCGCTTCGCTCGCCCGCGTAGTAATATGTAAATAGGCAGAAATACCATTTCAGTCAGGAAGAAAATAAAATTAAGGTGGTGTTTTTTTTATTTTTAATGGAACAGGTATCGGCTTCCTAGACACCTCCTTTGACGCGTCTGTCGTCTAGCCAGTCACGATGTATTTGACTTGAAGCTGTAAAAGAATGGAAGCATAGCTATTATGGATGGACACCAGGGGTTTGCCCAGTACAAATAAACCCCTGGGGCTGAAGCTGTGGGGGTCTTACCACTAGACCGCTTGTAGTTTATAGACATTTAAACTGTGTACCTACACCTAAAGTGAAAGTTCAGTATAGTTTTAATTTATGCTGCTTAACTCATATCTAAATAAATTTCCTTTCTCGTAATTTTCAAACACGCTACAAAAGGTAAAGCGGAATGTGATTAAAATATGAAGGCAAAGTAATAAACTATGATTGATGTTCGAGCACGGAAGTCAGGTTGGACTTTATTCACTAAAACCACCGAATATACACTTCTGGACACATCTATTGGCCCACCTTGCATTTTCAGTTTCGTTTAGTCCTAGCTAAAAATTTATATTAGGTCGAGCAAAAAGTTTTTATGCAGTTTTGAACCAGGCACATTCATAATTTTATACAATAGTCTTTTTTTAAATTTCGAACACAGAATTTAAAGAAACAAAAGACAATTTGGAGCCTGTTCGTTGATATCAAACAATCGAATACTAAGAAAACTTGATTTTATTGGTTTACTTGGATTTAATTCTTGAAAGTGTGATTTTTCTCTTTGGTTTTGCAACAAACATTACTTATTCTTAACATTAAGGTGAGGTTCTATCAATAATCTATGGATACTTCGCCTGAAGTCGCCGCCCAAGCTGTGGCACATATCCAGGCCGGACACAGCCAAAGAAATGTGAGTGCTCAACTTAATTTAAGTCGATCTGCGGTCCCAAATGTTTATCGGAGGTACCTAGAGACTGGCGGCTTTGTTCGTCGCCAAGAAAGGCCATGATCTCGGGTCACAACTGAAAGGCAGGATCGATTCATCGTGACGACCAGCTTGAGCTAACCTTACCTCCATTGAGATACAAAACCAACTTCGCGACTTCCACGGAGTATCTGTGAGCGCTCGAACTGTTCGGAGAAGGTTAAAAGAACGCGATATGGTACCACACAAGCCAACTAATGGCCCCAAACTAACGCGAGCCCACCGAACAGCGCGTCTTCATTTCGCGCGTACTCATTTAAATTGGACTCAGCAGCATTGGAGCCGTGTACTCTTTTCTGATGAGTCTAAAAAAGCGTTACATGGCAATGATGGAAGGAAGAAGGTCTACCGATGTAAGGGAGAGCGTTTTGCACAATGCTGCTTTGAAGAGAGGGTTGCTTATGGCGGTGGCTCATGGACTGTCTAGGGCGGTATATCCGCGAGCGGCAAAACTCAACTTGAGGTTATTACGGGACCACGGCTGCCAACATTAAATGCTGAAAGGTACATTCGTGAGTGCTTAGAACCTCACGTGATGCCAAACGTGGACCATGTGGGCCCAAATTTCCTTTTTATGCATTATAATGCAAGAGCCCATACTGCCGGCATCGTCAGGGAATATCTTCGGGATGTGAACATCACAGTTACGGACTGGCCAGCCAGAAGCCCAGACATGAACCCGATTGGGCACATGTGGGACGAGCTAAAAAGACGTGTTAGGGCTCGTCAGCCAGTTGCCCAGACGATGCAGGAGTTGAAAACTGCCATAGAAGAGGAATGGGAGATGATCTCTCAAAATTTCATAGAGCGGTTGATAAACTCTATGCCTAAACGTATCGTAGCTGTCGTAGATGCCCATGGAGGCAACACGCGTTATTAAATTAAACCTTTATTTGATAAAAACATGTTTTTTATTCAAAAATCAACTGCCTTCATCAAGGCGCATACCCGACTTGTTAGGCGTAGCTCCATGTCGTGTGGTATTCTGAATTCAAATTTAAAACAATACGATCGAAAAAGATGGTAAAATGTATAAGGTTTAAAACTGCATCAATAGTTTTTGTTCAATCTAGCAATCATATTTAAGTAGGGGCCATAGAAACCTAAACTCTAAGGTGGGCCAATAGATGTGTCCAGAAGTGTATTAAATTATGTTAAGTAAATGCGTCTAGTTATTTTTATATTGTATCAGAAATTGGATTAAATATAAGAAAATGAGAATGAGAATTACATATAGGAATGTAAGAAAATAAGCTCCATGGCGCAGTGGTTAACGCGCCCGGTTAGCGATTGCTAAGGTTAAGCTACTTTCGCAAAGGCCGGTCATCGGAGAAGTGACCAAACATGTATGAAAATAAAGCTAAAATGATTTGTAAAATGAAGCAAGATTTAATTCGGAGGAGCTCGATGGCGCATGTGTATGATGTCAAGCAACTTTTGTAAAAGCTGGTCATCGGATGGGTTGCTAACAACCTAGCACTCAACCTGCGTGGTGGTTTATGGCCCGTTCTCCCTGTGGTGTTAGCGTCCATTAGGAAAGGCTCGTGCTCTAGCAGTGGGGACACAACATGAGTTGGTGATGATGATAAAATTTGCAAAGTGTTTGATTTCATTCATTCGTTCATAATCAGTAAGTGCATTTTAATAGTAGTAGTGTTATATATTTTAAAACCGCCAAGCAAACTGGTAACATAATTATCAATACAATACTTACTCGTACTAAGTAATTACAAACAGTAACACTTAACCTGTTACTATCTCAAGTTATTTAACAGTAGTGTACCGTTGAATTTTCCCTCTCTTTCTAACCTTAGTCGTTACTCGAATGAGTGGAAAAGAGATGCAATCATCATAATTTTATCTGCGCATCATCTTTCATGCGGAAACGCGCAACTATGCTATGCAGCTTAATTTGCGTTATCTTTGATTTGAATTAGTGATTACTGATTTCTTGATTTTTTTTTTGTAAAACTAACATAGCTTTACAAAAAAGAATCAAGAAATTGATGATAAACATAAAAATAAACACTTATATTTTTGAGGTTTTTTTTTATTTTTTTGAGAGAGATTGCTGATTGCCTCTACGGCATTTTCAGCTTCACCGGGCTTTTTGGGGGCGGCGAGGAACGTAAAGGGCCCCTCAAGCCGTGTGAAACGAATCACCTTCGGAGGTTATCTAGAGGGAACGGCATCGCGCACTAGTGCGCGTCCCCGTGCCCTACTAGATTCTCCGAAGGGTTCGGATCGGATCGGGGTTTTTGAGAAGGAGTCTGACTTTATTGCGTTAATCGATTAGACTAGACTTACCGACCGCCCAGAGTAGACTTACGAACCGATGGCAAAGTGACTTTCATAAGAGCTTTTTGTAGCATATACTGAATAAATGATTTTGAATTTTTATTTAGTCTCCTATAGCGACAATTGATACAAACCATCTGCTTTCTAGCTGTCAACCCATTAAATTTTAATGTAAATCTGTGTTATATTTTGGCGACTAAAGCTGTGTCGAACACTGGGCTTAAAGTGCCGAGCACTGATGCCACTAGCCTAAATAGACTTAAAGTAGTATTATACCAATGTTTACAAAATAATAATATATTAAATAGTCAAAAACACAAATGTTTAAAAAATTTCCACGAGCAGGATTTGAACCTGCACCCTTCTGTCATACCGGGTCGGGTGCTCTTCCAATTGAGCTATCGTGGTTCTAACCAGCCCGCCGAAATTATTCAACACTATTTACTTTTTACTTTGAAAGCCAAAGGCACCCATTCAATGTCAACAATTACTACCGTCATTAACACCCGATCATGATATTTTTACAAATACTAAAGATCAGTTAAGAAGTAGGCAAGCTATTTATAAAATGTTTTTGTTTTGTTTATTTGCGTTAAAATTATATAAACAAAGCAAAAACATTTTTAAATAGTCAAATTAAAATCGACAATTATATAGCAAATTTAACATCGATTTAATTTACAGAGGAGGTTACTTTGTTTACGGTTGCTAACAACGACAATTCCACAATATAAAATAAAATATAAAACACAAAGCTTTTAGTACTTTCTCGCGAAGAGAGTAGAGTTCCACGAATTCATTCGACTCATTTCGCGCCGATTTTTTTGAACTTTTCAAGCTGGAATAATTTAAAAGCAAAATGCCACTGGCACACTCACTGTCTAATTACGAAACAAAGATAGGTAGATAGATAACACTTTTATTGTGTGCAATAAAATATAAACGGGAACAAAAAATAAATAATTTACAAAGTTAAAATTGGGCGGTCTTGTCGCTTTCAAGCGATTTCTTCCAGACAACCAGTTACATTATGCATGTAAAGCCTGCAAACTTACTTTAATTCGTTTTAAATGATACTTGGTTATAGAATCTCGCGTCTTAGGTTTCCCTAGTCAGACTAGCCCTGAGATCTGCCATTAGTATTGCTTTATCGTACTGTCACGAGCAAAATATGTTAACTATTGCAACTCTTAATACCTACATAGGAATAAGAGTGTACTGTACATATGATGCTCGTGACTGTATTTTTGAAATCAACGAAATGGTTCTATATGGGTAATTTTCCCGTCTCTTACAGATACGGAATTCCCCTAACAGACCCATCCATACATCGCAGCTATACGAAGCACCAGTTAAAACTAAAGAATGGATGTTTATCCGAATATCTTGCTTTCGCTTATACATGTTTAATTAACACTCACATACGAGCACGCCATGCGCCGCTGGCCGCTCCAACACAATGCTGACGTATCTCAATCCGGCCTGAATAAACAATAAATAAATTAGTTGATAACAACTTATTAACTAATTTATTTATTATTTATTGCACAATATAAAAACAAACCGTACAATAGCTCTTATTGTAGATAGGGGATTCAGTACGACCCTCCAGAGGGGTTTGGCATGTGGCATAAACACATTAGTAAAACAGAAATTGAATAGAATGATAAACGCTGAACTCAGCGTCTTCTACCGCTTATACAAGGCGAGTGATCTGAAAATTCTTTGACCACCTCATCCCACCTTCTCCCTTCCTTCATGGGAATACGCGTGCTGCTCTCCTGAGTCGCTGTAGTCTCGTCATTCCATAAAAAATGTTAAGTGACGATAAGGCCGACTGTGGAAGCGCACTTCACCCGGACTTCTCAAATACTGAGGCACTGGCTATCTTATCTCTAGCTGCCGGAACACAACAATGCTATAAAACATTGATGTTATGGCGACATATTTACGACTTGTGGGCCGGCAGGGTGAAGGTGACTGATGCTTAATGAACAAAAAAGTTGATTGACATACCTGCATTAATCAAACGTCATTTGTTATTTATCATTATTCATCATTAGTCATACGTTTTGTTGGTTTGATTCTATTTCTAATAAATTAGCGTTACGCCCACGTTACGCCATTTGTCTAGGTTTGCTGAACGGCTACATATAATTTTATCAGTACCGATTGACATTGCTAATAGGTATACATTATATTATATCTTGTTATTTTTTGTAATTTATTCTTTTATTTGTAATGGAAAGTCTTTTAATGATACTGAGTTCGTTATCCTTCGTCTTCCAAACGAAAACTGGAGAGACTTATTGGTTTCCCGTGCTTCAGTGGTTTTTCACAAACAAATTATATGACGACCTCCTTGGTCGAGCGGTATGTACACCGGTTTTTATGGTGTCGCCATCTCTGAGGTCCCGGGTTCGATCCCCGGTCGGGTCAATTTAGAAAATTTATTGTTTTTCTAAATTGTCTCGGGTCGGGGTGTTTTCTTTGTATAATAAGTATGTATTTAAGTATTTTAAGTATGTTTATCCGTTGTCTAGTAACCATTTAACGAGTTTCATAACGAAGCTTCTCTTGGGCTAGAAAATTGGTGTGAGTGTAGGAAAGTTTAAGTTAAGTTTTAATTACCTACTTGTACACTCCATATTTCCGATACAAAAAAATGAGCAAATACTCTTTGTATTATATTATTGAAAATAATAGGGTGGGGGAAAAGTTTCTTCATTGCATTGCACTGCATTTTTTAAGAAAATTCAAAACATTTTTTAATATAGTTTATTTACATTTAACTACGGTGGCATTTTGTACACACGCCTGCACATCAACCTACCCAAAACTCTTCAATACATTGTCAACCTTAAGCCTTAATCATGAAGTTCAAAGTCTATTGAGGAAATTTGACAGTTTGTGGTAAGTAGATATGCAGGTAGGTGTCTGTACGATAAGTTTTTGCCATCTTGTAGGTAGGGACATGATCCCATTGCTATAGAAATTTTGGGGCTTCTGAACAAAAAACCGCGACAAGTGGTTTTGACAGTCCTCTCGTGATGTAACCTGACACTGCCTAAAGAATTCTGAAGAGACCGAAACAGGTGGAAATCTGAAGGTGCAAGGTCAGGACTATACGACGGATGCATTAACACCTCCCAGCCAAACTCTCTTAATTTTTGCTGAGTGTCTAAAGATGTGTGAGGTCTAGCGTTATCATGATGAAAAACCACACCCCTTCTGTTGATTAACACCGGCCGCTTTCTCTCAAATTCTTGCTTTAATCTCATCAGTTGTTCGCAGTAGGGTAGTAACCAGGCTTTCGCCACAGTCTGTGAAGCCTGACCGGCCTTTGACCACGATCTTTTTCCATCCACTTTTCAACACCAGTTATCAGCTTCTTCAAAAATGGTTCGGTTTCATTATGTCGTAATAAAGAATCACAAATAAGTACACGGTTCATAAGGTTCCTTTTAGTGAGCTCGTGAGGTAACCAAATATCGAGCTTTTTTGTGTAGGTACCCAGTTTTTTCCAAATGCGCCAAAGCTGTTTTGTGGTCAATTCCCAGTTTTTCAGCTGCGTCGTAACTACTGTCGTCGCTTAAATCACATTTGTGCTATTCTCACAGACACTACACTAGGTCCATAAACATCGGAAATTTTTTTCGCGGCTTGTGTTGCATTTTTACCTTTTTTGTAGTAAAATTTTAAAATGTATCGAATTTCTTCATTAGATTCACCCATCTTGACAGTAACAAAAACAAATGAAAATCACACGTTTTCCTAATTTGAATTTGGAATTATCTTCTTTAAAATTTAAACTTTTTATGATACCAAAACCAGCCAGATACAAATAGTATATAGCCAAAGAGATTTTATTACAAGTTCATACATTCTATATGCGAAAAGACTTTTTCCCCAACCTAATATAATGTTTACCGATCCTACCTACGTCGCGTCCTTGTTAATGGAAACAAATAGAGAAAATAATTTAAAAAAGAAATGAGATTTTTTCTTTCAGCTTACCTACTAGTAACATTTTATTTGAAAAATATTGTATAACGATGGTAATGTTTATAGATATCGCATTCTTAATAGAATACAAACATTGGGAGAAATCGAAATTTTCATTAAAAAATGTACGAGTTTTAAAAAGAGTTTTTATTATAGAAAGAGTAACAAGGAGTTTATACAATTCAGCATCGGGTGAGAGTTTGAAATAATTATGTTTTGAAAACACATTGCGTGTCTGCTTAAATAAATGTTAAACAGAAATAAGCAGTTTAGAAAAAACAAAAAACATTTAGATTTTAATCGATTTCTTTCATTAACTAATTGTTCCTTGAGGATGCTTAATAATTATTACATGGTCGTAGCTTGTTTGGTATGCACACGATAATTATTTTGGAAATTTTTTAACTCTCGTTTGCCACCAGGTGACGCTTTGCTTCGAAGTCATACAAATGCCAGATTACGTTAGCGTGGTCGAATGGTGAATAAACCCGCACTCATTAAGTTGTGTGTTTTGTGTTTAGAATAAAAAAATCTTATATTTTAAACTTATAAAGTTACCTAATGAACTTATAAACGAGTTTGCTCATTTTCCATTTAATAATATTCAAAAATAAACAGCAATCTTACCCAAGATCTTCGGAATCCATTCCAATTTCGAAAACTATTTAAATTTCGAATACCATTCAAAATTCGAAAATCATTCATTGAACCGTAAGCATATTTACAGTCACAGTCAGAACAGTCAAAACATTGTTGTGGATACGCCTGATCCGGTGCGTAATTCGTCACCGGTGTCAGCGGGGCGGTCGGTGGGCGCGCGTCCGGCGTTCCTTCCGGCAACGACGTTTTCCATTGGGAAAGCAGCGGCTCGTGTAATTAGTAGAAACGAGAGCGAAGCGATTTCCGAGGCGGATCGAGCAACAATTAGCCCGTTTGTGCGGCGGTTCAAGTTAGAAAAGTTAAGCGTTTTCTTGTAACAGCGAGATCAACTGGTTAATACATCCTTAAAAGAAATTAAGAACGTAATTAATTCTTCTCAGGAATTTTGTTTATTGTCCTTTAAAGGTGTCAAATTATAGTATAGTAACCAAATAAAGATTTTATTTATATTCACACTATATATATTTATTTCAAATCTTAGTTTTAGATTTTATAAAAATTATATAAAAAGTAAAATATGACACAATATCATACAAAAATACAACTTTTATAAAAACCTAAACCTAGAACGCCGCCAGCAGCGGAGCAAGACTCAAGCTACCGACGATTAAGGGTGCAGAGAAAGAAACTTCCTGACAATGCGTGCCGTTTCCAGGAGTGTTGCCTTCTGTATCTGACCCTTGTCCCAGCCATCCAGCAAAAGTCTCTTTAGATGTTGGTCTAGACTCTTCGCTATAAGGTCGTTTGCAGATACGACTATGGGAACAATGATCGACGAAACCACATCCCACATAACGCTTACCTCGTGAGCCAAGTCAAGGTACTTAGTAAGATAGTCCTTCTCGGCTTGCCCAAGGTTCTCGTCATACGGGATGGTGATATCGATGAGCATTGCCTGGCGCGTCAATCGATCTGTCAACACGATATCAGGCTTATTGGCAATAATAGTCCTGTCCGTGATAACAGATCGATCCCAGTAGAGCGTGGCATAACCATTTTCGAGAACTAGCACCGGCTTGTACTTATAGTACGGCACCTCAAATTCTACAGGACCATATCGAAGAGCAAGTTGCTGATGGATAATCATGGCTACAAGGTTATGTCTGTGGAAGTACTCACCGTTAGCCAGATGAGAACAACCGGAGATAATATGCCTGAGTGACTCACCGGGACGCCGGCATGCCCGACAGATGTCGACCGTACCGTCCCTCAGGATATATTTCCGATAATTATTCGTCATCATGACTTCGTCTGCAATTGCACAGACAAACTCCTCGGTTTCCCCAAAAAGGTCTCCAAATAGTAGCCAGTTTACCGACGCGAGCCGATCCACATCGGGCCCTGTTAAGGCCCGGTAGTACCGCCCGTGGAGCTTCTTACTCTTCCATATGTTCCTGCGGTCTTCAGTGCTCAGCACCGTTGGTCTACGCCAGGTCTCGTTTGCCAAGGAGAGCGGCGTGAGGCTCCTATCTACTGCTACAACGTCGCGGTGCATCCCACACTCATTGTTAAGGAAGTAATCCCTAAGACTGCACATCTCACGGTTATAGAGTCTTTGCGCTTAAAAAGCCACGACCTTCACACTTACGCCAGATGTACAGTCTCATAACAGATGAGCGTGGGTGAAGCATGCGAAGCGTTGTGAGCTGTTGACGGACTCTCCTATCCAGAGTGTCTAACTCAGTCTGAGTCCATTTTAGTATACCAAAGGAGTGCGTGAGTAAGGGCATCACCCAAGCGTTGAAGGCGCGAACCTTATTGCCCCCCGACAAAAGGCTTTTAAATACTTTTGTTAGACGACAAAAGAAGCGCTCCTTCACCGCCTGCATTATGTCCCCATCCGCAATACTCAAAGACTGTGACATACCAAGATGTTTGTAAGTTTCCACCTCTGAGAGTGGAGAGCCATTGTCTCAGAAAGTTTTAAATTTATTGAATTTACAACTTTCCCCCCATATACATGCATAACCGCACATTTGTCTACACCGAACTCCATCCTGATAGAACTACTAAAATCTTATTAATTATTATTATTATTTTTATCTTTATTTACTTTTTCTCATATATTTAAATATTAAACAAAATAAATAGAATATTTAAAAATATAAAAAAATAGGGGTCCGCCGGCATCGGGACCAGGGTCCAAGCTACCGGTGGTTAGAGCTCCAGAGACAGGAACCTCCCCACAATGCGTGAGGAGAATTATTATTATTATAATTATTAAGCACCAAACAAAAACAGTAAGTATATAGAAAAAAAAGATTTAATTGCTTACATGCAGATATAAAAACAAACAGTTGTTTGTTGTATTGATGATATTAGATACATTTGTAAAATCTCGAAATTTTTAAGCCGCTCATTCAAGCTTCAAATGACGTGAAATGATTATGTTGATCTACTCTGGTTTATTTGACATTTTGTTTTATGCTGAATTTTTGAGGATCTGTGCTCAAAGGATAATGAGTGCTGGTTATTTCAAAATTAAAATAGTTGACCGTCTACTATTTTGACAGCGAAACAAAATAATTGAAACTCTTTTTTGAGTGATGATTAGTAAGACTACACTACTGTGCAGTTGGATAATTAAGAGCATTCTAACCAAAACCAATCGCCTGTAACTCGCACCGCTCATTAATAATGTAAGGCGGGCGTGCGAGGTGCGCAAGAGTCGGTACGGTTCATATTCGCGTTGCGAGTCGTTCGCGCACTACGCGGCCAGTGAAAATCAGCCACGACACCCTTCGTACACTACCTCCATCCCTAGCCTAAGCTTTCACAGAACAAGTGCTACAAAACTTTAAAAAGTTTCCTAAAAAAAGTTAAAACCAAACATACATAAAGTTTCACCTCAAAAGAGTTTCAAACTGTTTTCTTTTGAACAAGGGTGTCGTCGGTGGCGTGTGTCAGTGAGGGTTTGTGAAGTGGCATGGGGTAAGGATGGGGGCGGGACATAGCGCGGAAGGTGACGGCGGCGCGTACGCAAGCGATCCGCCCGCTCACGACCGGCGGAAGACGCATAGCAGGAGACGAAGGTAAGAACTAACTTTATTAAACATGTATTATCTATATTGTGTCTTTATAGCGATAAAAGATGATGCTCGAAATTGAAACAAGCATATTAAATTAAGTGTTTAGGGTATTTTGTTCTTAAAATTGAAGTACTAATTTTAAGTCTCATTATTATTAATTCACTAATTTTCACCTGAAGCTTTGCTGGCGTAAAATTACATATGACGTGAATTTCTCAAAGATTGATTTCTCACAAAAATCTAGATTACGAAAACTGCATAAAAAAATTATCATGACATATTCTTAGACATGCAAGGTTAATACAAAAAATAATACTTCCTTCACCAACATATTTATTTGCTACCCTTCAAAAATCCACTCCGCTACTAGTAGTAGTAGAAGCATCGATTAACAAACAATCCCTTAAAGAGACACGCAGGCCTAAAACACCATAATCAGCCCACAATGTGGTATGCAAATCCTACATGCGTCCAACTCGTTATCGACTATTGGGCAAACAATCACATAGTATGCTAATATGCACTCGCAAGACACGTATTTATGTGCCAATGCGTCGTCGGTCTACTTGTGCTAGGATCTTAATTGCTTCACGAATGACATAATTCCAGTAATTGGTCTAATTTAATCTCTCAAGGGTACATACCGTTGGTTACGGAAACCTGTGAACACTGACCTATCTGTAAGCCATTTAAAACACGTTATAATATTGAATTTATAAGAACGGTAAATCATATTTTCTTTGTTAGGTATAGTAATATGGCAAGCTCTGTTATGTTAATATGTATGTTATAAGCGCACGTAAGGTTCCCTCTAGTAAACCTCCGAAGGTGTTTCGTTTCACACGGCTTGAGGAACCTTTTAAGTTTCTCGCCGCCCCCAAAAAAGGCCGGTGAAGCTGGAAATGCCGTCTGAGGCAACCAGCAACGTCAGCTTCCTATGACACATATTTTGCAAATTATGTGAATATAACTTTTTAAACGATCAATATTTAACTTAAATAGCGTATATAGCGTATTTATTAACGGAATTATTGCCATGTTGTCTTTGAGGATCCGATCCGTTTCGGATGCAGTACATCCGTGACCATAACTCTTAGTACTGCGCCGAAAAACCGGATACTGAAGGACAACAAAAAACATGGTAAGAACTTTATTAAGTACTCTAGGTTGTTGATATTTATAAAGAAAACAAACAGTTCAAACAAAAAAATTGTTTTAACGAACAATATATAAGATATCCCAACAACGTGGTATGAATTGTTTAATCTTACTCATTATTTCATAGTTAATGAAAAATGTGCGTCATCTCATCAAGGGCTTATTTATTATTTTCTTAAGTTTACATATAATTTGATCCTGACTTTTCGAACCGTCTGACCACAGATCCGTGTATAAGTTTCATTGCATTTGCGTTTAGTATATAGTGTGTCATACTCGCTGAATTAACAACTCTATTGGACTATATACGAGAACATACACACTCTGCGTATACACGACCAAAGACAGATTCGTCTCATCCAGACAGTCTTCAGGATAGTTTGTATAGAGCCTCACAGAGCAAATACTGTGTTGACTCAGGATAACACCTCCACGTGTTGTTTACTCGGGGCCAATAACAATTTGCTGTGGCTTAAGCCAACAGTGCGAAGGTAGACATAGACCTTCATAACACCAAAGTGCTTGATAAATGAAATAGTATGCTATATGGTTTTACCTACTCGGTAAACTGACTTTAATTATAGATAATGCTTATTAAAATTCCACCACATTATAACCCCATTAAAATGGGATCACTTGTATTCATTTATTTTGTTCTATTATTTGATTATCCACAGTCGATCAATAATATTAGCTCATTTTTTATGCCCTTACTGCTGGGGCACGATGGGGCTATAGATGGAACGACTACGGGGAGAATGGGCCATACACTCCGCGACTGCTAGTGGTATTTCTTTCTCTATATTGTACGGTTTCGAGATTTTACTAATATAAGCTTAGACTAGAGACGTGTATACAACGTATAACAGAAAGGTGTGGTCAAAATGAAAAGATCCATAATGTATCCGATCTAGATCTTATATGCAGAGTTACTGAGACATGGTTATTAACTTTAATTTGTTATGCAATCTTTAATCAATTATTTCTATTATGACGTTAGATCATAATAAACAAGTCACAGCCCTAGTGGTTTAGTAACCTCTGTGTACTAACATTTATGATCACTGCTGCAAATATATTACAAAAAAAGGAATGTTGAAAAATTTTTCACGAGCAGGATTTGAACCTGCTCCCTTCTGACATACCGGGTCAGGTGCTCAAATTTGCGTTAACATTATATAAACAAAACAAAAACATTTTATCACAAATATAAATATTTCATTAACCACTGCATGACAAATTAATGTTAATAATTATATCTAAATAACAACAACTACAAGTTCTAGATAGCATACACTTTGGACCACACCTTTTCGTTACACGTTGTATAATCAAAGTTGATAAGTATCTATAAAACCATTGAATACAATTTTCAATTTCACGTTGTTGAACCAAAAGTTACCTTGCCAAAACAACTAAGTATACTCAAACTTTCACACACACCATAGTAATTATCTACAACGTCACCACATTTACTTGGGCCATTAAAAATGTAGCTATCGTAAAATACACCGGCCCCCAACACCGCCAAAAGCCCGGGAGACTTCGCCGGCTTACAAGCAATTTGCAAAAGCTTTTGTCAACTTTACAACCTTCCGTTAGTTAGGCATTGTGTTAATTTGGACGACGTTGTTATGTGTAGAACAGCTGGTAACAAAGACGTCATGATCTAGTACCAGCTATCGCACTAGCTTTTCTCAAGTGCTTTGACACATTAACTATTCGACGACCTCCGTAGCCGAGTGGCTTGCACGCCCGACTTTGGGCGGCGCTAACTCTGAGGTAACTGAGAGGCTTCGATTCCCGGTCGGGTCAATGTCGATAACGACTTTTCGATATTTTATTCGGGTCTGGGTGGTTGTGGTACCGTCGTTGTTTCTGATTTCCATAAAACGAGTGCATTAGCTACTTACCTTGGGATCAGAACTATGTATGTGATGTCGTCTAATTTAAAAAAAAACTTAACTTATTACTTAATCATCTTGTTCATCATCAACAATCATCATGTAAGCACACTACCTAATGGGGCGTTTATAGGTTGATGTTGATGATACCAATAACGGAGGAGTTAATAAATTCTAGCCATTATAGAATGTTCTAGAATTGGTAATAATTCAATGTCATTATAAATAACATAAAATAATATTAAAGCGTGTTTGTGTGTTTGTTGGGTTGTCCTTTCTTTATGACAAAAGGGAACAGTCTTTTGACATAAAAGAAGGACGAAACGAACGACGTGTTATCTTTTAGATATACAACTTTTTTTTTATTCTAGTTTAACATTTAATCAGATCAGGATTTTAGGACAGTTTATTAATTTACTAAGGAAACCTAAAAATACTTTGTCTACAGACAAAAAATCTGAAAAATATTGAAGTAGTACGACATCAGTAAATAACCCCTTTTTATTTTAAGAATGTGGCGAAGAAAGTAATGTTTCCCAAAATCCAATTGAAGACGACATTTTCAATTTTTCCTTATAACGCTGTTTCGTCTCTGCAAAGCTTTGGAACGTCAAACAAAAATTGAATAGATACAAATTGTATGTACGCACGCATACATCATTTTTAATAGAATTTAGTCGTCTCCTAAATTTGAATTCAAACAAAGAAAGAAAAGAAGCGGGTTTATGAGAATTGAGAATAATAAAATATTTAGTGCCTTACAAATAAACAAAGAATAAGGTCCGAATAGTTATTTCGTCTTTTGTTCCTGTCATGTAAACGTCATTTCAAATTGAGTAAAAGAGACAAAACACGGAATAACTATTCGAACCTTATTCTGTATTTATTTGTAGGTGTGTTTATAAATGTTTTTCTTTTGTTATTTCTTTTCTAATACTGTTTTCAGAGCTTATCGGGAGTTTAATAACTCAATGCCTCTGAATGGCCGTAACGTGATACAATGTTAATTGTTTAAATAATTCGGTGCTGAACCGCTGATTAGGAATGTGATAACGGAGGTCTTTGTGTAATCATATGAAATTCCTCGTTAACTTTTTTACGAGTTTACTCTGAAAAAAACTTGAATCACGCAATTATTGTTTGCCTTCGTGCCATTCTTTAACACGCTCGCACAAACGAAACCAAAACAAACGTTTATGTTTTCACTTGTTCATGTCGATGTCACTAAAATCGGCTACTGACACATGTTCATTCTTATTTCGCTGCAAGAAAACGTTTTACCTTCATCTCATCAATCTCATCATTCATCATTCATCATTCAGATGATAATATAGGAAAAAGCCAAAGATGGAAGCGCACTTCACACGGAATCCTAACCTACTACTGTCAATACACAACAGTGCTACTAGCATTGTTGTTATTGGCTACAGACTTAGGTAAGATGGGGTGATGCGCCTAGCTAGAGCAAGCCTCCAGGAACCAATTACAATACGTAGGCCCCGCTGAGAATCAAACTCACCTTTACCCTTAGGTCTGACAGACTAGTGGTCTCATCATGTTTTTTTTGGAAAGAGATTGCTTTGGCCCTTGCACGCCTTTACAGCGTAACCAGACTTTGGTGAGCAGCAAGAAACGTAAAGGGTTCCTCAAGCTCGACATCCTCGAAGGGGCCCGAGAAGAGATGGCATCATCTAGCAAGTGTATCCTCGTCTCATACTAGATTTGCGTTCGGATGGGAACGAGAGCGGAGCAACTTCGGCTCGGATTGACCGGTGGTAGTCTTACCACTTGACCACAAAGGCACAAAATAAAAAGACCCAGAGAAGGACACATTTACAGAATACACTAAACATGCACACTAGTATACGCCCAAGACACCGTACTCGTAGAACAAGCGTACGACGAACCGGTTCACACGCGCTCTATACCAGATATGTACCTAAGCGCTTCTCTCCACCACCACGACCCGGTCAACCTGAGTCGAGGTACGGCCTTTAGAGGCGCCCTCGGGTTGATACGCTCCCCGATACGACCCGAAGCCTTCGGAGAATCTAGTAGGGCACGAGGCCACGCACATTGCGTGATGCCGTTCCCTCTAGAAAACCTCCAAAGGTGATTAGTTTCACACGGCTTGAGGAATCCTTTAAGTTCCTCGCCGCCCCCAAACAAGCCCGGTGAAGCTGAAATTGCCGTCTGAGGCAATCAACAAACTCTCTCAAAAAAAAAGCTTTAAAAAAACGCGCCTGAGCAACCACCGCGCGCTAGCGGCGGCGCGCGGCGGGCGGTGGCACTGCGGACATTTGCCATTTCCAAAATGGGTTAGCGGCCGTGTAAACGACGCCTGCGTGTGCGTGGGTCGATTCGGGCGCTTAGTACGAAATCGAACTACTGTTAATTATGTGTATTGTGCCTCGGTAGCTCAGCGTGGACCGGTTATCAAAAAGTCGCGGGTTCGATTGCCACTCGAGCTTCCTGAGGCTGGTGGATTTTATCTAGTAATATTTTATCTTCCTAAATATACTTGTACACTTATAAAAGAGACAGTTTTGGATAGTTTGATGTGCAGGCTTGTGTACGTTACTCTGTGTCGCGACAGTTAGTACGCCCTCAGCTGTTACGCTCTAGATAGGATTGCAACTCAATTATTGCAATGCGTTTAACACAGCTGTTAAGATAACTAATTTATTGCATGCTATTAAATGTGATGTCGAACTGTTAATTACTTGTATCTTAAATAAAGTAAAAGCAGGGCAATTAACTAACTTGTGTCAAAGAGAACCAGAGACCAGCGGTTTCAGACCCAGATGTCTCGGGTTCGATTCCCAGTGGGGGGTACATGCTTGTATACTCGGTTTCGTTGGTGATAGAGTTTGTTTGTCCGCCTGGCTAACTTACTACCATCTTATCTAAATCTGTCGCCATAACATCAATGCTTGTAGCATTGTTGTGTTCCGGCAGCTATAGAGATAAGATAGCCAGTGCCTCAGTAGTTGAGGCTTCCAGGTAAAGTGCGCTTCCAGTTTCGGCCTTATCATCACTTAACATAAGGTAAAATGAAGGCCAAGGGCTTACCCGTTAGCAATAAAATAATAAAATAGTAGATATTTTGTTTTACGTTTATATTCACCTTATTAGCTACTGTGATTATCTTTAACAACGCAATAAGCAGTTGCTAATATATGCATTGTTCATGGAAAATTATTCATGAATCTGAAATGGTTTTCAAACTTGACGTACGACGATGAACTCCTTAACGACTGGAAAGTTTAAATTTTGATAGATTTATTTGTTTAGGCAATTAATTTTGGATACGTAGCCGATACGCAAGTAAAAATATTGACAATAAACTTTTATTTTAGTTAATTTAAATAAACTAATTTATTGTAATTAGGCATGGCATCTGGATCAGTATAAAAACACTTGTTTAATTACCAGTATTAGTTTTTATATTATAAATTCAATAACATTGAATTCAGATTTAAAGAAGTAATTCAGGTAATTCAGGTAATTCAGGCTAGTCTAGTTTCCACATTACTTAATGTTAATCTAATAATATTTTTTTCTGTTTTTCTTATAAATGTATACAATTGAAAATTAGATTCAATTAGAATTAAGCGCGTTACGTTGGCCGCAGTACAAGTATATGTATTTGATAAATATTATTAGGGTATATATGTCGTTCAATGCTTGAAGTGCTAAATATGTATTTATAATAGACCAGTGTTTTATAAATATTCTTAATTCATTTAAGTTTAAATAAACAAAACGATATCGAAGCATAACCTAATCAAAAATGAAAACAATTAAATGAAATAATTTTGAAATATCATCTCTTTGCTAGAAAGACAGAAAAATATAAGGTGAGTTCTTTTCGACGGACTTCCATAGTTAAGCTACCCAATGGCTCCAAACAGCAAGCTAACGAAGGCAGGTATAAGTACCACACCGCCAACTTCAGCCATGAAAGTTTTCACACGTTGAAGGCGTCAGAGCCAGAGCGCTGTTTGCGCTGCAAATGGTGCTCTCAAAACTTACTTCTTTGGCGATTCTTGTGAACTTTGACATGGTCAGATATAAAACTACTTACTGTATATAGGTATCTGTAAACTCATTAAACAACATGTTATATAATAAACGCATAACCTGACAGTAGTTCGGTAACATAAATAACATTTTTATTATGTAGGAAGGAGATGGCGGTACAACCTTGATTCCCATCAGAAAGATTGGTCACTAGTTGCTCAAGATAGAACACAGGGAGGCCTTTGTCCTGCAGTGGGGCACTACATGCCTATAATATTATATGTACTAGTGACCCGCTCGCGACTTCGTCCGCTTCAGTGAACGCCCGTATACCGTGATGGTTTTACCAGCGCGAAAACTTTTGGTTTTTTTTTATATAGGTTACCTGACAATCACGAACATAATAAAAAAATAATCAACCAAATCGGTCGAGCCGTTTTCAAGTGATGCTCTGACATACACGTGGCAATTAATTTTAATAAACATAGATGTAGTTACTAATAAAATAAAAATTAAGTAAATTACAATAGTTTCTTCGTTGAGCAGTTTATATCTCAAAATATGCTTTTATCGGGATTGTTTGTATAATCTCTTAGTTATAACACACAACAGCTTCCATCATAATATTAATTCTTACATACGAAAAACCTTCTGATTATTAATTTAAGTAAGTAGTAGCTACTACTGACACACTTTAATTAATTACATTCTCTACCAAAGAATTCATTTATTACTACATCATTTCTTCATACAAACAAGATTTTCTATAATCTTTATGTATACATAATTCTTCTGTACGTGTGTTTTTCACCTAACTCCTCCTAAACAGTTGGACCGACTTGGATGAAATTTTGTGTGTATACCCAATAGGTTCCTGGATGGTTTGAGAACACAATTGGACCTGGTAGGTAGCGCCACAACAGGGGTCCATTTTAGGATACGGGTGATCTCTAGCGGACAAAGTCGCGAGTATATATTTGTTTTTATAGTTGGTAAAAGTTGTGTTGTAGTGTTTTGTTTTTATTATGATATCTTGAGAAAAAGTTGACTTTTCGTATGTATCTTATGTATATTTACTGGAAACATAATACAGATTTTGTACAATGCAATAGTAGCGTGATCCAGTGGAAATTTAGATAAGACAAAAAGCAAGAAAAATTGTGTTCTTAGCTAATACTTTGTGTTGTCTTGTGTCGTAATTTTCTTTATAACTTATTATTATGGTGATGAAAAGTGGTCGTAAGCACGATTTAGGGATCTATTTTGATTTACAATTAGACATTCAATAGTAGTAGGTGGCTGTAGAGATATTCTTCGCGGGTGGTCCACTTGTAATAATAACAATGGGGGCGGTTGTTTATTTTCGTTCCTTTAAATGTAAAATCGTTTTCGCGAGTGAAGTGCTGCGTAACAAGTGTTTCAATGTAATTAGTTCGGTGCGTAGAACTGTATGTAGACTAGCAAGTTATAACGTCAGTTTTGTTTTGTGACCTTTGTCAATATTTTATTGACAATATTTTATCAAACAGGAAATTTGAAGATAGATCTAAGAAATATTGAAAACAACAGAAATTCGTGCCAGTGCGACTACAGGTAAGTCTTTGTTGTCCATTATAAGTAGTTAAACCACGTATAAAAAGTAATACAGAAAATAATGACACCTCATTTACGCGATAACTTTAGTTATCAAGCAATAAATATTTTCCCATAGTCATAAAATAAAAAAAAAATTGATCTCGAAATGTCTGACACGTAATGTGGGGTCGTAGGTAGGCGATTTGAAGCGAACGCGATTGCGAAGCGATCCGATGCGGTGACACGCGAATTCGATGCGATGCGGCGCGACGCAGCGACACACAATCCTAAATAGGTGCCTACCTACTTAAGTGTATAATATAAGTATAATTAAATTTCGGGAGAAAAGTTCGAGACTCGATTTCTGAACTATATAACATGTACCCATAAATTTGTACGGAACCCGCGGTGGGCGAGTCCGACTCGCACTTGTCTGGTTGTTTTGTAAACGTGATCGAATATCATAAATAACTCACACTAGGCCGTCTGGTGCAGCTTGAAAACCACACAGCATCCGTCACCCATCTTATCTTATCACGGAGCCTGCTGAGGTTTCTCTCAAATTCCAAAAGTCATATTCATTTTAACGTACAAACTTCTAACATACATTAATCAACAAAATTTTCTCTCTCTACTAACGAATCATATAGAATTGTTTGTACATTCATCTCCTTTGCGGCAGTCTTCCTCGAATATAAAAGTTCCAGCGTGTTTATCATGTAAAAGGCTAATCCTTTCGCAGCTGTTAAAAACAACCAACGGCTTTAGCAGCAGGACAGACACAGACAATTTGTGCCGAAAATAAAATGCTAAATGAATCGGGCTTATATACAACCAGAAATATTATATTTACAGCCCATGTGTGTCTGGACGCAACCTTAGTCTTTTACAGTTAAGTGAGGATCTTTTTTTCGTTATTTATTAATTGAAAAGAGAATCAGTACAATTCGGCTTAGTTACATAGGGGGAAAGCCACCAAAGAGCACGCACTACCAAAGAGTACCGCAATGCTACTAATTGAATATTATTAAATCTGTTAGCAACTACTTGCCTGTGACATAACGTGTGCATGTAGTCAATATAGTACGTAGTATTTATCAATCCCGCAAATGTTTGTTTGCCTATAGGACAAATAGAATTTCGTATGGGAATGCGTGCTTTTTGGTAGTGCGTACTCTTTGGTGGCTTTACCCTACTTTAACTAACTACATATTCAGTTAACATACATCGAACGTTCAAACGTTTATAACATACATCTCCGTTGCGCCAGTCTCCTCGAATATAAAAGCACCAGCGTTAAACACGCTGCAAAAAGGCTAATCCCATTGCAGCTGCTAAAAACAACCAACTGACTTGTTAGTACAGAGCGTTTTGTGCCGAAAATAAAAAGCTAAATGAGTCTGTTTTGTGTTAATGGTTATATATAATTTTACGTAAATTTTGTTGCGAACAAATTACAAATTGAAAATCTAGAGGCATGTCAGAGGCGGGTTCGAATCGTTCGTGGAGTTTTTCAACACTATATCTTTTTTCTTTTTTTTTTTGTCTTTTATTTACAGCTAAAACATTGTATTTAAAGCCATGCGTTACACCCTTTTCGAGTTGAGTTTGGAGTTTGGAGCTTTTGTAAATTACTAGTTGTTGCTCGCGACTTCGTTACTGGACTACACTATCACGAGACCTGTTGCTAGGATAAAATATATCCTATGTTCTAGTCCGGGTCATAGACACATAGTGAGTAAGTAAAAAGTAAACAGCCTATTTACTGTCCCACGGCTGGGAAAATGCCTCTATCATTGAAATCAATTTATCACTACAATTGAAAAGTTTTGGCTTTAATCACCACGCTTGCCATACCCGGGCTTTGCAACGAAAAATACGATATACACTTTGCCCGACCTGGGAGTTGAACCCGGGACCTCGAGCCGAGCGCTTTACCATCCGGCCACCGCGAAGTGTTCATAGACACATAGACAGTGCAAACTTCATCAAAATCCGCTTAGCCGTTCTCAAATGATGCGCTTAACAACGAACAGCTTTTTATGTTATTTACATAGATTTGTTAATTAGAATTATAAAGATAATTGGTATAATTGTTGGTATAATTTTTGTCAAAGCAGTCGATGATAGATTTTAAGGTGAGGCCAAATATACCTACCTACTTATTATAACTAGTATTCTTACACTAATAAAACACGCTACATGACTATGCTAATTAACAGGTTTTGTCTTAAGTCTTTATCTTTTACAAACCTTTCAGAAGCACTTACACATAAAATAAATAAGGACTCCTTACAAAGTATACCTTACCGAAACAATGCGATTAGGTCCATTACGGTTTGGCATTGGAAATAAGATCAGGCACTAATGGGTGTAAGCGGGTAAAGGCGGGCGACCAGATATATCACAAAAAGTACAATGTTAATATTATGACACACACAATGGTTTTTCGCTGGCAGCTTACGCCCTGTCTCGTCCTGAGAGACGCCGTCTGGGCTTTATTTATTTAGTACATACAGTAATGTGATAGATACTTAACCAGTTTAATTTTAAGAAAAATGTAATCAAATTGTTAATTTTACATATATTTCAAATACAAATTCAAATTCAAAAATCATTTATTCAGTAGCTCTTGTGAATGTCACTATGCCATCGGTTCGTAAGTCTACTCTGGGCGGGAGATCTTGTACTGAGAAGAACCGGCAAGAAACTAAGCAAAGTGTCCAGCTCTTTTCTCCCTTACAGCGTCAAAAATATTGGAAATTGCCCTATTTTAGCAGGACACTTTCCATCACAAATAAACACAAAAAATAAAAAAAATATAGAAGACAACCACATGTAAAAAAACAAAATTAAAAACCTAAATTAACAAATTTACCTCAGGTAAAAGTTCCAATTTTCACAATGTCATACAGTACCACTACAGTACTCTAACTACTCTACTCTATTTGATTAAGATCATAGTTGCTAACACTATTATGGGATTCTTTATATCTCATTTAACCTTGGATATTATTATGTGCTGTTAAATTTTCCATGAAAATACATGACTTTATAAAAAAAAGTCCGGGAAATTCTCGGCTAGGCATCTCCACTTATTAAGAAGACTTCATAACGTTTCCAATGTGTTATATTTTTATTATTCACCATTCTATGTAGGTATATAATTAGATTTTTATTGGATATAGTTTTAGATTAAGTAAACTTTAACATGGACGCTTATTATTAATCGTGTCGTGGAAACATGTTTTAGATAGGAATTTAGCTCTTATACAATTTATCATGCTTTTTTGTTATTTTTTAATTTCTATCTGTTTTGTGTACCTAATAAATAAATAAATATCCAAGGTTAAATGAGATGTGATGTGAAGGACTACATTATAAAATAGGACACTGCAGAAGGTAACCTTCATACAAGCTCGAGTAAAGCACACATAGACAACCTCTCACGGACACGGAACTCGCAACAGATGCGCTCGGATTGTTCCGAGACCCTTGTCCGTGCGGGATCAATGTCTGCGTTGCTTGAGCGCGGTATGTGTTAAGCTTGCCTTCTGAGTCTCCTTATTTTGCTTGCTGAGAGACGTGTTGCCGTCTGGGCTTTATTTGTTTAGTAACTTCAGTTATGTGGTACCTAACTTGTCTATCCGAAGAAAATGTGATGTAATGTGATGTGACTAGATGGATTTTCCTGGCTTCAATTTCAATGTCGGCCAAACGGTGTAACGATTTTTGCGATGCATAGCTCGGGTTTGTGATCATCAATCCGCATTTGGAAAACGATATAATTAAGTAGCGATAACTTTATTTAAACTATGGTGGTCTTACTTAATGTAGGATTATAAATTAGGTACTTACTAAGTAGTAATTATTGTAAATTTTAATAGGTAATAACATCTACATCCAAGGAACCTAATATGTTACATATTTGTTATTAACTTGGCGTCAAATTCTCGCGTGCCAGCACTCTGTTAGAAACGCACACTTGTGTAGATTACCATAACTGACATGGAACCTGCATTTTCTTTGAATTGCGATTTTTTACGTAATGAAAACTTTTTGTATAGTTCACTGAACTGGATAGTACACAAGCCTTTATCAACCTACCCCAAAACTGTCAAATTTCTTCAATGCATTGTCAACCATATGCCATAAACATAAAGTTCAAAGTCTATTGAGGAAATTTGACAGTTTGTGGTAGGTTTGTATGCCGGCGTCTGTACACTGAAAATAACAAGTTAAAGCAACTTTTTAACATTTAGTTAATGCGCTACCTTGTAGAGGTGATTTCTTTATGCAACATAATTAAAACGATCGATTAATAAAAAGAAACACAATTATTTTTATGGAATTTTTGAAGAACAATCAATTTCAAGTTGACTAGGGTTAGTAAATGGGGTTTTAACGACTGCCATCTCACTACAACAACTGGGACCTTCCAAAGAACTCGAGATATATTAATGATTACACCCATCTATCTGTGGTAGACCATCCAATTCGTTCCCGTAGAGGAACCCCAAACATATCCCACTCCATTGCTCTTTGTGTGATCTTGAATTTTCTTATAAGGCCCATAATGAGCGAGCATGTCTCATTACCATTTGTCATCACTGGCAACAACAAAGAAGGGCTCAGTATACTCATAAAAAAGAAATAGACAAATGAATCACGCCTCACACTACCATCGGTTCTCGATCTCGACTCGCCTCAGGTGCAGCGGGCAGGCTTGGCAGATGCAACCGCGTGATGCCCGAGCCACCGGTATCGCTACCAATTGGAGCGTGCCCTAACTGGCCGCGCCGGGCCGTTATCAGTTTTTTACTAACACCATTCGTTTTTATGATACGTCGGAAATCGTTGCTATGTGTCATGCTTGTGTTCTTACTAACGAATGCTACTTGTGTGGTTTGTTATGAATATGGAAGCGACGTGCCAGTGAGCTTGCATCTGGGTAAGCTGTAAAAGTTTAATGCGGCCAATAGTTATATCGACAAAAAAGTTTAGCCTATTGGGTAAAAATATAAAAACACACTATTTAAGAGATACGTAAACTATTTACGTATACGTTCGGGTCGTAGACATCGGCTATTCGCGCCTCCGCTGTGTCGTACGGTGGCGCGCGCGCAGTCTTCATTGTGTCGTAGGCATGAAGCACTAAACGCGCTCCTGGTAACTTTTCCAGAAATCGATATATTTTTTGATAATCCAAAAAGGAAACGAATTTAACCACCAAATTTTATCTCATTTTTTAGTTTTTATAGATGCAAATCATGTACCTAGGTTTAAGATAATTATGTAATTGGGTTTGTATCCGTTTAATAATGTTTAATAAATAATATGAAGATCAAGCATACCCGTAAGTAAAGAATATAAAAAAAATAACCAAACTTATTGAAAGATCCATCCCAAAATATTATATGAAAACATAAGTTTGGAATCATGAACTGTACAAATGAAAGTTAAATAAATGTTTGTCCTTCTACTAGATACTCTTTGGGCAAGTCGTGTATTAGATTATGAATTTGAACTTCATTAAACGTGAACCGTTAATGTATTATATCGGAATTTTCATCCTCCGCTGGGTACATTAATTTACTAATCAGTCAGTTTGAGTAAATCGCCATGTTTAGTAATTTTAATTGCTACTATTTGCATACAAACTAAATGAGGCTATCGCTGGAACATTGTGTATAGAAATTATTACTTTACTTTCCTTTATCAGTACCTTTATTACAGTGTTAGAATAACGTGTAACATTAATAAAAACTAAAGCATAAGTAAACTTGTATTAGTCCACTACTGGACATACTTAGGTGATTAGGTGCTCACCCAACCCAGATTCGCCTACTGTCCTACATTTAGGACAGTACGATTTAATACAAGTATTTTATTATTAATTTATTATTTCAAAATTTCAAGTAATATTAAGATTTTGAGAAAAAATCTAACTCTAATAGTAATACATATGTTAAATAAACGCGGGCAAATTTGTATTCAATTTAAATTTTAAAGATCATAATTTACATTTATTCAAAATGTACTCCTACAAGTATTTTGAACGTCAATTCAAACCCATGACTTCGTTTACGTTTACGAAGGGTTTACCCTACGGTGCGGTATAAAATATAACATTGTCATCATCATCATCATCATCATCATCATCATCATCATCATCATCAGCTCATTTTATGTCCCTACTGCTGGGGCACGATCCTTCCCTATGGATGGATAGGGAGAACGGGCCATAATCCACCACGCGAGCCCAGTGCGGATTGGTGGTTGTTAACGACTGCTTATGTAGCCGGAACCAACGGCTTTACGTGCCTGCCGAAGCACGGACGAGCTCGAGATTATAAATTTTTGGTCACCCACCCCATGACCGGCCTTTGCGAAAGTTGCTTAACCTAAGCACCGGGCGCGTTAACCACTGCGTCATCGAGCTCCTCATAACATTGTAACCTTCCGAAAACAATGAAGAGGAAACAATAATGAGGAATCATTATAATAAAATTGAGTATACGGGCGAAAGGTTTGTCCTTCACACCACTATAAACCAAGAGAATAATAATATTTACCATTATTTATTTATATTTTTATTTACGCTCTGTAAACTTTGAAAACAAAACTTTATAAAACCTGGTATAGATACCGTATGTTCATTTATTATGCATGAGTAGGTACAGTCGATCACAAAAATCACTACATACTTTTGGTAAGACTAATAGTAATTATAGAGACTAATACTAAGTATAGAGCCTTAATTTAAATCTATGTTAATGATCGTAAATAGTTATATATTAAACTAAAGCTTACAATTTGAAATAGACATGTCATGTTTAAGTCTAGCAAGATTGACACCTTTCACGTACATTTAACACATTTTTAATCGCCTCTGTGGTCTAGTGGTTAAGATCACCGGTTTAGACCCAGAGGTCCCGGATTCGATTCCCAGCGGGGGATACATGTTTGTGTACTCGGTATGGTTGGTGGTAGGGCTTGTTTGTCCGCCTGGCTAAATACCACCATCTTATCTAAATATGTCGCCATAACATCAATGCTTGTAGCATTGTTGTGTTCCGGCAGCTAGAGATAAATAAAAGATAGTCAGTGCCTCACTAGTTGAGGATCCCGGGTGAAGAACGCTTCCATCATTGGCTTTATCATCACTTAACATTAGGTGAGATCAAGGCACTATGCTTACCAGTAAAATATATATGAAAAGATGTGCGTTCTTTAACACTCGAATAAATATGAGAATAAGCTTGTCATTTTACAACTAGATGGTTCGCGTCAAGTAGTAATCTAATTATTCCACCTGACTGATCACTGGCACAAAGTCACAATATATTTTTTACTCAAATGAATATATATCCATACTTACTTACAAACGCTTCGCACATCAAAATATGAGTTACACATAGTATTATTATTTATCGAAACATGCATACAATTAAAATTTCGTGTTTACAGCGAGTACAAACATGCAAATGCAATGCAAACGTGCTTATACATTGCATTAACTACGAAACTAGCTGAATATCTCTCACATCGTTAAGAACTCAAGGTTTACTATTAAAGTTAAAATACGATGAAGCAGCGTCAATATATGCAAAAGAATGTTAGTTCAACTGGTGGATTTAAGACTTAAAAATCGAAGTAGCTTCGACTGCTTTAATGAAGGTCTATGACACATGCGCAAGTGGTGTGCATCCATTTTTTGAGTCCAAGCCAGGACAGTAGCATCCTGAACAAGATCAGGATGCTATGGTTCCCACAATACCACAAGACTCCGGCTGCCAGTACGTACGTACCTACGTAACCTTTCCTGTATTTTGCGTTTATTGTAGAAGGTACCTACAAAAAGTACAGTTCATACCTACACAGAACCCTTCCCTATGGATGTATAAAGAGAACGGGCCATAAACCACCACACGGCCCAGTGTGGATTGGTGCATGGTTGTTAACGACTGCTAAAGCAGCCGGAACCAATGGCATTACGTGCCTTTCGAAGCACAGAGGAGCTCGAGATGATACATTTTTGATCACCTATCCGATGACCGGCCTTTGCGAAAGTTGCTTAACCTCGGCACTCGCAGACCGGGCGCGTTAACCACTGCGCCATTGAGCTCCTAAAAAAACACATACAATCGTATTATTTGAATAATCTGTTAATCCCCGCCCGCAGTGGGGCTGCAGATTACGCGTAAAAACGCGCGCGCCGGAGCGTGCCCGCTCTCGCGTTTCACCGCGCCCGCCCGCCGCATTTCTCGATGACACACATGTAAACGCTGAATCGCTTCACGCTACGTACAGTCGTGACGAAAACAAATAAATGCGGGACAACGTAATGCAAAGTGAACATTTTGTTTACTAATGGCAAAACGGCTTTTTCAACGTCACCGTACTTTTTTGGAGGCGGCGGAAACAAACTCTATGCCCCTTACAAATAAACAAAGAATAAGGTCCGAATAGTTATTCCGTGTTTTGTTCCTGTCATGTTAACGTCATTTCCAATAAGAGTAAAAGAGACAAAACACGGAATAACTATTCGGATCTTATTCTTTGTTTATTTGTAAGGCACAAAGAGTTCTTCAAGCCGTGTGATCGAAACACCGTCAGAAGCTTTCTAGAGGGAATGGCATCATGCAAGCTTGTCCCCGTTCCTTACAAGATCTTATCTTATCTTATCTTAGTGGGGCCTGCTGAGGTTTCCCTCTCGCAGTAACACTTCGACCCATCGCGATCTTTTGTGCAACCCCATCCTTTCACTGTTCTTCCTCTGTAAAAATGAAAATAAATAAAAATAATAAAATAAAAATAGATGCCATAGGTTTGGCAACGTCCTTAAGTGCGAAGAGCCTGAAATCCTCCGGTTTCGAATAGGCCGACCCCAGGAGTCCCATTCTTTTCCTAGCCAGAGAGTCGCAGTCACACAGTAGGTGCTGCATTGACTCCGTTTCCTCTCCACATGCCCCACACACAAGCTATTTGTTGATAGATGCATTTTGAGAAGCATTTGTTTTGTGGCATAGTTCCCTGTCAAGGCACCGATGGTTAACCGGGCCTGCCTTCTACTGCCTCCGCATACGAACTTACTGCGTAGTAGGACGTTTTCGCCTAGGAATTTGGAGTGTTTCATACCCGGCTGCTCTTTCTATTCGATGCCGTGTCGGTTTTCAATGTAATCTTTTAAGACCTTGTTCATTGCACTTGATGCAAGTGCCACGAACGGCTCTGGACCAATAAGCTGGGTCTCTGAGCCCTTCCTGGCAATCTTGCTTGCTTGGCTGTCACTCAGGATAAATATATTGCGATTTTTCATAGGTTACCCTTCCCTACAAGATTCTCCGAGCGATTCGGATTCGGTCAGGGAAAGTGAACAGTCTCGGACGAGCCAGGGAGAGACCATAGCACATCTTATCGTTCGCTTTTACAGGTGTAAAGGCAAACGCTTGCCAAATGCAAGATGGTAATCATGAACACAGGCTATGCATCTATGGATCGATCTTTAGAGCGAAGGTTTAACCACCTCCTTTGCATATTAACCTTTTCATACATACATAAATAAATAAATACATAAATAAATATGACCTGCCGCCAATGTGTTCCAGTTGGAAGGGATTAAGGATCAGTGAAATTATAGGATAATACGTATGATAACCGAAACATCAAGGATTAGCAACGCACAACTAATAAAGTATAGCACATGGTGTACAAAGCGTTAAAAAGCTGTTTTGACCTTTTACTGTAAAAGGACGGCCGTTTGTTTACAAACTCATGCAAATAAAATAAAAGGTACATGCAAATATACTAAGGTGATCGTTGCTTTGACATTTTGTGGGGTGTATTTTTAATGTAAACTAAAAGTATTTTAGTAATTGTGACCTTCACTGTACGTACCACATTATTGCTGGTTTCGAAGAGAATCGGGTTATCAACAAATAAGGGGAATCGGGCTATCAATTTGTCGCTTTGTTTACGCTATGATGGGTTGATATCTGCTATTGTAAGTTTCAGAAGGTCTGTTAATGGTTTCATTTACATAGCCAATGCGTTTGATTTATTACCGGTTCAGATGGTGCACACTGGATGTCGCTAGTTTTTTTTTATATCTTAAGGGTAAGCACTGTGGTGTAGTTATAAGTTTTTCAGCATAGGCTTCGTTGGTAGGTAGGTACTTTCGAGGAGGCTCAAGCAGATATTGCTGATTTGCTCTAGAAGAAGGAAAATATCATTTTAAAATGTGCTTTACTGAATTTATACAAAAGTACTTTTTTAAGACCCAAAATAAAATAAAAACAGTTATTTTATTTTGAGTCTTAAAAAAGTACATGAAAGTCTTATTATTATATTATCTTATCTTGGTGGGGCCTGCTGAGGTTTCCCTCTCGCAGTAACACTTCGACCCATCGGGATCTTTTGTGCAACCACATTAATATTCGATGTAACACAAATGTTTGAAAATAAAACAAAACCGCGGACATGACTCCTCACTTTCCCGCCAAGAAGTCCTGTGGTCTCCTTTGCGACAAAAGCCTCTATCATTTTTAATAATCAAGCTATCGTCGCTACTCGCTACAACTGATGGGATTGGCTTAGTCACCGCGCATGCCAAATGCGGGTTGGTAATCACAAACCCGGGCTATACCTACACCTACATCTGATAATCTGAAATACGCTTTTCCCGCTTTTTTGGCGACGAAAACTCTGTCGAACGCTGGACTTAAGTGTCGAACACTGGTACCATTACCCTACCACTAGTTTGCAAATAATCATTTCAGCCCCCTGACTAAGAGCTCTTATAGCAGTATTATTGCAGTTGTGGAAAAGAGACGCGAATATATTCGCCGCTACACGAGTCTCGTTTTCACAACTGCAATAATACTGATATAAGAGCTCGTGGTTACCCCCCTGGTTGAGTTAAAGAAAAGTCAGCATGTCTTCGCTACTTACTACTTGTCTTACTTGACTACGGAAACAAAATTTAAATAGCGTCATGTCACAATAGTTAATGCCGAAAAATCTAAGAAGAATCAGATGTGAACTATTCGCAAAATAATACTCATAAAACTTCACAGTTCAATAGCTGCGATCGGCCGTCTGTATTGAACTCGTAAACTCGGAGAGCATGGAAACAAGAAATAATGTGACGTTATTGCTTTATTTATGCCTAAGAATAACACACTTTGTTATACAAAATAATACAAACCTTATGAAATGTTATAACGACATGATAGTTAAGGATTCCGTTTGATATAAGCTTCTCAATACTAAGTAAGATTTTTGTTTAAATATATAAAAGATTCATATTTATATTGAGGAGCTCGATGGCGCAGTGGTTAACACGCCCGGTCTGCCAGTGCTGTGGTTAAGCAACTTTCGCCAAGGCCGGTCATCGGATAAGTGACCAAAAATTTATCATCTAAAGCTCCCCCGTGCTTCGGAGGGCACGTAAAGCCGATAATCCCGGCTGCATTAGCAGTCGTTAACAACCACCAATCCGCACTGGGCCCGCGTGGTGGTGTATGGCCCGTTCTCCCTATCCATCCATAGGGTACCACAGCAGTAACATAAAAATGATTTGATGGTGATATTTATTTTTACATGTAATCTACAGAAAACAAGATTTAATAAAAGGCTCCTAAACGGGTACCGTAAATTTAGTTACTGTTTCGAAAAGTCTTGACAAACTATCCGATCTATTCTTATTATAAAACATTACCAAACATCAGCAACTAAAGCAGTTATATTAAATACATAAGGAAACACAATTGAATGTTGAATTTGTTATTTTTCCTTTGGGTGTTAATTTTAGGAAATACATTGCATATGCACTGTTCCGTTTAGTGCTCAAAACTGACTGAAACTAGGTATTTAAACGAATTCGCAACACACGCTGACATTGTTCTGACAATCACAGCGCGGTGCAAAATTGCGAAAGCCAGATGTTTCAGATGCCTGCACATCAGAACTTTGAACTTTATTACTGAGGCATATGGTTGAAAATGTATTGAAGAAGTTTGACAGTTTCGGATAGGTTTATGTGCGAGGTCTGTACATAAATAGTTAGTCTGGAACTCAGCGGTTACTAAATAGTTTTGTCACCGTTACATAGACGGCACATACCTACACGAAACAGTTTCATCACAGCGTTGCTACATTAAAACATTATAAGATAAGATTTTTAACACGCTCAGCGCCATGTGTATCATTTCTGATACAAATTGCTAAAACATTGTGTATCATGTTTGATACATACGACTCGTTTTGGTAAAATCTTTGTGTATCAGGTATGCACACGCTTTTTATACATTTTGTATGCTCAATAAATAGCCCTGACCCAGACGAACTTCTGAGTATATTTGGGTTTGGAATCGGGTGAAAAACTACAAAGATATACTAAAAAAAAACAGAAATGTTCTAAAATTGGTAGAATTCGTGAAACAGGCTTGGCGCTGAGCGTGTATAGTAAATTTAAAATATTGCAAACCTCTTGAATCGCATTTTTTATGGTATAGCAATGTTTTGTTTTTTCTAACACGAAGGGAAGTTGACACGGGGAGATTATGGCATGTAATATTGGCAGGGTGCTTAGCGCAAGTTTTTCAGTAGATCTCGTTAACGAAAACTATAGTGAGTTTTATTCTCCATCAGGGTTTCATAATAAGTGATAATGCCGAAGATGGAAGCGCACGACACATACTCGTACAAGACGGTGGTACAGCTACCTCATAAATTTTATTGTTAATTTTTATTGTTTAGGTTTGACATTTTCACGTATGTAACTATAAGCATTTTGTTATTTTGTAATATTAATTGTTATGTATCATTATTTTAATTTTATATACCTAATTTTAACATTGTTATCATTATTTTAATTTTAGCTTGTAAAATTTTAAATTATTAATTGTTTGTTTGGATTGGTTGAATTATGTGTACTATTTAATAATTAGTCTGCTGGCGTCTTGGCCCAAACTGTAAGCCAGCCGACTCGCATGTTTAAAAAATAAATAAATAAATAAATAACGGATGACGGCGCGGCGTAGTGCAGCAATCACACACTTAATTAAATAAAAGTTTCTAAGTTTTATGGCTATGTGTAACTAGTGTCTAACATATACTTGCTGAAAAACGTATTATGCACGTCACGACTCCGTTTTATACCCGTACTAGGTACTACAGTTTAAAGCTTCAATAAATACTTATTGAAGCTTTAAACTGTAGTAAATCGTATCTGCAATCCAGAAAACTGTTTTATTTGTTTCGATATAAGTCAGAAGCTCTGAAGAACTCTTTGACCTTATCCCACCTTCTCCCTTCCTCCATAGGAGTACACGTGCTGCTCTCCGGTGTCACCGCTTCACTGTCTCACATATCCCATCGCGCACAAAGAAATTTGGTGACTCGTTTCTTTGTCGCACCTCCAAAAGATGGAATAGTCTACCAGCACATGTTTTCCCTCTTTCCTATGATATGGGGTCCTTCAAACGAGGCGTGAAGAAGCACCTTGTGGGCCGGCAGAGTGAAGTTGACTGATGCTGCGTTGTTTTCACGCTGCACCAGTTGTCTTCGGGTCTGGACTCCATTTCCACTTAACATCAGGTGGTGTGGAGTCATTTGCCGTGCTAAGTATAAAAAAAAAAAGCTCACAATACTTCACAATTACAGTCCACCGCAAAGCTGAACCGAAGAAGTTAAAGCGCATATAGATCTACAGTGCATCCACATCCTCGAGCGTGCCCCGCATACATTTTAAGCATTTTAACGTTTGACTGCACACGAACCACAGTGCACGTGTTAAAATAATACTATTGTTACACTTGCCAATAGAATTTTAAATTTTACTTTTCTTTTTTTTTTTTTCAAGTGTTAATTGCTGCACTGAAGCTAAATTAAATATTTTGTAAAATTTATAAAATACAGTCGAAAAAAATTTGCACTTGAAAATAATAAAAAAAAAATTAAAGAAAAGTTAAATTTACTATAGGGTTGTGTTATCAAATTTGTGGTATTTCAAGGTGAATCTGCATGGCCATCGGTTGCAATGACCGTTGGATAGATGGCGCACTGTGCCGCTATTAGCACTCAACAATTAAAAAGCAGTGACAATATTCAGCGCTTACGTCAGCCTTCCCGGTAGCATAGTGGTCAGTGCAGCCGCCCGGATTGCGGAAGACCCAGGTTCGATTCCTGGATGGGTCGGGTGGGCGTTTACTTTATTCACTGTATTTTATAAATTTACTAAAGAATAGGAAACAAAGCGGATTTCCACCGGAATTAGTAGGTAGGTACAACCGCCTGCACATCAACCTACCACAAACTGTCAAATTTTCTCACTAGACTTTCAACTTTATGAAAAAAAAACCACAAATGTTGAAAAAATTTTCACGAGCAGGATTTGAACCTGCAAATTTTGTTGCGAAACAAATTACAAAAACACAAATGATGAAAAAAATTCCACGAGCAGGATTTGAACCTGCACCTTTCTGACATACCGGGTCAGGTGCTCTTCCAATTGAGCTATCGTGGTTCTAACCAGCCCGCCGAAATTATTCAACACTATTTACTTTTTTACTTTGAAAGCCAAAGGCGCAAATTTTTTTTTTGGCCGAAGAATGGCCGTTTTGGCAGTCGCAGTAATTGTTGCGATATTCAGTAAGGAGGCTGGAAGTCAAAAAGTTTCAGAAGGCGTAATTAGAAAAGATGGCGTCACTTCTGGAGCAAGTTATGAACCCACCTTCATGGTTATGAAAACTTGCTGTGCAGCCATCGACAAGTTATTTTAGTGTCTATGGTTGGACGCGGGAACACGCGGGAAGCGTCATTATTGCTAAGTACGAGTATCGAAATGAAAAATAATTCTTTAAAAAAAATTTACTAAGAAATTGGAAACTGGACAGGTTTAATCTAAACCTTAAGAAATATAAATAACTTATTGGATCCCGACCGCTGGGCAAATGTCTACCATTCGGCTCCCTCTTTTCAACAGTCTGTGTCCAATTTCGATTTGCGAGATCGCCATTTGCGAGTTGCATTACTGCATGTGACCTAAGCTGGCCTAGACATGCACTAGGGCTTGCGCAAGCTAACTGGTCACGTCCGAAACTCCCTGAATAGCCCCTAGACTTCTCAATTAGGTCAAGCGGCGCGTGAGGACTTGACAGCAAGCGAAACTAGAGTTCATATTAATATATCAATTCGTTTTGTCTATCTATATATATATATATAATAAATTCTTTCGCTGAAAGAATTCTTTAAATCTTGTAAGTAACTTGATCACCACCCTTGTCAAATTAATGAGGGTTGGTGATCACAAAACTGGACTATGCATCTAAAATTTCGAAACACACTTTGCCAGGACCTTTAGGTATCGGACCAAGTGCTACTTGGCCACCGAGGCGTTAAAAAAAATTGAACTTTATAACTATGTATAATATATCTTTTATTAAGAGACACGAGAAAAAACTGCCATGCTATACAGAACAGAGCAAAATATTGCCATTACAATGAATATATTATTAACGTAACATTTCCAGTAGCGAGAAAATTATGTTTTATTACAAACAACAGTCGTTTAAACATTATTTAAACAGACTCCATCACAAGACAAGGAAAAGCAGTTTTATATTAAAATAGCACCAAATAAATTAAAAAACACAAAATGACATAATGATTTTGTAGTTAACAAATAAAAACACTTTATACATGTTTTAGGGTAATGAAGGGATGACTAGATTTCAATTATGGAGGCCTTTGCCCAGCAGTGGGGCACAGTGTATTGGTTACATTAATTTCATCATCACCATCATTACCAGTATTACATTAATTACATTTACAAAGTACATAGTTTTGAACTAACCTTCCATTGAAATGAAACAACTTTTACGGATCTACTCGCGTTTATTTTACACATTAGTTTTAATTAATGTTTATCCTGACGTTTCGAACCCTTTTCAGGGTCCGTGGTCACAGGGAGACTGAAATGTTGGTCGTCTCATAATTAGTTAGTAGCTTGTATACCCTCATTTAAATTTAATCAGGTACAGAATATTAAATCCCAGCCCCAACACCATACTGCCAGACCAAAAGATATTGTAAGCTCTTTCTGCGTAAAACGGAACGCACCTTATTAAATTTAAATGAGGGTATACAAGCTACTAACTAATTATGAGACGACCAACATCTCAGTCTCCCTGTGACCACGGACCCTGCAAAGGGTTCGAAACGTCAGGATAAACATTAATTAAAACTAATGTGTAAAATAAACGCGAGTAGATCCGTAAAAGTTGTTTCATTTCAATGTGTAGTGTTCGCGTAAACTTTAGAAAACAATATGTAACCTTCCATTTCTTACGTGTAAATAAATCTGCATTGATTTGCAAGTTACATAGTTATGACTTATTATGTTACAAAATATACAGCTTTATATGACTAGCACCCGACCATAAGCATTTATTGAGGAAGTTTTAATTATGCTTGTTATGCTATATAACAAGAATTAATGTTTTTTGTGAATTCAACGTAATATAGAAGCGAACTAGCAGCTGCTAACTATACTTATATTCTAAAATAAATTAGAATAACGTTATGTAAAATAATTTTGCCACAACGCAAAAAATCGACCTTAATTAGAACCGAAACAAAATAACTAATTAGAGATAGGGAAATCAGTTCCCTTTCATCGGAAACTCAGGTAGGCTTAGCACTTTCAAACTAACGAAAGCTATTTGAACACCAGCCCGGGAATCCGGGATCCAACACTTCAACTTCTCAATTAGGTCGAGAGATATTCAAGGGTTTTCAACCCGAACGATCTCTCCCACGTTGGTAGGTAACATAATTACTTTATTAAATAACAATAATTTTAAAGCTATTTTAAGCAACCAACCTTCGTACAAATTTAAAATGATAGTAATACTGTTTTGTTATACTTCTCTGCTAACTATTTATCTCTGTATTTTTCTTAAAGAGTTTTAAGGCTCCAACTTTAGTTTATTCGTATGGAGCTTATCGCAAACAATTGCACAATGTTTAGAAAAAATCCAGAAAGTAAAAGATAGTAAAACTAAATATTCATATTTTTTTTATAAAATACAGTGAAAAAAATTAAACGCCCACCCGACCCAGCCAGGAATCGAACCTGGGTCTTCCGCAATCCGCACTGACCGCTATTTTTGTCACTGCTTTTTTAATGTTTTTTTTTTAGTGCTTTTTAGCGGCACTAGCGCCATCTATCCTACGGTCCTTGCAACCGATGGCCATGCAGATCTTCCATGATGAGCTTCAGTGCAGCAATTAGCACTCGAAAATAAAAAAGTAAAATAGTAAAACTATCTTTATCAACAAACTCAATGGTAATGAACACCACTATTTGCAAATTAAAAACGAACGTATAACGTAGACTTGCTCTATCTCCTCGGCAGTGAAAATTTCATTTAAGGTTTCTATTTTCGCTACAACATGTATAACATTGAATTTAATTATACGAAATATAAAAGTGAGGCTGTTTTAAGTATACACATTAATTAACCCAACACGTTACATGTGCATTGTCATGTTACAAAAATTAATACAAATAATTTGGTTAGGTATACATATAAACACAAGTCGTTCATTCACTGATAGTCCAGTGATTTCAATATTGTTTGTCTGACGCTGCACCACAGATTATTTAGTGTCTAACACATAAACAAAGAATAAGCTTCGAATAGTTATTCCGTGTTTTGTCTCTTTTACTCTAATTTGAAATTAAACGTAATTTAATAATCAGTGACATGACAGGAACAAAACACGGAATAGCTTCTAGCTCATTCGGAGCTTATTTTTGTCCAACACCAACAATGGATCGTAACTTCCCCACTCTTACTGTTTGCTCTTACTGTTATTCAAACACTCTTTTAATTCTTTTAAAATTTCACCTACTGCAGCGTAATCGTTTTCTACCAAAGCACCACAAACGTCTGCAGCACTAATTGCATCAAACAAACTGCTGACCAATTGAATTCAACTTGTATTTGCATTTAGCACAGTGAAAACGAACCAATGTATTTTTTGCTAAGTTCCCGACTCTCTGCTGTGATTTCAATTCAAGTTACATGGTAGTTATGGCGCTGATCATGAAACAGAGCTCTCTGGGATGAAAATAGTGCGTGCTCCACTGGATTCAAGTTAGGATAATCAACTAGGTGTTGAATTTCCAAACCTTTAATTTTTTATTAAAAAAAGAACAATAGTGTTTTTCTAGTGTTACGAATAAGTGAACTTAATTTCCGCTACGTACTTTAGTAAATGAAAAAGATGGCAATAGAGACTGTTTCTAGAGGTTACTTTTTCTATCGAGGAAATTTCACAATTCTGCATTTTGAAACAATAACATTTTTGCAAATAAACTCTGTTATAACAAATTTTTACTTTTTATTTTTAAGTGCTTGCTGCACTGAAGCTAAATTAATTATTTATAAAACTTCTGTCATATAATAACATATATTTTTCTTGGCGTTTTATATTTTGTACTTTTTATATAAACCATGCAGCGAGCGCATTTCACAGTTGTCAGCGCCTTAATGGTCCTCTGACCGTCCCCACTCGAGGTGAGTGTTCTAATCAGAATTGGAGTTTTAGGCAGTTGGCATTTTAATTTTATCATGGAATTTTACTGTGGCGATGTTACATGATGTTTGCGTTAGCATTTTCTGAAAATGTTTCTATGAAAATGGAGCAACGGATCGGCGTGCTTTTTCGCACGGGGATAGTTACAGTTAGCCTGTATTCATCCGCGGTGCGCGTACATAGCTTACCCACCTCTACACATCACATCTACGAGTACAACAGAATTAATTACATATAATATTATGTTAATGCTTTACGCTCATTGTCTCGACGAACATTCTAGGCGGTTTTCACTTTCTCTTCAAATCGTACTCGAGGTCAACGCCCTTGTGGTGGTGGGTATGCGTAACTTTCATAATTGAAATATATTCGGTGCCCTTCAGCGTGGCGTGCTCCGTTAATGGTGATAAAATGACGTGCCATTTACGTAAAGAAACGTTACATAATAGCGATCTGTTGCTATCAACCATAAGTATATTGGGTGACGTTAGAGAGGCCAGCTAAGAGCACTTCATATACCGCACTAATAATACGATACTGTTATAACTTAAAATATACTGATATTTGAAATTAAACCGTACTGTTATAAGATTACGGTAAAATCTCAAATATCGATATGTTTTAAGTTATTTTAATCTATATATTTAAACTTTGTGCCCGTTTTTAAGCATATTGAGGTCACGGAAAAGTGTGAGGTTTGGTATAGTTAATGTTTCTATGGCAAAAGAGACCCGAAAGATAAAACTTTTAAATAACTAGCTGACCCAGCGGACTTCGTACCGATTTGACAGTTTCCATGACAACAAAGCAAACAAATAATTTTGTATTAGAAAATTAAATTGTCGTTTTTGGTACTTTCCATTACTTATTATATTTATGTTTCTCACAGCTTAAACATTCCCTGAACTTACACAAATATTTCAAAACCAAAATTAGCCAAATCGGTCCAGTCATTCTCGAGTTTTAGCCACTCAAACGAACAGCAATTGATTTTTATTTAAACAAGATAAGATAAATAAGATATGTGCTACAAGTACGTTGTATAAACATTACGAATTACGGTCAAATGTCGACCACTGGACGACCACTAGTTAAAATAAAACAGCAAGAAAATTCTATATACGATAGGTATTTTATAAGTCGCGTGGTTGTGTGCGCATTTAATAAATATGTAGGTACGCATTATTAACTTTATATTATGTAACATTCAAATAAACTATTCGCAGATCAAGACATATGTGGAACACATACGAGTAGTTTTTATTTGAGGATCTTTTAGGGGCCCATCAATCTGTTGACGTTGTAGGCTTTCAATAAAACCGGCAAAAAATAGGAAACAAACACGAAATACTTATCAATGTTTCATGAATGAAGCTTGATGGATCGCACATATTTTGCCATTTAGTTACGGATATCGATGCGCATAGGTAAATAGGATAGGCTCTTCAGGAGAAGTTGACGCAAACTGTGTTGTGAAACGATACTTAGCGCTTTAATGGTAGTGTTTCATGGTAGTGTTCGTAAAGCACTCTGTATTTGGTACTCTCCCACTGAGTAGTGTGATAACATGCGGTGAGTTTTAGCGGGCAAACTTACTGCTATAGAAAAAGTTCAAGGGTTTGGATAGACACACCGCCGTGCACAGTCTGATTAGTTACCACCCACATTTATGTAGAACAGAAGAATTAGACGTTGAGGTTGTTGACAAGATATTGTAGTCGTTAAAACCCATAAACCCACATTGGGTCAGCGTGTTGGATCAGTTGGATTAGGTCAGTCTATTTTCCATGTTCAATAGTTCATGTGAGTTATCTCTGTTTGCTGAGCCGGTTTGCTGGGCACTGACATATCATGACTGAAGTACCCAGCAAATCCATATTGGGCCAACCTAGTGGGCTACGGCCCGGTCTCACCGTGTGCGTCAGCAGTAAAATATTTTTTGGATTACTAATTTCAGGTCCTTATCATCATCATCAGCTCATTTTTATGTCCCCACTGCTGGGACACGAGTCTCCCTATGAATGCATAGGGAGAACAGGCCGTAAACCATCACGCGGGCCCAGTGCTGATTGGTGGTTGTTAACGACTGCTAATGCAGCCGGGACCAACGGCTTTACGTGCCTTCCGAAGCACCTCAGCACTCGCAGACCGGACGCGTTAACCACTGCGCCATCGAGCTCTTTCATTCAATTTCAGGTCATTCACCCGATAATTTACGGTACATTACACACATAAAACATATCATAAGAGCACCAAGTAACTACGAGTACTTACATACAAGACGCTCGCAAGAATAATAATGTACTCGTATGTGCATTGAGACGGATGGCATACTCATCACTTGTGGAGGTGTCACGTCATTGACAGCTCATGAAATGTGTTACACGTGAAGCTCCGCTTATCGCACGCGATCTACGAGAATTAACTCTTGAAGCTTGAAATTAGACTAGTTATTAGTGTGGAGTACGGGATACTGAGACATTTTTCTTAATTTCTTACGTTTAAGCATTTGGTAAGCACTTTGCTTTCAGGTCACTTGATATTAAGTGGTGATAAGGCCAATGATAAAAGCACATTTCACCCGGCATCTTCAACTACTGTAGCACTGGCTTATTATCTATAGCTGCCTGAACATAACATTGCTAAAAACATTGATGTAATGGCGACATATTTGTATGCCTGTATAATGGACAATGCTCTGAGGAACTATTTAATTTGGTGCTCACTTCCTCCTTCTTCCAACGCACCGTAAGTAGTGGTAGCAGAAGTTTCCAGTAGATATATTCGATCAATGAATCACCATGAAAAACAATGGGTTCTTTTATTATTATATTATGCTGAGACTGGGTCCTTGTTGGCCTCACACAAATCCTTTTTTTATTTGATGTTGTTTATATTTTTGTTTATTTTTAACTTTTAACTTTTTACTGTTAGTAGGTACGTTATTGATCGAAGGTAGAAGTGCTTGTAAACTATTACGCTATTACCATAGTCTATAGCAAGCGTTTAAAAAAAAGCGATCTTTGTAAACAGACATCAGACACGAATGGGTTGCCAATGTCATATTGTTTGATTCCACCATAATCACTCTTAAATGCCGCCTATTTAAAAAATCATTTTACATAACTATAATAATAAAAGAATTGTTACCATATAAATATGCTAAATTTAACAAAGCGAAACAGCATTTTCACTTAGGCAATGGCCTACAGAAAACCTCTTCATCATCTTATGTAAATTTTATTTAGAAATCATAAACATACTCGTACAATGTTTATTGGTGGAGAATTCTCAACTTTCTCGACCAACATATCGGTATTGCAATCCAGAAAGTAATGCTGATTGCAGCCTAGTCTGACCACTTTGCATGCAACCACTTTAAGGCCGCCAACCTTTTTCTAGCCATCTTTTTTCCTTGAATTTTAAATTTGTTTTGTAAATATTGACTAATAGGTAATGTAATGTAATGTTATGATCCAAATAATAGACATGCGGTCTCGAAGAGACGCATAATTATCTACACAAATAGGTACAGTCACGAGTTTTGACTCTTATTCCATTATATTAAGACTTTAATTCTAAATTCTAAATTCTAAATTCTAAATTCAAAATCATTTATTCAGTTTAGCCTAAAAGTACACACATCAAAAATGTCTACGGGTCAAGTACATTTTTAGCTATAATTTTTTTTATCTGGTTTTTCAGACTGGCTTCTTGCTATATTTTTTATGTTTTAGTAAACAATTTTATCCCTATTATGTTGAAAAAAAAAGAAAAAATACAATTTTAACAAATTGGGAAAAATTAACTTGCGTTAAAGTCGTCACCTAATTGGTAAAAAAACCAAGAAAAAGGTTGATTTTTGAAAATTTTATTGTAAAAATAAAAAAAATATATAATAATCTGTATTTCTACCATTCGCACAAATCGCACAAGCACAGCGATTTGGCTTGCTTAAAATCAGTTCATCCAAATTACTTTGATGAATAGCCGCCCTTCTTTCGTTCGTTCGTAACGTTCTTTCTAACAAGTCAAAAAGTTGTTCTGGGGTTTGCACGGCATCCACACTCGGCAGAGCTCTTCTTTGGAGCATGTCCCATGCATGCTCAATTGGGTTGAGGTCTGGTGATTGTGCAGGCCACGGCAGGACGTTGATATGAGATTCGGCAAGAGTGCGTGTTACGACTCTAGCCGTGTGTGGATTGTCATGCATTAGTCGAAATAAATCACCCAATCGGCCTCGCAAAAGGATGATCACATCTGAAACAATCCTCTCTGCGTAGATTTGAGCATTGAGGTTGCCCCTGATCCAATTGAGATCGGTTCTTCCACCGGCCCAAACCATGATTGTTTCCCCTCCATATGGATGAACTTCCTGACAAAATCTCAAGTGTTCTTGAGGTCCAGAGGTCCTCCAAACTCGAGTGCGTCTAGTATCCGGCCTCATACCGAAACGTGATTCATCAGAGAAGCAAACACAGAGCCAGTCTTCATCCTCCCAATTTCGGTGTTCGCAAGCCCATTGTAAATGTGTATTATATTTGGTTTCTGACATTCCTTTGTATTTGATCTTAATTTATTAGTTTTGCTATTACGAGTAATTTATTTTACATTGTTAATTTTTATTTTAGCATGCTGGCGTTTTGGGTAAACTGTAAGTTAGCATGTACACTGTATAGTAATTAAATAAATAAATAACTGACTCAGTGGACAATCGCCTTCTTTGAGAGTGACTGAGGCCAAAAGGATACGTCTGCTCTACGGAGCGTCTTCTGGGCGCCAGTGTAACGTATTTACTTTTTTTACTTTTATGATATCATATCATTGGATTGTAGACATTCCTAATACGAGGCAATTATTTAAAACTTTGGGGCGCTTGGGGTAAACCTTTCTATACTACGAGACGTAGATATTATACCGACCCATTAAGGTAAGGGAGGTCGGAACAAACGATCACTCTAATTAAATTATTAAGAGCTATCCGACATCTATATTGAGCTGGGATATGCCACTCCAATATTCACAAAGTGAAACTCGACCGCTTTAACCACTTGTGGAGTTGGCTTTGACTTGCAATTTTAAAAGTTCGAAGAAATTGAAGTTTAATATTTTAGAAGTTTAAGCAATCCTTTTTTGATATCACAATTGGTTTTTGAGTGCCACTGTGGCGAAATATCGTATACTGAAAAAAAAACAACACTAACAATATATAGAATCCTGTTAGTAATAAAGGTAATGAAAGTGACGATACAAGCTAAAAAAAATTGTGGGTTCGATTCCCACTCGAGCTTCCCGAGGTTGGTTGTTCAAGTAAAAATTTATCTTGTAACTATATACCTACAGCAGTATGCAAAATTCAAAAATAATTAAATAAAGTGACAATAGTTTAAACAATTGTAAGTGTTTTTTATTAACAAAAAATATAAAAGTGGTATAATTTACAGATTGTGGCAGGCCGATACCTGAACTAGGAAGTTTCCTGAAGTAGTTAGTAAAGTAAACAGCCTATAACTGTCCCACTGCCGGGCAAAGGCTAGAAATCAGCGCTGTCCTATGTCAGCACTAGCTGAGCCGCCTCCATTTGCCATCAAAATAATAATTTATATATTGATCTACCCATGTATTCTCTTCCATGAAATATGTATATGTACCTATCTATGTTTCTTTTTAGTTATAACGATGGAATTGTTACCTAAATACTCGTTTTTGATAGCAATAAACGCATTTATTATTATTAAATATTTTCGCTTCAAATTACTATATATTTTTGACGCGAGATTTTTAAACCGCCTCTGTGTTGTCTGTCTGTCTGTCTTTCGGTTAAGACAGACAGACCAGTCTCAGACCTCGATGTCCCGGGTTCGATTCCCAGCGGAGGATACATGTTTGAGTACTCGGTTTGGTTGGTGGTAGGGCTGGTTTATCAGCCTGGCTAGCTCAAACCACCTTCTTATCTAAATATGTCGCCATGCATGACATCAATGTTAATAGCATTTCTGTTTTCTGGCAGCTAGAGATAAGATAGACAGTGCTTCAGTAGTTGAACATTCCGGACGAAGTGCGCTTCCACCTTCAGCTTTATCATGATGAGATGAAGCTCAAGTGCTTATCCGTAAGTATTAAAAAAATACCATTCAAACACGGTAACTAGCCAGTTTGCAACATCAACAGGTCATGCACATTTTATAACTGACAAGCTCCATTAATAGAGGCAGCTTAGGCAGCAAACACTTGTGGAGCCACGCCTTGAGCTCGGCTCTCCAAACACAAGCCAGGGGCTTAAGCATGTCTGCTGAGACACATCAAAGGGCGAACTATTAACACGGCCTCTTACGTACTTCAGTTAAGATGTTGTTACATACTACCTTTACGTAATGCTTGGTTTACTTTTAGAACTAGTAAGCCTCTCGGTAGCTGAATGAGAGAAACAATCGTTTGGATTGTGAAAAGTTGCGGGTTTGATTGCCACCAGAGAGGTTACATCACTTATAATATGAAGCCAAAACAATAATTCGTAAATTTAATTTAAATTTAACTCATTTATTATTTTAAAAACAAATGCCTGCTACACTCACAGCAACGCCAAAGCGTGCAATAGATCATTACGCCTGATACATCCGTTTAACCGCCTCTGTGGTCTAGTGGCTAAGACCACCGGTTTAGACCCAGAGGTCCCGGGTTCGATTCCCAGCGGGGGGTACATGTTTATGTACTCGGTTTGGTTTGGTTGGTAGGGCTTGTTTGTCCGCCTGGCTAGCTACCACCATCTTATCTAAATATGTCGCCATAACATCAATATTTGTAGCATTGTTGTGTTCCGGCAGCTAGAGATAAGATAGCCAGTACCTCACTAGTTGAGGATCCCGGGTGAAGTGCGCTTCCATTATTGGCCTTATCATCACTTAACATCAGGTGAGATCAAGGCACAGTGCTTACCCGTTAATATAAAAAAAACATCACAAAAATACAAAATAAAAGTTACACAGACACTTAACGTTAAAATAACTTAAAAAGCGATCACACAAATTAACAAACACATACAATATTAAAAAATAAGGATAGGCCAAGGCTTAAGTGTCGTAGGGACTAAATCCTTTTTTTCAAGTAAGTAAGTAAGTAAATAACCTATATACTGTCCCACTGCTGGACAAAGGCCTCCATCATTGAAATCAAGTCGTCGCTACAATTGATGGGTAATGGCTTAATCACCACGCTTGCCAAATGCGGGTTGGTGATCACAAACCCGGGCTATACATCGAAAAATTCGGGTATCGGGCCGAGCGCCACTCGGCCACCGAGGCGTTTTTAGGGTTTCGTACCTTAAAAGGAAAAACGGAACCTTTATAGGAACACTTCTTTGTCCGTATGTCCGTATGTCTGTCTGTCAAGACCGTTTAGATCGGGAACGCGTGAAGGTATCAAGTTGAAATTAAAATCATATACTCAGGATTGCGGTCCCTTGAAGCTGTGAAAAAATCAAACTTCTAAGTTATAAACTTCTAAATAAAGATACGGCCTTTTATGTCGCAAAAAACTTTGTCGTGTCGCAAAACCTTTATTTCGACACTCTCAAGGGAATAAAAATTTATAGGGTACTTGCCGTTGAAGCACTATGAAGTTTGGCAAGTAATGTCGTCTTATACTACAAGTACAGGGAAAAATCTAAAAACTATACATATTTAATTAAATCACAACAGGGTCAATCAAAAACAGGGTCATGCAAGGAATGGGGGTCTACATTTTGAAGTAAGTTAATCGTGTTATGTGGGGTATCGTATGAAAGGGCTTCATCTGCACAAGCTTAAACAGATTTTTCATTATTTTATGATGTATAGTTTTCGATTTATAACAAAGAATGAAAAAAGAACCCTTCTTCCCTCTACTACCCTACCCTTTCCCTCTTTTATATCTATAGGTGCTACCTAATAACTTTGAGTTTAGGTATGAACTGTTACTATAATCACAATTTTACATAGAAAACACAATAATATAAGTAATTGTAAGTTTTGGAAACTGAATTTCAAGAAAAGTTCGAGACAAGATTCTTGAAAAATATTAATATAATAAGTAAATATTTCTAAAATACAGTAATAAAATTAAATGCCTACCCGACCCATAATATGTACCCATTAATTTGTGCGGAACCCTCGGTGGGCGAGTCCGACTCGCAGTGTCCGGATTTTTTCTTTTTTTTTCAAGCAAAGTGGAAATTTTTCCAAATTAAGTTTAATGAAAATTTACATCGTTATAGCTTATTTTTAACTAGGATTAACGCAAACTACTTAGTGTAGGTATCATAGGCATACCTTTAAAGCTGACGTTACCTAAGTAGTTAGTCTAGTTAGCGTTAATCGCCGTTATAAAACTTTGTTTAAAATGAAAAGCGAAAGTTCAAAAGTTTATGTTATAACTTATATTATTATAGCGAAGCGACATTAAGGATACTTTTAATACCGGAAAAAAAGAGGTCTCTTTGGACCCAAGTTTTGGTAATTTCGACAATTCAGTTATTTTCACGACTTTTACAAGAACCATAAAATAGAACAGTCTAACTTTCAATTGTGTTTAACGTACCTGTTATAAAAACTGATTAGGCACCTATATCTATTTTTTACTTTTTAAAGATGGCGTTTGTCTAGTCGTGAGAAAGTTTTCACAAAGTCGCCATTTTTAGGGCAGCGGAAATTCGAACCTCTAATGTACCTACTGAAGTTGAAGTCCCTGAGTGCCTTTATCATTTAATTATATATAGCAAAAGGCCGAGAATTCGCAATAGCAGAAACCTTTCATGGATCTTTTGTTTCTTTAGGCATTTGTATGTTTTCACAATTGAAAACGTCAACCGGCCGCAGGGTAGAACCCTTTCTCTCGTTTTCATTCCGGTAAAAAGAACGCTTTCAATCTGCAAGGAATCCCGACTTTCACGGGAGATTTTTTACTGCTGTCAGAGAATCTTACATTCAAAGCTTAGTACCGTTTAATTTAAGCAAGTACCTACCTGATTAAAAATGTTATCCGTTTAGTAATAACGTAGAGAAGTAGGTGTAATTAAAATGTCAAAAAATCTTAAATAAAGTTGGGCATCGTTAATAATGAATAACTTAATTTGACATAGCCCACCGCTGGGCTATGTTTAGTTTACGCTATCTTAATTTGTTGCCATAAAATGAATGTTAGTAAATTCAAAAATCATTTATTCAGTTTAGGCTACAAGTAGCTCTGATGAATGTCACTATGCCATCGGTTCGTAAGTCTACTCTGGGCGGGAGATCTTGTACTGAGAAGAACCGGCAAGAAACTCAGCAAGTGTCCAGCTCTTTTCTCCCTTACAGAGTCAAAAATATTGGAAAATGCCCTATTTTAGCAGCCCTAGCATGCCCTATTTTAGCTATTTTAGCAGACACTTTCCATCATAAATAAACACATAAAAATAAAAAATATATAGAAGACCACATGTAAAAAAAAAATAAAAATCTAAATTAACAAATTTACCTCAGGTAAAAGTTCCAATTTCCACAATGTCATACAGTACCACTACAGTACTCTAGTAAAAGTCAAAAATTGTTTAAGAAAAACAAAGTCAAATTATAGTAAGTAATATTAAAAATAAGATAAGTATGCAAGAGCAGACCAGCCTCCACAGGCGGCACCCGTTCACGAGTATGACATATTCAAAATTCAAAAATCATTTATTCCGTTTAGGCTACAAGTAGCTCTTATGAATGTCACTATGCCATCGGTTCGTAAGTCTACTCTGGGCGGGAGATCTTGTACTGAGAAGAACCGGCAAGAAACTCAGCAAGTGTCCAGCTCTTTTCTCCCTTACAGGAGTATTTTGTTGTATTATAAGGAGTATTTTGTCATAGAACCGATGGCATAGTGACATTCACAAGAGCTACTTGTAGCCTAAACTGAATAAATGATTTTATATTTTGAATTTTTTTTGAATTTCATATCATTAGAAGATTTTAATAGGAAGACGTAATATTCGTAAATCAGAATATTCAACAACTCAAATTGTTAAAACATTACATTGTATATTTTTATAAATCAAGTGTCTCTACGATTTCAATTCATAATAAAATTACTCTCTTTAGGGCTTACTGTTCTACACGTGAAGCTTGTGGGCCAAGTGCACTCGTCGGGCCTACAGCGCCCTGCGATCAGGGCTTCCGATCCCGCGTCATTGTTCAGTCCCGCGTGTTGCGCAATTACAGGCGCGGTATCCCGCGTGATTTGCGGGGCTGGAAATTTTATGTTCTCATCGCAAACAGTTACAATTCAGTCAACACTCAGAAAATGTGTTTTTTTATTCTATTTGATTGGTTTGTTTTCATTACATACAGAAAAAAAACTTTTAATACAGTGTAATTTGATTGATCTCATGCATTAGCATGTAATAATAGTAAAACTTAATAAAAAGTGAAGAAAGTAATGTTGATTCATTAGTTTTTTTATTAGCCTTTTAAATAATAAATAAATAAATAAATAACATATAATTACTTATAAATTTTATATGCGGGATTGAAAATTCCTACTCCCGCAAATACTGAGATTGAATATAGGCTGCGGGATTGGAAGCCCTAGAATAAGCACAATTGTTGTACTTGAATAAATACGTTTATTATTATTATAATGATGACTATAGTTCAAAAGATGTAGGTATATTAATTATACGAAAATAAATTTGGATTTTTCTGTTCATTTATATAAAACAACTAATCAAAATCGAATAAAGAATGTTCCGCTAAAGGAATAATCATTAGCATTTTGTGATCTTTTGTTAGTGATACAATATTATTAAATTAATGAAGTTGCGTCAAAAGCATACCATTATAAATAGTTCTTAAAAGGAAGTAAAGAGAGAGATAAAATCAACAAAATAAGTTCGTAAGAGGTTTATAGTAAAAAAAAAATACCACTATTCCTAATCTTGTAGCATTAAAAGGGTTTTAAGCCGACCGATGAAGTAGTTACCTATCGTAGGTTCGTGCAAGAATGGCACGCCACTAATTTATTTATGGGCCAGCCTAATAAGCTTTGGTGAGCCTCTATAAACTCCAAGTGACGGCTTTTTTGTTTGCACTGTGAATTTTTATACACTCTAATCAGGTCAGTTGACTGACATGATTAGAGTGTATAGGTAAGGTAACTATGGTACCTACTATGAGAAATAGTCCATTGAATTTTTGACAGACAGTTATAACCGCCTCTGTGGTCTAGTGGCTAAGACCACCGGTTTAGACCCAGAGGTCCCGGGTTCGATTCCCAGCGGGGGTACATGTTTGTATACTCGGTTTGGTTGGTGGCAGGGCTTGTTTGTTCGCCTGGCTAGCTACCACCATCTTATCTAAATATGTCGCCATAACATCAATGTTTGTAGCATTGTTGAGTTCCGGCAGCTAGAGATAAGATAGCCAGTACCTCACTAGTTGAGGATCCCGGGTGAAGTGCGCTTCGATCATTGGCCTTATCATCACTTAACATCAGGTGAGATCAAGGTACTATGCTAACCCGTTAATATAAAAAAAAAATATAAAAAAATAAATAAATAAATAGACTGACTGCTAGTACATTCTACTTAGTAGATTTAATAATTGCACTAAGACTTAAGCTGACCGAAGTCCACTGTGAAAAATAAGATAATATCACATATTTTCTTTTTTTTTTCGAAATACTAATACGTATCCTAAATACAGGTCAAAAGTATTTTTATTGCAATCTAATTGCTTTTCGGACCTAATATTATGTTTTATCTTAAACCCGTCACTCTGCCCCTGTGACCACGAAGCGTGCTAAGGGTCGTTTCAAACGCCAGGTTAAAAAAAACATGTAAAGTATTTAATTTCAATATACACATTAAAATTAAACTGTACAGTGTTAGCGTAAACTTTAGAAAACAAGATTAATTTATGTCTTTGATGTTGTTTCTTTAAATAACCATGGTAGTTTAAAAAGCTGGGTGAATTACCGTATTTCTCAATATTTCAGTAAGCATTTGGGCGATTCTAAGTTGAATAAAGCTATCTAATAAAAGCCAATTTATAGGACGTTACAGAGCTACGCAATCCTTCCGAAAAGGCCTTAGGCATATGTTTTTCCCCCATTGCACGATCTATTTCAGCGCGCGACCAAAAAGTAATCAGAATCCAATACCGCGGGGTTTTCGTTTCTCATTAATTCGTTCAGATTTATTTTCATAGCTGCAGCTCATGCGTGATGGATTCACATTCGATATTTGCTTTTGCTATGTCATTTTTTTACAACAAATGTTTGTTTAGTTTAGTTTAGTCCTAGCATCTACATTCTCAAGAAGTTGTTTAGGTAACAGTTATCGGTTCTACGCTAATAATTATGATGCTTGTAAAATGCTTAGACTGTAAGTCAACCTTAAACACGTGGAAGAAAAATGTTACAAATTTTAACAGTCGGTTTACTTAAAGCAGATATTTGATTATTTTTCACAATAGCAATTTCAGTTTCAATATAAATAAGGCATTGTGAATATGTAATATGAATACGATTTTAAAATAATCTTAAAGAACGTCAAAGGCAAAGATTTCCATCCAATTACCATTTTCTCAATCACTATCGAATCTCCGGATCGCCTCGCTGACCCTCAAATCATTCAAATGCATGTCAAGTACACCGTTGAAATACAAATGAAGGTGATATTCGTGACCCTTATCGTTTCTCCGTTACCTTTGCGCCTACGAGATTATTTAGTATCATATCATAATTGAATTTATTCTGATAGAGGTTTTACATCTGTAGGACTTTGATTTTATTGTATACTAGCGGCCCGTCCCAGATTCGCACGGGTGGACATATCTTTTTTTTATATAGCCCATGTTACTCAGTGCTAATGTAGCATTCTAATGGTAAAAGATTTTTTTAAATCAGTCAAGTAGTTTTTAAGTTTATTCATTACAAACAAAAATACAAAGCTTTCCTCTTCATAATATTAGTATAGACTAGCCCTTTTCTATGCGACTTCGTCTCCGTTGATTTCGTATTTTTAAAATCAATATTTTTATCAAAATAAAATATATGGCTTCAGCGGTGTACTTTTGAAGTCATTCCACTCTGAAACAATACTTTATTCTTAATTCTTAATTATTAATCACGTTATATAATACGCCCTTATTTAAACTGTGCTGCAAAATAAATTATATGTTAAAAAGATTAACCTCTAAAATGGCAGACACTTGAAACCAATATAAAGTTTCAGCTTAACCTGTCCCTTAGAAGTGGCTAGAAATTGAATTGCTAACTTTGTACATATAAAGTTACAAGTTCAATCTAATGGATTTTAAGATTCCACTGTTTATTTAAAATATTTTACGGGGTAAGAACTTTGAACATCTTATCATCACTTAACATCTCACCTGATATTAAGTGACGATAAGATGCACCCGGTAGGGTGCAGTACGCTTCCACCTTTGGCCTCAACTACTTAGGCTATGACTATCTTATCTTTAGCTTGCGGAACGCATTGATGCTACTAACATTCATGTCATGGTGACATTTTAAATAAAATGGTGGTACTAGCCAGGCCGATATGCCTTCATCATCATCAACATCTCATTTACGTCCCCACTGCTGGGGCACGAGCCTTACCTATGACTGGGTAGGGGCCATAAACCACCACGTGGGCCCAATGCGGATTGGTGGTTGTTAACCACTGCTAATATACAGCCGGATATACGTAACTTCCGAAGCACGGAGGAGTTCGAAATGATAAATTATCACCCATCCGATGACCGGCCTATGAGAAAGTTTCTTAACCCTAGCAATCGTAGACCGGGCGCGTTAACACTGAGTCATCGAGCTCCTCAAGCCTTACGACCAACCAAACAGATTACACACCTGCTGGGAGCCCCCTCTGGGTCTGAGACCGGTATTTTTAATCACACTTCACACTTCGTGTTTTAAAAAGGATGGTAACCAAAATACTTACTGATTACTGATTCAAGCTGCTAAGTTGCAACTAAATTTAGCGTTTAACGTAGGCAGGTTCTAGGTAGGCTAAGTTACTTAGAACAAAGAACTTAGCTCCCGATTACATATTTCTGGAGGGGCTATAAAAACTCCGTATTCTCCGTATTCCGTATCATGACATGAATCATAAAATGTTTAATGCTTCAATTAATTATGTATGACCGGGACCACCTCGTTTTATGTCTTGGACGACATCATCCCGTAACTTTTTAATTGACTTAATAATTTTTGTATGCTATCTTCTCTGTGGAATATTTTTTAGAGAGAAATAAAAAAGGTTGCCTTTAAAAAAATAAACTAATGAGTTTATTCTGATAGAAAACTCTAAACCTTTGCCGGTGGTATATCTTGACTAAATAGTCAAGATATACCAAAAGGCAACTTTTTTGACTATTTGATAATGTTTTGTGAGACAAAATTTACTAGAATTACTATGAAATTAGAATGTATATATTTTTTTATATTTACGGGTAAGCACAGTGCCTTGATCTCACCTGATGTTAAGTGATGATAAGGCCAATGATGGAAGCGCACTTCACCCGGGATCCTCAACTAGTGAGGTACTGGCTATCTTATCTCTGCCGGAACACAACAATGTTACAAACATTGATGTTATGGCGACATATTTAGATATGATGGTGGTAGCTAGCCAGGCGGACAAACAAGCCCTACCACCAACCAAACCGAGTACACAAACATGTACCCCCCGCTGGAAATCGAATCATCTATAGATTAGCTCAAAACTAATTTCGGAGATAAGTCAATGTTCTCCAGATTACTTGTTTTTATTACTGTTTCAATCAATAAGAAAATAAGGTGAATATCATTTTCATTTTATAAATCACAACGTTAAATAATTCAGCCATTGTTTGGGAACTTTGACGGGTGTTACAAATGGTATCATATTTGTCAATGCGAGCATCACACTAAAGGTCTCGCTTTCTCTGAGAGGTTCTCTCACTTTGATTTATCTTGCCAATACGAGACCCATAAGCTGACTCGTCTATCTTGTCTTAAATGCCTATTGTATCAGCTTTTTTATTATATCAGTCATAGATGTCCCACTCCTGGGCTAAGGCCTTCCCACACTTTTGCCACATTCCGGTCCCCTACAACATCACGCCGTTGCTTCATGAACCCAACAAAATCAGCTAAAGTAATATATTAGTTTGACCGGTTCCGTGGTGTCGTGTCGACCCTCAGTAGTTGAGGATTCCGGGTGTTACCACCACCTTCGTGGCAGTGTGCTACCACCTTCGGGACTTATCATCACTTAACATCAGGTGCGATGAAGGCCAAATGCTTACCCGTACGAGATTAAATTAAATTAAATAAAGCTTTATGATCACATGGATTCTTGATGACATGAGAAAATGTTGTTATGGATTTGAATGAAATCTACCAAACTTGTATCTTGTACTGAAACACTGAAAAATTGAAAACTGAAACAAGGAGGAAAAACCTTGCTGAGTTGTTTGCTTGCTGCTTTTTCTCATTAAAAGTTTGTCGGTCAACAAATACGTTGATTTAATACATTTTTTTTTTATTTTATAAAAAATAATGGAAAATGTATTATTTAACTGGATTTTCTTCATCCAACATTGGCTGGAATGTATACAAGTGCTTACATACACATTACACACTTTCGGCAGTCAATATCGAAAAAGTTGAATCCTCAATTCTGGGTAAAGCTCCTTTGACAACACTTCCTTTGTTCCTTCAAAGCGTACGATGATAATGGATTTCTAACATCACTTTTGTATAGATGTGTAATTGCAATTTACTTTTGTAGGTCATTGGAAAAGAAACATAAAAAAATTCGTCGGTTTATCTAAAGGAGGTTTTATATAAAAGAACAAAGACATAATAAAGATTTTCCCAAGTGTACTCCTTCTTCCTTTTTATTCATATTTGTTGCTCTCTATATCCACCTTTATACATTAAAGTTAGTACTTAGTACTTCAAAAAGAAAGTACATGTTATATATTATTACTCATTTTTATTTTTGTATTATTATTTATTTAGTTATTTTTGGTAGTTTCTTCAGAGAGGCTAGTAAGGAGAATTTGGATTCTTATGATTTCCGAAAATAACAAAAGGATCCGCAAAATAACGAACGAACGATTATGAGAAAACTTACATGATATTCGTGATATTATATTCGATTGACACTTCTTAAGATGGTTATAATCATACATTATTAATAACCAATACCATTATATAGTCGCTTTTCAACTCAGTCTGATTTTAATTAAAATAATCCTCAGTGGAATGTATTGATGTGGTACCAACCACTTGTCTTTTGCAGATACTCCTCGCCCCTTTGTGTCTTTAATCAATGTTACAATTCGGTGAGTCATTACAACATATTAGACAACGGCTTTCGTACTGGGGCAAATCGCTTTTCAATACAAGCTTCACACATAACAAGCTTGTTCATACATTTCTACTCTCCTACTCAGATAATCACTACATAGTATAAAACAAAGTCGCTTCCCGCTGTCTGTCTGTCCCTATGTATATGCTTAGATCTTTAAAACTACGCAACGGATTTTGATGCGGTTTTTTTAAATAGACAGCGATTCAAGAAGAAGTTTTATATGTATAAATACATGCATAATTTAGTAGAGAAACACTGATAATTTTAGAGGTTTGCACACGTGAATTATATTTTTTAAATGAAGAAAGCTCTTTTTAAAAAGAATATTTAATTTTACAATTATAAGTACATACATGTATTTATTTAAACAAACAATAAAAATGCGACCAAGCTTCGAGAGTGCCTGTTCCTATCTATCTTGAACTCATGATGTTTGCATTCGGGTGACGCCGTACAGCTCTATGATAGTGCGGTGTCAGCTTTTCTTCTTGTGACGTCATAGCTTTCCTATACATAACACCTCCCCTCCAAGTGAGAAGACTTTTTTTTCAATTTCTTGTAAAAAATGGCTGGCTCGTTGTGGTGGGCAACTCTACATCTTCTGTTGTTGTAGTAGATCTCCGTTTTCTTATTTTCTCTGTAATTTTCTTATATCCATAATATATAAGTATTATAAAAGTAACGATGTATAACGGCGTTGTCCAAAAATAATGTTCAGTCGAATTGTTTTCCAATAATATGGGAGTTTCCTTTTCTAATAAATTTTTCAATTTGTAGAGATTACTCATAGGGATTTCTTCTATTTTCAGCGCCTCATTTTTGTTTTTAATAGTGATATTTGATAGTTCAAAAGATAGCAATTTCACAGGGTTTCCTCTTAGTTTATTTTCAGCATTTAACATAGTGTTTGTTTCCGTGTTTACTCGACAACCTTTGGGTATCTCTATCAGGTAAGTACCACGAACTGATTCGTAGCTTTCTTCAGTGCATATAAATTTTATCTTCGTGACCGCTGAACAGGTAAGTATGTAATGAGCGTCGTCAATTTTGTCAATAATTTCTGTTGTAATTTTATATTTTGTGTAAACACATTTATCTGTTATTTTCTGTTTCAGGATCAAGGAGTAAATGCAGTCATCGTGTTGGTGTAACTTAGTGAAACTCGTCTTTCCGCAATAGTAAATATCTTGAAACTTATTGCATTCTTTTTCCATGTACCAATATCTTTCTTCGTTCATGGCCAAGTAAGGTAAGGAAGGGATGATTATAGTATTATTATAGGTAGGAGTAGGATAAAGGTGATAATAATCATACATATAGCTATACATAATAGGAAATTTCAAAACAAATACTATCGTGTTATCAGTATAATATGAGCCTGTCTCTATTACTTCATAATAATATCTATAGTCTGTATTGTCGTCAAATAAAAGTTCATGTGATTTATAATTTTGTTTTAAGATTTTATACATGTATTTAATATTTTCGGGAGATAAAATACTATGGTGTGTTATATGCATCCGCGAAAAGGCTATAGCATTTTCTAGCGAAATTAACTGTTCGCTCAAACTATCCAAGTTTCTATTTAAAAGCGTAAATAAACTATTTATTTTTATAAAATCAGTTAATCTGTAATTTGTCATGTTTACTTCGGTCATAATTTCATTGATTTTGCGATATATTTTAAACTGATTTGAAGCAATTGTCAACATAGTTAAATTGAATGAATCTAAAATTTCGTAATTTAAACTGATACCATTATTCAATTTGTCTGTAATACGTTTTTGATTTTTCTGCAAAATGGAAATAGCGTTATTGTATCTTAAAGCATCTTCATAATCCAAGTTACCGGTGATACTTTTAACAATTGAACCAAGTGCGTTTATCAGGGCTCGCTTATCTCTACGGTGAACAGCTAACGAACTATACTTTGTATATATTATATTTAACTTATCTAATAGCGTCTGGCGGATGACTGTGGAGTCTCCGATAGTGGCTGGATCGACTGAGCCTACATACTGCAACAATGTAGCGATATGACTCTCTATACTATTTATTTGATCGTTAAATATATCTAAATTATAATAATGAATGAATGTGTGCTTACTACGTTCTAACTTACATAATCCTAACTTAAATGGTAGAATGCCAGGGTTATTGTTCAGGGGTGTCAGGCTGATGTGGTATGCTTGAACCAGCACCGGGATCGACAGCATCCTGAAATTGTTTTTGTTTAGATAAAGGCTTCCGAACATTTCGCTTATGATAAGTAACGTCTTTAATATCTAATATCTTAATACCTAAGTCTTTCGTAACCTTACGAGTAACATAGCGCGGTTTTGTTTTGTGCCGCAAAGCAAGGGGATTTTTAGAGTAAAATTGTGTGTTTTCTGTGTACAATTTAGGGTCAGATCGTAATTCATTATGTTTAGTCATAGTTTTTGTTTGTTTTTCTTGTAAGTTTTGATTTATTTTAGCATATAGTGTAGAGGTAATTTCTTTGTGTTTATCAACGTAATTTTGTAAACAAGTTGACTCTAAGTTGATATCGAACGGATCTCTGATATCTAAATGACCGTTTATTATTTCTATAGGTTTTTTGTTGGTAACTGAATGTATGGAGTTGTTATAGCCGAGTATAGCGTACAACATCAACTCTTTTGTAGCAAGTTCTGAACGAGTTTGAGTCAAGATTCGTATATGTTCAAGTAATGTCGAATGTAAGCGTTCGACAGCTCCATTAGACTGTGGATTATTTACGCTGATAAAATGCAAATTTATTTTGTGTAATTGTGCAAACTCTTTTAGTGGCAAATTTTTAAATTCTGTCCCTTGATCAGCTGTAATACTTAAGGGTAACCCGTGGTGAGTCATAAAAATAGTTAATGCGTTAAGTACACAAACACCTGTCAAAGCGTCAAGAGGGTACGCTTGAGCGTATTTGGAGAAGGTATCAACAATAGTTAGGAATTTTTGTGCATTTACTGTTAATGTGTCAATGTGCAATACTTCAAACGGTTTTTCTGGAATTGGAACAATTTGAAAAGCTTGTTTATTTGGATGTCGCTCATATTTACTCGTTTGACATATTTCGCAGTTATTTATATATTCAGTGAGAAATTTAGTTAATTGAGGCCAATAATATGTTCTTTTAATACGTTGTTCTACTTCCTGGATACCGCGGTGGTTTGTTTTTCCTTCGTGATAGTTTTTAGCAATTTGGAATTGACGATCTCTGTCAGTAATATCTTCTAATTTTGTTTTATGAAAAGTTAGTTTATACGCAGAGTTACTAAATGTTTCCTGAAGTGTTTTTGTAATTTGCTCAATAAATCGATCGTTTGAAAGCCAAACCGCATATTTTATTTTCGGTCGTACAAACTCTTTAAATAATGATATTATTTCCGGGCTAATATTATTTTCTGATATTTGGGTAACAATTCTATGCTTTCCGGGAAATACTTCGGTAATCACTGGTTTTGCTGGCGAATGATGAACAAAATAAATAAATAACTGATGTTTACACGAATTTACAGGGTTTTCCGTTATTGGGATTTCTAATATTGGGTTTTCTAACTCTGTGTGAATAGTTGACAAATCTTCTAAATGAGACAACTCGGGGATTTCAGTTCCGGGATTACCAATCATTGAAATATTCTGATCACCTATGGCCTCGTCATCAGAGTTAAATAATGGTGACGTATTGTTATTTTGTATTTGTATCCGAGATAAGGCGTCCGCGTTTAGATTTGTTTTTCCTTTTTTATAAGTAATATTGTATTCAAATTCCTCTAATTTTAAGCGCCACCGAATAAGTCGTGAGTTGGGTTCTTTCATATTAAACAGATATTGCAGAGGTTTATGGTCTGTGATTATATTAAACTTTCTGCCAAACAAATACGGTCTATAATATTTTGTCGCCCAAACAATGGCTAATAACTCCTTCTCAATCGTACTGTAGTTAGCTTCGCTATCGTTCAAGGTACGCGATGCGTAGGCGATGGGCTTATCGGAGCCTATGGGACCTTGAGACAATACTGCTCCTATAGCTACGTTCGAAGCGTCCGTCCGGAGATTAAACTCTTTCGAGAAGTCTGGGTACTGTAATATGGGATCATTTATTAATATCTGTTGACATAATTTAAAACAACTTACGTATTCGGAGTTTAGATCGATTTTAGCGCCTTTTTTCAGACATTTCGTTAATGGTTTAGTTAAATGTGCAAGGTTGGGTATGAACTTTCGGTAATAACCGAGTAAACCTAAAAACGATTTAATTTCCTTTTGCGTTTTTGGTATTGGAAAATTTAATATTGCGTTGACCTTTTTCGGATCAGGTTTGACGCCATCCGGTGTAATTATATGTCCTAAAAACGTGGTTTCTTTTGTTAAAAATTCCGATTTGTCAAGTTGCAACTTTAAGTTAGCTTCTCGTAATCGTTGGAATACGGCCTCTAAATTACTCATATGCTCCTGTAGCGAGCTACTATATATTATTATGTCATCCATGTACACTAGAACGTTATCTAACCCACGCAGTATCGAGTCCATAACGCGTTGGAATGTAGACGGTGCGTTCTTTAACCCAAAGGGCATGCGCAAAAACTCATAGTGACCACGAAAATCACAGTCGACGCTAAATGCAGTTTTTGGAATGTCATTTTCATTAAGTTCAATTTGGAAAAATCCGGAAAATAAGTCTAATACACTAAAATATTGACATCGCCCTAGTTTATCTAAGATGTCACTAATATTTGGAATCGGATATCGATCACTAATTGTTTTCTCATTTACTTTTCGATAATCAACTACTAGACGCCATTTTTGTTTTCCAGACGCATCATATTTTTTTGGAACTATCCAAATCGGCGATGACCATGGGCTATCTGATGGTCGGATTATGTTTTGAATAAGCATTTTCTGTATCTGTTCTGAAACTTCTTGTTTGTGAATTTCTGGATAACGATAATTACGCGAAAATATGGGTTCTTGATCAGTAGTTTTTATATTATGTTTTATTTTATTTGTAAATGTCAAGGGGCTATTATCTGTATAAAAAACATCACTATAATTTTTACAAAGGCGAATTAAGTTCGCTTTCTCTTCACTGTTTAGGTGGTTAGTTCGCAACAATGTTTCTATGTTGATAACGTTGTTCGAGTCAGAGGTTGTGCACTCGAAGTTACAAACGTCGAAACTATTTAATGCATGTACTTGCAAAGGCGATACGAGACTAACGATTACGTCATATTTTGTAGGGTTTTTTATTACTGCACTGGCATAACCTTGAGATGCTTTCGATATTAATTCGGGTATATAACAACGATTTATCTCGGTTCGAGGCAAAAATATTTCTCCTTCATCTATCGAGACTGGTAAATCTATTTGTTTAGTACTGTTACCACGTACTAAGGCTTCGAAAAGGTTTTTTACACCTGACTTTAGCATATGTATTTTATTAGATGCGTTTTTAGTTATTAATTGTTTGTTGGAAAAATCAACTTTTGCTTGTAATCGTTCTAACATATCTAAGCCTATGAGTCCGTCGAACACATTATGAAATTTATAAATATGGAATTTCGACATCGACTTTTCTTTAAATTCAGGGAAAGTTGGAATATCTATTGTATATTTGTTTAACGTCGTTACATGTAGATTTGTTACGGTAAACGGTTCATAATTAACTTTAAGTTTTGGGTAAAATCTTTTTACTGATTCCGGTGACAAAAACGATTGATTGGCACCTGTATCTATCAATAACTTTAATGGTGGTTCTTTTATTTGAATATAAGGAAGCTCTCTTTTAATGTGAACATTTATTTCTGTTATCTGGGATTCATTTGGTCTGTGACTTCGCAAAAATTTGATTCGGAAACATCCTCTACGATATTAGTTAAGGGATTATTTTCGTTTGAATCGTATTGATTTTCGTATTGACTTTCATCGGGAAACTGTTGCTGTTGCAACTCGGCGGTTTCCTCAGAATGTAACTCCTTAAAAGTAAAATTCGGGTTTTGCCTTACTGGTTGGAAATGATTATTATTCAATGGTCTCAACGGTACATCTCGCGATCTATAAGAAATACCACTCATCGGCTGAGGTAAAGCACGATTATTATGTGTATTCTGATAATTATTATTATTATACGTAGGTCTATTTTGCGTTTGTGACCAAAGTGGTCTTTGTTGCTGGAAAGAATTGTTATTATAATTATTTTTAGGAAAATTATATTGGTTATTTTGCGGATATTGAAATGGTCGTGAAAATAATCTATTTTGATGTGAAAAAGGATTATTTTGTTGATAAAAAGGGTTATGTAGTTGAAAACTTGGTTTTACAAAAATATTACTTTTGCTTTGAGGTGAAGGCAACTGTGGGTGTTTATTAAAATTAACAAACTGGTTGTAGTTTGATCTATTCTTATTTTGCGAATACAAAATATTTTGTTCTTCTTTAATCATTTCAATTGCTGTGGGTAGGTCAGTGGGTCTCATGGCTCTGATTGTAGAACCAAGAGGTTCACGTAATCCTCCTAAGAATGTCTTTAATGTTTGTGACGTAAAAAAATCGCGTTTACACCTTTTCACAGTTTCTTCCACTTCGTGTAAATTAACAAAATTAATAATAGTATTTAACATATGCATGCATTTATCATAAAATTCTTGCGGGTTATCATTTTCTTGCCTGATATATATCAAATCCCTAGTCAACGAATTTTCATCTCGTTGATCTGAGAAGTGTTGTAATAAAACTCTTTTTACATTGGCCCAAGTAGAAGCGCCGTTGATATTAACAACTTCTTCCGCTTTTCCTTTGAGTTTACCTAGTATACTAAATAATACCATTTGATTCTGAAAGGCATCAGCTTGATTTTCATCGTAATACTGAGATAAAATAGCCTCTGATGTAGTTATAAATTTATATAGTTGATTAGGATTTCCCTCGAATTCAGGAACAAAGTTAATAGCAGTTTTAAAAACATTTAGTTCCATTTTGCAAATATTTTATAAAATAAAGTAAATTATAAGGTATTTAACTAATTTAACACTGATTGAATATAGTTAGGAAGAGTTAGACGATTTAGTTCTAGTCTTCAAAACGAAATAAACATAATTATAATATAATATATTGAGATAGGAATAATATGAAAGGGAAATGGCACTTACAGAATAATTATCTTCATTTTCCTTGGTACACTTACACCTTTTACAAGTTTAAAGTTCAAGGTTCTGACGAATTATGCAACTTTGAAGTTTAAAAGTAGTTTTTTCGTCAATCCACAAGACTGCGCCAATTATATTTTTAAATGAAGAAAGCTCTTTTTAAAAAGAATATTTAATTTTACAATTATAAGTACATACATGTATTTATTTAAACAAACAATAAAAATGCGACCAAGCTTCGAGAGTGCCTGTTCCTATCTATCTTGAACTCATGATGTTTGCATTCGGGTGACGCCGTACAGCTCTATGATAGTGCGGTGTCAGCTTTTCTTCTTGTGACGTCATAGCTTTCCTATACATAACACGTGCGAAGCCGGGGCGGGTCGCTAGTAATGAATAAGCAAACATTCCATCTAAAGGATGTCATGGATGGATGTAAGGAGGAGTTAGAAATTGCCGATCTTCCAACTATTGCATGCCTATTAACGATGCTATTACCGTGAGATGAAGGCCAAATGCTTCTTTAATCTTAATATCTCAGGAATTTTATTCACCAGCAGCGCTTAGCAATAGCACCTCAAGAGATGAGGCCACAATCACTTTTATTTTATATTTATTCACTATCTACAATGGAATGCGTGCTGATGTGATGATATAGGGTTACCTACAAAGTTTTATTGAGCCAAATAGAGTCTCTAAATTGTCTTTTGTTTCGTAGTTTTTGTATCCATACCTTACTCTAACCACAATCAAATGAAAGATTAAGGACTCCACGTACCTGTAACAAGAATACAAATAGCAATTAATAAATAGGAACATGTAAATATCATCGTCACCATCTCAGCCAAAAGACGTCCGCTGCTGGACAAAGGCCACCCCCAAGGATCTCCACAACGTCATTTGTCATACCATCAAAGTTTTCAAACAATTGCGCAGCGACCTCAAACATCGCGCCAGGACATTTATCAACGCACCCAAAGTGTCACCAAACATTTGCGCAAAAGAATCCTGCATTCGTCACATTCATAGGACATAGTACAGACGCCTGCACATCAACCTATCCAAAACTGACAATTTCTCCAATAAATGTTCAACCATATGCCATTAGACATAAAATTCAAAGTCTTATGTGCAAGCGTGTGTACAGGTCAGTCTGAATCCCTCAGGTTGTACGTTTCACGCATATGATCAATCTCTATACCAATGTTGGGTTTTGGTTTGAAGAATGAGATCCAGCAAAATGTTTATGTTTGTCCCTATCGTCCACAAAAGTTATATATTATTCTGTGACTTAAGACTTAAGCGTTCCTTTATTGAAATATATTTGAAGTTACGCCCTTTATCAAAAACTATGCATTTCTACATATAGGTGGAGGTTCTAGGCAATATCTTTATAGTAAAGTAAAAGTGTAAAGTCAATAGCCCATAACTGTCCCACTACTGGGCAAAGGCTCCATCATTTAAATCAAATCATCACTACAATTGATGAATGGCTTAATCACCACGCTTACGCTTGCCAAATGCGGATTGGTGATCACAAACCCGGGCTATGCATCGAAACATCCAAAACACATTTTGCCCGACCTGAGAATTGAAACTTGCGCTTTGCCACTGAGTTTGCCTTTAAAGTATGACCGTTTTAAAATAGATATAGCTAAAGCATAGATATCCATATCCATTTAGAGAGTCTTTGATTGATTGTAATTTGGGAACATACATTAAAAACTGTGTTTTTTAAAATTTATAACATTTTTGGAAGTCATATAAAACAATTTTTAAAATAACTCAGAATAAGAAAAACAGCTCGCAAGTCTTTACGTTTGTGTACTTTCGTATGGTTTTTGTCTTAGCTTTACAACAGACTTCTTTTTCATGTATAAAAAAGTGTATAATTCCATTTGTAATTCATCCATTAACCAAAACCATTTAGCTCATACCGAACGCTATCAACTTTCTCTCAAGTTCGTCGTGTAACTGTAGATTCACTTCTAAACAATGAGCGGCGAAGTTGTTCTATCTATCGTCATCCCTACCTTTCCCCTGTTCTCACACAGTAAAACAGTAACTAAGTCGGTCCGTTCCGAGGATCAAAAATGAGCACAAATACCTACAAAAGGGTAGAGGAAGGATCACTATATATATAGCACGCCGTTTTGTTTACCTCCGCATTGCGTCTCATTTTATCTTTAGTTACTTTTAAGCTTTGCTCTTCGTACTTATATGCATATTGTTTGTTACGGAGTAAATACTTCTTTTTAGGTTTTGTACTTTTTCCTTTTTTCTAAGTGTCATTTTTTAGTGTAGTGTCGTTGTTCTGTCTTCTTTTCTTTTCACTTGATTGTCATCTTGGTTGATGTCCTGGTATGTTTTATTTTGTCTTCTATTCATTATAATTGTACGTTTTACTTTGCTTCTTATTCCTTAATACAGTCCACTTTTTCCCTTTCGCCTCCTTCCGTTACATTGCTTTTAATGTTTACGCAAACACAACAAAATAATTCTTTCATACATTCATTGCATGCCGACCAAAATAGTTGTTATAATGATATTTTACATTGTTAGAAAAAAACTGTGATGATTGTATTAATATACCACTAAACCAGTTATGTCATCCATCAGTCATCATTTGAATACCTACTACTATTAATTATAACAATTTTAATTATTTTCTTGTTTTTGTTAATTATTTCCTATCTTATGGAACGTTTCAGTTATCGTAATTGTTCAGGTTCGCGCTCATTACGGTCATCAGAAAACTTAAGCCTTAAACACCTCCCCCCCCCCCACACAGCACCACCTTTTATGATTATCATTGTATTGTCCAAGCTGTTCGTCTCTGGAATTCGCTTTCAGTTCCGATCAGGCGTGCGAAATCTATTCACATATTTAAAGAGCTCGTGAAAAAATTCTACCTTTCCGATTAAATCGCTTGAAAGCAATAAGACCGCCAAATTGTAACTTTGTAATTATTATTTTTTTTCTTTTGTTCACGTTTATGTTTTTTAGTGTTGCAATAAAAGTATTATCTATCTATCTATCTAATTTAGAATTCATTTGACTTTTATTTGATTATTGTTTTATACGTTGATATATTTTGGATTTTTTAATTTGATTATTGTTTTCTTTTACTTTATTTAATTGATTGTATTTTTTAATTGTATAACAGCTAGACTTCTCTCTCTGTATTTGAATACCAATTTTTGAGTAAATATGAGATGCTAAATGTATGTAAGAACTTTTTACAGCAATAAAGAGCTATTCTATTCTGCTCTATTATATCACATCACACACGGAACATGACAGCCCTTAGATAAATATTTTTAAGAATGCAACTCATTCGTGTTACGCCTAAAACAAATGACGATCCAGCTGACATTCCAAGTTTTATGAGACTCATGTAGAATCATGAGAAAGTAGACAGCGCAACAAGGTACAACATTTTAGTCTATTTCATTGGTTTTCCATCTTATCTCAATCACATAATGTTCAAAATATGGTGGGGAATATACATACATCCTGCTACCTGTGAAGGGAGCACTAATCGAATCGAATCCAACCAAACCGGTGAACTGTTTAAACCTCACATAAGCCTACACACGTTGTCTTTGTACAAGTCCTTAGACGCAGAACAATGGCCAAAACATTCCAGGAAGGCCCTTTCACTAGACGAGATTTAACGTAAACACGGAAGCCGTCCGAGCACGCGTTATGTGGTCGACGAGCGAGTGACAACACAACTGGCGTGACACTCATCACCAGCCTAAAAACTTTAAAACGTGGATAGATACTAGGATTAAATGCGAGCAATCGCGGTTAAAGCAACCTTAAGCAACTTTTGGCTCCGTTAGACTACGGACCTGAACCCATTAATAACAAAATTGAGGAGCTCGATGGCGCAGTGGATTACGCGCCTGGTCTGCGATTGCTTAGGTTAAGCAACTTTCGCAAAGGCCGGTCATCGGATAGGTGACCAAAAGTTTATCATCTCGAGCTTCTCCTTGCTTCTTAAGGCACGTAAAGCCGTTGGTCCCGACTGCATTAGCAGTCGTCAACAACCACCAATTAGTAATGGGCCCGAGAAGAAGATTAAAGGTTGGTGGTAGGGCTTGTTTGTCCGCCTGGCTAGCTACCACCATCTTATCTAAATATGTCGCCATAACATCAATGTTTTTAACATTGTTGTGTTCCGGTAGCTAGAGACAAGATAGCAGTGCCTTACTAGTTGAGGATCCCGGGTGAAGTGCGCTTCCATCATTGGCCTTATCATCTCTTAACATCAAGTGAGATCACGGCGCTGGACTTACCCGTATAATATATTTAAAAAAGAAACGAAACGACACTAAGCTGTCTTTCAGGCACGAGCAGATTTAGTTCATTTCGCGTTATATTACGGTGATCATAGTAAACGCGAGATAGAAATAACGTAATAAGCTATAATCCACTCGCCTCGTTGCAAGACGCCAGAGGTCATGGCCGAGCAGTTAGTAATAGGACGGCAGTTAGGTCAACACAAGTGCCATGTTAATGGAGAGAGAGGGACTGTTCAACTTTGCGTTCACTGTACTACAATTACGAAACCACTCCGACCAAGGCATTGACGCTCGGTGAATAGACGCCAGCTATATTTCGGAGCATACTGCAAGGCTTTAGTTTAAACGCTCCATTGATGTGAGGGACGGTGCTTCGTTAGTTTTACAGTACGAGTATACACGCCTGCACATAAATCTACCCAAAACTGTCAAATTTCTTCAATACATTTTCAACCTTAACCCTTAAACATAAAATTCAAAGTCAATTGAGGAAGTTTGACAGTTTGTGGTAGGTTGATGTGCAGGCGAGTGTACATTCTGTTATACAGATCAATCAATACGCTTTTATTAATGAAAACCCTTTACAACTTCATCTCAAAAATAAGTTTTGAAATAACGTTACTAACAACCAAACCTAACAGCAATTGTTAATTTTTGTTACCAACTACAAATTAACCGTATTTAGATCTTTTCTTTCACTAATAACTGCCTCCGTGGTCTAGTGGTTAAGACCACCGGTTTAGATTTAGAGGTCTCGGGTACGATTCCCAGTAGGGGTACATGTTTGTGTACTCGGATTGGTTGGTGGTAGGACTTGTTTGTCCGCCTGCCTAGCTACCACCATCTTACCTAAATAAGTCTCCATAACATCAATGTTTGTAGCAGTGTTGTGTTACGGCAGCTAGAGATAAGATAGCCAGGGCCCCCGTAGTTCAGGGTTCAGGGTGAAGTGTGTTTCCATCATTGGCCTTTATCATCACTTAACATCAGGTGAAATGCAGGCACTGTGCTTCCCCGTATGATATAAAAAAGAAAATGCTAAAAGACTTGTTTCTTGCCAAATTTCATGATGCTAGGTTAACGGGGAGTACCGTAATAGATAATGTTTGATTGTAAATCGTCCAATCCTACTAATATTATAAACGAGAAAGTTTGTAAGTATGGATGGATGTTTGTTACTCTTTCACGTAAAAACTACTGAATGGATTTTAATGAAACTTTCCTCATATACAGACCATGACCCAGACCAGCATATAGATTTTTTTTTCTGTAGTCTTCGCGAACGAAGTCGCGGGCAACAACTAGTAAGTAAATATAATCGTGGCAGTGGCATCAGCATTCGACACAGTTTTTGGTGCCCAAAAGTAACCTAGATTTTCATTGAACTTATACCTACGGGATTACGGCAACGAAGCAGGTGGTCTGTATTCCATTGTTGCTAAAGACTAAAATCGTACTGACCGCTATTTTTAAAGATCAACCTTTGATATGCGCGAGCGCTGATCAGCGCTGCCGAACAATTAAAAATCTGTTGTGTCTGTATTCACGACAGACAAATGCTTAGTGTCAGATCCATTATATCCAATATTTTAATATAAAACAATAAAACATTATAAAAACCTAAATTCTAGAGTACCGCCAGCAGCGGGGCAGGGCCCAAGCCAAATTTCATGAATTTCATGAATTTCGGTGGTCAGGGCCGCAGAGTCAGGAACCTCCTGACAATACGTGCAGTGTCAAGGAGTACAGCTTTCTGAATCTGACCCTTGATCCAACCATCAAGCGAGAGCCTCTTAAGATGTTGGTCATGGCTCTTCGCTCTCAGACCGTTATTATTTTTTTATTTATTTATTTATATATTCACAAACAGACGACAGGTCACACAGAATATCGGCGTGAAACAATGGCACTGCGTTGCTGTTGTGTTTCCTTCCTCAAGGCCGGCAACGCATCTGCGATTACTTTGGTAGTAATCGCAGATGCGATTAGATTTTGCGAGTATGCGAGTAGATTTTGCGAAATATTGTATATTTATGTATTACTTGTAAGAAAAATTACTTTGACACTGGCTAAATGTGATAATCGCACGAAGCCATCAACTAAAGGAAAAAAAATAGAAATAAAAAATATACTAATAATGTAGAGATGCGTATGAACTCGTGTATAAACGGGGATTACCAAATCTTCGTACCCACAAAATCTAACGCAAATCAGCGGTCGTTAAATCTTCAAGTAGCGTAAAAATTCAAGTCGAAATTGCAAATTAAGTTTTTCCCGATACGCCGAATCACCCTCATTACTTTAGATATCTGTTGAGTTTCGGTGTTCGGGTGCAAAATCTTGGCTGACCCACTATGTACTGTACGCATTGCAGATTCTGGCTACGCCAATGCGTTCCCCCATTATAAATCAAACAAATTGTCAGCATCGCCCGCAGCGCCGAACGGAAAATAAATCGAATCGCTTTTAGGAATATTTGCTTTATCAGGTTCACTGTCCATAACGTATAACAATGGTTAAATCAATTGTTACGAACCATAATATGGCGTTGGGACAGATTAGAGGGTATCCACGTGTTAGGTTTCAGATAACGTTGTATGTTAATGCATTCATATAAGTCTGCGGTATAAGCGCTCGTATTGATATTTAATATACCCATATGTGTTGTACTCGTAACAGTTAGACATGGGTTACTCAGCAAAATTCCTTGAGTCAACTCAATAACTCTGGCGCAGCTCACTGCGCCGGCTCATTGTGTTAACTCAAAATTGCGCCATGGCGCAACAAAATGGAACGGGCCAAATGAGCTGCGTAGCGCGCGCCATCTGCGCGCTGCGTTCACAGCCTCTTTGATATTTGAAGGAAAACGTATTCTGTCATTAATTTTTTCAATAATATGAAAATCTAAAATATGTAGGTATAGTATTGTATATAAGTCACGTTTATAAATATACTCTCAGCTGTCTGTTAAAATAAAACCCCGCCCGGTCCTGCGCTGTGCGCCAACACATGTTAAAATGAGTCAACACAATTGAACTGAGTTGGCGCAATTGAACGGCGCAGCGCAGTGTTACACATGTCTAGTAACAGTGTTTTGAGACTATTTTAGGCTGTACATTACAACAAATATAACATCAAAATTGTATGTCCTAACTACTGGGATAGGAGCCTTTCCTATGGATGGATGGAGAACGGGCCATAAACCTCTCCGCGGGCTCCACCACCAACCACTTCTATCGTTAAACAAAATAATAATAAAATTTATTTATTCTCTCGTCACAATAAAATGTGCTTAAACTTTAACATCAAATATAATATTCATAAAATTTTGTGAAAGATCAGTTAAGAAGTAGGCAATAAAGAGAAAAAATTAAACGCCCACCCGACCCAGCCAGGAATCGAACCTGGGTCTTCCGCAATCCGGAATCCGGTTTTTTCACTGTATTTTATAAAAATTTTATGAATATTTGATTTAGCTTCAGTGCAGCAATTAGCACTTGAAAATAAAAAAGTAAAATTAAATATAATATTTGTGAGAGACTGGAGTCTAAACTAGGCAGAAGCCTGACGTTATTTTAAAACTCCAGGAAAAAATATCATGATCGTATCCTGTTTTTTTTGAGACATTTTTCTGATTGCCTCAAATATCATTTTTAGCTTTACCGGAATTTTGTGGGGGCGAAAAGAAACTTAAAGGGTTTCTCAAGCCGTGTGAAACGAAGCACCTTCGAAGGTTTTCTGGAGGGAACGGCTTCACGCACTAGTGCGTGTCCCCCCGTGCCCTACTAGATTCTCCGAGGGGTTTGGATCGGATCGGAATCGTATCCTGAGGCCAAGCAACTACGACACGCAAACGATATTTTCACACCAACAGTCTTTTATTATGATTGGACACATAACCAATATAAGAAAACATTGATTCGTTTTTCGTACATTTTCACGTTCCATTTCATTTATTGGGTTTGAACGCAAACTACTTAGTCAGTCCGCCCGTTACCACGGCCGGTGTCGAAACGTCGGGTATAAGTCATGACCATCTGTCAACTTTCATGAAGGAGGAGTTTTGTCTGAAAGGTGTCGTACACCAGCAATTTAGAGGTCGGTTACCAGACACCGACACACGTCGCGTCCGTCGCCGGCATGTATATACGATTAGTGTAAAAAATAGTCTTACTAACATATGTTTTATGGGTCATAGTGGGTCATAGGCCGGCAGAGTGAGGTTAACTGATGCTACGTTGGTTTTCACGCTGCACCAGTTATCTAAGCGTCTGGACTCCATTTCTACTTAACATCAGGTGGGATGGAGTCATTTGCCGAGCTATCTATAAAAATAAAAATAAAAATAATCCTCGTATACTAACAAAAATTGTTTTGTATTCGTATACATGACATAGTATGTAAGGTCTTTGGAATCTGCAAAGTTGAATATTTAGGGCCATCTATGAGAGTTATGGGACTGCGTTGCTCGATCTGTGATTAGTAAAGTTAAAAAACTTATGCGAAGGCCGGACATCGGATGGGTAACAAAAAAAATGTGTTATCTCGAGCTCCTCTATGCTTCGGAATGCACGTAAAGCTGTTGGTCTCCACTTTTGATACTCTAACCACTAATTACTTTTTTATACGGAATAGAAAAGGTATGTCCGATGCTAGAACATAAGAAGCAGTAGGAGTCGCTATCGTTCTTTTAACTTTTTTTTTTCAGGTTTGTTTGTTTCATTTTTGTACGATAATAGTAATTTATATGCATGCTACATCAGATACAGTACAGGGTTTAACTTAAAATAAAACAAGCGTCGAAAAAAATATTTAGTTGTTGTCGACATTGAATAGGGCTCTATTGGCTTATAAAGTAAAAGTAGATAGTGTTGATTAATTTTGGCGAATTGGATTGAGCCACGATAGCATAGTTGGCAGTGCACCTGACCCAGTATGTCATGAGGTGCGGGTTCAATTCCCGCTCGTTTAATTTTTTCAACACTTCGTCTTTTTTTTAAAATTGTAATTTGTTCGCAACAATAAGTATTTGCGTAAAATTATATGTAAATAATCATAAACATTTATTAACAAATTGGTTAGGTTTACAAACAAAAAAAATAATTCTCATCTATAATTTCCTTGAAATAAGTTTAATTTATTAAAAACTTTTCTCTTTGAGTTCTGTGTATTTTCTTTATTTTTTATGACGTTCTTGGGCTATTATTATGCGCCATGTTTCATTTAGCACTGCACTCAATGGAAAACTGCAGAGAAAATTATAAACAAAAAAAACCGTTTACATAAAAATATACTCGAAAATAGGAAAACCCATATGTCTTATAAAGTTCAGTGTTAATCTGACTGTACTTAAAGTGCGTCGGAAAGATGTAGAAAGTCGGTAGACATGAACGCCATGTCTGCTGTAAGATCTTGAACAGTGTGATGATGAGCAGGATATTCTGGCTGCATCATTAACTCAGAACCTAAATAATAATACTCCCAGATAAATAACTTTCAAATAAAGAATATGTTCGGAAGCTATGATGCCGTAAACACACACATACACTGATATAGACACCTCTCTGAAACTTATATTATTCATACCTATATAAAACGCCCCTCTTTTTGAATCCGGGATGTTAAAATTACAATTAACTTGTGAACTTAATATTAATTTAATAAACAAAAAATGAACAAAGCAACTCCATTAATACAAATATTACTCTGTTCCAAGTTGGTCAAGTAGGCTTTTATTTGCATCTCTGTTTTACTAACACAAATAACGAATAGCAAAAAGAAACGGTTGCGGGCACAGATTATTGCAAAATTTAAATGCAAATAATGAAATTAAGGTTATTTTAGCATATTTTTAGGGTTCTGTAGTCAACAAGGAACCCTTATAGTTTAGCCATGTCCGTCTGTCTGTCTGTTCCCAGCCTAGCTCATAGGTTTAAAGTGCAACATTTTGTTAGAGTCAAGTGTCCCCCCCTGCCATCCAAATGGTTGTTTTTGGATGAAAAAAAATCACGGTACTTGTATATATGACGAAGTTAAAAGGAAAACTATCACAGCTAAGTAAGCTTTACAAGTTTACGAGTATCAGTCGACCAACTTATAAAACGTACTTGGAGTAGATCCGTAAAAGTTGTTTCATTTCAATGTGTAGTGTACGCGTAAACTTTATAGAAAACAAAAAAAATATTAATAAAGGTATGCCTATGATACCTATCCTAAGTAGATTCCGTTAAGCCCCGTCAAATAACTACCGTACCATACCGTACCATAATGTCTGACAAACACGGAAACGTTTACTGACACAAAAACTGATATTTTTTAACTTAAGCAAGCACTCATTTGTCATGCATTAGCATTCCTTTCTTACGGTAGCATTTCGAACGTAAATAATAAATCAACGATTGCAATTTCTTCGATAGATGTTCAATCATATGCCATATATATAAAGTTCTAAGTCTATTAAGGATATCTGACAGTTTTGGATAGGTTGATGTGCAGGCATGTGTACCTCAGTGGTCATCATTTATCATTCCAAGGTCAATGCTCTAATATCAATGTCTTAACAAACTGATGTAAATACAGCATAAGATGGCGCCAAAGTCGCGTTTCTACCAACGCACCTTCCAAGAAAGAAAAGCTCACCCCTATACCAGCAACAGGAGAGATTCGCCGATCCGATCCGAACCCTTCAGAGAATCTAGTAGGGCACGGGGACGCGCACTAATGCGTGATGCCGTTCCCTCTAGAAAACCTCCGAAGGTGATTCGTTTCACACCCTTTACGTTCCTCGCCGCCCCCAAAAAAGCCCGGTGAAGCTAAAAATGCCGTAGAGGTAATCAGCAATCTCTCTCAAAAAAAAAAGGAGAGATTAGCTTATGTGTGTTGTGTGGTCTACCGACGACCCTATCACGGGAAGGGATTAGAGGAACATTTAAAATTGGTGCCAGGTTAATTTCTGGAGTTTACTGTTGGCCTTTAATCTTTTTTGGGGGCGGCGAGAAAATTACAGGGTTCCTTAAGTCGTGTGATCGAACAACAATCACAATAGCCTAAGTGGGGCCTGGATAGCCAGAAAGTTTTTCGCCTGAGAATTTTTTAAATACATTATCCGTATTAAAATTTGTTAGTAGCAAAAAAGCATGTTACACATACACTAATGGGAATTACTATTCATTATTCACGTTTGCCATGACAATTCATTTGTATATGTCGCAGTGATAAAATCAAAGCTAGATATAAATAGTAAGCTATAGAAAACCTCAGTTCAGTAAATACTACTGAATTTATCAGCTAATGACGATGCAGACCAAACTTATAGATAAGCTATTTGTCATTTAAAAAGCAGTAAAAATGGGCTTAACTTTACACCTGTCTTATTAGTTATTACTAAAAAAAAGCGCATTTTTTATTATTAACTTTATGTATATGGTTTCTAACATGTAACTATCATTGTTGTTGGCGAAAGCCTTTTATTCAATGGAAAGTGGAACTGAAAAGCTATTGTGAATGTATCACATAAATCGCAAGAGAACAACCGACAATTCCAATCCAAACTTTCATTCACCAGCTACCAAATCATCAATTTTCAATTAAATCTCTTCTATCAGTGTTCATAATCGCTCTTTATTGCATTGGCAAACTTCGCTCAGCGTTCGTTAATACCCTCCCAGTTATAAATTCAGGATCCCTTGACGTCGGACCTTGGTTACCAGACGCGGCAAGAGCCATCGGGAGTTCGGTCATAAAATACGGAAACCCCAGAAGGTGAGCTTTATTCATACCGCGCTCGAGCCACGCACAGATAGACCCTCTCACGGAACGGCAGGTCAGACCATATTGACCAAGTCTGAGCGCAGCTGTTAAAAGATTTTTATTTATTTCTTTAAGGTGGTGCAGAGATGACATAGTAGGTGCAATTAGGTTAAGAAGACAAAAAAAATTTGAGAAAAAATAAAACAATATATTATCTTATGACGCACAATGTACCTACATATATTATATTAGGTCATTACATATGAAATTGGCGTTTTGTAAGGGAGGAACATAAAGTCTTTTTTTTTATAATAATATATTTATTTAATCAAAGTATGTACCATTGCTATCTATGCACTTTTGCCATCTCATAGGTAGTTCATTGATCCCTTTACTAAAAAAACCATTAGGACGAGAATCAATGAAATCTTTGAAGGCGCTTTGGACTGCCCCATCGGAGTTGAATTTTTTCCCTTGCAAGAAGTTATCCAAATTTCGAAAAAAATGGTAATCTGTTGGAGCCAGGTCCGGGGAGTACGGTGGATGTCTTAGACATTCCAATTGAAGCTCCTCTAATTTGGCAGCCGTCTGTTGTGCAGTGTGTGGTCTAGCGTTGTCCTGAAGCAGCAGTGGCCTAGAGCGATTGACCAACCTCGGTTGTTTAGCAGCTAGCTTTTCCATCATGGTTTGCAGTTGCTGACAATAGATATCTGCTGTAATCGTCTGGCCAGATTTAAGAAAGCTGTAGTGAACGACACCGGCACTAGTCCACCAAACGCTCACAAGTAACTTTTTTTGAGTCAATTTTCGCTTGGGGCAGGATTTGGCTGGTTCGCCAGGATTCAGCCATTGCGATGAGCGTTTCCGATTATCGTACAGGATCCACTTTTCATCACAGGTAATGATCCGATTTAAAATCCCTTCATTATTGTGCCGGTTGAGTAATGTAACGCAGCAGTTGACGCGCGTTTGTCGGTTTGCTGCACTCAATTCATGAGGTACCCACCTTTCAAGCTTTTTCACCTTTCCAATTTGCTTCAAGTGGATTAAAACAGTTTTATCACTAACACCGCAGCCTGCAGCTAACTCGGACGTGGTTTGCGATGGATCTGCTTCCACAAAGCTTTCAATTCTTCATTAGCAACTTTAGTCTCCGGCCGTCCACGGGGCTTGTTCTGCAGGTCGAAATTTCCAGAACGAAAACGTTGGAACCAAAAACGCACTGTGTTTTCTTTTGCGACACCGCCGCCATACACATCATTAATCCTTTGAGCCGTTTCTGCAGTACTGGTACCACGGTGGAACTCGTACTCGTAAATAACGCGATATTTCAAGTTTTCCATTTTGTAAACTGCGTGACGCAAAGAAAAAACCAAACGAGGACAAAACAAATGAATTACGGTTTTCGAAATACAAATGTATGAATAAATAGCTGTATAAATTTGAAATTGGAATCCCTAACCAAAGAAGAGATATTTGAGATCAAAGTGGCCAGTACGACAAAACGCCAATTTCATATGTAAGGACCTAATATTTATATATACATATAATACCTATAGAAACAAATATTACGTATATTTTACATAAACTACTTTTACAAATATACTGATAATATAAGATTCTGTGCCCATGAGAGGTTGTCTATGGGGTATCGCTCATCAGAAATAATTTTTAACCCTAAGCCTAAGTACTAAATAAATTAAATAACTCCAAAAAAAATTAAATGCCTAATAAAAAGGATATCCTAAAATAAACCATATTATGGTCCAAATAAATAAACACACATCACAATAATTTCATATATTGTACAAATATTTCATTTTGCTTCCCAAAATGGATAAATGATCACCAAATATTTACACTATTATCCAAATGATTGAGGAATAGCTGCCCTACTCCTTTAGGTCACGCGGTTAGAAGTTTAAGACAATCGTGAAGCGCAGCGTCAGCGTAGCGATTGTCTTGAATTTCGAGGTTATTTTTTTTTATTAGTCAATAGAAAGTAAAACTACCTAACTGGAAACTCGAGGCATAAAATATTGGTATTATATATTTGGTGACAATATAACATATTTGGCCTGAAATGCAGTTAAAAGGTGTTCATATATTTTTAAGGCATTTAATTAAAATATAAATTGTATTCTTTTTATAATATTTTAGGAAAAACAATTTGGTGATCATTTATCCGTTTTGGTAAGGGTTTCAAATTTTGTTGGTAGTAAAATTGATACATTTTTGCTAGGCGTTTAAACACAAGCCTTGTCTACACGTCCGTTGCTCGAGCGCATTTGTATGAAGCTTACCTTCTGCAGTCTTCTTATTTTGTGGTTCGGTTGTATAAATAAAATGGCGGGCAACGGTATGCAATAAAGGGAATTGTTTTGTTGCTTCGCTTGTTACTATAATATCGGATATGTGAGCTTCGGATAAAAGTGCATTTTTGATAACTTTTAAGTGTAAACAAAGAGTGTAACGGAGAACAACGCTAACTATTTTGTGGTATCATACAAATACATGTTTTATACCAAACGTTTCGACCGAGTTGCGCCGGTCATGGTCACGGGTTGACTGCTTTCACGATGTACAAACAAGTGTTGAAAAGGTATGCCTATTACCAATAGTAATTAATTGGTTTTTTTTTTTATAATGGAACGCGAAAATTTTTAAACTATTAAATATTATTTACTATTAATTACATATTTTAATGCAGGTGTATAGATATGCTGGGGCGAAACGAGACAACGCATTGAAAGGCATTTTTAACGCTAAAAAATATATTATGTAAATTATTACTTATTAGTAATTGTAATTGTTGTTGCTATTGCAACTTTAAATTGATAACTATAAACTCAAGCCGTGTGAAACGAATCACCTTCGGAGGTTTTCTATAGGGAGCGGCATCGCGCACTAGTCCGCGTCCCCGTGCCCTACTAGATTCTCCGAAGGGTTCGGATCGGATCGGGGAGCACAATGTTCATCAGTTTCGCTAATGGAGTGCACCAATTTCGCACACCAAACTATTCTTGATCCCTCAAACAATTAATGTGTGTACGACAAAATAAACGAGGAATTGCCACAAACCTACCACAAGCGTTGTTTACGAGTACACACGATATTGATTTCTAGACAGGCCTTTTTTAACAAGTGCTAAGTGCTGTTTTCCTCTGTTCGATTTCCAGCACAGCACAGGTTTTAACCGCCTCTGTGGTCTAGTGGTTAAGACCACCGGTTTAGACCCAGACATCCCGGGTTCGATTCCCAGCGGGGGGTACATCTTTGTGTACTCGGTTTGGTTGGTGGTAGGGCTTGTTAGTCACAAGTAAGGCACAAGTGTTCCAAAGATACTCGCACATCAGGACTTCGGTTGGTAGGCAACAACAACAACAATGTTATATATCCACCTCGAAACATTACATTTTCTATGGAAATGTGGCGTCGGGACACTAATGGCGATACTTAAAGTTGGTGATTTCCAATACGTGTCTATCCCTTTTTGGGACAAGAACGGTGAGAGTATTAAGTATGCTAATACCGACTGATCGAACGCCTGAAAATTAGTTTAAATTAGCACTAAAGCTTAAAACATCAATAGTTTTTATTATTATTAATACAGTTAAAACAGTATAAGTCCCTGTATTCTGCTATACACCACAGGTCTTATCTCTTATTCAATTAGAATATTAATGTTCAATTAGACTCGTTCCCGAAAAACCGTAGAGCTATAAAATCTCCAAACTTGAGAGACAAGTAACAAAATGGGTCTCATTAACCCAAGCAATTTATTAAAGTCAAGTTACAAAGTTCGAAGGTTACAACGCTACGAAGCACCACGACTACGACTCCGCTACGGAATGTTACATGCCGTAGACTGGCTTGCTACGCCGCGTACTCTCTTAGCTTCATAAATCTGAGCAAGCCACAATCTCTCCAAAAAATTGAGAAAATATTACGGAACAATGTGGGTAACTTTAGAAATATGGGATGTGTTGCTTGCTAAGAATGTTACGGCACTTACGCCAACGCACTTTTGACAGGATACGATGAAAAGTACGTTATTAAATTAGAAGAGTATTATAATTTCGTAGGCTATGCATATTATTCTTGCAGACTATCACAGGCTTTCAGCCGGTTACACTAAACGTCTTGTTTTTTCTTTTGTTTCACGCTTTTTTTAGGTAAGTAAGGTTTGCAGCTGGAACGCGACCGTCTTAAGTACTGACTGAGTACCACGGGCGACGACGGCGCCGCCAAGCAATCTATCCATTTTAGCGGTTTTTAATACCCGACGTGCCTAAGGAGTCGCTGTCTTCAGATCTGGACTTGGGTCTGAGCATGTCATTTGTTAGTGTTGAAATCGTTAATTTAGGTTGTGGTAACCATTTTCCATGAGGCAAGCAATAGCTCGCCTGCTAGCCAGTATTTATTTGTTAATTTCTACAAATTTCTACAACTGACAAATTTTGTAAAGCATTATTTTTCAATTTAATATTAAAGGTAGGCAAGTTAATCTTAATTAATATGATTGTCATAACAAACGGCAATCCAATCAGTGAGCCTCTTCATGTTGTCGATGTTGTCCTTCATAATCGGATTATGTCAAGCCCGCCATGGCGTAGTAATTTTTTTAATGAATACTCAATTAAATACAAAAATATAATAATTAATAATTAAAAATACGTCGCTACAGAGTGCGTGTGGACCGATACCAACAAAATCGCCGCTTTCAAAGTGGCCAAAGAAAAGTATACTGACGTTGGGAAGGAGCTGATCAACGTGTGAGCGACGGGCAGCTACCAGATGTTGATGCCATGACTAACTTCTGCGGCGCAGCATTTGGTCGGTGCCCGTCGAGCACACGGAAGGTGACTGGTCATCCAGTCACCTTCCGTGTGCTCGACGGGGGTGTTGGGGTGTTGTCAGGGAGGCGTGTGATACGCCCTATCCATTTGAAGGAGCTTACATTGACTCCGGCCGGTTTCCAGCATTGTGAGAATCCAGGTGCATTCTTCAGGTGTAAGCGACATGATTACATCTTGAATAATAAATATTGAATACTATCAACATGGTTTATATACCCACTTAAATGACAGATTAGAAACAAAAGCAAAAACAAATTCAGCAATTTTGTAGCTCCATCTTCGAAAGTCTCCCTTTTTAAATCTTTTAGATCTTTCGGAGGAACTTCTTAATAAACTGGAGCGTTTGCAGAATCTCTGTATTCGGTTTATTTATAACTTGAGAAAGTATGACCATGTCTCGGTTTTTCGAGCTCGGCTTAAATGGCTGCCAATTCGCCGGCGTAGAGACTTACACGTCCTTTCCTTTCTGTATACTGTCCTCTTTCTACCCACTTCACCTTCATATCTTCAAAATTGCTTCTCCTTCCGTTCGACTTCCTCAAGCTATACCTTGCGGTCTGCGTTTAATCTAGCTCTTGTGACTCCCCTTCATTCCACTAATTTCGTTTCCTACTCGTTTTCTGTGCATGCTGTCCGGTTATGGAATGCTTTGCCTGAGCGCATCAGAAGTGCTCGCACGTTGGAGTCGTTTAAGGGTCAGGTTCGGAGTCATTTTTTAAATTTACCTTAGCTGTTTATTTATTTATTTATTATTATTATTTTTTTTTTTTTTAAATTTATATTGCATAAACTCTGTTTTATATATTTATTTCCTTTTTATCTGTAATTACTTTATTTGATATTATTATTATTATTAATATTTAGTTTATTTTTACTTGCACCCTTTTTTATTTTGTTTATTTTATTATTTTTCGCCCAAGGTTGCCTGGAAGAGATTGCTTGTTAGCAATAAGGCCGCCTATTTTGTACTCTTTATTTATTTTTATTTTTTTTCAATTGACTGTATTGTTTTTCTTTTGTGTGCAATAAAGTTTATTATTATTATTATTAAATTTGATTTTTTATGACATAACTTTACAATAACTAAGAAGTTTTATTACTTTCATTTAAGGAGTATTTAATTGTCAATTAAACACAATTTATTTCATGAAGCTAGCATTCTTAGTTTCATATTTATAGGTTTCCTTAAGTGACTCGGATTCATTGCTCTAGAGTGTATATATTAACCATCAATTCTACTTCAAATCGAATTATTATGATTGTGCACTCAAAATAAATTTCAAATTGCGACAGTTGCACAAAGGTTTGTATCCTAAAATCATTTTTATTTTATTTCAAACGAATGGATAACAAATTCTACCATCAATTTGCATTTCGACATAAAACCTCATCTCTTTAAAAGCCTGTCGACAACCCGTCACTCCGAACGAATGCGTTTATGAAAGTCTAGGTAGTTTTTATCCGGAAGTTAGAGAATTATATATAAAGGTATATATAAGGTATATTATAAAATGTTTTTGTTTTTGTTTATATAATTTTAACGCAAATTTTGTTGCCAAACAAATTACAAAAACACAAATGTTGAAAAAATTTTCACGAGCAGGATTTGAACCTGCTGACATACCGGGTCAGGTGCTCTTCCAATTGAGCTATCGTATCGCTTTGGCTTTCAAAATAAAAAGTAAATAGTGTTGAATAATTTCGGCGGGCTGGTTAGAACCACGATAGCTCAATTGGAAGAGCACCTGACCCGGTAAATATAATAATAGTAGTGTTTGTCATTAACCCCTATTACTTCGTTTCCTCTGATTCCATTTTTGAAACAAAATTTTATTAAGGCTGCAGGGATTGTTTCCTATGCAATGAAAAATTTAAAAAGATAGAATGTGAGTTTGGATTGGCATTGACAGATTTAGGCCGCTCGTATTTGTAAGACATAATATAGGTACATATATTTTAACGTTTGTGAGATCTAATCCATATAAACTTTAACTATATCAAATCCCACACTCCTCCGAGCGCGCAACTTGCTTAAAAAGGGATCCAAAGAATTTGCTTCACGTATTAATATATAGATATTCTGTCAACACATTAGTAAGTCTTGTTAACGCCTCCAGAAAACTAATAGGCCTGTACCCGAAGTTGGTTTGCGTCAGTAATCTAACGGGGCCATGGGGATAGCACCACCATTACTCACATCCAACCCGAGCTCCATGTTTGGCTATACACTCACATAATGGTTTCCTTGCTCATTCGTATTCAAGACAATATTAATGACGCCTTTAATTATATTGTAAAATAAACACAATGATATTACGTTTACGCTTTGTAAATATTTGGAATAATCCCGAATACAAACCAGCAGAATAATATTAAAATAAATTCTGGTAATACTCGTAAGTTTTATACATTTAACCGCCTCTACGGTCTCTGTGGTCTAGTGGTTAAGACCATCGGTCTCATATCCAGAGGTCCCAGGTTCTATTCCCAGCGGGGGAACTCGGTTACGTATTGGGTACTCAGTTGATTGGTGGTTATATTTATTTATAGTCTTATTTTTCGTCGCTTTCAAAATGCTTTTGTAACAGACGCGGCAGAATTTTGAAACAGCTTTATTCGTTAGTAGAGAGCTGTCTATTGAAGATTTGAACAACGTAGCTCAACTCTCAAAGGTCCGCAGTTTGTTTTAATTGGTTCCAGAGCTATTCCAGTCCATTATAACGCGTCTTCATTGAAATGGTGCTGTAAAGTCTTCGGCGAGTCAGGTAGTTATAAACTTAGTGCTCTTGGTCTTAGCAGTTAGGATGCAAATAGCGAAGGCACTAATTATTACAAATATCATTTTAAATGTTCCTATTGTCACATTAAATAATATATTTTATTATACTTACATAGGAAGATGTTGTTGGTATGCCTTTGATTTTGAGTTAGGCTCTCGTCTCCTAAAGGAGCTCGACGGCGATGGCGCAGTGGTTAACGCGCGTGTGAACCGGTTCTTCGTACAAGGGTACGAAGAACCGGTTCTCCGTACTCGTAGAAAAAGGTTTCTACGAGTACGGTGTCTTGCGCCTAAACTAGTGTGCATGTTTAATGTATTCTGTAAATGTGTAGTGGCATTTAGAGGATCGGACGGGGGGGCGTTCGCAACAGTTATGGGATCGTCGGGGTCGTCTAGGACCTGTTTAGGACGCCTAGATGTGAACCGTCTTGTTGGTGGAAGGCTTCCAACATTATAGTTATAGTACATTATAGTTGGCGGCCGCCACAACAAGCGGGTTAGGGTGGTGGGGGGCGTTATCAAAGTAACGTCTGGAAACGTCCTTGATAAAATCATTAATAGTGGGAACATCACGATCACGGTGGAGGTCTACATTGCGATAGTACCACGGGCAACCCGTGGCACCACGCATGAAACGGTTTTGGAGGGTTTGCAGGGGATGCAAATAGGAGGGCGCGATATGCGCGAAAACTACCTAGCGTAAGTCATGACGGGGCGAATGCAAGCTTTGTAAATTGTCGTCAATGAGACGCGTGAAGCGGCGGCGTACTTATATACTCGTACACGTCACTTTTTTATTTTATTTATATTTTACGGGTAAGCACTTGGCCTTCATCTCACCAGATGTTAAGTGATAATAAGGCCGAAGGTAGAAGCGCACTTCACCCGGAATTCTCAACTAGTGAGGCACTGGTCATCTTATCTCTAGCTACCGGAACACAACAATGCTACAAACATTGATGTTATGACGACATATTTAGATAAGATGGTGGTAGCTAGCCAGGCGGACAAACAAGCCCTACCACCAACCAAACCAAGTACACAAAAATGTACCCCCCGCTGGGAATCGAACCCGGGCTAGATCACAGAAGCGGTTAAGACGGTTTCACAACTGCAATAACATTGCAGTAATAATGCTTTAAGAACTCACGAGGCTTCCCATGACTGAAAATCCAACTGAAATCTTTGTTTTTGTTCAAAATATTGTCATACTTTTGTTATCGTGTTCTCGAAAATTCCTCGCTAACCTCCTCCTCCTCCTTCCTCGCGCCTGAAAGAAATATTTACTCGTATTTCTTATTTAATTACAAATACGGAACGCAAAAAATTTCCGTCAACAAAATTGTTATCGTAAGGTAAACTTTTTATCAAAATTAACTTCGAATATTCAACTCGAAAAACATGAAATTTTCACAGTATCTGTTTGGAATTTCGTGTTTGGCAAGAGAATTTTCGGATAAAAGCTTTGTATTTTTTTAAAAGACTAGTATAAAAATCTATTTGGTGATTGTGATCTCTCCATGTGCTTTTGTCAATGTGGGAAGGCCTGTGCCCAACAGTGAAATAAATGATAACGATGGTCTGTGAAAAAGTCTCTATTTAATTTACAATTTAATAAAAATAGATAAGTCAGGACAGTCAGAATATTCTGTCCTACTACTGGATATAGCTAAATGCCTACATCAATGAAATCAACCTTTACAATTCGTGGGAATTGGCTTAATCACCACGTTTGCCAAATTATTATCATTTGAATGGTGAGTTTGTAGTCATGGCCACTGTATCGAAAAAATAAACGAAACAAACCCATGGGGCCCTAATGCAAAATGGTTTTAAAGGACTTAACTGCTCGCCTGTACGAGGCAACGAGTGACCGGAGATCAGGTCATTTTTTCGCACAGCGCATTAACTTGGCCATTCAAAGGGGCCTCGGACAGGCGAGTTAGTTGAGGTTTTTTATTTATGAATTTGTAATTATTATTATTACAAAAACACAATGTTGAAAAAATTTCCACGAACAGGATTTGAACCTGCACCCTTCTGACATACCGGGTCAGGTGCTCTTCCAATTGAGCTATCGTGGTTCTAACCAGCCCGGCGAAATTATTCAACACTATTTACTTTTTACTTTGAAAGCCAAAGGCACCCATTCAATGTCAACAACTACCGTCATTAACACCCGATCATAATATTTTTACAAATACTAAAGATCAGTTAAGAAGTAGGCAAGCTATTTATAAAATGTTTTTGTTTTGTTTATATAATTTTAACGCAAATTTTGTTGCGAAACAAATTACAAAAACACAATGTTGAAAAAATTAGTGGTAGTTGTTGACATTGAATGGGTGCCTTTGGCTTTCAAAGTAAAAAGTAAATAGTGTTGAATAATTTCGGCGGGCTGGTTAGAACCACGATAGCTCAATTGGAAGAGCACCTGACCCGGTATGTCAGAAGGGTGCAGGTTCAAATCCTGTTCGTGAAAAAATTTTTTCAACATTGTGTTTTTGTAATTTGTTTCGCAACAAAATTTGCGTTAAAATTATATAAACAAAACAAAAACATTTTATTATTATTATTGTTAAATTTTTTTTTTATTGTTTTTTATGAATAAAGCCCATTTATGTTTTGATACAATTCCAATTTAAACAAACTTTATCCTGACCTTTATTTTTCAATTCCTAGATTGAATCAGGACCTCCGAATATAGGGCCGAGTGTACAAACATATTTTTAGTAAGATGAAAATCTTCTTGAAAGTTGACGTTTTGTTAATAAAATCTACACAGATACTGCCCCACAAATTGGCAAGACCACTCCGAATTCTGGAGCCGATTCCGATTCTAGCCGGACCCTCGACACCTCACATTTGAATAACATAACCATGAATCCAGGACCGGCAGACAAATTATTCAAATATACCAATTCGCACCCGCCGAAACTGACCTATTTATGCATTTAGACTTTGAAAGTTGGACTACTGACATTGAGAGTTACTGCCTCGCCAAATAACGATGTCTAAAGTTAGACAATGTCTTAAACAGATGCTGTCAACACGCAATGTTTGTGACAGAAACACAATGGTTTCGATTCTGATTTCCATTTGTGTAGTGGAAACTATGCTACGGAGTAAATACCTACTTTTTGTATTTTTTACTTCATCGGACAACTGTCTTTTGTTTTGCTTTTTTTTGCCATTCGTCGCTGCGTCGTATTTTTTTATTTCGATTATCTTTACGCTTTTTTGGGCTTTACTTATTTTTTGTACCTTAAAAAATAAAAACATAGTAGATCTGGGCTTAAAACCAAAACATATCTCAACCCATAACCTAAATTGGCAAAATACATTGATTCTCAATCAAATTGAAAGTGAATGACATTCGAATTATTGTGATTTTCGCAACTGGCTGACGAATGGCTTTAACGTTGACGCCTTAATCGACACGGCAGGCTTACTTGATGTTTAGAGAATTTTGGCACATAATAGGTAGCCTAGTAAACCTAGCACGAACAATCGACCCATAACGGAACTACGATATAATTTTATAGAATACGAGCACTTTACTCGCGACTTCGTTTGCGTAGATTTTAGACTTAAAAAAACTGTTTTTTTTTAAATAAAATATAGCCTATGTTACCCGCAAGTAATGTGATGATAAAGATAATGATGATTTGGATGACCAAAGCGACTTCGTCGACGGCGACACCCCGGCAAATATATTTCAGACCCGAACATGCGCACCGACATGGTGGCGTGGCGGCGCAATAAAGTTGACCGTTTGAGTTTAAAGTGTTTTTGTAGGAGGACTTGGGACGAGTTATCCCCGCCATACAAACCGACATACAAACAAACAAACAGTGACAAACGTTACCTCTTTATTATAGATATAAATATATATATGTCGTTATCTCGAAATAACGTTTACGATACGATTTCAATAGTAGTTAATAATAGGCGCACTTGCACTGTGATCTTGATTCGAGTCGGTCAAATGTCAATTGCGATTTTACACACTTTTTATTGATACGTTTGACCTTGATCATCATCAACAAAGAATTAAGTGTCATATTTGATGCTCTTGTCTCATTAGCGTTACCTACGAGTACTATTACTATTACCTAATAATACCTACCTACTCCACTGAAAATGTATATTACAATTATGATAAGTAACGTTGTACCTAACTTTTTTTAAACTTATAATAAAAGCGGAATCGGCTCGCACCAGTTTCCGCTCCTCTTTTTAAATCTGCACTTCCATTTTGTACACAAAAAAGGTCAGTTGTTCGAAACTGTTTTTATTCAACGACATGCTCCAAAGCGTTTAATTTTTATAGTGCTCTCTCAGTGACATCGCAACATAGCAGCATAGTATAACCACTTGAATAATTCTGCACCGTTGCACAAAGGCGGGCTGGTAGCTTTAGTCAGATGGTGCTGGCGTGGCGATATTATAGTTCTGTAAAATGGATTGTGTCCACTTCGAAATAATAAGAGCTGTCATGCGGCATAATGAGACAAACCTCATGGATATTCTACTAGGGTAATGGCACCTGCGTTCGATATAATCATAGATTTTCATCAGGTGGTTTGTATTTAATTGTTGCTAAAGACTAAAATAGTAGTAATAGACAGTCGCTGACCTATATTATTCACTAGCGGCCCGCCCGCGCCCTGGCTTCGCACGGGTGTACTTTTTTAATATAGCTTATGTTACTCAGCGCTAATGTAGCATTCTAATGGTGAAAGATTTTTTTAAATCGGTCCAGTAGTTATTGAGTTTGTTAGTTGCAAACATACAGACATACAAAAATACAAAGTTTTCCTCTTTATAATATTAGTATAAATTATTAAGAGACAAAAATGTCGATTATTGGTTCTTGTCGAACGTTGGAGCCACTTAGTATTGGCTACATAAGAAAAAGTGGTTTAACTGACACGAATTATGTTTCGTGTTACAACTAAATAGTCCTAATTTATATTTAGATAAATTGCATCTTTATTATTATCGAAACTGAAATATTTTGTTGATAAGAAATAATTCATTCATTCATTTCATGCACCTTCTATATTTACCAGTATATTAAGCCTATATATTTTCGGTCCAAATCTAGACTTCAATCTAAAGTTATTTTTTATTTATAGTTATTTAGATAACCCATACGATCCCACTGTAGGGCAAATGACTATCACTGACAATCACGCGCCCGCTTCTAATTTCTAGCACACGTTCAATAAGCACCTTTGCCCATAATTCATTTATTCATTCACTTCAAAGTGAATTGCGGTATCAAAATCAGTTTGCCTCAATCAAGAAACCCCGTAGTCAGCTAAAATAAAATGAACCGAATCTCCACCCCATTTCCGAAATCACCCAACGCATACCATTACGAAAATGGCGGACCTTATTCAGTCGAAATATTTACTGTCGGGTTCTTGGTGCGACGTCATTTACGAGCAAGTTGCAGGCTTTGTCTTTCGCGTCTGTGTCATATCATATGCATTCGACACAACCTCTGACACAACTCAAATACTGAAGTTGAAAGTTTCGAAACGTTTCGAGCACTATTTGCTTAATTGTTTTTCGGTCATAAAGTTGAAATCTAGTACAAAATTTACCGTTCATTCACATAAAACTTAAGCTTCATCAAATGCTAAGTTAGATTCTTATACATTTGACCGTAAGGTTTTTTCTAATCAAGCGCGTATTGCCGCGAAGCTTTAGTTCCTAAGCGCTATACGTTCACTGGCTTACTACCCAAATCAGAACACAGCAATCAATTCTGATGGCGAAGAAATAAGGTGTTTGTTGGTCCAGTCGCATTAAAGACAGAATCTAACCATCGTTGCGTTTCAAATTATACCCAAAATGTCATGCTGTGTACACTCCCTTTGGATTACCGTCTAGCTAGTAAGGTTAACCAAATATGTTACTGTACTCATGCATTGATTGTAATCTGTTTGTGTACCTATAGAAATAAATAAATAAATAAATAACCATCAGACAAATTTAATGGATTTTTTAATTCTTATCTTCGCTAAGCTAGACCATAACTCTTGTTTATATATGTTTTTAATGCTAATAAATATATTTTTTAATTAATTGTTTGTATGTTTTGTTTTTATATTGTGCTGTTTCTTAATATAACTTAGAGGACTATAGGTTTACATTTAAGTAAATTTTTGTATATATTTTTTCTTTGTGTTATAACTGTTTGTCTCTTAATAAGAATGAATGATAATCTGGATGAAGAACGATTGACGAAAAAAGTGTATAAGGCGAGTGTGAATGAAAGTGTTGGTAGGGGTAGACCTAGGCGGACGTTTCGAGATCAAATCAGGGACGTCTTGAAAAAAGGCCAGGTCAAGAGTACCCTAAACCGAAGAGCTTGTAGGAAGGGAATAATGAAAGTGGACGAAGCGAAACAAGTATGTAAGGATCGTAGCAAGTGGAAAGAAGTGGTCTCTGCCTACCCCTACGGGAAAGAGGCGTGATTATATGTATGTATGTATGTCTCTTAATAAATAAAATAAAAATAACTAGCACACGGAAGGGTCCTATCGAGGTGTGAAGAAGCAACTTGCGGGTCGGCCAAATGAGGACGCCTAATGAAGCATATAATCCTGCTCCACTAGCGGATTTTGCATCTGGACTTCTGCTTAACATCAGGTAAAGCGAGTAATTTGCCTACTCATCTATAAAAATGAGTAAAAAAAATTTAAGTTAAACGGTTTTATTGAAAATTGTACTAAAAGCTAAAAAATAATTCGGTAAGTCCTAGTTACAAATACAGGCTAAAAAATAAAATCGTTGGGCGCACGTAACCTGCGTAAATATGTAAATAGCATTTTTTTATTATGATATAGCGGTTGACTTGATAGAAATTTCACACGCCCAACAATTCATTTTTTACCTTTACCTGTACCTAGGACCTACCGAATTATTTTGTAGTTTTTAGTATAAAAATTTTTTTACTTTTTTTTTTATTTTCAAGTATTTAGTTTTTCATTTTTCATTTTATTTTCATAAAGAACTATTTTACTAATCAAGCTCTTTCATTTGATATCTATATTGAGATAGTAGGTAAGTACTGATAAAATATGTAACCCGCCATTATGTAGCGGCAGCCATCTTGGATTTACAATAACACCATCTATTAAATTATATTGTCATCAGAACTAAGGTGTGTACCAAATTTCAGATCAATCCGTCAACAGGAAGGGGGTCAAATTTCAATTACTAGATTTGACCCAAACAAAGAAACAAATAAAAAAATAAACAGGGCAAGCTAAATAAAACCGTTTAAAAATCAATCATGTTGAGCCTATCAAAGACACCAAATAGTAACCTGATCCCAACTGAGGCGAAATGACATCAAGTCACGACTCTATACCACATACCGGTTGCTTAGTATTCATGGGACAGTGCGCGCGGACGCGCAAAGCGACGTCAATTTATTTTTTCCTGTACGGAAAGCTGATTTCAGTATTCCGGATCGTTTACAAGCTTAGCTTGTAAGTCAGTGCTACAATTCGATTTGTCAAGGCTATTGAAACGCCTCGGTGGCCGAGTGGCAAAGCGGTCGGCCCGATACTCGAAGGTCCCGGGTTCAATTTCCAGGTTTGTGATCGCCCGGGTTTGTGATCGCCCGGGTTTGTGATCGCCCGGGTTTGTGATCGCCCAGGTTTGTGCTCACCAACCCGCATTTGCCAAGCATGGTGATTAAGCCATTACCTATCAATTGTAGCGATGACCTGATCTCAATGATGGAGACCTTTGCCCAGCAGTGGGACTGTAATAGGCTATACTTTACTAACTTTGTTTACTTTTGATTATTCGTTATTGTGCTATAGCATGGATAAAATGTTTTTGTTTCGTTTATATAATTTTAACGCAAATTTTGTTGCGAAAGAAATTACAAAAACCACCACGATGGTGGACCACGATAGCTCAATTGGGAGAGCACCTGACCCGGTATGCCAGACGGGTGCAGGTTAAATCCTGCTCGTGGAATTTTTTTCAACATTTGTGTATTCGTTTTTTTTTGTATGAATATTAAAATAATCATGCAAATTTATTTCAAGTTCCATCTTCTATCACAAAAATATGACTTAGCAACGTGCACAGTAAGCAAAAAGATTGTTCTTTTGTTCGTTGATATATTTCATTGTTTTAAAATCGTGTGCTCAACGACATAAATTAATGTCACACTACATGTAAATTAACACTAGAAAATTGAGAAATAGCATATCTGTGGAAATTGTATTTGCATCTGATTATCTTTGCGTGCAATACTTCGTACATTTTAGTATAATGAGTATATCGTTTGACAGAAACTGTTCAGATGGAGATGTTAAAATTACATTATGTTCATTATTCGCCTAGCCATTGCTCCGTCAAATTCTTTTTTGATCAAGTTACATTTTAAGCTAAATTCTCTTTTCGACAAGTCTGGTTTGTCAAATTATTTATACGACTAATCCGTGATGTAAAGTCAAGAAAACAACACATTACATATAAGATAAATTAGTCAAATATGTCATATACTGTATACAAGTTATCTCATATGAGTTTGGGTTTGCATATACGAGTAGGAGATAGAGAAAAAAGTAAGGTTAAACACAGGAGAAATGACACACATAAAAGATTTTTGAAGAAACAAGAACAGAAACTTCTTGTTAAAGACTGTACTCCTTACTAAACATTATCACCAATATTAAAAAATGCTTCTGGCAGTGAGCTTACCTAATTTACGTTTTATAATAACTGAGGAACCTTTTTTTTTTTTTTAATGGTTTACTATGAGATGTCTTCCTAAAACCATAGCAATGAATTCTTCAAATACTTTTCAGTTCAAGTGGACTATTAAAATAAAAAGTTGCGACCAACACCTCACAGTCTGTCTGTGATCACGGCCCCTGCAAAGAATTCGTAATGTCAGGGTAAAACCAAAATGTTAAATGTATAAAATAACCCGAGTAGACCCGTATTTTTTTTTTTTCGTTTTAATAGACGATTACAGCATTTATTAACACATTCTATAAAAAAGGGTTTTTTTTTATGCCTCAACGCGTCTGGCCTCTCATTAGGGAACGGAAAAAGGCAAACAGATGTAAAATTTACACAGTGCTTGAATCCTGATTCATTAATTTTGCGTTTCGTTACATGCTGCGGCACATTACGGGTTTATCTGCAATATCATAATTTCTGTCTGGAATGAATAGAATATTTTTATTTTACTCTGTTTGGAACCCAGAATTGAGCGTTTCAAAAATATATAGGACCGCGAGCGTGAGAAATGAAATTCATAAGGTACGATTCCACCAAAATAGTGTGCAGCACATTTGTTCACAAACATTTTGTGCAAAACTTACAGCACAACACGTACTAAGCTGGTATCGCGTTTAGCCTCAGTCTCCACCGGTTGTGTGTAACTTAGGTAAGCGCAAAGTGCTGCACAAAAAAAAATTACTTGACAAAGTGCGCGCACAAATAAATGTTTTCGCTTTGGTAGCGGAAGCACGACTGAGTTCGCGAACAACGAGTGTGTGCGCGTCAACACGAGTCTACTACTTGTACAGTTGTGCGCGAACATTGCCAGTGTTCGCAAATTAACATATTTATGTTAACATATTTTTTATGCGAATTTAATGGAGAAGTTTAAAAAAATTCATTCTTAAGGCAAGTAACAATAAGAGCGTAGAAGGAAGTTCACCCAAGATTAAATATGTGACCGCTCTAGTCACACTAATAAAACGTATTAGACGCCTATCTAATTTGCTCTCGAAAGATCCCTTTACTTCTCATAATCTCGATTTCGAAAGCACAGATAACCAACCTTTATTTAGTACCCGATATATCTCTTGATTTATGGCAATACCTAAGACATAAATTCAAGGTTTCAAATATGGGTGCTTATCGTGCCCGTATTATCCGAGTGTATTATAATAACCATAGTATTATCATGTCCAATGTGTTCAGGACCCTCACGTTTGTATGATGAAGTACGGTTTATGTTAACATTTGGGCATGTTGCTGATATCTAAGAATTGAAATCTTTAGACATTAAATTGTCTTTATTTTCTCTTAATATGTTATAAAAAAATATGATGAATAAATAAAAAAAAATGTAATTGGAGACCATTAACCGAGGATCTCGATGGCTGAAGTTAAGCATCTTTTACAAAAGCCTTTCATTGAATTGGTGACCAAAAATTAATAATCTCTAACTCGGTAGCCACGTAAAGCCGTTATAGTCCCAGCTGCATAAGTCGTTAGTTAACAACCACATAACCCCACTAGGCTCGCGTGGTGTTTCATGGCCCGTTCTCCCTCATGTATTTTGATTTGGATCTAAATCGAAGGCTCGTGCCCCAGTAGTGGGAACATAACATTAAGCCTGTGATGACGATGTTAATTCAAGCATGTACCATAATGATGCAGGAAAATATATTACAAAACGTCACCACTAGAAATAAAGAGTATAATGTGCTTGACACGTCCTTTTGCGTATAAACTGCTACGTAATGATATTGACTGCCCTCCACAGCTCGGTAAGTTCAATGTATGTCTCAATTATCCTCCTGATATCCTTGCACGACATTTTGCTTTGCTTTCCGTAGAAATTTTACGCTTGTATAAACTGTGTACTACCAGATATTACGCTACTATGCAATGCAAGTGATATTTATTTATTTTATTATACAATATGTATAAAAAAACCCTGTCCGATCGCAAAGGGGTAAAAAGATAAACAAATAACAATATTTAAAAAAATAAACAAATATTATTCATGAAAAAAAAGAGATACTTATTGTAATAGAGTAATTTTAACGAGATTGTTACCATGTTTATTATTTGTGAGTATCCGATATTTCGGCACAGTTGCATGCGGGTTTGTTTTTTATGAGCAGACAAAACGATCTACCCTCTTCCTTAGTCGTTTTTTGCGCTCGATGCCCGTACCACCGGTTTCTAAGTCACTATTCACTCGAAATTGCTTTATTGTTGTTTTTGCAGTTTTTAACCAGACTAATCACTGGATTCCAGACAAGCAACAGTTTAAATCCATCTTCACGATTGAAATTTTTGTATTTCGTAATTTCAATCGCTTCTCTCACCAATCTAGGTACGTAGTGGCGTTCTGTCGAAATCCCGAAAAAGTAAGAATCCCGTTAATAATTACTCTATTGCAAGTGACCATGATAGTTTAAATAGTTACTTATCGTAATTTAAAACGCAAGTTTTTTGTACCGAAATTGCTCAAATTACCCCAAAATCTAGCTAATATTATAAATGTGAATACACTTTCCATCAATGGCAGCGGCGCCAAAGGTCCTAGGTACCTACCGAAGTGCCGACAAAAGTATTGCCATGAAGTTTTGTAATTTATCAAATTTTATTCAGGGTAAATTATTTTCACTTATTTTTTTAAAATGATTACGTAAATAGAACTGAATCTCGATACCTAATAACACCTTAACGGATCGGACAGGGTTTTTTTTTTTCATATTGTATAAATGATAGAATAGTAAATTAATTATTTAATTAGAAAGTAGTAGTGTTAGGTATTATCACCTGTGTAATTTTCAGATGTAGATAGATAGTTATATTGATAATTTATTTATTTATTTATTTGCAACAAGACATGCACACAATTAAAACATAATACAATAATAAAAATACAAAACAAAAATTTAAATTTAAATAATAATAAAAAAAGCAATTAAGTATACAACTACCACAAACATTGGTTATCAATTGTGTGTCGTAGCGATGAGAAAAGGTGAAAACTCAGTGAAACATTTGCTCATGCTGATTTTCAGTTTCCACTCGAACAATACCTGCGAGATCGCGAAAATGTGATTAGAATTAAAATAATAGTAATAAAATCAGAATTACATCTTAATGTAATAATAAAATATATAAAATAATAAATAATAATTGGTTCATAACTAGGTATTTTTTTAATGTATCGTTTTACTTGTCGAAAAAGATGTTTTCTCGCGATACCTCTCTAAAACTGATATAACTATTCAGAAATTATGTCGATTCGTCACTCGAAGGACACACTAACAAATGCACGTTATGATTTATGGGAACTCATTTCTTTATTTAAAATGTAAGAACCCTATATTATGTTTAAACTAATAAATTTATTGAAATCAACATCGTTAAACTTCCACATAGAGGTTTTTTTTATAATTTTTTTATCAGGAAGTAAAATGAAATGTAAATATTTTTTTTGTAACATCACGAACAATAAATTCTGTAATCTTTATTTCTTCTTTGTAGTCGTTGACTCACTGCTGAGTATCGTGACTCCTAGGGATCTATTTTTGAATCGCACGTATGACATTGTGCTGTCGCATTCGACCTAAGTCACACCATAGAGAAATATAACTATACCTGAGGATCTATTTTAGAATCGCACGTATGACATTGTTTTGTCGCATGCGACTTAAGTCACACTCGTCTTCCAAGTCGCATGACGCCGATTTTCCGTATATTTGAATCGTTCATGTTGGATGTTATCCGTTCCACGCAGAATACTATCTTGTTCTCCACTGCTGAAATAACTATGGTTCACTAAATATTCCTCTAGATTTATTTTCAAGTTGTTTTCAAAGTAGTAGTAATTATTTTCCTCAGAACGGAAGCTGTTTTGCTTGTATTTACTTATTTTGGCAGTTTCAAACTTTCAATGACACTAACAAACGAGTGACATGACATCGGCACAACGCATTGATTTTGGCGGTTATTCTATCAATCGCTTTGTGTCGTTCGACTGCAGGTGGGTGAGGGCACTCGTTGCGGTCGAGCGATTCAAAAATATGGAAAGATAAATGTCGAACGAAATCAGTAGAAACCAAGCGTTCGACTCGTGTCAACTAGTTGCCTTCATCGGTTGCGCTCTGTCGCTTGGTGTAGTGCGTCACTACTAGGTATTTCTAGTTCACTATATATTTGCTCAGACCAGCGTTTGGAACTTCGGCCTCTAGGTCTCTAGGCCTCTTTTCCTTAATTAAAGTTCTAGAAAAAGGTTTAAATGTTTGGAAGAGATTGCTTGTAGCGATAAGACCATCTGTGAATGTTTTTGTATTCATCTGTGTGTGAGCAATAAAGTCTATTTCATAATAGAAGATAAAATATATTTTCATTTATAAGTTTAATTAAAACCTACAATGTTTCAGTATTGGTTACTAAACATTTTTACGGAAACAACAAACGCGGAAACGGAACGAACGAATGCTTAAATAGCAAGTGTAACACCAGGATGCTTGGAATTCACATTTCTATGGAGTTACGAAATTAGTAATTCAAATTCGTTACACAACACCTCTACCTATGAATCGAATAATAAATGTTTTTCTTTGATTGGTTTATCGGCAATTCGTATTGGAGTTTGAACAAAACTTTATATACGAGTTTACTTAGCATCATTATCATCATCATCGTCGTCATCATCGTCATCATCAGCCTTATCAGATCCGCGATTACTTATTAGCATATTACTAGCTTATTTTGGGAACAGTGTACAATCGACGTCAAAAATATCGGTAGGAAAAGTAAGTCGGCAGTAAAAGTGGATTATCGAAATAAGAATACCGATGATTATAATAAAACCAATGATTAATTACACTGAGTGTGTATATTTTGCGATATTTGGATAAAAATGATGATGTGTAATATCGAAAGTAAGTAAATAGTCGCTGGACGCTAGTATATTATTGATATCTTTATAGTAACTTTTTATTTACTTTTTTTGTATGCCGCCAGGAGGCGCTGCTTCAATGCCATACTAGTTTGCGTTTTCGTAAACGTAATCGAATGAATACGGATAGTAAACGCTACTTACACTAGCCTTAACCGCCTCTGTGGTCTAGTGGCTAAGACCACCGGTTTAGACCTAGAGGTCCCGGGTTCGATTCCCAGCGGGGAGTACATGTTTGTGTACTCGGTTTGGTTGGTGGTAGGGCTTGTTTGTCCGCCTGGCTAGCTACCATCATCTTATCTAAATATGTCGCCATAACATCAATATTTGTAGCATTGTTGTGTTCCGGCAGCTAGAGATGTTCCAACATTGGCCTTATCATCACTTAACATCAGGTGAGATCAAGGCACTGCGCTCACCCGTTAATATTTTTAAAAAAACTAGCCACTCTGGTGCAGTGATTAGCGATACCACAGATTACAAACTAACTACGCTCCCTGCATTTACTAGATGCGGTCTATAATTTGAAGATAATATTTTGTAATTATTATTGTTATTATTTTACAATATTTTAACTAAATTTATATGTTTTCATTTTAACTAAAAATGAATTAGTATTATTATTATTTATGTAACGTAATAAAAGTACGCATTATTATTCCGTACATAATTCCGGCTGATTTGCAGTCAAATGAATCTAGTATAACCGAATTATGACGACCATTATACTTTTCATGAACGATTCCGCTTGCGTGACGTTCGGGTAAAATATGACAACAAATAGCCGAAATGTAATAATGCCGCTGCTTAACTTCGCAACAGGTACTCAAACTGTGCGTTGTTAATTTGCACATCACACGTGCATTACATTAAGTAATAACATAGTTGTACTTATATCTTGTAATATTACAACAATGCACTGTTTTTTTTTTTAAATCAATTGTTAACAGACAACAGATATATCTCATTAAACTACTTGTAAGTATGTTATTTTTTATATTGTTTTCTAAAGTTTACGCGAACACTACACATTAAAATAGTAAATATTGAAGATACTGTAAGCTCTTTCTGCGTAAAAATGAGGGTATACAAGCTACCAACTAATAATGAGTCGACCAACACCTCAGTCTCCCTGTGACCAAGGACCTTGCATAGGGTTCAAAAGGTCAGGATAAATAATAAAGGATAATAAAACTAATGTATAAAATAAACGCGAGTATATCCGTAAAACTTGTTTCATTTCAATATTGTTTTTAGGCAACGAAAACTGGTATTGTACTGATTAACACTATGGGTTACCGCGTCGTCGTGCCACTACGTAAATCGAAAAAATATGTTCTTTTAGAATCTTTATAACAATAACATCATCATCATCATCATCATCATCATCATCATCGTCGTCGTCGTCATCATCATCATCATCGTCGTCGTCGTCATCATCATCATCACCATCACCATCATCATCATCATCATCATCATCATCATCATCATCATCATCATCATCATCATCATCATCATCATCATCATCATCATCATCATCATCATCATCATCATCATCATCATCATCATCATCATCAACTCAGCCAAAAGACATCCACTGCTGGACAAAGGCCTCCCCCAAGGATCTCCACAACTACCGGTTTTGTGCTGCTCGCATCCAGCGGCTTCCCACGACCTTCACCAGATCGTCAATCCACCTTGTTGGAGGTCTGCCCACACTGCGCTTTCCGGTACTAAAGGACTGTTCCGCCCCAGCGGCCATCAGTCCTGCAAGCAATGTGCCCTTCCCACTGCCACTTGAGCTTAGCAACTCTTCGGGCTATATCGGTAACTTTTGTTCTTTTGCGATCTCCTCATTTTTGATTCGATCACGTAGAGAAACCCTGTGCATAGCTCTCCATTGCTCTTCGAGTGACCTTGAGCCTTCTGATAAGGCCCATAGTGAGTCACTACGTCTCAGTCCCGTATGTCATCACTGGCAACACACACTGGTCAAAGACTTTCGTCTTGAGACACTGCATCTGTATAACATAAAAAAATAAAATGTGTTGAAAAATGGATAAATCATTTTAAGGTAAACGATGCTACTTTGAGAGCCGCTAGCAGCTCATTTTCTCGCCCAAGCACCTGTTGTAGGGCACGCGATCAGTCGCCGACACGCAACCGCTAAGCCATGAGGGAAGGCGCTAGCATTTAATTAACATAGTTTACAGTAAACCTTTAACTTTAAACAATTCTGAACGGAAAAGACAATATGACGAAATGCTTTTGATTAACTTGATTTTACAGAGTGATTTTTATATAACGTAAACAAATACAGGGAGTCTGCGGTTGCTTAGTTAGGTTAAGCAACTTTCGCAAAGGCCGGTCAACGGATGTGTTATCAAAAATGTATTAACTCGAGCTTCTCCGTGCTTTGGTTGGCACGTAAAGCTGTTCGTCCCGGCTGCATTAGCAGTCGTTAATAACGACCAATCCGCACTGGCCCTGGCCCGCGTGGTGGTTTACGGCCCGTTTTCCAATTTATCATCGATTTAAATCAGGTGATATGAATGCCAAGTGCTTACCCGTAAACGAATAAAAATCAAAATAGTTATTTAATATAATGATAATAAATAAATAAATAATAGACTGGTTTGCCAGCTCAATCAAATAAAAAAATGCATGTGCTTTCATGCGTTACATATTTGTAGAGCATGCGAATATAGTAAAAGTTGTTTGTTTCACAATAATCTATTTTCTATAAGCGTTTCTTATTAAATTGGACACAGTCATGCATCTTGCATCGGAGATTGCAATCGATCGCGAGTAGACAATAGTGGTAGACATTATAGTCTCGTAGTTTTTTTTTTATAATTTATTAATTTGCAACGCACGGGTAAAGCTGGCAACCACACAATACTTATGGCTTAATGAACCGAATAATTTACGGTTCATTGTTTTTGGCACGAAACTGTGGTGTTTATTTATTTTCAACTAGCGGCCCGTCCCTGCTTCGCATGGGTGGACATTTTTTTTGATATAGTTTATGTTACTCAGCGCTAATATAGCATTCTAAAAGTGAAAGAATTTTTTAAAGAGTCCAGTAGAGAGTGGTTTGTATGGGAAAAGAAAACTGTTGTTTTTACTATTTTCCTTGTATTTTTACGTTTTTTCTCTCTTAAGAACCTTCCTCAGACTTCGTTAAACACAACAAAAAAGAAATCAGCCAAATCGGTTCAGCCGTTCTCAAGTTTTGCGATTAGCACATTAAGCGATTCATTTTTATTTATATATATTTATTTTGAGGTTTACTGACAGATACAGTCAATACATGTTATTGCTGATGAACTTAGTAATCTTAAATAGTGTACACAGTATGATCAAAATTTTAAACAGGTAATCAAGAAAAACAAACAGAAAATAAACATAGTACAAAACGAAAACTAAAGCAAAATAATGAAATGACACAGAATGTAAGAGAACAAAAAATTGAATCTAAGATTTATCTGGTTTGAGGACCATTTGACTTTTATAATGTCAAAAAAAATCTTTTAATTTGTGAAACCCTTCATCTATACATTCATTCATTCATAAAGAGGTATTCTACTGAAAGAGGTAATGATTGTGACTTCGTTTGTTTGTTTGTATGTCGGGGGCTAATCTCTGGAACTACTGGTCCAATTCTAAAAATTCTTTCGCTGATAGAATGCTACATTCCTTGCGGGTTATAGGCAATATTTTATTTTAAAAATGAGTATTTTTAAAAGTATAATATCTCCGCGGACGAAGTCGCGAGCAAAATGCTAGTTGAATATATCCATTACAAAAACACAATGTTGAATAAATTTCCACGAGCAGGATTTGAACCTGCACCCTTCTGACATACCGGGTCAGGTGCTCTTCCAATTGAGCTATCGTGGTTCTAACCAACCCGCCGAAATTATTCAACACTATTTACTTTTTACTTTGAAAGCCAAAGGCACTCATTCAATGTCAGAAGGGTGCATCTTCAAATCCTGCTCGTGGAAATTTTTTCAACATTGTGTTTTTGTAATTTGTTTCGCAACAAAATTTGCGTTAAAATTATATAAACAAAACAAAAACATTGAATATATCTATGTTCATGTTACCGCGAGTATATTCATTGTCGGCTGTCAATTGCCTTCACAGCGAAAATGAAAGGGCTTAACCAAAACGGGACTTATTTATAATTTTACTTACTACTATAATTTTACCGCCTGTGTGGGCTAGTGGTTAAAAACACCGGTCTCAGATCCAGAGGTCATGGTTTTTTCGATCTCAATCGGGGGGGTATATGTTTGTGCACTCGGTTTGGTTGTTGGTAGGGCTTGGTCTACCAACATGAACAAAAGCCTGTGACATGTGCATCTGCAATTTTAACTTTAACAAAACTCTATAGTATATGTATCTTGGGCATGCCTTTTTGAGTTACCAATACTAAGGAGTTTGCGTTATACCCTATTAAACATTTTATTTACAACCCCTAACTTAATCATCGCCATAGCTATTTCAGTAACGCGTTAAAAACGCCAGAAGGAGCTGTTATTCTATAAGGCTGATTAAGTGCACGGTTATTTGGCGTAAATGAACGCCTTTTATTATTTATTGAGCAACGTGACATGTGTGCGCAAGTCGCGCAATCCAACAGGCGCCGGCGAGACTATTGGGCAAACAATTGAAAACTCTCATAAGCTTACATTGTTGTGTAGCTAAGCTCTATTTGCTTAGGAGTTTTGAAGCAAGGAGTTCGGAACCGGCCGCCTGTCATGACGTATTCCAATCTGAAGTTCGTCCAACATTGTCGTGCTTCGATCAATTAATTGAAGTTGTCGTGGTTCAGATCTAGTCTAGCCAAAGAGAGTATAATCATTATTACTCTACAATCTGCCAGCATGCCACTTTCTAAATATTGCACACTGGTACTGATAAAAAATGTTGAGTCACATCCTCCTTTTTGTTACCTTAATTGTACACCATGTTGATGCAAATAAATTGGACACGCAGACGAAATCGTGGAAAAGCCGCTAGTTAATTTAAAATCATGTGTGCATGACAATGTAAAGCTAGATAGTTACAAATGAATGTTAGATCATTTCTACATTTAAGGACAAAAATGTACACACGCCTGCACGTCAACCTACCACAAACTGTCAAATTACCTCAATAGACTTTGAACTGTATGACTAAGTCATATGGTTGAAATGTATTGAAGAAATTTGACAGTTTAAGATAGGTTGATGTGCAGGCGTCTGTACTTAGCTGTAAGCTCAAACTGTGTTTTGCTGTCTACATTTTACCTTAAAGTATATATAACAGGAGCAACGAAAAATAAAAAAAAAATTACGTATCCACTTTTTTTTGTAAAACATTATACGAGCTAACGCTTGCACATCAGACATTTATGGTGAAAATTTAAAGTTTTGGATAGTCTGATTTTATTTTATTTTATTTATTTATTATCGGAATCAAAGCATACATTATTTTTATGATATGGGGTACTAGTTAAACCTCTTGGGTTTCTGTGTAGTACCTAACAATAGTATTCTTCCACGTTATCAGAGATAAAGTAACCAAATACATTCACAATATTATAATTCTAAGAATCGACAATGTTCTGACAGTACGATCACATTTCCGAACACAACACAGAATTATTATTTTAAAACTGACAAAAAATAACTTTTTAATTTGTATTTAATATTGTGTTTAGTAATGATGACGAACAAGCGTCTTTACATTACAACGACCTCCTAAGTAGTATGTAACGGAAAACGTGTAACTTTAGCCTCCGAATGAGAACTTAGTTAATAGTCATTAGTTTAGTAATGGCAAGCCATTTGGGTCTATTGCGGTCGTATAAATCTTTGCTGTAGAATTAGCGGCAAAATCAAACTAAATCTTAATGTTACAAATTGTACAGATAAGGACCAAAGCTGATGGAGTTTGACGTTTAGTTTGCTATATTTTACATCATAATGGTAGGGAAAACAATAAAAATATAAAAAATATTTATTGTACAACTGTGTACATTATAGTTCTTATATATTAAATAGTATCAACAGTTCATCCATTTCGGAGAAATATTAACAGATTGTTTTCCAAAACGACTAAAATTAAACTACTTTTACTTAATAATGTGTAAAATGAACGCGAGTAGATCTGTAAGAGTGCATACATTTAACATTATCAGCAGTTCATTCATTTATCCATTCCATTTCGAATAGAGGTATGTAAAGAAAGTAACATTTTAGGAAAGGTTTAGAAAGGTTTTGAAAGGGTTCTAAACCTTTGTATGGAAATTTGCTCAGAAGTCTTAACACGCTCAATAATAAAATGTTTTTTGTTTTGTTTATATAATTTTAACGCAAATTTTGTTGCGAAACAAATTACAAAACACAAATGTTGAAAAAATTTCCACGAGCAGGATTTGAACCTGCACCCTTCTGGCATACCGGGTCAGGTGCTCTTCCAATTGAGCTATCGTGGTTCTAACCAGCCCGCCGAAATTATTCAACACTATTTACTTTTTTACTTTGAAAGCCAAAGGCGCCAATCCAATGTCAAAAACTACCGTTATTAACATCTGATCATAATATTTTTTACAAATACAAACAAAATAAAAACTTAAAAATAACAATAAATATATAGTAAAATAATAATAAATATATAAAAATTTTATAAACTATTAGATTTAAGATTTATTAACCATTTTCAAGTACACACGCCTGCACATCAACTTACCACAAACTGTTAAATTTCCTCAATAGACTTTGAACTTTATACCTTTATAATATGGTTAAGAAAAAATTTTACAGTTTTGGATAGGTTGATGTGCAGGCGTCTGTACATAATATGCCCAGATAACATTAACCTTTTTATGACTCTTTAACACTTACTGCCGTACTCAGAGACGTCAATTAAGTTTAATGACAATTAAATGTCTTTCCTTCTCTATTTAGCACTATACATAGGAAAGTGACAACAAGAGACTTAATTGTCATCAAAACTTAATTGACGTCTCTGAGTACGGCAGTTAAAAGAATTTTTTACAGCCTAGGCCCGAATGAAACATTGATTTTTAGGGGTTTACATTAATTTTAAGAGAAATTGCTTAGAAAAAGTATATTTGGTATCGATAATATCTAATAGTAATCTAACTTGCTAGTTATCACGAGTCCGCACCATCCCAAAGCTCCCAGATTCAATTTCCAGTAGGCACAATTAAATTTAGAAAAGAGAGATTTTAAGTGTTTACGGTCCCCGTCTTGTGGAAGCATCGTTGTTTGTGATTCAATGACAAAAAAAGATGAAATAAAAGACTATTCTATTATTATATGGATCATCTCTTTCGTTTAGAATCATTATTTCTAAAAAGAACAAAAATACTCGCTAGGAAAGTCTTTAACAAAAATGAATAGAAAACTATACAGGAATAACATTGAAGGAGATTTCAAACACATCACCTCTTCCGACCGCTCTTGCTACCCAAACGATAACATAACCTTTTATGGCCATATACCATTTACGTTCAAATTTAAAGTTATGCCGTTGCTCTATCAGATAAAAATGGGAGTAAAATGGAACTAAAAGAGAGAGCGCCTTGTAAATATTCATAAAGTGACACTGACACCCATTTGCATGGCGCCTGACGTGTCAAGTGAGCGCATAGAATCTAGCCAACTATATATTTTAACAAGAACTGGGAATCGTCTGCAATAACGTGATTATTCACAAATATTATTATTTGGAAGTTACCTACAACATATGGCAATGCTTGTACAGGTAACTTTTTTTTTATACGTAGCTCGACAAATTACTCCACTCCACCTGATGTTTAGTGGAAATGGAGTCCAGACGCAAGAACAACTGGTGCAGCGTGAAAACAACGCAGCATCAGTCACCATCACCCAGCCGGCCCACAAGGTGCCTCTTCACGCCTCGTTTGAAGGACCCCATGGAAGGAGGGAAAACGTCTGCTGGTAGACTATTCCATCTTTTGGAAGTGCGACAAAGAAACGAGTCACCAAATTTCTTTGTGCGCGATGGAATGTTCGAGACAGTACAGGGATGATTGAAGACCAGCACGCGTACTCTTATGGAGGAAGGGACAAGACGCTGAGTGACGCTATATCTCTCCGTAATTGCAGGGGCTCGAGAAATAATAAAACGTGTCATTTTTTATTTGTGCGCAGGGAATTTTTGATTTTTATTTTATAGGAATAACTAAGTTTTCAGTATTTTGGTAGTGGTAGTAGTATATTAGTGACTTGCGTCTTATTAAAGGCATTGGGTCTCAAACTATGCCTCTTAGTTAATAAATTTAAAAAGCAAACTAATTATACTTTATTTTTAAACCTATAGCTTTTAAACTATCCTTAGCTTTTATACCAAGTCGGTTGTTGTAGACTTAATTAATCACCCTACTTGCCAAACTCGGGTAGATAAACACAAACTAGGGCTTTACACGATAAATCCAAATCTTTGCGAGTGCTAAAGCTCGGCTCGATATCCGAAGAACCTAGATTCAACTCCCAGGTCGGCCATAGCTCGGGTTTGTGATCACCAACCAGTATTTAACAAGTGAGGTGAATAAGCCCATACCCACCAATTGTGGCGATGACTTGATTTTATTGATGTCTTTGTCCAGCATTGGGACAGTATTAAAACTAGATACTTACCTACTATATATATGCAAGAGCAGGTTATTGTTGAGGTTATATAGTTAATATTCGAAATACAAAAGAAAAACTCGCCTAAAAGCTAGCTGGCCTTTTCTCTGTGGTCGTAAGATTTAACGGGGCGTAGTGACGTGCCTCCGTCGACCGACTTTATGTGGAGGAAAAGTGTAGCACACGATGGCCGATATTCGTAAAATAACCTCGAAAAGCAGCTCCATTTACGTGTTTCCTTATTGTAAGTTAATGCCTTTATAGCCGAGTACCAAAGTCGGCCCCATATTCTGTGGTCCTGGATTCAAATTCCAGATCGGGAAAACTTAAAAAATAAAAAAAATAGTTTGCTATTCAATTGTTTTATTTATTTTTTAATTAATTAGTGTACGTATTCAGAGTATTTACATGCATGTTTACTTTGTAAGTATCTATTCGCGTTTATTTTATCTTAACGTTTCGAACCTTTTACATAGTCCGTGGTCGCTAGTTAATAATAATTTGTTACTAATAAGTGTTTCATTTCAATGTGTAGTGTTCGAATCGAATAAACTTTAAAGAACAACTAGCTGACCGGCGGACTTCGTACCGCTTTGACAGTTTCCATGACAACAAAACAAACAAATCATTCGTGCGCTTAAAAACACCCGTATCCCATGATGGACCCCTATAGCAGCGCCACCTACCGGGTCCAATTGTAAAACTAAACCATTCTCGAATCCACTTGAACACACAAAAAAATATCTTTTATCATGGAAATCCTATTGAAAGCTTTGTTGGCACTGTAAAGTATTAATATCGTTTACCGACTCCCGGCGTCGGTCGGCGTGCTTTTGACGAGCAATCAATCCGCCATAGGCTTCGTCACTGCCCATGAAACTACCATAAAATGTTTACTACTCCTGTGTATGTGCTTGTAAAATTACCTGTCAATAACGTTAAGCACAGGTGGTGTTTTGGAATTAAATAAAGTTAATCAATAGCCTATAACTGTCCCACTGCTGCAAATGCCTCCATCATTGAAATCAAGTCATCACTACAATACAAATAGCGCTGCACAAGCCATCATCATCATTAGCCCGTCTCGACCCTCTGCTGCACGAGTATATTAAATAAATGTTTTATAAAAACTAGCTGACCGGCGGACTTCGTACCGCTTTGACAGTTTTCATGACAACAAAACAAACAAATCATTCATCCACGTAAGAACACCCGTATCCCATGATGGACCCCTATAGCAGCGCCACCTACCGGGTCCAATTGTAAATCTAAACCATTCTCGATCCACTTGAACACACACAAAAAATTTCATCCAAGTCGGTCCAGCCGTTTAGAAGGACTTAAGTGACATACACACGCACAGAAGATTTATATACATAAAGATTATTCTAATAATTATTACGAATCTTTTTTTTCAACATTTGTGTTTTTGTAATTTGTTTCGCAACAAAATTTGCGTTAAAATTATATAAACAAAACAAAAACATTTTATTACGAATAAGTTAAAACTTATGGCGTGATGTTGCAGGGAACCGGAAGGTGTGGGAAAAGTGTGGGGAAGCCTTTGCCCAGGAGTGGGACAGCTATGGCTGATATAATAATATAATAATAATAAGTATACTTAATGTGATCGACGTACGTTAAATAAATAAAAAATCATGATACTGACTCTATCGAGGAAATTTTATTAATATAATAATTTTATACATATTTTTTTTCTTGCCGTTGTATGTTGTATACTTTTTATATAAACCATGCATAAGCGACGGCATTATCTTTCCGATTTAGTTTAGTAGATAAGAAGTAATTAATCATCATCATCATCATCACTAGCTCATTATATGTCCCCACTGCTGGGATACGAGCCTTCCCTATGGATGGATGCGTATGGAGAACGGGCCATGAACCACCACACGGGCTCAGTGCGGATTGGTTGTTAACGACTGCTAATGCAACCGGGACTAACCTCTTTACGTGCCTTCCAAAGCACGTGATTAATATTATCTATTAAAAGTGTGTAAAAAAAGTGTAATTGTATTCTCATTGCACTATTGTGTTTTTCTGTAACTGTAGAAAAAACGTTATAACAATTAGTTTTTATCAAATGTGTAGTGTTTTAAATTGAGAATTTAATTACAGATAGGTAGAGTTGGCCTATAGGCCAAACTGTAATTAAATTCTTGCTTACTTGGTTTATACGATGTATCATCCCATTGCACTGCAAGTAAGTAACTAAGTAAACCATATACTGCTTCTCTTTAACATAAACTTACATACATTATAATTATAAAAGACAAAGGCGTTCTACGTTCCCACCATTTCTTACGATTTACATAATATACAAAATAAGTAAACAGCTGGCCTTATTCGGTTTATTTTAAGTGAATTCGCAGACGATTTGGCAATACATTCATATCGTAGCATTCGTAGCGAAGCATTTATACGCGATGCACGTAGCCTTATGGATCTTTGCATTTTCGTCGTAGCATTCCGTGGCTACGGCATACTCAACTCGTAGCAATAAGCGCCTTTTCCACATGTGCCTGCAAGCTTTTTACGCTAAAAGTCTCTTATGGCGAAACGAATAAGGTCTATTTAGTGTCAATCCTTTTTACACGTTAAGCTATTTTTTTTCCTTGTCGTAGATACTTTGAACTTTAATATAGCTGTGACAGATGTGCAAAGACCCAAAAGCGGTGTTGATTAATCGGCTTTGCTATATTACTTGGGTAATTCGACAAATTGACATGAAAGGCTACATCTAACACTGGGTTCTTCGTAGTTGTTGCAAATGCTGTTAATCGGAAATCGAATCTGTTCGTATTGCCAGCAGCCTAAAGGAAATGGCTCATAACTTTTAAAATATTTTTAATCTTACTATCTTCATTTCAGATTTGAACTAAATAATATAGAGTTTTGCTTTTTACAAATATTCCAAAAACAAATACATATATTTTACGAAGCTCCAAAACTCCTTTGATCATTCTCCGCTATTCCCTACCGTATAGCATTATATCTACCCACGCCAACTTAAAAAATTCCACCCAATATTTTGCATTACCCTGTCTTCGAACCGATCCGATCCGAACTCCTCGGAGAATCTAGTAGGGCACAGGGACACGCACTAGTGCGTAACGCCGTTCCCTCTATATAACCCGAAGGTGATTCGTTTCACACGGCTATATTTAAAAAGAAAACAGTTTTCGAACGGCATAATAAATCTATAAATTAATAAGTGAAGAAAAACCTTTGTACCCATTTTTGGTAGTGAGGGATTTAGTACCTATAAAATGTTTTTAATTTGTTTATATTATTTTAACGCAAATTTTGTTGCGAAACAAATTACAAAAACACAATGTTGAAAAACACTTTATAATTAGCTAGCCTACTTACTAACTGATCTTTATTATTTGTAAAAATATTATGATCAAATGTTAATGACGGTAGTTGTTGACATTGAATTGGCGCCTTTGGCTTTCAAAGTAAAAAAGTAAATAGTGTTGAATAATTTCGGCGGGCTGGTTAGAACCACGATAGCTCAATTGGAAGAGCACCTGACCCGGTATGTCAGAAGGGTGCAGGTTCAAATCCTGCTCGTGGAAATTTTTTCAACATTGTGTTTTTTGTAATTAGTACCAATAGTTAAAGTTAATATGGAGAAAGAGTGCAGAAAGATACAATTTATATTTTAGTGTTACTATTATATTGTGTAAATATTATTATTAACATTTAACACGGCACCTTATCATGCGGCTATTTCGTTCTCTCATTAAATATTAAATATTAAACAACATCACATACATTGTTCTGTTCCCAAGGTAAGTAGAGCAATCGTTTTATGGAAATCAGAAACAACGACAGTACCACGACCACCCAGACCCGACACAATATCGAAAAGTTCGTTTTCGACATTGACCCGACCGGGAATCGAATCCGGAACCTCGGAGTTATCGCCGCCTTATGTCCGGCGTGCAAGCCACTCGGCTTCGGAGTTGGTAGTTGTGAAGAAACTACCAGCGTTATTATACACTAATAATAAAGTGGAAAGCTTTGTATTTTTGTATATTGCAACGAATAAACTCAAAAACTACTGGACCGATTTAATAAAAAAAATCTTTTACCATTAGAATGCTACATTAGCGCTGAGTAACATGGGCTATATAAAAAAGAAATGTCCACCCGTGCGAAGCCGGGACGGGCCGCTAGTTGTTAATATAATTCAACAGCATATGTGTTTCATTAACTGGCTTATGTTTAAGTAAAATTTGGTTCTATAAAGTGTGCAGACGCCTGCACATCAACCTATCCAAAACTGTCAAATTTCTTCAATAAATGTTCAACCATATGACATAAACATGTTCAAAGTAAAGGAGAATCTCAGAATACAGAACAATCTGTATTCTGAGAGGATAATGCCCATCGTAGTAAGGGCTTTAGTATCGCTACAAATGATTTTGTACAATGATGTTTTTTATATCAAAAATCAAGTTTTTTTATTTTCATAAAACCCTGTTAAATAATTTGCCTTACCTTCTCTGACGAGAAATCCCCATTATTTTTAATTAATTAAATTCACTTCCATTTCATTTGATTTTTTTGACATGTCGAGTTGTCATCGTCTCCTCGGTGTTGCCATTTTGTAAAAAGCAAATCGATTTATCAAAATATAATCGATTCACATGTAGTTTTTTCATTAAAATAACAAGTTGGCTTATGTTTATGTGTCAATAATTCAATATGATATGGAAATTATATTAAATCGCATTAAAGTATTGTAATGCGACAGTCGCGAAAAAAGTAGTCGGATCTGTATGGAACTATGTATGTTACGTATGGACTCGAAAATCTACAATACAAGGTGAGACCTCTTGTTACCCGGATACCGGGTCGGTACCATACGGCTGTCTTTACTATCGAGGGGTTCAGAAAAATATAAACATATCGCGCCGGCTCGGTGTCCAGTAAAAAAACAGCCGTTCACAAGCGGCCTTAGGGTTGTATATGTCATAGTCGGCTAATAAAGTCCTTCCTTGTTCCAGGTAAACGACTGTTTGCAGTCACGATCGCGGAAGAAGCTATACGACGCGGGTCCTACCCTCAATGCCTACCTCGGGGTCACGGAGGTCAATCGTGCAGGGCTGGACGACCGTCCACACGCGTATGTGCGGCCATTACCTTTGGTCAGAGTAATGACATGGACGCGCTTATACAATATACAACCAAAATTATATATTTTTTTAATATAAATAAATTACAATTTTGAAGAAGTGTTGAGAAATTTCCACGAGCGGGATTCGAACCCGCACCCCGTTACAAATTATTTTATCATTTCAATTTGTTTATTGCTTTTCCATATCTTTATATATGTGTATATATAAATCTTCTGTGCGTGTGTTTGTAATTGAACTCCTTCTAAACGGCTGGACCGATTTGTATGAAATTTTTTGTGTGTGCTCAAGTGGATTCGAGAATGGTTTAGATTTACAACTTGACCCGGTAGGTGGCGCTGCAATATGGGTCCATCATGAGGTACGGGTGTTTTCAAGAGGACAAAGTCGCGAGCGGGCCACTAGTGTAATATAAATATCTTAAAATAATACGTTATAAAAACAATAAAGACTGTCCAGCACAGCAAAATTTAAGGGAGATGAGGACGTCTTGTGTGCTCTTTATATTATTGACAAACCGGTTCATATGCATTTTTTATTTTTTTGCATTTTTTTTTGTCATTTTGTGATGCGAGCAGCACAAAACCGGTCGTTGAGGAGATCCTGGGGAGGCCCTTTGTCCAGCAGTGGACGTCTTTTGGCTGAGATGATGATGATGATAATGGGTCATGTTCACTACCAGCTGTATATTATATATATTTTTTTTTCTATAGAGCTTAGTCTTCTTCTTCTTAGGGTGCCTCTCCACTCCAACTATAGTCAAAGTTGGCAGTCAGCTCTGCATATTTGATCCTGCCCTTGGCAAGACGAAATAGTTCAGTGGCTCTCGCTTTCCCTCGCTACTCCTAAATAACATGTAGTGGGTGGCACGAGTGTTCGAAACAGTAACCATATGTGCGACACCAGTTTTCATCACCAAAAATAACATAGAATTCCATTGAAATTTTACTGAATATTAAGCTAGTAATCAGGCGGTCTTTAATCTGTATTCAATCAGTTGCTGACCCCTGTTTCTAATGATTAAAGGAAGAAAATTATCAGTCACTGGTTCCTGTCGAGAACTGGCGCAACTACCCTATCCTAATTTTAAGTGGAGGACATTAAAATCTCAAGTACAAAGCTAACTCTCAACTAGAATGTCGGAGGGAACTAGTTGGTACACAACTAGTTCCAAATTTGCACTGTAACGAGCGTAACGATGTCTTTAAAGTCCCAACATGTCGCAAACAGGTACAAACAAGGACTCCACTAGTTCTAGCAGAGAACATTGGGTAATTAGATTGAGGACAACCTTATTAGGATGTTATAAGTTCTGTGTCATTAGACCAAGCATTGGTGGTGGCGTGGTGGGTTCATGGCCCGTTCTCCCTACCCATCCATAGGGAAGGCTCGTGCCCCAGCAGTGGGGATATAAAATAAACTGGAACTTTTAAAAATACATATATTTCAGAGGAACAGCAACACTGTTTGTGTCTCATTTGTGTGTTGTTTATAGGACGGACATTGCACTTTCGGAGAGACACAGTGCATGTCCAAGATCACGGACCACTGCCCGCCGTGGTCCATACAGGGAAACGAGGAAGTGACTGAGTGGATCGAAAGACTTCCTTTGACGTTATAGCATTCGTTGCATAAAAAAGCATACGCAAAATTAATAAATACTGTTTGTGTCTTCTAAATATCATGATGCTAATCATCGTCAGCTTAGAAACGTCCCACTGGCGGCTTTGACCGTTCCACATAGGGAGATACGGGCATAGCCTACCACGCTGACTCGATGAGGGTTTTGATGGGTTTTAACGACTACCATCTTACGAGTACAAAAGGGACCAAGGGCGTAACGTGCCTTATAAAGCACTTCCTCAGTGCTCGGGAGATATTTGGCCAATTTAGTGACCAAACTGTGTTGAACGTTGCTTAAGATTGCGATCCGAACGCGCAAGCAGTTGCGCCATAGCAGTTTCTTTAAATGTAGAAAAGAAGTTTACACTTTCAAGTCATAAGACAAAATGTTAAACAAAGAAACAGACTGGTTTCAACGGCCAAATGGATACTCATCCGATCCGAAGTTGCAAACGAATAGGATTTCAACGATACAAACAGCTACCGTCCCTAATGAATGTGGTTATCAGATATTCGGACCGACGCAACACTACACCAAAAGCTATGGAAGACACGAGAGCTGTTGCTACAAATGTGAAGGAAAATACACAATACTACCACAAAATAGACGACTGCAGAAGGTAAGCTTAATAGAAACGCGCTCGAGCAATACAATTTCTCACGGACACGGAATATCGCAGTTTGCGTTCGGACTGTTCCGAGCTGTTTTGAGATTCGTGTCCGTGCAAGGGTTTATGTGTGCGTTGCTCAAGCGCGGTATGTGTTAAGCTGACCTTCTGGGTCTCTATATTTTGTGATACTACTAACTAACTTTTGCAATCGGACCGCGAAGTGAATTGGGATTTCTGTACGATTCTAACAACAACAATCAGACTTAGGGATTTGCTAATGTGTTACTACTATAGGATTTCAATATAGTCGCTTTATAAGCAAATCAATTAAAATGTTTTTGTTTTGTTTATATAATTTTAACGCAAATTTTGTTGTGAAACAAATTAAAAAAACACTAATGTTGAAAAAATTTCCACGACTAGGATTTGAACCTACTTCTTAACTGACCTTTAGTATTTGTAAAAATATTATGATCGGATGTTAATGACGGTAGTTGTTGACATTGAATGGGCGCCTTTGGCTCTCAAAGTAAAAAAGTAAATAGTGTTGAATAATTTCGGCGGGCTGGTTAGAACCACGATAGCTCAATTGAGAGAGCACCTGACCCGGTATGTCAGAAGGGTGCAGGTTCAAATCCCGCTCATGGAAACTTTTTCAACATTTGTTTTTGTAAATCAATTAAATCTTTAGTAATGACATGTTTATAATTACTAGTTGTCGCCCCGTGGTCAAAATTGAACCGTCGTAGTTTACAAAATACACAATGTTTAATGTTTTTTAGAGCTGGATGAGAGTAGCCGCGGATCCCGATCCGCGGATCCTCTCCAAGTGCACGCCCCCACTGAGCACGCTCAGTGGGTGGCGTGCGATTGGAGAAGCCTATGTCCAGCAGTGGACGTGTGTAGGCTAATGATGATGACGAATGTAACCCATATTATACATAATTTTTATATGTCGAGACTCCATCGCCATATAAACTTTAACTATTACCAAATCTCTCTCCGTAAGCGCAGTGTGTTTAAAATGGAGCACAAAGTTTTCTTTTCACAAAATAATTTAAAGACATTTTTATTTAGCTAGTTCATTGCGATCTGGCACGTTAAGCTGCTTTCGCAATGCCGGGTCACCGGATCGTAAGATAGATATCGTTGAAACCGACCAACCTGCATTGGACCACTGTGTAGGGTTTTGGCCTTATCTTCCCATGTGCTTTGTTAATATGGGAAAACTTGAGCCCAGAAGTGGGAAGTTTTTTTAGATGTTTAACATTCTAATCGATTGCAATCACTCCATCTCACAACATTGTCGATGTCCCTCTGTAATGCTTCACTGTCCATTGCATTGGGCATAGGCCCTAGTACACACGCCTGCACATCAACCTACCACAAACTGTCAAATTTCCTCAATAGACTTTGAACTTTATGCCTTAGGCATATGGTTGACAATGTATTGAAGAAATTTGACAATTTTGGATAGGTTGATGTGCAGGCGTCTGTACATCTAAGGGCATCAACGAACATAATCATCTAGCTGATTGGTTTGGTTAAACCACTTCATAAGCCTTCATCTGTTTGAGAAAATCGGTGAAGTTATACCTACATTATGCGAAGGGTTGACCCATTTTATAGAGTTTTCATCTTTTGTTTTATAAATGTAGTAGGGTCCACTTAACCTATACATTGGAATAAAGCCCTTTATACGAGTACACATTGACACAAAACACTATACAATACACCCTTTGAAGGTATGGTCAAAGGAAAACTGCCTTGATCACAGAAAGGGTTAATGTAGAAATAAATGTAGAATGCGGGCAGAACTGTAGTGTTTAATTCCAAACTGCTTTATCGACGTTAGGTATACTTCACAAAAGAACAATATTGAACTGGAGAGTCAATAAATCCCTCTTTATTATACTGAATTCGTACTCTCAATTTGTTTTAAGAATTTTCAACTCAATCGGAATGGTCCGAATCGACGCCAAAGTTTCTCCAAACTATAGACAATTCGTGAGCTGTACGCGAACGCGTTCTAAATATAATGTAATTCGGAGTTTTAAGCGGAGCTAAAAGCTATTAAGTTAATTTAAATATTGTGAACTAGTGTAAAATAATATAATATAATAATAATATAATGTATAAACAATAACTCTATATTGACTGATATATTATACCTATTAAACTTATATGATTATGTAAAACGCAAATTCTAGCGCATGTGCCGCTCTTCTGTTAGTATATACGTGACTAGGACACATTACTAACTTATTGGTTATTGTACTTTGTATTGTAACCGTGTACACATGTTGAAAAGCCAAATAAATAAATAAATAAATTAGCAAATTGGTTCTAACTGCTAATCAACTATGTCCAAGTATCCTATATGAAGGAAGCTGGCTTAACTCCATCTTCTAATACATGTAAACAGGTAGGTACTGAATAAAATTTATATATTTAGAAGACAAATTACACTTAAATGATTCACAAAATAATATAAAGACTTGTTCTTGGTTTTGTTAAAAAAAACATGTGTTTGTTGTATCGAGATGATACATTTTCGGTCACCCACCCCTCTTAACCTTTTTATTTCCAAAAATTAACCTGTACTCACCTACCAAGTCACCACCACCAGGCTAATAGAGGAATATTGAGACCAGCAAATGTTTTTGGTAATTAATATAATATAAAACTATCTATACTACAACTTATTTTACTGAAAGAATGGCCCCATTTACAAACTAACTGCACGAGCAGCCATAAGTGTGTCCTTGAGTCTTTTTACAAACAGTCATTGCATGAGCAGTCATAAGTGTCTTCATGGTTCAGATGTGACAATCGGCTGTAATGATGAAGCAATGGCTGTAATCTTACTATCCGGTCACGATACCACGACATGAGATGCAAATTGTTAATGGCAGGCTACACTTTAAGCCTTAATTGACAAATGAGACATTAAACGTATGGTAACTGTAAAACCTTTTTACCTACATTATTTTAATTGTGATTTTGAATGCAAAATGCTTCAAATAGCACTAGACATTAGACGCGTTAACCACTGCGCTCGGTGCTCGTTGGCGCAGTGATGAACGTGCCCGGTCTGCGAGTGCTGAGGTTAAGCAACTTTCGCAAAGGCCTGTCATCGGATGGGTGACCAAAAAATTATCATCTAGAGCTCATCCGCGCTTCGGAGGCACGTAAAGCGCTCCCAGCTGCATTAGCAGTCGCTAAAAACCACTAATTCACACTGGGCCTGCGTGGTGGTGCATGGCCTGTTCTCCCTTTCCATCCATAGGGAAGGCTCGTGCCCCAGCAGTGGGGACATAAAATGAGCTGATGATGATGATGATTGTGATGATGATGATGGTGATGAGACATTAGACTACATGTCTATAGTGGGATTTGAACTAACGACTTTTTTGCAATCCGATAGACAGTTGAAAATTGAGTATTTCAAGTGCTTTTCGTTAAGTGCGAGCCCTCGCGATTTCCTGGTTTGCCAATAACAATTTGAAAAGAGGTGCAGTCATATGCGGTGCGGTCATATTAGCTGATAAACTAAGATCTGGTCACATTCCCTAAAAAAATTCGCTATTTTTAAATTAAAAAGGTAAACTCACCCTAATGTGACGCGCGTTAGATGATATACCTACAACACACTTTTGGATTGCAGAAACTTTGAAATTGAAAGAGTTACTTTGTAGCAGTACCTTAGTACTGCGACAAATTCTATTCGATGTTGGCATATTACAGAGTATCCTAGCGAAGCATCTTCGAGTTCTGCTATGATGCTTGTTCAGAACAAAAGCTCTTAAATTCAATAAACAGAAAGAGAAAATGCTATTTTCCAGAATAAAGTCGTCTGCAAATGCAATTTTGCTTTATAACTTGGTTATATTTTTAATATAACGCTGCATTAATACTTTAAAAACATAAAAGTAGAAGTGTTTAGCATAAACATACAGATATAATCACCCCATATAAGTTACTACCGCGGTATACCCTAGGTTGCAATATATCACTCTCAGTCCAGAAGTGAGATACTTTATCCGAGCTGTTGTGTTAGAATAAATAGAAACTTGCAAACAAATAAGCGAAGCTGCGCCTTACAGATTCGGAGAGTATCACCCTTTATTCAATGTTTGAGAATATCATGACCGATTTAATTCAATTTATTTTTGTTCCAGTATTGTAGTCTTGCGTTATTCAATTCAATTCAATTCAAAACATTTATTACTTTTAAGTCAGCGACGTCAATACAAAAAAAAACAAAAGAAAAATGATATCTAAGACATCAGGGTATGTGCAGATTGTACAGCCGAACCCAAAACTTTATAAACGACTAGCACTTTGCCTGCGACTACGTCCACGTTGATATCGTATTTTATAAATCATTCTTTTTTATCAAAATAAATTATAGCCTATATTACATGCAAGGAATGTATCAATCATCAGTGAAAGAATTTTTGGAATTGGACCAGTAATTTCAGAGATTACCCTCCGCAAACAAACAAACAAGGTCACAAACTTCACCTCTTTGTTAATAGTATAGATTAGTGTATTATATATCATCATCATCATCATCATCAGCTTATACTAGTCCACTGCTGGACATAGGCCTCTTCAAGTGCACGCCACCGAGCACGATCCGCGGCTACTCTCATCCAGCTCTTGCCAGCCACCTTGCGAAGATCGTCGCTCCACCTAGTTTATTATATATATTTTGTATTATTTAACAACGGGTAAGGCCGACAGTGGACACTACAGCCGGAATTCTCAATGTAGCTACTGGATGGTTGGATAGTATCTTATCTCAAACTGTTGGAGCACAACAATCCTACAAACATTGTTGTTACGGCGACAGGCAAAGATGAGACGGTAGCTAGACGGACATAGAACAAACCCTACCGCATCTAAAAATGTATTTTCTCTGGATTTCTTTCCCGAGATCTCTGGGTCGACCTGTAGCCTAACCACTAGACCACGAAGGAGCCGATCGCATAAATATTAAGATTTGTGTTATATGTCGAGTAAGTCAGCTACTTACAGTTTCGTTATTTTTTTAACTTCGACGTAGAGTAATGGCACCAATATTCGACACTTTACAACTTTAAATAACAAAGTGTTTCATTGAAATATTACGGTATCAGCAAAAAAGCAGGTGGTCGGTATAAAATTTTTGCTAAAGACTAAAATCGGTTGCTGTCCCCTATTATTGACTAAAGGACAAAAATGTCGATCCCTGGCTCCTGTCGAACACTTGCCACTACCCTACCATACTACCATTATAGTGCGGAACTTGTGAACGTTATTTATTTATTTTTATTTATTTATGGTACTGTAGTGATCGGGACTACTTGGTTGGGCGAGCTTACTGGCAGCCGCCGCGACCTGAATTAAGAAATTAAGAAGAATCGGATGGAAGCAAACAAGAGAGAATCGAGGATTGGACGTCAGCCCGCTGCTACGATAGGATTGTGATAATTGTAATTTGCTTGATAAAATATATAAAATAATATTTAACCGCCTCTTTCATTAATAAGTAGAGCCCCTCAGGCTCTACATTTGGTGGAGGCGCCGCCGCCGGGTATAACGAATAACGGGCGTGAAGTGCCGTTTTAATAATAGTAGAGCCCCTCAGGCTCTACAGTACACAACACAGATTATAGCTAAAATATGAATACGTATATTAATATAATAAAGTATTTTGCTAAACTACATTCCAATAATGGTTGCACACATCATGACTTAAATATTTACCCCATTACAAATAAACAAAGAATAAGGGCGGAATTCCGTGCCGAGTTCCGTTATTCCGTGTTTTGTCTCTTTTACTCTAATTTGAAATTACGTTTAGATGACAGGAACAAAACACGGAGTAACTATTCGGACCTTATTCTTTGTTTATTTGTAAGGGGGCTAGACTACAAAGATGTGTATTATAAAATCACAAATGTTCAATAACTTCCACGAGCAGGATTTGTACCTGAACCCTTCTGACATACCGGGTCAGGTGCTCTCCCAATTGAGCTATCGTGGTTCTAACCAGCCCGCCGAAATTATTCAACACTATTTTACTTTTTTACTTTGAAAGCCAAAGGCGCCCATTCAATGTCAACAACTACCGTCGTTAACAAATTTTTTCACCATTTCTGATTTTGTAATTTGTTATAGTTTAAACAAACAAACAAATTAAATTTACACATATTATATAAAAACTAAGTTGTAAAGGAAGGTTTTAAAGAAACTTTTAAGCAATTCTGGAATCCTGCAATACTGAGATGAAATATATCTACACTTAAATTATTATTAAAGAGGTCATTATATAGGCGGCGCATGCGCACTATAGGATTAAAGGAGGATGTGTTGGCAATCTTCCATTGTCAGCTGATTTATTTTTACTACTAAGCCGAGATAGTGTGACTTCTCAGACCAAATACTTTTAAGGTTAGTAAAAAGGAAATGGGGGTTTCAACACGGTTTCACAGTCTTTGGAATAGTTATCTGGAAATGGCGATAGGGTTTGCCGAAATATGTTTCCGAGATTTAGCTCTTTAATATGTCTTTTTTTCTAGAAATTTGTGTTTTTTTCCAAACTATTTATAATACATAGACAGGAAACCAAAATAGGTATGAATATATATAAATGTGTAATTAAAATTCAAACACTATAAGACGACGACAAATCACAACGTGTTTTACTATCATATGGATGGATGTAACAAAATCTACAATATTAATTAATATTATTGAAATTGCGCAACAATAGTCAAAAGCTTTAATTAATTGGTTTTATCAAAAGCAATCAAGAAACAATTTCCCAGAATTTTGCTGAGCTATTTTCTATTTCGGCACAATCTTCTGAGGCTATCAATAAATAACCCTTATTTATTACGTGACTGACTATGTGTTCTCAAACCAACTTTCTACAGTAGCAACCACAGATCTACTATTTAGATTATATGGTATGTGGTAGCAAATATGACGGATATAATTCATACCACAGACCTATAATATTCATACCGTGAAACTTTTGATCAAGTTACTTTAGTTCAATCAAACTTGAAGTTTGGTCGTAACTTTAAGTCATTTCCTTAGATTCCTTGGTAATGAGTAGCTTAATTATTATCGTTAATTGCGATGATGTCTAAAAAATTAAATAATAATAATTGATTAAAATATTTTAGTTTCCTCGATTATAGAGGGTTTCTGATCTGAATAAGAGTTACTATTTCATAACTTTTTCTTATATCTTTAGTTTTTATAAAGGTTATAAAATCATAAAAAGATATGACCAGCGGTAACTTCTGGTCTATATAGTTAACGGTAGGAAACAAATTTTGTCCAAAGCCTTGTTGTGACCAAAATAGAAAGTTACAACTTTTCAACTGGGTCCGGCGTCTTCCCTCCAACTCCAACTAGCCACAAACAAGAGGGTAGTGCGCCAAAAACAAGCAACGATAGCCCGTGTTCTAACTTTTTGTGGCAACTTGACGGTCACTATTTAAATTTTTCTTTTTATTTTTAAGTGCTAATTGCTGCACTGAAGCTGAATATATATATTTTTGGGGCGGGGAAAAGTAGTCTCCACGATAGCAACTTGGCAAACTAACCGGCAAATAGTGCTTGATGAATTCCTAACGAATTGTTGAACTATATCATTCCTTTCGAATAAAAAAACAACTTTATCTACCTAGCAGACAATATAATGAACTATGTGATGTTTGGAAGTTGAATGAGCATAATTGGTAAAGCACTAAGTCGACAAAAACGTATAAGACTATTAGGGGCTTATTAATAAACAAAGTGTAAGCTTGGAGTAGTTACTCCGTGTTTTGTCTCTTTTACTCTAATATGAAATGAAGTTTACATGACGGGAACAAAACACGGAGTAACTACTCCAAGCTTACACTTTGTTTATTAATACGGGGGTTAGAATTTAGAGGTAAAATAAATGTTTTTAAACCAACATAATTTTGACAATAAGATACTTGCAAATTGCTTTAATACAGGATTAAACTGAATTCAGTTTTAAGATTCTGATGAAGCCGCCCTAAATTATCTGGAGCTATATTTTATAACTCGGATTAACTCCAAATTATTCCTGATATTGAATGATGATAACTGAGTTGATAAGACTGAAGTGAAGAAAAGTCATTTATTCAAGGCGCAGACGCTGGGTATATAGCTTTTTTTTATACTTAGCACGGCGAATGACTCCACACCCCCTGATGTTAAGTGGAAATGGAGTCCAGGCGCGAAGACAACTGGTGCAGCGTGAAAACAACGCAGCATCAGTCAACCTCACTCTGCCGGCCCACAAGGTGCTCCTTCACGCCTCGTTTGAAGGACCCTTTGTCATAGGAAAGGGGGAAAACGTGTGCTGGTAGACTATTCCATCTTTTGGAGGTGCGAAAAAGAAACAAGCCACGAAATTTCTTTGTGCGCGATGGGATATAGCTATGTAAAATTCAACCATCGCCATCGTCGCAATAAGATACGAGAATTTATATGTTCTCGTTCTATATGTTTTTTTTATTTATAAGGATTTTTATATAACATGTAACACGATAAAAGCACATACCTGAAAGTAGGTCGTTGAAAATATTATTATGAAATAGCTAAGACCCTCCTGCGTAAAACAGAATCAGGGTATCTTACTTTAATTTTATTTTATCAGGAAAATAATATCTATATTATAAAAATGTATGTAATGGATTCAATTGCCGATTCTAACAAATTACTTTCCAGGTGGATGCTTACCTACATGTTGTTTATTACTATTCCAATATATTATCGTTAATTATTCATAAAATTATTTATATTATTCAGTGCAGCAATCAGCAATTAAAAAAAAAAAGTCAAATATATTTACTTATTTATATACTTATTTATTATTTACTTTTTTTAACTGAGCCGTCTAACAAGAATCCCGCATGATGTAAGGCGCACCCTGCAACACCAAGACAATCACGTACGCGGTGCCTGAAGCTTTAGATCTTATGCCTCTATGAGGACATAGCCTTACATCACGGATCTTGTATTTATTTTTATTTTCTTTCTGAAAAATATTAATCGTCATAAAAATACAAGACAAAAAGTATTTTAAAAAAAGTTTAAGAGCAAAAACACTAGCTCATTTCATGCCCCCACTGCTGGCGCACGACCCTCTACTATGGATGGACCACAGAAAGAACAGACCATAGGTATACCAACACACTGGTCCAATGCGGATTGGTGGTTGTCAATGAATGCTAATGCAGCCGGGACAAATGCCTCTATATGGCTTACGGAGGAGCTCAAGATAAAAAGTTGTTTGTTACTCACCGTTAACTGGCCTTTGCGCAATCGTAGACCGAGCGCGTTAGCCACGGTGCTATCGAGCTCTTAAAGAGAAAGCGTCCTTAATTATGTATATATACTGAAATGAAACCACTTTTACGGATCTACTCGCGTTTACTTTACAAATTACTTTTAATTAATGTTCAAAGGGTTCGAAAAGTCAGGATAAACATTAATTAAAAAAAAAACTCCTACACTCACACCAATTATCTAGCCCAAGAGAAGCATCGTTATGAAACTCGTTAAATGGTTACTTAATGGTTACAACGGATACTTAAAATACTTAAATACATACTTATTATACAAAGAAAACACCCATACCCCGAGACAATTTAGAAAAACAATAATTTCTAAATTGACCTGACCGGGGATCGAACACGGGACCTCAGAGATGGCGACACCATGAAAACCGGTGTACAAACCACTCGACCAAGGAGGTCGTCATTAAAAGTATGTGTAAAATAAACGCGAGTAGATCTGTAAAAGTTGTTTCATTTCAATGTGTTATGTTCGCGTAAGCTTTAGATAACAGTAAGTATATATACGTTAAGCTATTGGATGTGGTTACATATTATGTATGCACATCACGTCTATTGTCATGTCAGCTCTGGATCTAATACGCATCCAAGCGTTTATTCCCTATTGTTTCCGATATCCATAACTAAAGTGATTAACACGATATACTATTAGAACTATGATGTTACAATCACCATCATATGATTTAATATGACGTTGATTAGGCACACAGCCGGCGCAGCGGCCAGCTTGTTCCGATCGTAGAAGTCAAGCTACTTTCGTAATGCCGTGCCCCCGAACCTCCTTTTAAATTAGGATAACACATAAGACCTCTGGTCTTCGTCCGTGTGGAGTATTATGGACTATTCACCACATGCAGTTCAAGTCCGGTGACGTTGAAAATGCCGTTTGAGACAAAAAAGAAAAGTCTCTCCATAAAAAAATCACCTATATAAGTTTTATCCCTGTGTTTCTATCAATATGGAATGCTAGTGCCCCAGCAGTGGGAACATAAAATAGTGAAAGGTCTGAGCCTAGCAGTGCACAGTGAAACGTTGATAGAATAATTATATTTGTATAGAATGAAAGAAATAAAGAAAAAAACATTTATTGATTTTCTTTTTATTTTACTTATTTAAGTAATACTTTTATTACATAACAGGGCAACACTTCGATTATTTCATAGAAAACCGGCGGTCTCTCCTGAGGACACGTAAGGATTGATTATTAAGACGTAGAGAAACGGCAGAGAAATACCAACGTGTCTGGTCTGCTAAGTAGAAAAGTAATATTGCTCGCGAGTTGCAAGGCCGTGGGAACTTGGGATCACTTCGCAATAGCTTCCGTATAATGTCTTAATGTACCTGCTAAACAATTTGTTAGCTCTATAAAAATGCAATTGCTCTTTTTTGTAAAATCTAATTTGTTATTCTCTTACGGTGGTATAAGGCACCTCGTCTCTAATTTATATTCACCTTAATCATGCTTAAAACACCATTCACCAAAATATTGAATCTAGATTTAGTTAAAATGTATTTTAAAAGTATTTCTATCTACAAAAAAAAACAAGCATCTAAAAGACCTAACAGCACTGATAAGCGGAAAGAGCGCTAGTTCTCTATTCTCTATTTCTGGCAGTGAACGTTTCAATAAGGATTTAGCAAGTTCTAGAAAATATTCTTGTGCAAGCCGCTTACTTACCGAGTGGTAATTTTAACTTATATGTGGTGTGCATGTGCGTTATTGTGTATCGCTTTCTCGTATATTTTTTTAAAACTGTCAGCCATCGATACAGATCCTATTAGTTAGGTTATTGGGCTCTGTACCCTATATGATATACCTCCCAAGGCTCCCGAACGCAATAACTTTCCTGATGTACCTTCGGTAGTTACCAACCCTACCAATAAGCCACATTCGGGATTATACATGTATTATTAAACAGCGTGTATAGATAGAGCTCTTCTCCATTGCGCCAATCTCCATCCCATGTCAGACGCGTGGTACCCCGTCACCGGTACGTCATTTGACCATTCGGGAGGGTTGTCTGTCTTTGTCGTAATCAGAGAATTACAATTCCACCCGTGAAACAGACATTATTGTCAGCCGCAGATACAGTATTAGCTGCAGATGACATTTTTACGGTTATGTCTTTAAGTGCTTGGCAAGGTTCCCAACCGGCGCCGATACCTTAATAAGATTCTTGGAGAATTTTTTTCGAAGCCTTAGTATATTTTATTGTCTGTGAAAATTACATCTGCACTAATATTATAAAGAGGAAAGCTTTGTATTTTTGTTTGTAACGAATAAACTCAAAGACTACAGAACCGATTTAAAAAAATATTTCACCATTAGAATGCTACATTAGCGCTGAGTAACATAGGCTATATTAAACAAGAAATGTCCACCCGTGCGAAGCCGGGACGGGCCGCTAGTTAAATATAATTTTATTAAAACTTAATGGTGTTTCCGTAAAAGGCAAACTTGTTTGTAATTTATAGAATATATATATTTTAGTTTTAATACGTAGCTCGACAAATGACTCCACTCCACCTGATGTTAAGTGGAAATGGAGTCCAGACGCTAGGACAACTGGTGCAGCGTGAAAACAACGCAGCATCAGTCACACTCACCCTGCTGGCCCACAAGGTGCCTCTTCACGCCTCGTTTGAAGGACCCCAAGTCATAGGAAGGCGAGAAAAAAATTGTATCCATTAAGTGTGTAAGAATTTACAAAATTATAGGTAGAAAATGTTATACCAAGTACAATTTGTAGTTGACGTTGTTGGAGAAACTACAGTTAAATTACATACACTTACACAAATATTCAGTTCGAAGTGAAGACCAAACCTAATTTACAGCTATTTGTAGAATTTACCTGCAACAAAACAAGGGAATACGTTATTATCAAAAATCAATATTGTTTTTTTTTATTTAAATATGTTTTTATAAGAAGTATTTATTGTCCAGTCTTTGTCCGTCTTTTGACTAAAATGATGATAATGATGGCAACTTTTTTCTTTTCTTTGAGAAATTATAGCATAAACAGTAATAACCATTCCGTACATAGTACTATCGCTATCTAGCCCTATCTAGCCCTCTTTCGAGCACACAATAATGAAGCAGCTAACACTTCAGCTGCGTGGCATTCACTTATTGTTTAGCAAAAAAACAATTTTAACACTACGTACTATATATACAATGTGTATACAAACCTTTAAGATGATAAGACCGACGAAGGGCATTAAGCTATATCTAATTTCGTCCTTGAATATTTATCTTAACACTTAAGCCAGGGTGATACAAATATTACACGTAAAAAAACGGATTTGCAAAAACAATGTTTAACACTATGTGACTGTTTGGACGTACAAAAACTTTGGGATGATAAGACAGACGACAGACATTTTACGTTATCTCATTTGGCCCTCGGATATACATCTAATTCCCTACCAAGGTAACACAGCGGATAAACAGGGCGCCCGAACCGTAATGGCACTTACACGCGCTATCGCACAATCAAACTTGGATTTCTGGGTAAAAGCATCAATTACTGTTCACGCTTAAACCTAGCGATACCTTAGTTAAAGCAAAAAGGGAACTAGCAAACAGCATGATTGGAAAACTCAACAAAGAACTTTCAGGAAAGAAAAGTATCGTCCACTGAAAATATTGAACCGGGAAACTTGATAGGTTTTCAACAATAAATATCAAGTAAATTAAATTTATGAGGGGCAGTACAATCAATCAGTATAAAGAAGGAAATTGAAATAAGCTAACGGTTAAAAGTTATTTCTTTTGCAATAAATTTCGCTGATCGGCTATAAAAATATCTGGGGGAAATCAGTGACATTTGCGAAATATTCTACTCAGTTTCGGAAGATCTTTGTAATATTTTTTTTACTTAAAAATATTATTACTAAGAAAGAAAGCGTATCAGGAAAATAGTAGATAAAGCTTCTTTTAATAGATCTAAAATATTAAAAAAAGGAGGCTGACAAATACGAGATGGGAAGAGATACAAATATGACAAAAATATATTTATTACCTTGCTACAAAGTTACAAACTGAGTACAAATTATCTATCGTGGTTCTAACCAGCCCGCCGAAATTATTCAACACTATTTACAATTGGGAGAGCAACTGACCCGGTATGTCAGAAGAGTGCAGGTTCAAATCCACCTCGTGGAAATTTTTTCAACATTTGTGTTTTTATAATTGCTTTATTTTTTAATTATGTTTCCACGATTCCACGACGACATTATCAGCCAACGTGTTGTGCAATTTCTTTTGATTTAAAAATATACTCAAATCATCTCGCAACCCATATCATTTACTTAAACTGTTCCAAATTACTGGAGGGTTTTAGTGTCGTGTCTCTGTCCAATTTAGTTCAAAATCAATGAAATCACAACATCTACCATAAACTGTTGGGAATACGTCACACTGGACGAGATTAAGCCAAATGTCGTTACCAAAGGACAGTTTAAGCCGACAATAGATTCTATGCGATTCATTCCGTTCTAATCTCATTGAGGCGATGTTCAAACAACCTGGTCCATTTGATCCAGACCTCGATCAACCAGAAAGGGGGTTAAGATTAAGTACTTAATAAATCAGTTCTAAATTGGTTGATTGATGCTTTATTTCCGGCACTCAGTTAGCATTAGGTTTTTAGGTATAACGATTTGCGTTTGTTATTCAAAAATTTACGGAATCAAAAAAAAAGTACTTAGCCATACAATCGAAGATAGACCTAAGTTCAAATTCGCAGTCTTCCAACGTTTAACTACTAATTTTCGGCCTACATTTTCCAGCCGCACTGCCAAGTATGAAACTAGGTCTAACAATGTCAGTTTAAGCGTTTGCCAAATTATCTCAATTACTCATCCGTGACCTAGCTATTTTAGTCATATTTAAAACTACTGCAATATCTTAATCTTTTAATTTGAAAACCTTGGATAGCCATATAGATATTCATGTCATGAACTATTCATATTTTAAATTTCTAATCTTTATCGTTAGGTACGTAAAATGTACAACATTCTATTTCTCTCTTATTTACTATTATATATCTATTGCTACTTAAGTGTATTCACGTAACATACGCATTTAAATAACTGGCGAAATTGGGGCTTAAATAGATAAATAAATAAAATTTCCTACACTCACACCAATTATCTAGCCCAAGAGAAGCTTCGTTATGAAACTCGTTAAATGGTTACTACACAACGGATAAATATACTTAAAACACTAAATACATACTTATTATATATAGAAAACACCCAGACCCGTGACAATTTGGATAAAACAATAATTTCTAAATTGACCCGACCGGGGATTGAACCTGGGACCTAAGAGATGGAGACACCATGAAAACCGGTTTACAAACCACTCGACCAAGGAGGTCGTCAAAGAATCATCTAAGTAATAGATCATAATAGATAATAGATAAGTCAATAGATCATCTAAGTTATCACTCGAAGAATTGGGAATACAAGTTAATTTTGAATTTGCAATGCTACCTTTAATTTAAAGTATTTTTTATATTTTTTTTTTATATTTACGGGTAAGCACAGTGCCTTGATCTCACCTGATGTTAAGTGATGATAAGGCCAATGATGGAAGCGCATTTCACCCGGGATCCCTAACTGGTGAGGTACTGGCTATCTTATCTCTAACTGCCGGAACACAACAATGCTACAAACATTGATGTTATGGCGACATATTTAGATAAGATGGTGGTAGCTAGCCAGGCGGACAAACAAGCCCTACCACCAACCAAACCGAGCACACAAACATGTACCCCCCGCTGAGAATCGAACCCGGGACCTCTGGGTCTAAACCGGTGGTCTTAGCCACTAGACCACAGAGGCGGTTAAAAAAACTTAACTCAAAGACTTAGAAGAAGTATTAAAAAGACGAACAAAGGGTTCCCTCAATCATTAACTCCACACAAACTTAAAGATTGTTTAATGTAACCCTTTCGGGTATTAAATCATTGAGAAACTCGAAGGAATCGCAGCTACAGACACAGAGTTATAAGCAGTGTTACAACTCCCCGCTCTTATAAGGGATATACGAATTAATTTACTACCCGGCTGATGAATTTCAACAAAGGACATACTTCGGAAACATTTCAGCGGTTCACCCGAGTTTTGGTGCGATTTAATAGTTTACTATAATTAGATGAATTCCTTCTCTTTATAGGACCCATTTATTTTATTCGACCGTAATTCATATTACACATAAATTTATCTTTCGTCAATCCTTCTCCAAATAAGCTTTATTTATACCAAATGAGAGGCCTATATCCAGCATTGGACTAGTAAAGGCTGATGATGATGATGATAGGACCCATTTTTGTATATACCTTTTTAATTCCCACGTTTAATTTTTAAACAAAGGAGGCTTCTTAAGGAGTTAAACGCGAACTTCTTAGTTTGGGTATCCTAGGCATATTTCAGCACATTGCCAGGCAAATATGTAAATATGACTTATATTTTGACCTATTTTTGTAAATTTAACATTGAAGTCATCAAAATGAGATAACAACATCCCGCAAAGCAGGATACGTATTCCGAACAGACAGGAAAATTAGGGGCGTCCTCAAAAAATATGGCGGGTCGTCATAAAACAAAGTGTTCTACTGCGCGCCCCATTTAGACCGGCTAAAGAGATTTTTAACCCAGTTACTGAATGCCGAAACAACATTTTAATTAAGAATAATAAATTAGGGCTCAAAAGAGAAATCAAGAATAAGAAAATTAATCCAGGAAGATGTGTTCTAATTAACGTTGCCTGTAAACTTTGAGTGACTACTTAAAATTGTTTAACATTGTAATTTTGCAGCAACAGTACTATGTATATTTCGTTAGTGATATTACACTCGAGAAAGTCGCAATTTCCAAGTTTTTTTTTGATAGGGAAAGAATCTGTTCTACAGTAACAATGTAACTCTTAATACAATGGAATAAGAGTCAAAAACTAGTCAAAAGTGTAAACATGTTAATGCTAGCGACTGTACAGTGCATAAAGTTAAAGTGCCTATATGCCTACTGTACCACTGCTAGGTATAAAAAATAAAAAAATATATATAAAATATGAGACAACATCACATACATTGTTCTGATCCCAAGGTAAGTAGCTAAAGCACTCGTTTCATGGAAATCAGAAACAACGACGGTACCACAACCACCCAAACCCGACACAATATCGAAAAGTTCGTTTTCGACATTGACCCGACCGGGAATACCGGGACCGGGTAGAGGCACCTGTTCGACTATATAAGCACAAAGTTCGACAAATTTTTCGTCGCCAAAAAATAACATTGTTTGCCATTGAAATTTTACGAGATGACAGTTAGGTTAGATGACAGTTATTTTTTATAGTTATTGTTGCATTCACAACATAATATACCATTTATATCTAATTATATTGTACAGACGCCTGCACATCAATCTATCTAAAACTGTCAAATTTGTTCAATAACTAATCAACCATAAGGCATTTACATAAAGTTCAAACGCTATTGAGGAAAAATTTCCTCAATAGCGTTTGTCAACCACAAACTGTCAAATGACAGTTTGTGGTTGTCTGATGTGCTGGCGTGTGTACATGTAAACTACTTATAAAAATCTTTGCCTCGAGTTCAAGGTTCAATTCCTAGTGAGGAGTTGATTTGATATTACTCTATAGATTTAATGTATACTCGACTCTAGCCCACTATGGTTTGCTCTGAAATTGCCTTGGCTAGCTACCACCACCATCTTATCTAAATTTGTCACCATAATATCAATGTTTGTAGCATTGTTGTGTTCCGGTAGTAAGAGATATGGTAACCCGTTCCTAAATGGTTGAGCTTAAGTAAAAAAACGCTTTAATCTTCGGCCTACCGTCACTTACCATCAGTGCAGATGAAGGTCAAGCAAGTGCTTACCCGTTGTTGCTAAAAAAACGTACTTTAAAAAACACACCGCTCACACTTGACAACCTTGATACTGAAAGCGAAGTAATAATGAAGGCTACTATAGAATCGATTTACAACTCATTGTTTTGGCTCATTACGCGCATCATCGGTGTCCTTGACTCACCGTGCAAGCAATCACTCGGCAGTAAACTTCCTCTTTAAGTATTTTACGATATCTTCTAATCGTGGTGCTATCGTCGTATGCTCCGCATCGCCTTACACATCGACCCGTGCCCGGAAACGGATCTCGGAACCCGGAACAGTCCGAGCGCGGCTGTTGCGAGATTCCGTGTCTGTGACAGGTTGTCTATGTGTGCGTTGCTCGAGCGCGTTTGTACGAAGCTTACCTTCTCCTTACTTTCTGGTATGAGGGTGCACCGTATGAATAGTTTGGCTTAGTGGCTTGCACTTTATTATATTTTCATTAGTCCAGATGGTCCATCCGGAAAGTAACACTTATAGGTAAAGGTTCGCTTTAATTGGTATGTAGGTATAAAATCAAAGACTACATATAAACGTAGGCTAGCATAGGATATGAGTAAAAAAAGCGACAAATAAAATGAATAAATATATATTCTTCGGCGTCGCATCGTCATGCCTGAAGGTAGTGACCACCAATAGCAGCATCGCGGACCTGAGCTTTCCAAGGGTCCCATCCTGGGCTAGACGCGTGTTGCTTTTCATGGATTCATATATATTATATCTGTATAATTACTACCTTTTTCCGTGTTGATGTTAGTAAAGGGTTGTGTTGTGTAACCCCAAAATTTCCATACTAAATCAATTTGGCCTTCAGTAAAAACACGTTAAATAACATTATATCGCACACAAAATCTTGGCATGACTCGATAGAACCGAGAGATATATTAGATATTAGTATGTTAAATATACCTGACGAAGAAATTTAAGAAAAAAAAATAACACGCATTATTTAAGTAATAAGATGGACTTCTTGGCGGGAAAGTGAAGAGTCATGTCCGCGGTTTTGTTTAATTTTCTAAAATTTGTGTTATGTCGAATATTAATGTGAAATAATGGTGGATTATTAACCGTTAAGTGTCCGTGAGCGTGCAGAGTGTTGGCAAATGAAACAAAACAGTGCAACGTCACTTTTCATATTCTCTCAACAAGTCCGCCCGAGGACTTAGTAAAGCCCCACATTTTTACTGAGATACTCGAGGGTTTGGGGGGTCTATCATTTCTCACTTCTCATTTCTATTAATTATCATTCATCATTATACAGGAAGGAAATATTGTTTATTTATGTACCTATTACTTGTAAGAAAAATTACTTTGACACTGGCTAAATGTGCTAATCGCACGAAGGCATCAACTAAAGGAAAAAAAGTAATAAGATAAAATTTTGTGTCATGGATATCATCATCATTATCATCATCAACTCATTTTATGTCCCCACTGCTGGGGCACGAGCCTTTCCTATGAATGGATAGGGAGAACGGGCCATAAACCACCACGCGGGCCCAGTGCAGATTGGAGGTTGTTAACGACTGCTATTGCAGCCGGGAGCAACGGCTTTACATGCCTTCCGAAGTACGGAGGAGCTCGAGATGATAAATTTTGGTCCACCCATCCAATGACCGGCCTTTGTGAAAGTTGCTCAACCTCAGCACTCGCAGACCGGGCGCGTTAACCACTGCGCCATCGAGCTCTTAATGGATATAAAAACTTACAATAAATTACTTGACGAAATTAAGAGGTTTATTGTAGTTTTAAAAAAGTTATAATCCAGAGGTAAAAATGTTATAAGAACTGTAAAATACCTTCATACACTGGAAATAGTCTCGGTAAATACGCGTCTTAAATAAAGACAGTGCGCACTTCATTTAAAGTGATTTAAACGCTATCAAAGCGAAACGAGTTATTGACATACTGTTATCCTTTTATTTATGAAAAATTTAAATTTCAGTTTTACTTATTTTTGCGCTTCCTTTTTTCTGCATTTAGAAAAGAACGACCTGGCTACCTACGTAATCTTTACAAGAAAATAATCCATCTGTGTAATACAGACGTAACTTTTTAGCGAGCTTACAAGGCAAGGAAGATCAGGTAAGCTGATCTCCTCATAAGCACGGGGATTAAGCTAAAGAATGCCTAAATTCTCTGCCATTTGGTGTGCGGTCGGGCCGTGACGTGATCTACTCCAAGGTGTGAAGATGAGACGTGTTTACAAAGATTACGTGATGAGAATTACTTTAGCCTTTGAATGTTGGCAAAACAGAATCATTTTTTAAATGAATCAAGTGTTACAGATCTACTTGCTATTATTTTACACATTTGATGTTAAATATATTTTTTTTATATATCTAAAATGCTTTGAACGAAACCAGGGCTCGCTCCTAGCTCCTAGCCCCGGTGCATACACCGGGGCTAGGAGCGAGCCCTGGTTTCGTAGGACTCTCCTCCTCATCCTTCGCCCAGCCACTAAATGTCGACGAGGGGAGGGAAGGTATGCCCTTTACAGGGTCCGTGGTCACCGTGAGATTACCACCACCACAACCCTAACCATAATGATTCGAAATGTCAGGATAAAAAAACAAATTAAAAGTGTAAAAAAAACGCGAGTGATCCGTAAATCTTTGTTTGTTGTAATGTTTGCATAAAATAAAGAAAACAGTATAACTGTTAACTTCTTTATCAAAACTTATTCTAAATAATAACACAAGGAAACTGTGAAAATTTCTAACTTAAACTGAAAAATTTAAAACTATGTAACTTGTAAATAACTTAACTTACTTAACTTAACTTATCTTAACTTTAAACTTAGAAGCTGCGAATTCAGATTACATAATAGGGTTTCCTCTAGTACTATCGCTAATTTGCTCCATCTATTAGTCGGATATAAGGCTGCCTACTATATTCTGACTATGAAAAAAACCGTAGGTAGGCCTATGTAGAAATGCATCTACAATAGACAGCTTCTTATGTAATGAAAATCGTTGTAGTTTTCGTCCTAAAACGAAAGTAGTCCCTAATTAGATATAAACATTAGTGTTAAAAAAAACAATTTGGCTCCCTATTTTGTTGTTTAAGAAGTTAGAAGAAAGAATGATACAATGTATTATTCACAAATGCACGTAACACAGTAAATAACACGATGGAAAGCAATCTCATTTAATCCTCTGAGTTTTCATCACAAACTTTGACGACAATCGGTATTTACGTGCAAAACCAAACTAACTCGCCTTCCTTTCGAATAAGTAAATCTTTCGTATTCTTGAAAAACTTTGATAGCTCTCGATGGCATGATACAGCCATTAAATATCGCTTACATTTACGTAATGACACTGTTAGCAACAACAACTTGGGCCTGTCTCCATCAAAACAACATAAACACCGAATATAACCTTGCAGATGGAAAATAAACATTATGTTACGTCTCAAGCCGCGTGACATCGCTACAGGTTCAGCAAAACGTGACAGTCTAGATTCTCGAAGACTTCGAACGAAAGCTTCAGGAATATCGTAATACGCACAAAGCGCTTTGTGCCATCAATTTTGATGCGGACAACTAAGGAGTGGAATTCCCTTTCCGCTGATCTGTTTCCTGATAAGTACAACCTGGACATTTTTAAGGCAAGGGTGAACAAGCATTATCTAGGCAAGGTTGCTACATCCTAGGCTACATTATGACCATCGGGTGAGATCGCGGTGAAATACTTCCCTATACAGAATTTAAAAAAATATAATACGAACATATAGTTCCGTTTAAAAAAAAACTGGTACTATAACTCGAGGATGTAATTTGTAAAGATTTAAGGCACTAAAATTGTAACATTTAGTTCGGTTTATTATTTTATGCCACTAAAGTACGAGCATGCAGTTCCGTTTTACAAACCGTTTTTATATATATATTAGAAGGAAACAAACGAGCAGGCGGATCACCTGATGGGAAGCAATCACCGCCGTTTTTTAATATAGCCTATGTTACTCAGCGCTAATGTAGCATTCTAATGGTGAAAGAATTTTTTAAATCGGTCCAGTTGTTTTTGAGTTTATTCGTTACAAACATACATACATACAAAAGTACAAAGTTTTCATCTTTATAATATTAGTATAGATATAAAAAAATCTCAATAAAACTATACCTAACACAAAGCTGACAAAATACCTCTGTAAAAGAAACTTTTATTACTTAAGTAAAACAAATTTCACTTATAAACTTACCTATTAAAGAACAAGTTTTCCTTTCCCCATTTAAAGCTCCCGATAGTGCCATAAACATTTATACTTAACTAGTGGTCACCCGCCCGCTTCGCTGTGCAAACATAATGGATCAATGAATGCTAATCAAAATAATTATTAGGTTTACTAACATCATATATAGCCTATCATTTGCACAATCGCATGTTCCTACTACATACAAATTTTCATCAAGAGCCGTCACCCGCTAAACTTTCTTTTTTTTTTGTATAGCCTATCATTTGCACAATCGCATGTTCTTACTACATACAAATTTTCATCAAGATCGGTCACGCCGTTCTTGAGTTAACAGTGGACATACAGACAGACAAAGATTTCAAAAATCGTAGAATTGGTGTCAGCGAGTCATAAAATTAATATTTGTCCCAAAATTTGTCAGAAAAATTGCAAGTACACACGAGCCTACAGATTTATATAGTAGTATAGAGATATAGGTAGTATAGAAATAGAAGATAGATAGATATAGATAACACCATTGTGAAAAGAGGTTGGCAATCAATATTGAGTATTGCCTTTGCAATACTCAAGCAAAAGCAGCAGTGTTCTACATTGCAGTATCCTATTTGAAAGATGAAATCCAACGAGGCACAATAATTAAGATCTCGGGCTCGGCATCGTTAAGTGTATACCCGTGGCATTTGAAGTATCGGCTGAAATACCATTAAGGGCAGAACGTACAAACATACGCGATTCCCACTTAATCAAAATATAACAACAACACCATAACATCATAACATTAATAATATTTTTTAGGTGCTATTTTTAATTTAGATGATAGTAATTGTTGGTAACAATTTAAAAGTAATACAACTATATATTTGTATTTTAATAAAATTTATGTTTGTTACGACTTATATAACGTTTACACAAGGCTTTTAACTAGTTGTCGCCCGCGACTTCGTTCGCGAAGACTACACCATCTCACAGGAACCTGTTACCGGGATAAAAAGTATCCTATGCCCTAGTCCGGGTCATGGTCTGTATATGTGCAAAATTTCATCCAAATCCGTACAGCCGTTCTCGAGTTTTGCGCTTAGCAACATTCATTTTTATTTATATAGATTATTGTTATTTAATAAAACCCATGTTTTAAACTGTCGAACCAGATCAGTTTGGTGACTGAATTGAGCTCTGAATCTCCTTCGCTCAGTCTTTGGACGGTTATCATCTCATAACGGCCCGCTCAATCCCTGGAGGAGAACAAGGGCTTCAAAGTAACCTCGTTTGTATGAAAATGTGACGTTATGTTTAAAACAAAGAGTAGCTTTTTTAGCTATTTAGTATAGCTTAAAAAACACATTTATCAAATTACTAGCAGCTGTGCCCGCGACTTCGTCCGCGTGGGATAGTGACTTTCGGCAGCATTTTTAATTTTTAAGGCTAATTATTTTGCAAATAAAACACATACATATATTAAAATAAGTTTTTTACAATATTTTACTGTAATAGCTTATTTAAGTACATTTATAGTTTTTCCATCTTTTAAACATAAAGATTTTGCGGGTTTGATACACGTGCATGCCGCATAGAGTTGCCCATGGGAAAAACATTTTTTCTAAATGAACATCTGCAACTAACTATTACTATTTTAACTCTGAGTAATTTAAATGTTATTTTTGTATTTTTGAGGTATTCAATTCGGTCATAAGTTACACGGGCTGAAGCATATAGTGATATCAGGCAATAGTCAACTACGTTCACCTAAAGCCGTGTACGTGTACGTTCGTACGCACGTATGAACAAATTTGTTGCGTTGCATGATACGCAACAACTTTGTTCGCACGTGTGTACCACGAACATCGAACAGTCTGTTCGTCAAACATGTTTGCGGCGATCCTATTTGTATGTTCCGTATGGACGGTGTTCGAATAGCTTTAATAATTGTTACGTAACAAAACTGTTTAAAAGTAATGTATTTTGATTTCGTTTTTTGTACAAAACTGTTTCCTAACATCTATGATCTGCGTTAGGAAACAATATTTCGTGAATCACTGCAAACATCAAAAACTTTCCGCTACTTCAAAATCGACCACTTCCAACGGCGCGGGCGCCGCCATGGCTATTACGATAGAGTTCACGACTGTTGTGCGCGAACTCGATTCGAACTATGTTCGCGTTCGTGTTCGAATTTGCCGTCCATACGTACAAACCAAATGTTCATGTTTGATGTTTGTGTTCGTACATGCGTACACGGCTTAACTTAACCAAGTTCGTAAAACATAAATACAAATCGCTGAAACACTCAGCATTTTCGTACCAATAGAGACGAGAACACAAATAGGCATCCCATTCAAAAGGCCGTAAACAAACAGACTGGGCAAAATCAAAGCTCGTCTATTTCGCGAACAGTTCACATATTGGTTTATGCTTTAACTGTACAGCCAGGCTGAGTACAGCCTCACTATTTTGTACATCAGTATTTTACAACTTCTATAACAGAATTAATCATAATAACTAACACTACATTCTTATTATTTCCTAATACATTGCAATCCTTACATACATTGTAATATTACTGCAACAAAATTAATAAACATTACATAAATATCTTGCATAAACATTAAGGAAGCTCGTGCGAATAGAGCATTAAAAATCTTAAAGCACTTCTTCCTATATTTCTATGAGAGTACTGTAACAAATTGATTCTATCAGACGGCGGATAAGTTAATCGTTGGACCGTGAAAAGTTGCGGTAGTTCTGTGTTCGGCCGCAGTGAGCCGGCTGCGAGGCGCCACCGTCCCACGCACGTGATGCATGCGCGCGCGCAGCCAGACGCGCGGCCGCCGCGCGACAGCCTCCCGCGCATAACACAGACAACACCTTATCAGTACTTGACGTGTGTGACCGAAAGTGAGACTCATTTTGTGTGAACCAAAACTGTGCTCGGAATTGATTGCTGTGACAACATGTTCTTAAAGGTATAGTCGATTAGAGTAATTTATTACGTTTCTGTTTTGAAGTGAAAATTTGCTGTTACTTGTATTGAATGTCGTTTTGGATGAAGTTAAGATATAATTCAGGTTTTTTTTTTTATTTACTAATGTCAAAAGGTCAAAATCAACGCTGTTTACATAAAAGTCATTCCGTTCTTCGTAACAACAAAAAAATATTACCGCCATATATACTATTAAATGTTGAATACGAATCGCGCAGTCGGGAAACAAACGTTGAAATTCGGGAAAATCCTTTACAAAGTAGATATTGTCGAAACAAAATTAACATAACAGACAAAACAAACTTGTTGTTTTACAAATCTCCAATGATAACCGCTTCGATTTTTAACAAAAACAAAAAAGGATTTACGATAAATTGTACTTGTGCTGTGCTTATACCTAACAAGCGATCTTGGTTTTGCTTTTAATTGAGATCTTACAAACTCACCTTTGCGGAACGTTGGTTTACAAAATATTTGCTATTGGCAAACTGACACAATTTTTTCCCAGATATTGCAAGTTATCTTATGACAAATATGCGATACTATAAGCCATCTGCACAAATGTATAGTGTTTCTTTTTTGTTTCTTTTGACTTAGTAGTTATTTTATAGTATTATTAGGTATGGTTTCAAAACACACAATACTGACATAATAAGTTTAGCTTAGCCTTTTCTATAGTTTACGTTGTACAAAGACAGAGTTCATAGTTATGCAAATGAGTGTTCTAACATGAATGACCTTAGTAAACAATTTAGAATAGATACAGACAAGTTTTGAGTCAAAAGTGTAAAGAAATTAATATTATTAGTTTTGACTAAAAAGGTTTTATTATGCATACATGTTCATTGATCGATGATTTACTCTTACATGAACAAATGGTGTGACGAACTCTTTTGTGACAATTTTTTTATTATTTTGTGTGATGTTATGACATTGTTTATGCTAGTTAAATAATCACTTGTTTATTAATAAAAACAATGGAATGTAATTCAATATCGTTAAAACGCGCTGATTAATAGGAAAAGGGTATATTATTAAAGAACACAACACAGTAAAAAAAAACACAAATACAAACTGAAAAAAAAAAAAAAACCACTAAAACAAATGAGAAAAGAGTTCGTAGCATTCAAATAAAAAAAGAAAAATATATCTTCACTTATACTCTTTAAAACTTTGGACAGCAATGTAAATAATACTTTGTATAGAATCTATAAGGCAAAAACGTGAAGTAGCGTTTTTATTGACAGCTGAGAAATAAAGATTTTTGCTATCACGACATGAATAATCATGTATTCTCCACTTCAAAACAATGGATGTATTTACAATGAGTGTTATCTTTTTTGCTGTAATGGTCATTACCATTCAATCATACGTGATTTACGTGTATGTCTTCGTGCAGCCTTATGTATATTCTATTCAGAGAAGTGTATAAAAGATGACGTTACTTCGTGACCGTGAAAATTGTATGTAAAAAGATGAGTTAATATCATCTGCCATACAAAGTATGTACAACACTTTTGCTAAATAACAAGTTTGTGATTTGTTGCAGCAAACAATTGCTTTTTTAAAACAAATAAATCGGTCAAAACCCAAATTTTGTCTTAATTAGTTTTGACAAAAAGAATTAGTAAGTCTCGAGCCTCCTGAGGCTGGTGGTAAAAAATTTAAAATGCATATCTAATAAAGTTTGTAAAGGTCTTAAAGTTGAACCTAATCATACTTGTTCAATTTAAAGTTTTTGCTAGCGGTTTTGGGACCAAACTGTGTCATGCCCAATCAACACTACTTAGACTAAAGTAGGTTTTACAGTTACAAAAATAATCTTTTCAAATATTTGGCATACCTAATGCCTGTGCAGTATCGAAAACCTTTTATCGACTGGGAGATTAATGATAGAAGGTGACAACGCAGATTTCTGTCACTTTACCAAGATCGTTATAAATGGAAATCTAATAGGTGGAAACAGAGGGGTTTATGGTCGAAGCCTATTTCCATGTAAAACAAATTATAAACCTTGAACGCTATTGACGTAAAAAATAAAAATGACGAAAAAAACGCGCTAAAACTTAATCAAAACACACTGTTTGTTAACCGACTTAACAGGAGGAGGTTTCTCAATTAGACCGTATTTATATTTTTTTTTATGTGTGTTCGCAGATAACTTCGTCGTTTATGAACCGATTTTGATGATTATTTTTTTGTTGGAAAGGAGATATCCCAAGGGTGGTACCAGGATCTGATGATGGCATCCCAGAGAAATCGAGGGGAACCTTCGAAAATCGTAGTGGCGACTAGTGCGTTTGCTAATTTTTTCATTAAGTGCTTTAAAGCACTACTACTATTTAATTAAGGTCTGGAGTCGATCTGATGATGGAGCCGAAATACAGTCGAGGAAACTCCTCAACGATTTACAGCAATTACCTGGTGTTTGGGCTTGATTAATTTGTATTGATAAGAACTTTACACTTAGATGGGTTGTAACTGTCATTAGGGGTTTGATGATGAAGACGAAGGACAGTCAAGGGAACTCCTCAACGTTTTACAGTAGCTATTTCGTGTTTAGACTTAATTAATTTCTATTGATGATAACTTTGCACTCATTTGGGTTAAAAGTGCCATTACAGGTCTGATGATGGAGACCATAGACAGTCGAGGGAATTCCTCAACGATTCACAGCAGTTACCTTTTGTTGGGCTTACTTCATATGGTTCAATATGTCAAAATGTTCAGTTCATACAAAAATAATACCTCATTAAGATTGAAGTTTTACATAGGAATAACACTACCTACTAGGCCGTCGTTTCCTAATCCGAGAAGCATCCCTATTAGGTCTACCCATCACTAAAAGTAGAAAAATAAAATATTTTTTTACCAAAAAAAATCCGACTTCAAAAAACAGGAAACTAAAAAAAGTAAAAACAGCTCTAAAAAGCAAGAAACTTCAATTAGACCTTCTTTAAAACTGATATGCGTATCTAGGTAACTAATAATATGATTTCAATTATTTCTTGGTTTCTAGAGCTGTATTTACTTTTTTTCAAGAATAAAGTCTCCGATCAAAAGTTAATTTGATTTCAGTGAATACTTTCATAAAAGTAAATCACAAAATAACGCGGAGTATCCCGGAGAGACTTTATTAAATTGTCTATTAACGCACCTGTCTAAATTATATTTTTTTCAAAGAAATCGTATTGGAATAGCAAACTGTGACGTCACTGTTATTTACCGTCGATTCAGGGTATATTTACTTTTTAAGTCTCAATAATTAGGAATAAATATACTTAGATAACATTTTTTTGGTTGGTTTTAATGATTAATGTTTATATGTTTACAAGAACTGTGTGTATGTTTAAAAGTACAAATGTTTATATGACATAAGAATTCGCTGTCTTTATACGTATGATACAAATTACTTCATCTGTTCTATGTTTTACAATCTTCTGTAATTTTACCTGTTTTTAACACGAACTATGTGTGATACCCGAGCAAAGTACCGCAAAGTACTGCAGAGTAAGACGTATTTACCTTCAGAAAGTGAAAACATAATTACAGTTCTCTTGATAACTTCCGAAATTATCGTGACACCGCTAACATAATTAAACAAAGACTCATCCATGCCCGCCGTTTGCGTTGCGTAAATTATCTCACTCATTGTACAAGGGTAAGGCTCGCTCAATCGGCTTTGTTCTTTACTTTGAGCCTCTAAGATCGTTTTTAGTTTGTCATTAAAAACTTTCCTGTTGTTATTATTAACACCCTTTAGTGTCCTGCTGCAGGACATAGACTAACTGCCGTACTCAGAGACGTCAATTAAGTTTTAATGACAATTAAGTCTCTTGCTGTCACTTTCATATGTATAGTGCTAAATAGAGAAGGCAAGAGCAGTCAATCATTGATGTTACACTGCGTAAAGACTTTACACAGCAACATAAGTAAAAGTCGGCATAAACGCTATTAAATAACACAGACACACTTTTTAATGTACGTAAAAGGTTCTAAAGAGAGTAATTAATATGAAATCATAAAATAAAAAACTGACATTCTGTCACCATCAACATATTTAAAGAAAAATCATATTCCAACATTTCGCTTAATAGACAGGTACAGAAATGCAACGCGAGTATTCCGTAGACGTGTTTATTTTGTAAAATGAATTTACTCATATGAAATTAAACACACTAACCAAGCTGACATCGTTTGAACCGCTTGCTCATAATGCATGTTCCTTCGCATTTCCCTTTTCCGCCGTTACGTAGCTCACAGGCGAGTGGAATACCGATAGACAGAAAAGTTTAATTCCCCGCAAATCCGCTCTCTAATTAGTACACACAACACTCGACATTAAATACTTGTCTCGTAGAGCCGTGTGTGTGTACTTTACAAGTACAGTACGTGAGTGCAATTGCAATTAAAATTGTGTTGCCTTAGGTAGCTATGTACACACGCCTGCACACAAACCGTCGAATTTCCTCAATAGATTTTGAACGATATGTTTTTGATATATGGTTGAAATTCGACGGTTTTGGATAGTCAGAGTGCAGGCGTTGGTACCTACATATTAACTACCTGTTTCAAGTAAGACCTGTTGTTATTAATGTAACTTTGGAAAGATTAAAATTTTAACAAAGCTAATAGTGCAATAAATACATCACTTAATATCAACACCAACTTATACCATATTCAATACAAATGAACACATAAAAATTAAACAAATGTAAAAGGATCTATAATTGCAACATAATTGCATATTGAATCAAAATTAGTCACTTGTCCCACTGTCTCGTTATCTTTGTCGAAACTACAATCAAGATCAAAGAAGTTACGCAAAAGGGACGTCCTTGTAATAATCTCATAATCCCCTGGAGCCTTTCCGGCTCCTTAATCAGACAGTACTTACACAGCGGTCGTCTTTTCTTAATTTACATTGTCTAAATTCAAATATCTATATATATAAAATTCTCGTGTCATAATGTTAGTTGCCATACTCCTCCGAAACGGCTCGATCGATTTTTATGAAATTTTATATGTATATTCGGTAGATCTGAGAATCGGTCGTAACCTATTTTTCATACCCCTAAGTGATAAGGGTGGTCCACCCACATTCTTCTTTTACAATTTAATTTTCCTATACAAAATGTTCAACGATTTGTTTGTTTTGTTGTCATAGAAACTGTCAAAGTGGTACGAAGTCCGCCGGGTCAGCTAGTATTTCTATAAAACACACGGGTAATCGTGCATTAAACCATTTAAAACAATTTACATGAACTACAACACGGTTGGTTAATAATAATGATGTCAACAGTTCAAGTTAACCACACTTAAAGACAAGGTGAAGCGAGTTATTTTCAGGGTTATGGAAACGCAATAACGTGTACAGAGAATACATATTAGAATCGTTTTATATAATCAAACGTTTGTAAACTTAGATTTAAGTATAATTTGTGACCGAGTTACATTGTAAGTCAAGACTTTAAAAAGAGTTACTTTCAGGTTAAAAAAAAAACAAAATATCGCGGTGCGTATATTTTTTTTAATGTTGACGTTATAAAGTCGTACCCTTGGTATTTTTGCATGCGATTCGTTGGGTGTATTAACAGCCAGTACCGACGGCTTAACGTGACTTCCCAAGGAGAGCTCAAGATAATTGTTGAGCCCTATCTAGGGAGATGCTATCGCAAAAGTTTCGTAACCTTCACAATTGTAACCTCGCAAACTCTTCGAGTCACCGAGTCAGAAATTATAAGGATAACTGATTCACTGACTTGTTCCATGTCGTAACTTAATATATACGAAATTTGTACATTATGGAAGAATTGGCGATGAATTATGGTCGGAAAATGTGGGCATTTTTAAGGGTATTGTAGCGAACGAAACATTATTTTTGATGAGAATAATAATGTTGACAGGGTGCCCAGTATGAGTTTTGTTTACTATTATCCGTATCCATTCGATTACGTTTACGAAAACGAAAATTAGTATGGCATTAAAGCGGCGCCTCCGGGCGACATACGAGAAGAGTTAAAATTTTGCCATACAAATGATCGTTTTCGCTAATGTGAACGAATGGCGAATGAAACTCACACTAGGCCCTCTATAAGGAACATATATTTTTCTAATAGAGTAGTGATTTTTAGTAATCACTAGTTGTCGCCCGCGACTTCGTTCGCGAAGACTACACTACCCCACAGGAACCTGTTACCGTCATAAAAAGTATCATATGTCCTAGTCCGGGTCATGGTCTGTCTATGTGCAAAGTTTCATCCAAATCCGTACAGCCGTTCTCGAGTTTTGCGCTTAGCAACATTCATTTTTATTTATATAGATTATTATTATTTAAAAAAACTTTTTAAAAAAATTAAAACCCCATTTTTTAAACTGTCGAACCAGATCAGTTTGGTGACTGTATGGAGCTCTGAATCTCTTTCGCTCAGTCTTTGGACAGCTATCATCTTATATTTAACGGCCCGGTCAATCCCTGAAGGAGAATAAAGGCTTCAAAGTAAGCTCGTTTGTATGAAAATGTGACGTTGTTTAAAATAATGAGTAGCTTACAAAAACACAAATGTAGAAAAAATTTCCACAAGCAGGATTTGAATCTGCACCCTTCTGACATACCGGGTCAGGTGCTCTTCCAATTGAGCTATCGTGGTTCTAACCAGCCTGCCGAAATTATTCAACACTATTTACTTTTTTACTTTGAAAGCCAAAGGCGCCAATTCAATGTCAACAACTACCGTCATTAACATCTGATCATAATATTTTTACAAATACTAAAGATCAGTTAAGAAGGAAAATGTTTCAACATTTGTGTTTTTGTAATTTGTTTCGCAACAAAATTTGCGTAAAAATTATATAAACAAAACAAAAACATTTTATAAAGAGTAGCTTTTTTAGCTATTTAGTGCTTAAAAAACACATTTATCAAATTATTTAATAACACATGTTGAAAAGCACTTCCTTAAGGGTAGGGCACCAGTGTTTGACAGGTTTCTTTGATCCTTAGGAATAGTGGTCAGCAACATATTTTTTACTTTAGCAACATTTAAAGTCAGTCAAAGTCAACATTTTTAAAGGCGAAGTCAAAGTTTTTTATTCGAATAAACTTAAGAAAAGTGCTTTAAAATCGTCCAAAAATTTTTTTACCATCCACCACCACCACCATCATCATCATCATCATCATCATCAACATCATCATCATCATCATCATCATCATCATCATCATCATCATCATCATCATCATCATCATCATCCACCTAAATAAATTGTATACAGACCACTTTATAGCTCATCATCATCTAGTAAAATTTATATGTATTCTATATATTATTTATTAACAACGAAAACTGTTGTCAAACATTATTATTGAGCTTATTGTGTCGAATACTTTAGCCACTTAAACGTTTCTGGTAAAAAGACAGAACCAATATATCTAAATAACTAGGCCTCGTTTCCAAAACTGGCAAATATATTATTAACAGGAAATCTGGGCTAAAATCAACATGTAATTCGGGCAACAGTTATCGCGAACATAATCAACGTTGTTTTGTCCCTAGACAATACGACAGGAACTACGATTTGGTTGGCGTCAGATATGACATTTACCACTTTCCTAACCCTAATTTTTATGACAGTAGAGTTCATTATAGTTGGGATGGTGCTTTTGTTAAGTTTGCGCTTACCTAATTTGCAGCTCACTTCCCATGTATGCACCCGTTTTGTATTTATAATTTTCCATGTCTTTGTTTTATTCAAATACAAAATATTCTGCTGCTCTCTATATGTATGTTTCTAGCGTCATATTTGTATTCCATCAAGAAAAACACAAATACAAGCATTAACTAGGTAGAACGTGTTGTAGACTTAAAGATAAATGTCATCTCAATAAGAGGCTCCCACCCACGGCATGCAACGTGGATTACATTTTTTGTTTTAAGTGATAATTTGCTTCAAACTATTTGTAAAACACAACCATATTCAATAATTTTAATAAATTTTATTAATAAATTTACAAATCATATGTTATTTTTTATTAGTATATAATTATATACTACAGGAGTTTACTGCAACAAACTTACGAATCTCTTAAATCATGAAACAAATTAAAATATAGGTGCATATACAAGTATCGGTACAATTGGTACCAATTTCATCTGCAAATTAAAATTTCATTTACGACCCTTTTTATGTTAGATATTTTTTATTCCACCCATAACATCGCATATCGCTCCCAAAAGCTTCATAATATATGCAGCACCTTATATTTACGCGATGCCCGTAAAAGCAAACGGTTGTATAAACAAATAAATACATCCTCCTTTGTCGCGACTTATTGTTACTCAACGATATTTCCAAAAAAGTGTACCTAAGCAAAATACACAACATCGACCTAAAGAAATAGTTGTTTGTTACACCAATAGGAAAAAGGTAATAGTAGGTAATAGGTAATAAGGTAATAGGTAAAAGTATACCACAGTCAAATAGTGGGAGTAACTCGTGGCAAAACAGGTTTTGTATGTAATATTTGACTGGGGCATAGCGGGAATATAGCATACCGTACCGCAGGATAAGCCCTAAACCGGGATTACTTTTCAATCAAGTGTCCCATTAATCATAGATATTATCTTTCAAGTTGACTTATGTGTGTAAAATAACGTTGATCCTGAAGCTTGTCCCACAAGGGACACCTATTACGTATGGGATCTCTTGATTACGAAGTATGAAAGTTTTGTTTTTGTTAGTCAAATAGAACACAGGATACAGTTTTGGTTCTTACTAATAAATACTTAAACGGGCAAGTTCTAAGCGAATAGATTTTTTCCTTACTTTTATATTAGTATAAAAAAATGTTTGTCCTTTAACCAACATTTTCTGTGAAATCGTACTCTTAATCAACCTACTCTTTGGGAATAGGCTGATGTATTATCCATAGTCGGCCTCATTCACTTTCCACGCATTTCTACCATATCGTCGATCTAAATTAAATTCCATGGCACTTGTCATTTAGCTACAAAATGCTCGATTTGAAATCAGCCGTTAAGTGACAGACCATAAAACGAGTAAGTGGTACGGAATCAGGGCAAGTAACAAATTACAACACAAGTGTTCTGCACTACACATGTCCGACGGGTATTATGTAAAAGTTGCGGCAACGTCCATAGACTTAATTAGTGAGATACTATCGCTTCCTTGTTCCTACATCCTCTATGTAACTGCAACTGTCAATTGGTCTGCTATACATTTTGTTTGCTGAACCGGCGGGCGACTCTATTCGCGACAACTTTTCCTTTTACGTTAAGTTTGACGTAATTAATCTTACACCCCCGTATTAATAAACAAAGTGTAAGCTTGGAGTAGTTACTCCGTGTTTTGTTCCCGTCATGTAAACTTCATTTCATGTTAGAGTAAAAGAGATAAAACACGGAGTAACTACTCCAAGCTTACACTTTGTTTATTAATAAGCACCACAGTGTTTTAAATTTTTTTGTACATGCATGTTTGGATGTTAGATCAATAATCTTTAGTTATTGTTCTAACATCCAAACATGGTATAGGTATACCATGATAGTAAAAATATCAAGGCGTGATCATTCAGCCAGAACGGAAGATCTTGCAATATTTTTGGGAAGTCTTATTTTCTTTATCTTCTCTTCTCTATCTACAAAGTACAAGTTACTGTATTTCGAAATAAGCATGTATAACCCAATTTATCCAAGAATATAGATAAAACAACCAAAATGCTCATATAAAATTTAACCCTCAAACGGAAGAAACGTTGATTAAAGAGTTTGTCTTTGAGCGCGCGTCTATTTTTTTTTACAATTCACCACATGTAACAAACAGACAACATTAGAAATTTAATTGGCACAAACTACATCGCATATCTACTACAATAATTGCTGACGATATCAATAGCATAATGTTTATATAATTCAAGTATACAACTTGTCAGTGAACACTTACGCAAAAAGGGTAACAAAAACGAACAATAATAAACAAAACATCGCCTCGTCTGCCACAGTGTTCGGTTAAATAGATCAGATGCTGTTCTGTGGAGCATTTCCAACTATTCACGCGTCATTTGATGCGTACCTACTTGCCAGTAATGTACTGTCTTCAACAGATTAAAATTACAAACGTGTGCAGTTAGAAAAGAGATATTTAGTTTTTATGGACGGCTTACGGTGAAACAGTGTGCGTTCTGGTATGATGAGTGATGGTGGCATGTGTAACTCGTCATCAAATATTGATTATGTTGTGGTTTTCGGTTTTCAGAAAATACATGTAAATATGTAAGGTATTTTCAAGGTGGATTCGATCCATGGCTTTAAATCATTATACTCGGATTGCAAGCTCAAAGTTGTAGTAAACATCAAAATTAACTATATTATGAAAATATAATGAAATGGTAGTTAGCTACTACCATCAAAATTCAGTACCAACTCAAATTCGATGGGTCATCTCCTGCCAACTTTGCTTGCCTGATGGAATCACAAACTTGAATTGAACGGGATTCGCCCGTTACTATTGAAATTGTCTAAAATAATATCAAATTCAATATCAAAACATTATATTATTTGAAGCGTTCTTATCATCTCGAGCCAACTCAATGCTATTTCAATTCTTCTACTAGGTAATACAAAATATTTATCTGAAATCAACAGAAATCACATTAGTACTATTACAAATTATGGCATAAAAAAAAAATAGGCCACTTGTAGGTATCAATTTACGGCATCGCAGACTAATGGGAATATCACTATAAAACTATTGGAGGAAAACATGATATATTCCAATTTCCGTCGTCCTATAAATAGGTCTAGTCGCCTCGTTTTATAACTGTTTATTATAACACTGTAATAAACGATAAATTCTATATCTACCAGAAGGTAGGTATAGAATTATTGGCACCATAGGAATTACTCTGTTTTGCACAGATTTCAAAAAGAATTTAAAAATAAAGAACTTTTACTGCAGAGGAGAAATTAACATTTATTTGTGACGTACGATCAAGTTGCATATATTCATTAATAAGTGAATTAAATAAAAAAATAAAAGAATGTTAACGCAACAAATTCAAAGTAACCTAACTTCGAATTTCCCCAACTTCGAATTACTCCAACAGTATAATCACAAAACAACTAGAAATTACCCAAGTTACACCATCTAACTGTGACAAATCAGTAAACCCTAATTACATTTTAATACCAAATGTCTAAACGCAGCACGATGTCGTTTCGTCAAATATAAAAATAATGACAACAAACCTTCACACGGTGCGAACATAAAATTGAATGGCGAGGACTTTCTCCCTTATCTCCGCTCACAAGATGGATCTCAAGTCTTATCTAGGTAATATCGTACGAATATAGCACGTCGTGTAGTTGCGAGCCGTGGCCGAGACGTTACGTGTCGTATCTCGTCATGGCATCTGAAATATCGCGATGCTGTGTTGAAATCTTTGAAGACTGGAGGCATCGATTATGTAGCACCATCACTGATTTGCGACAATATATTTTATTTCTTTCTAATAATGATGTGCAGAATATGTTCACGACAGAAGATTGGGCCAAATTATAAATACTCTTTAAGAATTAAGGTGTTAAAAGGTAAATATATCCAAGACGGACGAATTGCTTGCGAAGTCTGTTAAAAATAAAAGGCAAGAAGGCTTTGGGAAGCAAATGAACTCTCACATTATTTAAACTCTTGCTGTAAGATAATGAAAGTGAAAATCCAAGGAAACACTAGCTTAGCACACATGTTGTTGATGGATATGAACGTAAATGATGTCCTCTACTTCAACATTTAGAAAATGTATTAAATCTGTTCACATCCCACCCAGATGTTACATCCTAGCGTGGCTGCAATACTTAGGATAAAGTTTGAAAATATTTTCCACAAAATACAATATTATTTTCCACTCTGAAACCTGAATGCATTCTGAACAGGCTTGGTCAGGTTTTCCGCGTCAGGAAATCCAATATCCCTTCGCCAGAAAGTACAGCAGGTGCATGCTGTATAAACACTAAAAATAAAAATAAACATAAGCGTTGCATAAATCAGAACAATAACTGTTTAGTTGCAGAACAGTAGTTTTACTGTTCTGAACTATAACTGAGTCCCAAGGTCTGTTTCCAAATGTGCAACATCCTTGGCGCGTAATGACTTCAATACATTGTCATCGTTACATTAAGATACAATGACTCTTAACTAAAAGCGAATACAGTCCATTTATATTCACATTAAAGTCAGTCGCAGACAATAATTTATTAGGACATCAGAAGAACAATACTTTAAACTAGCTTTGCTGGCTCTCCGCCTAGATGATTAAATTAGTTGGCGCCTAGCCGCATTCGATTACAGATTCCCTATAGCACTGCTCAGTATTTCTTCCTTACCGCTTCATTAATTTTAGGTCGGAGTTCTAATGTTTTAAACAAAAATGTATTTTAAACTTATCAAATTGTGTGTTATTATGTGTCAACAAAAATAATATAAGAAGTTGCGTTATTTAAAAAAAAATATTTTTTTCCGAGAGTAAATTGATAAGGCTACCTTCACCATCAGTATCATCATCTTTAGCCAATATTAAATAAATAAATACTTTTTACATTCACACCAATTTATTGAAATACACATAATAATATATAAACAGTCATGACTCAGGTACAAATGTGCTTGTATTCATCACACAAACATTTTGCCCCTAACGGGAGTCGAACCCAGGGCCTTAGAGATGGCCACTCCGCTACGGAGGTCGTCAAAATTAGACCACTGCTGAACATAGGCCTCTCCAAGTGCACGCCACAAAAAACAACCAAAAGCCTATATTAATATACAAACAGGGAAAAAGTTCTTCATATAACGTATAGTTAGTGAGTGAGCTTGACCATGAATACTAAATCTGCAGCCTCAGCTCATAAATATTTTATGAGGCAACTAGTTTTATAGTTCGCTCGTGTAATGTATTAAAGGTTTTGAGAGCAGGTGACATTGACCAAAACGGGAAAATTAGTATATCTTATATTGTTTTCTAAAGTTTACGCGAACACTACACATTGAAATGAAACAACTTTTACGGATCTACTCGCGTTTATTTTACACATTAGTTTTAATTAATGTTTATCCTGACGTTTCGAACCCTTTGCAGGGTCCGTGGTCACAGGGAGACTGAGGTGTTGGTCGTCTTATAGTCTTTATAGGATAAACATTAATTAAAACTAATGTGTAAAATAAACGCGAGTAGATCCGTAAAAGTTGTTTCATTTCAATTAGTATATCTTTTTAAAGAAACACATTTAAAATTACTATAGTTACGCTTATTCTACAGTAAAATTATGGACTGACTTTAATTTGCATGGTTTCATAAAATTTTCTTTGCTTTCCTAATGCTTACTTAGTTCAATATCGAGATGTTAGTTAGCAAACCAGCAAATATTGATCATGCATATTAAATCAAATATCAGCCGGCTATCGAAACTAACGTCTTACCGTGCCTTTGAAAGCACTGGTGCGTGTGGTGGGTTATTGCCTTTTCTTTAATGGGAGTAGAACGTCTTTCAGCTAATGATGACTATAATTTTCTGAGAGATAAAGGAGCTATAACAAAAAATACCAAATTAGTAGCCTCTTTCTTCTCAGAAAATTTGTGTCTCGTCAGTCATGAAATAAGTATTTCGGGTAGTAATATTGCAACTTACCAAACAGTGAATAAATAGACATACATACAAACGTGCTAAAGTCGTGACGACACGTTTATCACGTATCACGTATGTACCAAGTTACCTACTTTTGCATGTCTCTTGTATTATTTTCTTTGGTATATAGTAATTATCGTTATTTCACTAATTTTAGTGCATATTCTGCGACGACATTTGTCGTGACTATCGATCGCTAAGGCCTTGTACGAATCACGCCGTTGCTAAATGAAATGCAAATTTAAATATTACAATTTCAGTGCAATGATGAGCATGTGTGAATCAATGTTGGTATTTCGTTAGGATTTTGACGCAATCGCAAGGTCATGATGATATTAGAAAGTTGGCGATAACAAGTGTTATAAGACTTCTATTAGCGGTTCTACTAAAATATATTTCAAACGGGCAGTGCTCTTGTCGCAGTCTTACTTATATTAACACCTGTTTGTGTATATAAACTTGTGATATTAATGCATAAACAAAAATATTTGAAAACTAGTTGCCGCCCGCGACATCGTTCGCGAAGATCCCACAGGAACCTGTTACCGGGATAAAAAGTATAATAAATCCTAGTCCGGGTTATGGTCTGTCTATGTGCAAAGTTTCATCCAAATCCGTTCAGCCATTTTCATGTGATGTGCGGTCAAATAAACAAACAGACAAAAATTCTAAAAACTGTTGGAACGTGTTCTGTTATCGATTCCAAGTATCTCCAGCCAACCTTTTTTCGAATATCTTCCACAGACTTTCGACCCTCTTTAGCTTTTCTTTATATGTATAGATAGATAGATAGATTGTGTTTTCTTTAACACACATGTCCTTTTTATTTGGAAACATTGGCAAATACTGTGAACATCGCAAGTGATTTTTTTTAAAAATCGAGTTCCTTATTCGATATCGAAGAAAGCTATACATCACATAAGGGCAATGTGGGAGGTACCTCCACTAATAACTAATAACTCTTAATCGCCTCTGTGGTCTAGTGGTTAGGACCACTGCGTACCCGTTTAGACCCAGAGGTCCCGGGTTCAATTCCCAGCGGGGGGTACATGTTTGTGTACTCGGTTTGGTTGGTGGTAGGGCTTGTTTGCCCGCCTGGCTAGGTACCACCATCTATCTTAATATGTCGCCATAACTTAAATGTTTGTACCATTATTGTGTTCCGGTAGCTAGAGATAAGATAGCTAGTGCCTCAGTTCAGAAGTTGAGGATTCCGGGTGAAGTGCGCTTCCACCTTCGGCCTTATCACCACTTAACATCAGCTGAGATGAAGGTAACCCGTAAGATATAAAAAAACTGAATAACTATATGTTTTAGTAAGTTTTGTTCATGATCTGATCTAAAAATTATCAGTCAATGGATTGATTTACCATGATGAATTAATTTGATTTATCATCGATCACATAACCTAACAATGTCGTTGTAGAACATCAATTGTAGAGAATAATTCTAGTCCTTAAGCCTAACACGGACAACCAAGCGTATATAATTTCAGACCATTCTATTGTTCAGCGTTGGGGACAGAACGTGATATTACGTTATCTTTGTGTCACATATCTGTCAAGGGTTCGCGTTATCAAATGCGTTGTTTCATTCAATTTTCTCGTGCGTCTGCAAGAGTTTCTGATCTTTCTCTTTAGCTTTTCCTTTGAATCTGTTCATAATAAACAGTGTAGGGAAAACGTTTGGTATGTGGAGGAAACTTCTTTAAATATTACGATTAGCATTCACATATTTTGAAAAGATAAGATGTCTTTATCAAAATCATAGCATGCAACGATCGATGTATGCAATGTGTAAAGCTTATTTTCTCATACGGGGATAGTTAGGAAAATTCGAAAACTATAATTTCCAGTTTTATTGCTTGGGTTAATGATGAGGATCAAATGTCTTAAAGTAGAAGCTCGATAACGCGTTGGCGCCCGATCTGCGATTGCTAGGCAACGTTCACAAAGGCCGTTCATCGAATGGGTGACCAAAATTTTATAAAACGGCACGTAAAAGCCTTGATCCCGGCTGCATTAGCAATCGTTAACAACCAGAAATCAGCACTGGGCGTGTTTATTGGCCCCTTCTTCCTGTAGTATTTCCATCAAAAGGAAAGGCCCAACAGTCGTGCCGCAACAGTGGGGTTATATAAATGAACTGATAATGATGATGCATATTGTGTTCAAATTATTTTTTTAGAGGAACGTTCGCATAGCGTAATTTTTACTGTCTAAAGTATTAAGTTTTCCTCTAAGGAGCGATCTTTCTTTCCACCGTGTATATTTGTACAAAACCTTTTTTGTTATTTACTATACAAATTTTATAATGCCGCGTATTGCCGCCGGTATTTCTACCTACAGGTACGGACTCGTAGTACTCATTATTATACTGTGGTACAGGTAAGCAAGCTAGAAGGGTCAGTATGAGTTTCGTTGAATACTTTTGAATGTAAGTATTTACTTATTTATTTTAACAATAGACTACATAGCTCCTTAGAACAAATGTTGATATTTCTTATGATTTTGGGCTTCCTTCGATCAATTCGGAACAAAAATGCATCTCAAAAGTCCTGTTTGCTCATACCTATACCTACATTTAAATTTCAAATAACAAAATCTGAAATACATTGGATGGCATCAACAACTTCAGCTCATTATGAACCTTAAATATTAAAAATAAAGATTAAATTAAGGTTGCAAAATATTTGTACATAATATTTACTGACGTCGCCACAAACGTCATTGTGTGTAGCTCCGTGGGCCCAAAGTCAGCGCCTCAAAAGTTATAATAAACTTGTAATGTAACACTACAGTTTTAAAAGTTCATTTTTAATTTAAAAAAAATTGAATTTTAAATTTTGAAATCTTGAGTCGCCTACCGTTTTTCAAGCGCTCATCGGGAATCTAGTACATGTGAGCTTGCCAATACTAAACCATTTAGATAGCGTGCTTGATGGTAGAATTAAAACTTAAAGGTATTTTAGGTAAAAGGTTTAAAGGTATTTTAAAAAAGATGCTGAGTGTGAGATTACTTAAAAACACACTTTTTATATTTACCGTTCACTTTTGTACATTAATTTATAGATAGAATTGGTTTGGAAGTTAGAGCCAATTAAGGTATTTTTACGATGTTGTTACTGCGCATAGACATACGTAAGTACTACATAAAACAATGGGGCATTACTGATTAGGGACGAGGTCTTCCTCCAGTGCCAGAAGCGTAGTTACAATCATCGTAAGCGGCATAGATTAGAATAGAATACAAACAATCTTTATATGGTAGAATACGTCACACATATATGTTCAAATCTCAGCAAATACATACGACGTGTAACAGAAAGGTGTTGTAAAAATTAAAAGATTCAAAGTGTATCTGATATAGATCTTATATTCTGAGTTACTGAGACATAATTATTAACATTAATTTGTTATGTAATTTTTTTTTTAATTTTTTTAACGGGTAAGAACAGCGCCTTGATCTCACCTGATGTTAAGTGATGATAAGGCCAATGATGGAAGCGCACTTCACCCAGGATCCTCAACTAGTGAGGTACTGGCTATCTTATCTCTAGCTGCCGGAACACAACAATGCTACAAACATTGATGTTATGGCGACATATTTAGATAAGATGGTGGTAGCTAGCCAGGCGGACAAACAAGCCCTACCACCAACCAAACCGAGTACACAAACACCGCTGGGAATCGAACCCAGGACCTCTGGGTCTTAGCCACTAGACCACAGAGGCGGTTAAATATATATTTGTACACTTACATTTATGATCACTGCTGCTTGCTTATGCGCGCCTGACGCGCGTGACTTCACTAATATAAATATTTAATTTAAAATTGCATAACAAATTTAAGTTAATAATTTTGTCTTAGTAATAGCACATACAAAATCTATATCGGATACACTTTGGATCTTTTTTTTGGTTGTATATTTTTTTACACACATATACGGATTTTAATCTTGAATCGACACTAGAACTGTAAGCAGCAAAGGTCATTGAACACTGACATTATGTCAAAGCAACTTCAGTTAAGTTATTATGACATGGTTCCATAGTACCGCGTACAACTATATAACCGTACAAGGAAAGGCCAAGATAAAACCAGTCAAACTTTTTATCGAGTCCTTTACCAAAGTTTACTGGTAAGTAAATAAACTTTAAAAAACAGCATTATGCAAGGCGTTTTCCTGTCGACCTTAGCACCGTTGTGAATTGGCAATGGCACCAGATATGCCTAAGCCGATCATGCGGGCAATTACTCAATTGTGCACGGATGCACGGCTCTCGTGTTAAATGTACCGTCTACTTTTTTTATAATCAAACATGAAGTTCAGATTTTAAATAATACAAACATATTTTGAACTTAAGGTGACACTCCATTGAAGCGGAACTGACTGAGCCTTATGGAAATTAACCAATGGGTCCCTTTATTCTAACGACGTTTCTAAAATAAAGGGTTTCTATTGGTTGATTTCCACACAACTCGGCTCAGCTCAGCTCAGCTGCGCTTTACCCTAACTATTAAGCGTGGCGACACCGCACCGCATCGGACCGCCTCTCAATCCAATCCGAACTCCTCGGAGAATCTGGTAGGGGACGGGGGGGGCATTCTTGCAGGATGCCATTCCCTCTAGAAACCCTCTTACGATGTTTTGAACACACGACTTGAAGAATCTTTTAAGTTTTTCGATAACTACAAAATTTCCGGTAACTCATTAAAGTCGCCGTCATTACTCTTTAATCGGCGAACAGCAAATTATCCGCAAAAAACAGCCCGCTACCGTAGCCCATGGAAGCATGCGACACTAAAGAAATCATGCTTCCTCTAACAGTCTAACTAAAGGGATATGTATCCCTTCCTGCCTGGATGATCAGGCATAGAAGAATGCGCGCTTGATTCCATTTTGTGATTCAGTGAATCTAACTAGAAATAGGTTTGAGGGTGGTAGCCAATGGCCATCCAGATGTATCCTGGGCAGAACACCAGGCGTTCTTTCTTCCACCACCTTTAACTAAGCGTGAGGTAATTGAAAAATTAAAAAGTGTAGGCGAGTCATCTGTGAAATGGAAGCCCTTTCGCACTTACGTTAGACATAAAATATATTCGAATATAGAACCTCTTTTTTTTTATGAGGCCGAGTAACAACGAAATTATCCTTTAATAACCACTCATCTACTAGTTACTCAACCTTTATTTTCATACATTATCATAACACAACAAAAAAGCAAGTTCAGAAACCGTCATAAAGATAGACATTAAACATATTTATTACTCGTCGAGAACCGTCTATAACATCAAACAACGAATTATTACAGCGGTGTAACGTATTCAAAGAAGTTGTAGCTAAACAGTTTGGAACCTTATCATCCTTACAACAAATCACATAGTGCAACGAATCAAATTTAATAGTCTTGTTTGAATTCAATTAAGCGTTTTGGTGTGTTGCTCTCCGTTCAGACTTAATTCGAGAGTTCTTCATAACAACTTATAGTTGACTATGTGGTTGGTTTTGATTAGTTTCATTGTTCGTTTAATTAGATAACTAATTCTGAAGTGCTTTATGTCAATGAGTTTTGTTTTGGTGAGCTTTTCCTTGTGTAAAGGTGTATGAATTACCAAAAATATTGAGGATATACTTAAACAATGAAATATACATAAGTTTGATACAAGCCCTCATATTATTATTGCATCACGCACGCAAGAGTGCCCTTTCCCTACTATATTCTTTGAGGGGATCGAATTGGATGGGATTAGTTTGTTATTAAACAGCGTTATACACAAATAAAGGTAGGTATTGTTAAGAAAACTCAATATTTTTTTTTATAAAAATGGGTTACGCTTAGATTATTAGCAATCTAGGATGAGTTTTTTATTATTTTGAATTTTGCATTGACAATTCTATACTTACTTACATAGTTACAAGATTCTATTTTCTAGTAAAATTTCATCTAGAATTACTTTTTTAGGTTACATTTTTATTATTCAAGTTGAAACTAGCTACTGTGTCTAATTTCCAAACGAAAACGCAAGTTAATAATAAAAATGTTGTACGAGGCGGCGCGGAACAAAGCGTAGCGCAGTTATTGTGTCAAAGACCTCGACGCTAATAACAATAAAATGATCCAATCAATCGAATTGAGTTTTTCGTTCAACCGTTGTAGTGACTTTTTTTCATGAACATCTACAATTGTCAATTTACTTTGAATCCCGTTTTGACAAATTTCCTCAATAGACTTTGAACTTTATTATTAAGTTGTATGGTTGAAAATGTATTGAAGAAATTTGACAGTTTTGGGTAGGTTGATGTGCAGGCGTCTGTACATTTTGTGTCCGCGGACGAAAGATTGTATTTTTTTGTACTTAAATATTAAAATAATATTGAAGTAATAACCATAAAGTTAGTTACAAAACGAAATATTCCAACACTCCTCATGATTGGGGCAATTTGAAATAATAAATCTGTAATAACATTCATACAGTACGTAATAATAACACATTACACTCTATTACATTTTATAAAATGCGTTGTCTTTGAAGTGCCAATGTTGCAAGAGTAATTGCACATTTACTACTCTATACGAAACCGGCAGACGTATAGGAATAATTATTTCGTATACGCTATTATTCTCTTTAAAAATAAGGCCTACTTTACCGTAACTTGTTATTGTGAAATGACATATGCTACTTATGCTGTAATCTCTCTTAAATGTTTTCGACCTAAAGGTTTTGAAATAATCACTCACTAAAAATCACCTATATATATGCTATATATGTTATATACGTTTTAAAGAAGTCTTTTATGGGGGCAGCAAGAAACTTTAAGGGTTCCTCAAGTCTGAACGAAACACCGTCAGAGGGTTTCTAAAGGGCATGACGTCACGCAAGCATGATATGGCTCTTTCCCGCCTGCTCCATAAATAAACCCTGAATAAATAACACAATTTTAAGGCAGTCGTAAAACAAAAACAGGATGATGAAGGTATATGAAGGTGATGAAAGTAAAGAGTGCAAAATCCTCGGATAGTTTTAAGCAAAAAGTCAAGGAGCACTATCTATTTTTGACACCTTAATGTTATTATACATTTCTTTATAATGTAATACTTTGTCCATATAATATGTATTTAGTTTATATATATGTATTAAATTTATATGGCTGTATGTAGGTATATGCATTGTATGTATGATAATTAAGTATTTTTATATTGTGTGTAATATTTCATACACCATTTACCGCTAGTTTCTTAACTTTTTTGTCCAGTTCAACACATGGTTGCCTGGAAGAAATTGCTTTTTAGCGATAAGGCCGCCATTTGTACTTCTTCTTGTATTGTCCACTCTAAGTGTTTTTTATGGTGTACAATAAAGAATATTTACATTACATTACATTACATTACATTATATGCAACCCCCCGACGAGCCCGATGAAGCTGAAAATGCCGTCTGAGGCAAATCTTGGTTCTAAGTCTAGGTGATGATGATGAGTGAGGCTGACATGTCCAAAACAAATAAATTGCAGACCAGCTGCAATATAGGATATCCTAAAAATCCCTAATTAAGTTTACAAATAATATAAATTCACATGCGGTGTGTTATCGACGATAACTTATCCTCAAATGAATCCGGAAAACCCTTCTATAAAATATTATTCAAAAGTACTTTAAAGTCAATTATTTAGTAAATACTCTTTAAATCAAAATAGGATTTATTAAAAAACATACCTACTTTAGTTTATTTGAGACAAAATAAATTAGTGGTTATCGTTTGGAATACAAAATAAATAGGTATGACAGTAAACTAATACAAGGGTATTAGTTTCGTGGTATTGGATTGGAATAGATCACTTCTATAAATAGCTAAGCCAATCTTCAACAATAGGTCACGAGTCAATCAGTAGTCAGTACTCGTACTCTGTTGAAAAGAGGTTATCATTACTCATCCAAAGAGCCCTCCAAGCCCAATGATAATCCTGTAACTTCACCCCTTGTCACTCACATCTTGTGGACGTACGATCTCATGTCTGGGCACAATTTATATAATTTGAAAAAGACAAGTGTTGAAAAAATCCACGAGCGGGATTCGAACCCGCACCCCATGACATGCCGGGTCAGGTGCACTGCCAACTATGCTATCGTGGCTTAATCCAACTCGCCGAAATTAATCAACACTATCTACTTTTACTTTATAAGCCAAAGGAGCCCTATTCAATGTCGACAACTACGTCATAAACATCCGATTACAAATTACAATTTGTAATTTGTTCGCAACAATATTTGCGTAAAATTATATGTAAATAAATTTTACTTTTTTATTTTTAAGTGCTAATTGCTGCACTGAAGCTAAATTAAAATTTAAAAATACAGTGAAAAAATAAAAAAATATATAAATTTTATAAATATATGTAAATAATTTATTTAATCATTTTCTGATACATCTTGTCAATTGTTTTATTTTATGTTCTACGTACGTCTTTTTAATAATTTTTAACTAATACTTTTATTACAAAAACACAAATGTTGAAAAAATTTCCACGAGCAGGATTTGAACCTGCAACAAGATCCCTTCTGACATACCGGGTCAGGTGCAAAAAGTAAATAGTGTTGAATAATTTCGGCGGGCTGGTTAGAACCACGATAGCTCAATTGGGACAACACCTGACCCGGTATGTCAGAAGGGTGCCGGTTCAAATCCTGCTCGTGGATATTTTTTTTTCAACATTTGTGTTTTTGTAATTGTTTCGCAATAAAATTTGCGTTAAAATTATATAAATAAAACAAAAACATTTTAATACTTTTATGCTTTTACCACCGCTGTAAGCTCGTCGTTAGTTAGCAAAGCTTAGATGACCTAAATGGCCTAAGACTCGTCAATTTCGTAGTAGCCGACTAATGTAGAAGGAAGACTTATACATTTTATTTGTTCATTGTATTTAAACGATAATAATAGGTTAATAATAGGTTCACATTAGTAATTAATACACAGCACTGTAACATAAGTAACTACACTAAAGAAAAAAATAATTAAGATAACTAAAGACAAAATAAAACCTATAAATAAATAATTGTTCATTGTAGTATTACCTAGTATCTTCCTCAATACCTACGCACTTACTATAAATGAATTCGTTTATTTCGGGAGTGTCTGCCGTCTGCCACGCCTGATCATTACGAACTGAATAAGTTCCGTAAAGATCTGGCCGACAACGCGCAATTTTTCATGTCGCCATATATAAATCAGCGTGCTAAAGCTGAAAATAACGTCCACGTGTGGCGAAGTTCGACAATGTATGTTATACAACGTTTAACAAGAAAGGCGTTGTAAAATAGAATAGAATAGAATAGATTTTTTTTTATTAACATACACACTTAATTATAACAGTTATACAAAGGAAAAAAAACAGATAGGCAAAAAAAAAACAGATGAATAGTAAAAAATAAAATAGGCAGGTAGTGTGTGAAGTTAAAGGGCCCTGTCTCAGCATAAGCGACTGTGTCATTCGTGGATGTTCAAAATGACACAGAAGCGCTGTTATTCTGTTAAAAATGAAAAGACCCAAAGTGGACATCATTATTAACTTTAATTTTTTTTGTTATTTATATATATTATTATATCACAAAAATATTTTTCGAAATTCTTACAGTAACTAAAACTATTACGAAACTAAAAAATGGCGTCAAAAAATTCCTCCGCGTCGCTGTCGACTGGTAATGTACCCAAGAGACATTTGTTATACAATTTTTAATTAAATATTTCTATAGTGACGTCACATCAAAATAAACACGTCACAGCCCTAGTGATTTAGTAACGTCTGTGTACTGTACTTACATTTATGATCACTGCTGCCTGCTTAAGCGCCTGACGCGCATGTTTTCACTAATATGAATATTCAATTTACAATTGATATGATAAATTAAAGTTGATAATTACGTCTTAGTAACAACACATACAAGATCTAGATCGAATGTACTTTGGATCTTTTCATTTTTACCACACCTTTCTGTTACACGTCGTTGTATAGATAGAATGGCCAACAGTGTGAATCTAATACTTTGGCATAAGACATTATCGAACAGAACTATGAGGCCCGATTTCTCAATCCTCAGTTAAGTTTTATCCAACGAATAACATTGTCATTGTGACATATTTTCTAAAGAGAATTCGTCATTATGTGAAAACTATACAATGTACCTATAAACTTTAACTAACTAACTATTGTTGGAGCAAATAAATTATTTTCATTTCATTTCATAATGCAAATACAATAAATACCTATCATACTTTTGGTCATTTAATTTCTTTATCATTACAATATTCAGGAACTGCAGTCCGCGACCCAAGACGCATTTTATGTTCAATAAATAAATTTAAACATTATTATATATTAAGTGTTGTTAAGGCACGTGAACATACATTGTAAATGTTAATAGATCACAACAGTATGAACTAATATATTTTTTCATAGTTTAAAAAAGGTTGTCAACCATAAAGACGCTTACAATGTAGATATTTTAATTTGGTCGTCCATCCGCTGATCCGGTATTCCAAAAGTTGCTTTGCCCTAAACAACCCGAACACGCAAGTCACTGCGCCAAGTGTCGTCCCAACTGGAACAAATTAATCCGCTGGTCTATCGACAAGTCTGACTGTTGGATCAAAGCCACAGAAGCCAACTTCAATTGGAATCAAACACGCTATCAGTTATAAAGCGATGACAGGCGCTATATCTAAATGGAGCCGGTAGAACTAGGGGTGGTAGATGTTTCAATTTTAGTTGTCAGCGTTTGACATATAGCTATGGTAGCTACAGATTTTTTTGTAGAGATTTTGCTGATAGCCACTGGGCATTTTCAGTGCGTCACCGGACTTTTTTGGGGTCTGGTACCTCAAGCCGTGTGAAACGAAGCACTGTCAGAGGTTTTCAAGAGGATTCCCTCTTCGGCATCACGCACTAATGCATCACCGCATTCCCTACTAGATACTCCGAGGGGTTCAGATCGGATCGGAAGCTACAGAAGCTTACAGAAACATGATTAAGTACCTACTTATTAAGTACTTACTTATTGTGATTTTATTATATAGACAAGTAGGCAAATGCCTGTATGTCTATATACTACCTGTTGTTAAGCAGAAGTGGAGTTCCGATGCAAAGACAGCGAGCAGGGATGACCTATGTTTCACTAACACTACATAATAAGGAGAATGAAGAAGGTAAGCTTCATACAAACACGCTTGAGCAACACTTACATAGACAAACTCTACACACGAAATCTCCCAACAAGCTCTCGCTCGGCTGAACCGAGCTGTTCCGAGAACCCTGTTTGTGAAAGGGTTTTTTTTTGGAGAGAGATTGTTGATTGCCTCAGACGGCATTTTCAGCTTCACCGGGCTTTTTTGGGGGCGGCGAGGAACGTAAAGGGTCCCTCAAGCCGTGTGAATCGAATCACCTTCGGAGGTTTTCTAGAGGGAACGGCATCGCGAACTAGTGCGCGTCCCCGTGCCCTATTTGATTCTCCGAAGGGTTCGGATCGAATCGGGGAGCGGAACAACCCGAGGGCGCCTCTAAAGGCTCGGACCTCGGCTCGGGTTGACCGGTCCGTGGTGGAGGAGAGAAGCGCCCAGGTACATGTCTGTACCTGGCGTAGAGCGCGTGTGAACCGGTTCTTCGTACCCTTGTTCTACGAGTACGGTGTCTTGGGCCTAAACTAGTGTGCATGTTTAGTGTATTCTGTAAATGTGTAGTGGCATTTAAAGGATCGGGCGGGGGTGAAACGACTTTAAAGTTTATACTGACACCCCCCACCAACCGTTAGGTCATAAAGTTAGGTGTCAGACATCCTTGCGCAAGCACAAGGGACCACCCGCGTCAGGTCATATCGCCAGATCAGGACACGCCGAAGCGCATTCTTCATCCGGTACTTTGAGACTAGTGTCTCGAGCGAGTTGCTCCGTGGACACGTATAAGTACACTACCTAATATCCAGATAGGTTACCGGAACTATGGGAGCTAAAGCTAAAGGAACGCGGTATGTATTAAGCTTATAAGGTCAGATTCTGGGTCTCCTTATATTTTGCTATAACAAGTTGCTTCTGATGTTCTTGAAATGTAATTTCATCACAAAAGTCTTAAGAATAATTATCACGGCTGAGTAACGTTATGTAAAAATAAGCCTTAGTCAATATTTACTTCATTTGAGTTTAATCTCATATTTCTGTTGTTGTTTTTATTATTTTATACGTACCTACCTGTTTACCAATTCCAGTACTTGTATTATAATCACATCATCAAATCCGGTTAGCTTTAACTTTAAGAAGATCATTAATTTTTTTATTGTAATAACACAGTCACAATCTTCTTTTTTTATCATCTCTTTTTTACCATACCTATGACCAATTATCCTATTTCACTTTACGTAGTTTAATCATTAAGCGTAACATATAATTGTTAACAATTATACGTATGAGAAGTTATATAACTATGAAGTGGTCTGATTTATATGGTGGTATGATTTCATATGGTAAATATAACGTGTCATTTATACGTTGATAAATAGAGAGAAAGATATTAAAAAGGGAGGTCTGTGCTGTGATACAATTACCTGCTTAAAATTTAAGCTACACAAATTTTGTTACGAATCAAATTACAAAAACACAAATGTTGAGAAAATTTCCACGAGCAGGATTGGAACCTGCACCCTTCTGACATACCGGGTCAGGTGCTCTTCCAATTGAGCTGTCGTGGTTCTAACCAGCCCGCCGAAATTGTTCAAGCTAAGCTAAGCTACACATTAATATTATATACCCTACTAAATATTTCACTTCAAGTTACATATTAATTATAATTTAACCAACTCATAACGAGTACATGCACTCATATAGCACCAGAAATGGAAATATATGGAATGTTTATGAATGGAGCGAGCACAGATGACAAGTAGGCTGTCACGAGTGGAAAGCGGATTCCATTCATGTCCATTGATAAACAGCCATCGAAATGTTTTAATTATGAGTACATATGAGTACAATAACGTATGTTACACTTCTATTTGAATATTTTTTCTATTCAATATTTTTTGACCACATATGCTTGCAGATTGTAGGTAGACCGCTGTGATTAAGTGCTTGCCTACATAACTCTAGCTTTAAAGAGGCTAAGTTATAAGTATTAATATATATTCAGATAACACATCAGACGCTTCCAAGTTAAACATTAACACATCGTTGACCGAGCGCGTACATGTAAGCGCCAAATAATAAATTCTATTGTGTCTGGTATTTACGGCCAACGATGGGTTAAACTTTGCTAAACAAAAAAATTATTTAAATTTTAAAACAATAGATAACAATAGGTACCTACTCAAGTCACAAAACTTCTAAATTGAATTTTATACAAAAATAAACCATGACTAATTTGATATACTTATTACGTTTTAAACAATCAAGCAAAGTTTATCTCGAGTTATCTTAGGCACACATCTCCTACGTGTAAGCCGTGTTAGACAAGATGACGTCACACCCGCGCCGTCGTCGTGCAAACGTGCACATCCTCAACTATCACCTGCCAGAAGGTCATTCTTTTTAAATTCTTTATACAAACTTTTTCTATTCCTTTACAGGAAACTTGGCTTTTATCTCACCTGAAGTGATGAATAAGGCAGAAGCGCAATTTACACGGAATCCTCAATTACTGAGGAACAGGATATCTTATCTCTAATTTTATCTTTAACACAAGAATGATATTAACATTGATGTTATAGTGACATAACATGAAAAACTGGTTGTCGCTAGCCAGGTGCATTGAAAACCATCCCTACACCAACATAACCGAGTACAATCATGTAAATCCCGCTGGGAATCGAACCTGGAAACTCGGTCTATCCTCCACAGAGGCGGTTCAACTTAGGTTGACGGATTATAACTTTCTTTAATTTCTATATTTAGTATACCTATTAATTTTGTATACATTTTATATATTATATACATTTTAATGTATATTCTCATATCATGTATATACCCGTAGGAAGTCTTTGGTACAAACATACTTGATGTAAGTCATCAAAACACCAAAGAATAAAATAATAAATAATTATAGAAGTGGAATTATGAACAAGTTTATTACATAACTACATTAATCACAGAACAGATAGGTAATAATAGTACTGTTTTATATAACTTGATTCAGGGCGCTGTGTAGTTACACAGCTTGCTACCCACTTGCCGATAGATGTAACCAAATAGACTATGTTTGCGGTGATAAAATTACCATGGTTGATACGTTTCGTGCTGTTTACAGTGTCCAAAGCTTTTAATCTGTGTCGTTTCTCGAAATAAAGTCTGCCATTGGGATTACGAAAGTTCTATCTTTACGAACTCTAAATTTAAAAGTGTCCGCTAGACGACTGAAGAGTGGAATTGGAAGTACAGACGCCAGCACATCACCCTATCCAAAACTGTCAAATTCTTTAATACATTTTCAACCATATGCCATAGTCATAAAGCTTATAAAGTCTATTGAGGAAATTTGACAGTTTGTGGTTGGTTGATGTGCGCCTGCACATTATTTTGCTGCTGATTTTTATAATAATATATGATTACGTTATTGTATTTTGTGTGTGTGTGTGTCAATAAATGTTTTTCTTTCTTTCTTTCAATTATGTCCCACTGTTAGAAGTTTCATTTCATAGCGGAATATATAATATACATGATCTCTTTTATGAACCACTATTAGTTTTTTGGTACGAACGGTACAAAACTAGGGATTTCCTTTACAATTTCGACGTGGGTTGAGTAAGGAATGAAAAATAAAAATATTGCTGTAGGTTGAGTATGGAATAGAAATGGGATGAGTAAGGAACAATTTATTCGTGGGATGAGTTCTCGTAAGATGAATACGGAACAACCCGAAAATTACGCATGAGGCAAACATAAAAAACAAAAAAGGACAAAACATCGCATGACCTATCAAGAATAAGCAAACTTGTACTCGTATTATATATCATAGATAGCATAGAATTTATCTATGTTTACGATCCTATAATGAGAAATTTGGAATCATTATCAGACGCCTTACCTTTTGCAAATACAAATAAATATTTTATCTAGTCTGTGACAAATATAATGTAATCTTATATTTTACAACTATGTACGAGTATGTAAGTAGGCAAAAAAATAGAATAATCTTTCACAGTACCTAAGTTAAGTAAAGTAAATAGCCTAAATCTACACACGCGGTAACGTGTCAAGCCAAGTTCAAGCCAACAGAACTGATACGAATTTATATTATAGCCTTCGCAAGTCCTAAAGCTGTAAGTTCTTATTTTATTCCTCCGGAAATTTTGCTGGCTGGTAGAAACCAGCCATCGAACATAGGGCTCTTCCATGACTGTTTTAGTAGGTACTTAATAATAATTCGTATATAAGAACTAGCCAAGTCAGACCTTAGGCTTTAAACTTGGCACCTATTTAGATCTTACTTCTTTTGTCGTTGAAGTCAACAACCAAGGCATATATCATAACTAGCTGGCCGGCGGACTTCGTACCGCTTTGACAGTTTCCATGACAACACTACAAACAAACCATTTTGTATTGGAAAAATTTCAAAAATCTAAAAAAAATTTAGGGGTGGACCACCCTTAACATTTAGGGGGATGAAAAATAGATGTTGTCCGATTCTCCACCCTAGCCGATATGCACGCTAAGATTCACGAAAATCGATCGAGCCGTTTCAGAGGAGTTCAATAACGTACACCGTGACACGAGAATTTTATATATTAGAAAGATATGGACCTTGGCTCTCATTTCACATTTATGTTTTTGATGGGATATTGTCCTCTACCAGTCAAAGGTCTCCATCATTGAAATCAAGTCATCGCTACAAGATGGGAATTAACTAAATCACCCGCTTGCTGAATGCGGGTTGGTGATCGTGATCACAAACCCGGGCTATGCGTCGAAAAATGGGAAAGACACTTTCCCGAACTGGGAATTGAACCTAGGTCCTAAAGGACCTTAGTAATCGGGCGGGTCCTTTGCCACTCGGCAACAATGCGTTAAAACCATCGAACGGATATAAATCTATTGTTATTACGTCGAAAAGCTAGGCTCGGCTAGACAGCACATAATCTATCATGGCAGCCTTGACCTCGTTCGTTCGACTGGAAAATACGTAGAGTATCAAAGGACTATTCCAGAGACATTCGCCATCCGTTCACGGACCCATCTTGGCAACGGTGCCAACTTTAAACACTGCATCTGACATTTTTTTAAACCTTGGTGGATGCGCACTTCACCCAGAAATTTCAACTACTGAGGAACTGGCTATAGTTAGGGTAGAGGCTACCAGTATTCTTCACTTTAAGGGTGCGCCGTCCGTAAGTGACAAGTGACATATATTTTATTTGAAATGTCTTCGTCCATATTTATTTGATGCCGCGCGGCCATACTAATTTGTATGAGGAAATTAACGTGTTAATTTAAAAAAATATAATTTAAAAAACCGCTCGTTAGATCAAAAATGTGAGACGGACGATTTACGGTTGGTGATTGTTTAGACAAAATCAGAGGTACAATTGTTTAGATAAACTTTAAGATATCAACTAAACTCCGCCACTCGTTTTCATGATTTTTGCCCAACTTTAAATCATATTGTAGAAAAAATTCTTCTCGACTATATTGTAAACACGTTCTTTTTGATACTAAATATATATTTTGTTTATGTAATACGATAGTATTTTCAATTATATCAACTTAACCGTCACTGCACTTTTGGCATTTTTTGGTCGGCGCACCTTATTTTCGTCGTCAAAAAATAACATAACTGCCCTATTATCTCTAACTGTCGGAACACAACAACGCTACTAACAATGTTATGGCGACATATTTAGACAAGATGGCGGTAGTTAGGCGGACTTTAGCAAGCCCTACCACTCTCCACTGGGAATCGAACCCAGAACCTCTGGTCTGAGACCGGTGGTTTTAACCACTAGACCACAGAGATGGTTGAAACGAGAGACGTTTGCCGTTCTGTAGGCTTAGCCAAAGTAACATTAAGAAAACGATAGCGAAGTTTAAAAGAATAAAATGTATGGGATTGAAATAAGCCGCGCCAAATCACGTGGTCAATCTTATGTCAATCCCATACATTTTATTCTTTTCGAACTTCGCTATCGTTTTCTTAATGTTACTTTGGCTACCGCCCCAGGACCCCATCTTGGCAACAGTGCCAGTCTTAAATGCGGCTTCCGACTTCCTATTATGCGCCAAACGACCTCCATACCATTTTCTTGATTACGGATTGCAACTAATTTATTTATTTATTATTATATTTCAATACACAACTATCCTTACAGACTAATCCAATGCGATAGTTGCTTATCTACTTTATTTACTAAATATATTATGTACTAATTAAATTTTACACAATTATACAATTTTATTATTAATTATTATTTATATTATTATTATTTATACAACTAATTATATTATATAATTATTATTTATATATTATATTACACATAACAATTGCATTTTATACATTATCATTATTTATTAATCCACATAACAGACTACGTATAAAATTAACTTTGCGAGTTCACTCAAATTACCCGAAAATACATCAAATCTCTCATGAACTTTGTTCACTATGAGGATCGCCCGTACAAAGGGCGTTTTCGCGCGACTAAACACAATACAACGGAATGAAAACAAAACAATTATAATTCTACCATAGAAAGAAGTAGGTACCGTTGAGGCACCAATATTTTTCTCTCATTTGCTTATTGCTTCAGACGGCATTTTTAGCTTCACCGGGTTTTTTTGGGGGCGGCGAGAAACCTAAAGGCTTCCTCAATCAAGCCCACACAACACACCCCCTCGGAGGATTTCTAGAGGGAACGGCATCACGCACTAGTGCGTGTCCCCGTGCCCTACTAGATTCTCCGAGGGGTACGGATCGTATCGGGGAGCGGAGCAACCCGAGGGCGCCTCTAGCGGCTCGGATCTCGCCTCGGGTTGACCGGGCCGTGGTACATGTCTGTACCAGGGGCCTGACCGCCTAAATCGATTGCTTTGGCTACGTGTATAGTTTATGACGTCATCTTGTCATCTAGCTAATAGGTATAGGCATATATCGAAAGCTATAGCCTATAGCTTTCGATATTGCTTTCATAGGAGGTACGCACACGGTAACGCACACTTGACTCTAACAAAATTTTGCACTTTAAAGCTTAATAGTTCACAAACGGATGCCTCAATCAAAAAACTGTTTCCACCAAACCGCTATATTTTTGGAATTGCTATCTAACGATACTCCACACTATGGGGTAGACAAGAAAAAAAATTACATTCCTACTTCACGTGTAGGGGAGGTAACCTAAAAAAAAATATTTTTAAAAAATTTACTTCACCACTTTGTCGGCGTGAATAATATGTATATCCATGCCAAATTACAGTTTTCTAGTACTAAGAGTCTATGAGCTAGACTGGGGACAGACAAACAGACGGACATGGCGAAACTATAAGGGTTCCTTGTTGGCTACGGAACCCTAAAAAAGATAGAATGTGAGTTTGGATTGACATTGACAGATTTCCTGCCGCTCCTCTTCCTTCTCCGTTACTACACAGCAACATACGCTGCCCGATCCGTATTTTTTATGCATAATTTAAAACAAAACAGAACTCTGCACTTCTTCTCTATACAAACTATAAGTGTGAGAAATTTCATACTCCTCCGTCCGCGCCATTTTCGTAAAAAGGGGTACAAAGTTTTTGCTTCACGTATTAATTTATACCTAGGTTAAAGGTAAAATGTCGATCATTGGTTCCAGTCGGACACTGACGCCACTGCCCTACCCCCTTACAAATAAACAGAGAATAAGCTGCGAATAGTAATTCTTTGTTTTGTCTCTTTTACTCTAACTCTGGTTATTTGTAAGCCCCTACCCCCCTTACAAATAAACAAAGAATAAGCTGCGAATAGTAATTCCGTGTTTTGTCTCTTTTACTCTAACTCTGGTTATTTGTAAGACCCTACCCCCCTTACAAATAAATAAAGAATAAGCTCCGAATAGTAATTCCGTGTTTTGTCTCAACTCTGGTTATTTGTAAGACCCTACCCCCCTTACAAATAAACAGAGAATAAGCTGCGAATAGTAATTCCGTGTTTTGTCTATTTTCCTCTAATTCTGGTTATTTGTAAGACCCTACCCCCCTTACAAATAAACAAAGAATAAGCTCCGAATAGTAATTCCGTGTTTTGTTCCTGTCATGTAAACGTCATTTCAAATTAGTATGAAAAAGACAAAGACCATTTTTTTTTTAAATAATTATTCGAAGCTTATTCTTTGTTTATTTGTAAGGCTCTACGAGTATAGACAATGAGGAATTAACAAAACGATTTTATTCTATAGGAGGATGTAGTGCCTACTGCTTTTATGCCCGTCGATTTATTTTTTAGCAAGAAACCTTTTGTAATGTTAGTCAGAGTTGATTTAAGAGCTTCGTTCGCAACTTAAATATTTTATTCATACTAATGGCTTAAAGCTCCCTATTAAAGAATGGAGCATAAGAAAACGAAGATTCTCAAAAATTCGAAAAGTAAAAAGAGTAATATAAGAAAGTATAGTAAATCTTAAGGGTACAAGATGCCTAGTGCGAACAGAGTTTTAACTCTTCTCGTATGCCAACAGGACATTTTTTTTTCATATAACAGATACACGTCAACGATTACTAAGATACCAAGTAGGTATATAACGTATTTAAACCGCGTCCACATAGTAAAATACATGCTTCATGAGTTTCTGGAATTGATATAGCACGCACATTTTTAGAAGCGTTTATGGTTCTCATATTATTCGATAAATGTCTCATTTTAGGCGTAATGGTGATGAATGTCATTCTCTATATGTTAGTGCAACCACTTCGCTTTCTGCAATACTTGGTACATGGCAATTTTAAGGCTTATCACAAATTTACGGGTGTATCAGATAGGGACGAGTAAGGACGTGGCTGGAATAACATATCCTGTATAGAGGGCCCGCTATGGCGGACGAAGTCATTTGCGAATATGCTTTCTGTAAATCTATATGAGTGTGTTAAGAGTATGAGATGTGTATGAATATAATGTTTCACTTAGTTGATAAGACATTCTACAAAACTGGCTTAATTTTGTAGCAATTTGTAAACAATGTGTAACAAAGTGAAGTGAAAGTGAAGTGAAGTGAAATGGGCGTCATGGGCATAATCAAGCAGCTGTGATCATAAATGTTACTAATTACACAGAGGTTACTAAACCACTAGGGCTGTGACTTGTTTATTTTGATGTGACGTCACAATGGAAATATTTAATTAAGAATCGCATAACAAATTATTAAAGTTAATAATCACGTCTAAATGTCGTACTCAGAGACGTCAATTAAGTTTTAATGACAATTAAGTCTCTTGCTGTCACTTTCTTATGTATAGTGCTAAATAAGTAATTTTATGACCAAGTAATTTTATGACTCTGCTATAAAAAAAAATTGCATTTGAAAACAGCGTTGCATTTTCTGAAAGCTGCAACTGGTGGTGAGATCCTATCCGTCGTAGGAATGTTAAAAAATAAAGTACTTCTTTTCATTACATTATATTGTTGTAACACCTAATATAGGCTTATATACACATATAGAACGTGTAACAGACAGTGTGGTAAAATTTAAAAGATCCAAAGAGTCCGATCCGATCTTGATTTGTATGCAGAGTTACTAGCTGCCGTACTCAGAGACGTCAATTAAGTTTAATGACAATTAAATGTCTTTCCTTCTCGTTCTATATGTGTATATAAGCCTATATTAGGTGTTACAACAATATAATGTAATGAAAAGAAGTACTTTATTTTTTAACATTCCTACGACGGATAGGATCTCACCACCAGTTGCAGCTTTCAGAAAATGCAACGCTGTTTTCAAATGCAATTTTTTTTTATAGCAGAGTCATAAAATTACTTGTACACAACGTCGATCACGATGATATGAATATCTATAATGACTTGTAACATATAACATTAACCAATATACCTAATAAATTAAAAAGCTGTATTTTTTTTTCAATATTCGATAAAAAATTGCATCTCAACTATACTTCCGCCTAAATGGAATGTTCCAGTAACCGTAGAATTCACAAGGAAAACCGTATAATATTTAAATTATAATTCGCCGGTATCTCACGGGATTGGGAAAGCGGACGGATGCTGCCAACCCACGTGGAAAACCTGCACTTCCCTTTTTTGAAGGACCATTGTTCTCGCATACGATACGTCTGTAAATTGGAGGCGTCCTGTGTGACACTGTTATGATATAAACAACAATATAAGGTCACCAGTAGTTTAACCTATGTAAAATAGTTCTTATGTTTCTTATTACTCCACAACGCAAAGCCCTTGCTTGTCCTTCATCTTACCTGGGTGCCTAGTGTACTATACTATACTAATTTTTATTTTCGTAAACGTAATCGAAAGATAGTAAACAAAACCCACATTAGGCACCCTGGTGGTAATAAGAGACGATAAGGCCTAATGTAGAACGCGCACTTCACTCTCAATTATAGAAAAAAGTCTCCTTGAGTTTCTTGCCAGTTTGCCAGCTCTACTCGGTCGAAGGCTCTCCCAAAATCCGAACTGGTAGATTCAGTTGTTTAGTTAAACTAAATTTTAGTTTATTATTATTTGAATTTAATACTTAGTTTTGACGTCAATACGTGCCTGTACCTGTTAAGGCCTACGCAGACCGGGACGGCATGGCAAAGGATTTTAATTGCATGGCAAAGGATTTTAATTTTTTACCAATGGACATTCAAACATATCATATACATACTTCAACGGGACGCGGCATGCCGCGGCAAGGCTCTGGAATGCCGCGGTATCTAAGCGGCTATTGAGCGCTGACTGGCAGCAATATCCTTTGCCATGGCTTGCCATGCCGTCCCGGTATGCGTAGCCCTTAAATACTTATTTTGAATAAACGATTTGACTTTGGCTTTGAACTACTAAGGAATTTTTATGTATTTTAAGTATGTTTTACACTTAAAAGAAAACGCTAAGAAACATACTCCTACGATAAACGATATGTATTACTACACAATGTTTACACACAGAGCCCTGATTCGCTGCTCTAATAAAACAGCTAAGAGTGCACCATTTGATCATGAAATCGAAAATGATAATTAGTATAGCATTAAAGCTTCTGGTGACAATCGAGGAGAGATACCAAATTCTCGCTTTCGTTAACATGATTGTATGGCAAATGAAACTAGGTACCTATCTGGTGAGGAACGTAAGCTTTTCCATACCCATTTTGGTTTTCGTTAACAAGATAGAATGGTGAATAAAACTCAGCACTGAGCAGTCATCCGTCGTCACCACTACTATATCGTTACACGACAATGTTTACCTCCGTGTCCACTTTGAATAATTACTCAATTTACTTAATAGCTCAGGAACTAAGGGTATGCTTTTAAATAAACAAACAATTGCATTATGTCATCGAGGTCAAAGCTTTGTATAAATCAGACGTTTTACTAAATGACCTGTTTGTGGAGTGGTGGCAAATAGGAACTGCACGATCTCGGTAGAAATAAATAATTTCCGCATGTTTTTGACTCTTATTTTACGATAACAAGGCTATTAGTAGACATTAATCAGGCAGGTATCAAAGTGACTTTCTTCATTATCAACGGAGTGCTCATTCTGTACCTGCACTATGTACCTCCAAAGCACGGCTCAAGATATTTTTTAATTTGATCTTGACAAGATCCGGCATTCCGAAATTTGAACCTTGAACCTGAACTATTCGCTGCGCTAAAAATATAGATTTCCAATGTAAATATATTTATAGACGCCATTCTAATTTCAGTCACCGTATTATGCTTTTCTGCCCAGCTCATTATTTATTTAAATACTCGTAGTTACTGCCACTGGCTAAAACAGCCGTTGGGCTGTTGAGTTTAAACATCTTCAACAATAAGTACATAGCCAAGAATCGCTGGCGTGTCTAGAACATGAATATTTATAGATGACATTCTTTCAGTAGGTAGTCGTTGAGAAAATGCTTTTGCATGCCACCCCGTTCCAGAGTTGCGAGATTAGAAAATTGTTTATTGTTCTCGCGAGGTGGTCTCATTTTGGCAGAACTTTAGAAACATAACGTCGTTTATACGAACAAGTGAGATTGCTATAACTTACAGAAGTAATAAAAGTTTGATAAGAGGATGTAGGATTTATAATAAATTGAGATGAAGTATTATAGTCGACGAAACATTACCTTAAGGGCCGTTGTCACCTCATCTTATCACGTGTCGGATAGCCTATCCATAACGTAATCTTCATCTTTATATCCTACGAAATGAAATGATTAATGAAACGAAATGGTTATTAATTCACGTAAACGAAAGTACATTTTAGCTGGTGTTCATTTTTTTCATTTTATCTGTTTTGCCAAACGCAGGGCATGTAAATGTCAATTTACATTAAATTAATACAAAAATGAAATTCAAACAAAATACCTAAAGGTGAGTATAGACTAGAGCATTTACTAGTAACAAAAAAACGAACCGCTCTAAGACGCTCAAAGGTGTATCACCCTCACGAACGTTCGCACGCTCGCCGTTTTGTTACAACCTAATTGTACAAACCAACGAGCGTATTGGTGTAACATTTCGTCGAGCCTTTGCACGAGCGCGGGCGATGTGTATTGTAAAATGTTCATTTGCCACCATCTTCTATTTCTATTTTTCTTTTTCTTTTAATATAATTTGTTGTACACATTACTTACTTACATTACTTATTACACTTGTAGGTCCGACATTTCAAGAAAGAGTGAACGCAAGGTACAACGAGATGTTACGGGTAAATGCACACTCGCTGTGAGCATTACGCCGAACAGAGCGCCGAGCATTCGCAAGAACGTTACATTACATGGAAATGCTTTAGAAACTGAGCTTTACCTGTATTGTACCATTCGTAAGAATGTTACATTACATAGAAATGCTCGAGAAAATGCTCTAGTGTATATCCTTAACCTTAGTGTGTACCTTAACAATAAAGATTTTGTTTAAGATAAGTGGTAATCCTCCGTGCTTAAGGCATGTTAAGCAGTTGGTTCCGATTGTTGTAAAACCGTCGTCAAATCAAACCAAGACGCATTTGACCAACGTGGTGGAATTTCTCAATCTCCTTATGTGGTATTGTTTACGTGTAAAGCCCTTTTCTATACTGGAGAAATGCTCTACGCATACCACTGTTCCTGGGGAGACGCAAATGATTATGTGACTCTCCCCCCGTCTCTCAAGGGGAAAGGAGGTTAGAACCACTTAAAACTTCTGCACTTCCCCTTCGTGCTGCAAGAATGATAAAGCAGTAAGACGTTTAAATGCTGATGATAAAGTGTTACACGCTGTTTAGTAGAGGCTATTTCAAAAACGTCGGCGCGCGCCGCCTTTTTATCACTTGGACTGAACTATTTTGGCACGTCTTCAAATGTTTTTGCACGTTTTGAAAAATAGAAAGCTAACGCGCGTATAAAAAGTTTTACAACGACTATGAAGGTCAAACGGCCATTTTATGTTAGAATTTAAAAAAAACTTAACGTCAGAATCGCCAGAAAGAATTTTGCACGTCCGTCTGCCTCGCTTAAGAACAGTATAATTAAGTAAGTGGATGATAAAACGCTACATAAACCTCCAGAGGAGTCAAGTAAAAGGGCAGATGAATAATTTTATGACTGCGGGATCATTATTAGGACTCTCGGTTAAGTCATCGGGAAGTTGAACGGTCCTCCAAATTGGATTTACGTCTGCAATTTCAGTTTTTTATCTCTTTGGTTTCACATAGCAAATTTTAGTTATGCTTGTAAAGCGATTTATTAATATAGAGTAATTTTTATCTACAGTACTTTGTTTGCAGATATAGTGTTTTGTTAGTTAATATTTCATGCGGTTTTGGATATTGTTTGTTTTCTACTACTAAATATTTTTCGCCTCAGCTGTAAGAAAAATTCATAAGAAAAACTATACTATACGTTCATTTGATAGCAAATGCATATTTAATACGTTTTACTCTTAACAATACAAAAAGTTGTAATGACAGGAGTTCTTTTAGTCATATTATGAAGCTTATAAAAACACAAAGTTTAACAGAAGTTAATGATGCAATCATAATAAGAAATTAACTTTTTTCCTCTATCTAACCCACGACATTTGTTTTAATTTTTGTATAACGTTTATAAGGAAACCACTTCAAGACAAAATAAATCTTCCAACGATGTCTGTGACAGTGTATGCGAGTAGTCACTATTGTCAACTATGATTCGCCATGGCTCTGGCGACCGGCCAATATTACACTACTCATATAACACATTAACTGATAGCATCAGAAATCTTATACCTGGCATGATCCTGCTTTACATTTGACGTCCAGCCCAGTGATTAACTAACATTAGCACTGTTTACATTTGTGTCCTAGAAAAATATTCGAACAATACAATGTGAATAAGCTATGACTCAAAACGGCCACACAAAAACCACCTTAATCTTATGCAAACAGAATTATCTCACAATGTTACATCTTAATCTTATCTACGTTGTTTTATTTTCCAGGCACTCGGTGGACTCGGTCGCGTCGTATTCTAGCCAGAATCACGTTGACCGTATAAGAACGCAAAACTTCTCATCGGCTTCTTGTCAAGACGAAGGCGACTTCGGGTCGATCAAGACAAGCCTCTTTAGACGGTCTTCATCCAACTTGGAGTTTCCGCACAAGCGGCCGGAGAGCGTGACTTCCAACACCAGTTCAACTAGAAGCCGCCTACGAGAACTTGTTGAAAGGAAATCGAGTCAGGACGAGCACAAGTCCGCAGCAAACGCAGTTGGCGATATCCAGTATTTTGAGAACCCCACAGAGACGCTAGAGTTTGACAGACCTCGGAATTCGTTAGAATCCAAAAAGAGCCAAGAGGAACGCCCTAAAAAGAGAAAACATTCCAAAAGCAAAGGCAAAGACAAAGACTCGAGTGACAGCAAGAACAAAAAACACGAAAAGTATCAGAGCAAACTAGCGGAGTACTACAAGTTGCCAGTGCAGTTACCTCAAGACGAGTTTTATCAACATCTTACAAGGTCCAAGGCAGCAGAGGAACTGTCACAAAAGAGATTCTCTAATTCAGATACAGAATTTAGCGGCAGCTACGGCAGATTGTGCAAACACAAAGAACCCGAAGGCTCAAACTTAAGACGCAGTCGAAGTTTGGCGGTGATCAGAGAAGAGACCTTTACCGACCTTCAAATTCAAAACCACGCTAAGAGCAAAAGATCCCAGCTCATACCCCGTGCCCGCTTATTTGATAAGCCCTGCTTCAAGGACAGGTAATTATCAAAATTCTTAAGTAAAGATATAAATATTGTTAAGTCTTAAATTAAAACCTATGTTGCGTCTGCAAGACACGTACAGTCAGCAAATTAAGTAGTCTAAGATTTTTACAGTTGACATTCGCTTGTATGTCATAAAACGACGTTGGTTGGTTTACTGTTGCAAGAGAAAATAGACTTTCTATTAACATTTGATCCTGGATCTGATACTGGTTCTGATACTGGATCCAACAATACTTAGTTCGACAATAGCTAAATTTTCAATGATTAATTAATTTTAATGTTAGAACCTAAGCCTGCTATGCCGAATATTTTTTTTTAATTTGAATTTGAATAACATTGGTCCAACCCCAGAAATAATAGATATATGCCCAATTGTCCATATAGTATTTGATGAAATCTTCAATTTAAATAAAAAAATTAAGAAATTCTAAAAATTAAGTAGGTAATTTATAAATAATTACATCCAAATGAATAGTATCTTACTTTTTATCATCTGATTATTATACAAAATTCCTTTAGTATCGAGTAACCACCGTTAAACATTATCTATATTAATTTACAGGTTTCCTGGACGAGCTAAATATCAGACAAAAGAAGAAGTTTTAGAGAGCATATACATTGATAGTACTGCTTCTTGTTTCGGAGATATAAACGGACAAAGAGGAAACGAAACTCCTCGCGCAACTCCTGAAAACAAATCTGAAAAAGAAGACGCAATATCTCGTAATGAAAGCCATCACTCTAGATCCGTAAGCGGTAGTTGGCCAAACCTGAACGAAGAAACTAAGCCAACACATCTCTCAGAAGATAGCATCGGACATTCACGCAACCCAAGCGAAATAGACAGCTTAGATTCCAACTACGTCAGAAAACACTACAATTTTGAAGCTCATCGGAAAAACTACAAGGACAGCTCTCCTGAAACCGAAAGATCGGCAGCATCACCAAACCAAAGCAAAGAACTATATGTAACCACTGACGATCACGACACCGACAACGAAGATAAAGATAGATCTAAAAATAATACACCGAAATCATTCACCAACGATAGCCTTTCAGTCACCCAAAGCGAAAAAGAAAAAGCAGAAGTAGAACAGCCTGAAATAAGCAGTGACGTACTTTTGTCTGTTGAAGCAACAAACGATAATTCAGATGATATAGCAGAACTGAATAATCTAGACGGTTTAAGCAAAATCAGTGAACCTAAAGCAGAATGTGATACACAATCTGTGTTATCAGAAAACGACGGCACTATTTCAAGCCCTCCAGATAGTATTACATCATATATCTCAATTTCGATTGCATCTTCAGATAAATCTCATAAATTAGAGTATTTAGCAAATTCACTAGCGGAAAAAATAGACGAATATTGTGATTCACAATTCAAAGAAAATTCATCGGTTACCTCACGGACTGCCCAGTCAGAAACCAACCCCGAAAACGACCCAATTTACACTGTAGTTAATAAGAAGAAAACATTTGCTGACATAAAGAGAGATTCTTTTTCAAGTAAAAGTGTCAATTTGTTTAACGAAATTCATAAAAAAACAAACAGTGAAATCTATATAAGTAATACATATATAGAAAGTGATACTTACTCAACAAAAAGTCATTGTACATCTTCAAAAAATATAACAACAGAACCATTCGTAACCACACTAATAGAAAATCAATATTACTCATTGCCTGACATTAATATAAGTAAATGCTTAAGGAAATCTGAACGTATTGATGCACAACTCCGAGAAGAAGATTCAGAAGACATACCTTGTGAAAACACATATGAAATAGCACAAACACATTTTCGAGAAATCCTGTCATCTAAGGGAAACTATGGTCAATTAAATAAGACTCATATAAATACCACAGGCACTAATAAACCAAATAATCTTGAATACTTACCGGAATATTCAGAGCCTCAGCTTCTACAAAACTTCACAAAACTTGAAGATGACTTAAAATCTATTATAACTATTGATAGTTCCAACGCAGAAGATAGAGACGCAGTCTACTATAATTCAGATACTCATCAAAACGAGAGAGAAATAAATGAAATTGAAGGAACTATACGAAACAATAAGGTTATTACGAAATCAGAGAGCCTTAAAATAAACTCAATATATAGACCAGAAATTAACATCACTAAATCTTACTCGAATGACAACATTAATAAATCTATTCAAGAGAAAAAAAGTCAAGTGGGAATAAAAAAGCATTATTCACTCAGACAACGTGATCCTGTAGATGATGACATAAATCGCATGCCAAGCCCTAATACTGTAGAAAGAACATTACATAAATCAACGGAGTCGCCATTAGTAAAATCTCCTCAAATAGAGCAAATAAAAGCTCAATCTCTTCTGTCCAGAGTGCAATCGTTCAAAACATCTGCAGAATCAAATATTGCTTTAGTACCCCTAAGTGGCCACCAAACCATTGTCATTGACCCACCACTTAGCCAAAAAATAAGTGAGAATAAACTAAACATAGTTACACCGCATCAAGATCCGCCAACTAAGGAGACTATTATTAAAACAGAGTCAGTAAAAAAAGTGAGTGATACAGTATGTGAAAAACCTAACGAAATCAAGAAACCCTTAAAAGATAATAGTTTAGTTGATACTTCCAGTTTCTATACACCGAAAGATCCTTTCATAACAATTAAATTAAATAAAGTTGTAAAAACCACAATTCCAACACTTTCAAAAGAGACAAATGACAAGTTTCTATATGGTCACCACAAATTCGAAAAGCCTCCACCAAAGTTAATAATCAAAGACAATAATAATAATAAAGATTCCAACGAAAATCAAGTAGTTTACACTTTCAAAAAAGTTAATACTAGTATGACTCGACCTCAAGTTTTACAAGTTATAGATTCTAAAAATAAAAAAAATACAATCCAAATGGAAAAAAACAAAAACGACACAAAAGAAATTTCCATGACAGATAATTGCGATGACAAAAACGATACACTATGTACTTTAGAAATAAAAGATGAAAAGGAACACAAAAGCGATGGCAATGTCAAAGAAAAACTTAAAAATGCAATTAAAACGGATATTGAATATCAAGAAAAACTGAGCTCAGTGAAAAACTATTGGTCAAGGTTAATAGACAAAACTCCTGAGAGTAATAATAGTAATTATAACAATAATAATAAAGATGAAAAGCTTGAGATCAAAAACGAAGATTCAAACAACACTGACAATGAGGACAATAAAGATCACAATAAAACTGAAGAGATATCTTGTTCTCCTGAAGTCTCTGTTGGAAGCATTATAAAATCGTTGGAAAGTGTCAAAATAGTTGATAGCATACGTAAAATAAGCCAAACAAAATTACATTTGTGGAAAGATGAAACTGAAAAAGTAAAAAGTGATTCTGAAATAGAAGAAACCACATTGGAAAAGATAATAAAAGACTCGCAGTCACAAATATACGAAAAATCAATGCTAAAGAATTCAGGACTTGACTCTTGTAGAGACACACCAGAAATAGAAATTGTAGAATTGACTAGTGAAGACAATCAAAATAAGAAAACTCAAGCAACTCTAATAAAAGCTAAGGGTAATGATAAAGATTATGATGAATTTGATCACGTTCGTTACAAAGTGATGAAATCTGAATTATTTAAAAACAGTATGATAGCCAACTATCGTAAGGAAGCTCAATTTGATGGATTGCTTCAATATTTACAAGACTACAGCTTTCAAGAACTTTTGGTCAATAATAATATAGTAATAATAGAACCGGTGCGAACAAAAATTGAACCTACACCAAGAAAGAATAACACAGAAACCTGCAAAATTCCAACTACATTTTTAAAGAAAACTGATGGATCTTGCAGTCTAGTGGATAAATCAAAGAATGCTATAAGAAGGCATTTCTTCTATCATCCTATTCGTGTAAATAAAGAAATCATAGAAGAGGAATTACCAAATCCTGACACAGTTAAAAAAGTAAGAAATCTTTTTGAGGATACGTTAAAAATGAAAACTCCTATGACACAAGATCCACCATTGGTAGACGAAACTATAGGGTTAACGAGACGTGCTACTTCATACAGAAACCTAAGCGAAGAAACCAAAGGAAGCAAAATAGGTGGTCGAAAAAAAATTACTAGACAACTTACTATAGATACGAACTTTGGGAACAAGAAATGGGACAATGCCAGCCTTTCGAGTGGAGTCTCCAGTGGTGATCTCAGTTCAAACAACGAATACGAGAACGGTACTCTTAGCCCATACTCACATAAAAATTTGAAAGATAATCCCTACAGTTCTAGCGATGAATATCTTTGTGACTCTATGAGTCAGGATTTTTGCTGTGAAAGCCAGTATGTGAGTCCTGATATACTTAAGAAAATAAGGGAATGCGGCACATCAATTACTTATTACGGTGGTAAAGTTTTGAATTCCAAAACTGGTTCTACTGTAAGCCCAATGACAAAAGCTATAATGGAAGAGATAAAAAGTTTACAAAAAAATTGTAGTAGAGACTGTTATTCATGTCAGACTAAATGCCGTGGAAACAAGTGTTCATGCCTTGTTGCTAACAAACATGAACAAATGCTATCAGACAAACAAAAAGTTGCTAACAAATATGCACCGGCTGAAAATAACCAAAGTCAAGACACTAAAAAGCGTAGTGAGGGCTTTCCTGGTTTTAAATTTAAATTAGTAAAATCAAATAGTTGCAGTAGTCGTCTAGAACTAACAGGGACAGATGACAGCAAGAATCCAAGAAATAAATTTCGAAGACAAACAGAAGATCCTCCACTATTGTATGATGACGAAAACTCAGTTAAAAATAAAATCTGCCGTTTGGAGAGCTACAATAAGGGTATAGTAAAAACACCGTTTGATAACAAATTAAAAGAAGACAAGAAAGAAATTACTAGAATCAATATTGAACCAAAAAGATTAAAAGAAGAAAAAAAGAAGAACGAGTTAATTATTAAGTCAAATAATCATCAAGAAAAATCTACCCTAATGCAGAGTCTAGACACTGAAGACAATCAAAGTACGTCACCGACGGATAAACAATCCGATGATGCGCAAACCTTCGAAAAAAAGTTCTACTACGTTAACAAGAACTTAGACCAAATAAAGGCTACAACGGGAAAGTTTGGTGAAATGGTATTCGAAGAATTTGAAGTTTTAGAGTCTTGTTTCGATAGTCTAAATAGCAATAAGTCTTTGAAATAATTTAATAAATACTATATTATATTATTATATAAGCTTCGCTTACGGACGTAAATTGTGATCTGTATTCAAATAACGCTATTAAATTATTATTTAATTATTGCTAGCTGATACCTAGTTAACGTTCTTTATAAATACGTAGCTTTATCATGTATCTAGTGTAGTTCGTAAGAGTATGCTATTACCATAGAGAGTTGTAAACATTCCGAATCGAATTTTACTGTAGTCATGGTGATGGTCTTTTATTCTTTGTATTAAATATTATATAATATTACAGTTTACATGTTGTGTTTAATTTTCCTCTTGCGCTTACCGTCAGATTTCTCGGGTTCAACTTTTGTCGGTGACGATTTGGAACCGTGTGCGCATGCGCTTGTGAAGAAACATCGGCGCGTGGGCCGCCACCGCCGACACCATGACTCCTGCGAATTAAAACAAACGTTTCCCATCAAAAAGGTAGCATTTAGCCAAAAACAATTTGAGACGGTTTTTCCTTCACAGTGTCCCTACAAACATCAAACTGATTTTTCAGATAATGAAGTTAACCAAAGTCAGATTCAATAGAATTGGCTTTATTATTTAAAAGCTTTGAAGTTCTTATGAAACATCGTGAAGTCGAAACCCTCTTAAGAGGAAGTCGATAGTAATACAATGCGTAAATAAGTAAGTATTTCCGATAGATAATTATTCTTATATCAACCAACACGTCCACTAAGATAAAAAATAATATTTCTTAGACAACAAACAATTTGTTTCTATTGAAAGTTATCGTTTTATTGTCATTGATATAAAACTGGATAGGTTGGGAACATCAATTAAGTTAATCTTATCTTGATCATTCGTGGTCAATAAAAGGCGCCAATCAAATATTTGCCATATTTCAAAGCCAATCTTATCAGTATTCAATGGAAATTTTTAAGATTATGAACTATGATTTTTCATTGATAAATAACCACCAGTATAAGAGCAACGTCTATATTAATCGTATATAAAAAAATAAAATAAATATAAAAGTGAATGTTTCTTTGTTAGTCCCGTATGCATTCCTAAACTATTCATTCCATCACCAGCTCATTTCAAGTCCTCACAGCTGGGCACGAGCCTTCCCTTCCTTCGATGGATAGGGAGTACGGGCCATAAACCACGGATTGGTGGTTTTTAACGACTGCTAATGCAGTCGGGACCAACGGCTTTACGTGCCTTCCGAAACACGAAGGAGCTCGAGATGATAAACTTTTTTGTCACCCATCCGATGACCGGCCTTTGCAAAAGTTGCTTAACCTTAGCAGTCGCAGACCGGGCGCGTTAACCACTGCGCCATCGAGCTCCTCATTAATTCACCCACTGAGATCAAACTTGCATGGCGTAATCCCATCACCTTCAGAGGATGTTGGAAATTGTCAGATAATGAAAAACTGATTATCTTATCTCTACTGGAGCACAATAATGATAGATGGGGTGGCTAGCTGGCTAGCGAACTTAAAACAAGCACTACCAATGACCAAACCGAGTACAATAATATGTAACCTGCTGGGAATTGAACCGTGCTGGGTCTAAGTTTTAAGACCGGTGGCCTAACCACTACACCACCGTTTATGATAACGCGTCGGTCGTTGTATTTTTTTAAATTATGCTATGTCGCTAATTGCCTAGTGTATAGGCATCAGTGGTCGACAGGAGGCAGTGATCAACATTTTTGTCCTTTATTCATTAAAAATAGGGGACAGCTACCGATTTTAGTCCCTTTCACAGTCAGAGGGATGCATATTTCCACCAAATTTTGAACTTTATGTCATTGTAATAACCAATTAAATATTCAAACATGTTATTCCCGTTATAGGGTGCAGAGTTGTTAGCGTACGTGTTATTCGGTACAATAATAATTATATTTATCTATGATTTGTCACTGTTCCATTTACTTTATAACAAAATTGTCTATACTCTTGTCTATACTTTTAAAAAAGTATGGTAAGATGACGGCTAGATAATATATTACGAGAGAACTGTATTTTGACTGTAAAACGATTGTTATAGATAAATAAAACTGTTTATTTCCAAGTTATCGTTATTTATTACAAGAGAACCTGCATCGATTTCTCTGCTCCGCAACAATTAAATAGAGACCACCTGCTTCCTAACTGTCATCCTGTAAAATTTCAATGAAAATCTAAGTTATTTTTTGGCAAAGAAAACTATCGAACGAACACTGATGCTACTCCCCATACCGTCGATAAAATCTTCTTACGAAAAACACTTTTTAGGCCTATGATAGTATGATCGTAGTCTAGTGCCAGTAAATAACTAAGTATAACTTCAACTACTAAGGGCTGATTTTTCAATCGTTAGTTAAAATTTATTCATTGAATAATTTTGACATAATGACAGATTCTCCTTAGAAAATATGTCACAATGACAATGTTATTCGTTGGATAAAACTTAACTGAGGTTTGGAAAATCTGGCTTTAGCAGTCTATACAACGTGTTAGTTGAACTACGCAAAACCTCTTAGATGGTGACTCAGTCCATGAAACTGAACTACTTTTATTCTACGACTTATGGAAAATCCCGAAAAAAAAAATTATCTTTTTATAAGTACATAGATCAAAACTGACCGAGTGAATTCGTTTGAAGAGACGATATTTTTTTTGCGAATTTCGAAAAGTCGTAGAACAAAAGTTGTTCAGTTTTATGGACTGAGTCACCACCTAAGGGGTTTTACGTGATTTAAATAACACGTTGTATAGGTGTTTTTCTTTTATTACCAAAACTTTAGCTATATTGTAGTAGTAAGTCGTATTTCTTTCTTCCTGAGTTTTTCTAGTGGCCCTACGTCATACTAAATGTTGTATTGACCACGGTAGATTGTATTATTAGAAGGGATTTTCGAGATATAAAGCAAGCAATTTATATAAAGGAAATCAAATAAATATTGACTACGAGTAACACGTATGACTTGTATGAGTCGTGGGATGACGTAAGGTTTATATAGGTAATATCATTATTAATTGTAGTGTTATCATCAGGCAAATTTTATGATTTACATATAACTTATGTGTAAAGTTCTTAATCTCTAGATAATTAAGACAAACCACACGTTAATAAATAAAACCCGCTACGGAATTATATATTCTTGCGGAATGGAATTCATATGACATTATTTTTATTGGAATATTCATTACCTATCGTATTATTGGGTTTTTATTTCAAATTAGGTCAAGATAAAATTTTACTTGAGGCTGGTTTTTTCTAGTAAAATTGTATTTTAACTATACACCGTTATTTTTTGTCTTAAACCTGCAGGTGGGTTGATGAGACCATGAAACTGAACAACTTTCCCCAACATATATAGGTCAAAAAAAGAGATTTTTTTTTAATTTTCTTATACAAACCAAAGAGGTTTGGGTCAATAGAGGCTTTGTATGGGAAAGTTAAAAAAAAACTGTGATCAACCCACCTGCAGGTTTAAGACTGTTAAAAAAAACGGTGTATATAACATTGTGAGTGCAACATTCCAAATAATAGAAATGAGGTCACTTCATGCCAACAGCTTCATGCTTCATACTCTATAGTTGGTTGGTAGGTCTGTCAATAGTCGCTCCACAGTTCTCAAGATCGTTTAACCCTACAACATAAAACGTTCACCCAAACCAAAGATATTTAACTACTTTACCTACTATATTAAATCTCTTTGACCCGAATCAACGCAAACTCGAAAAGTCTAAAGATTTAAATCTTTAGATGGATCCACAAACCAGGTTTCCTGGCTTGACAGAACTTGGACGATTATTATATTATTTGAGTAGATGTTAATATATTGACATGATTTACGATACCTAGTGCATCTGATAGTTTGATATTTATGAGAAAATGCTAATTTCCTTTCAATTGAGCAAATAAGATGATCACGACCAACGAGCCAACGACGTCATTACGAATTATAACTGCACGGTAGATGGTTAGGGCAAGCATCGGGCTTTAAAATCTGTAAATTGGTAAGTTTCACGTTTCTAAATAATAATAGTATAATGCTTATATTTATTTGGACATTACCAATAGCTACCAACATATTGAATTGCTAAACTCTTCTCTAGTTATATAGTCTAAATAAATTCAAACTTTAAAGTAAATAGTTTGTCAGTTTAAGGTACACACGCTTGCACATCAACCTACTACAAACTGTCAAATTTCCTCAATAGACTTTGAACTTTATGCTTTAAATATATGGTTGAAAATGTATTAAAGAAATTTGACAGTTTTGGATAGGTTGATGTGCAGGCGTCCGTACACAAATTCTGGCAGCGTATTCTTTAGTATTTGAGTTTTTTTACATGTTATCAACATGAAACATTTATAAGCGTATTAACAGTACAGGTACAGTATATGTCACGGGCATAAATAAAATAATGCAGATATTTTCAAACGGCATCGTCATTCTTCAATGACATGTCGATTTCAGTGATACCCTCAGAACAATATCCGCCATCCATGAACAAGATAAAGCCCTTTAAAAGTTTGCAGTGGAGTTGCTATAATATCAGAGACGTTTCGAACCGACATACTATCAAAGTAATAAATTATCGTACGAATGAGCCATCGCTGTAGGGTTTTTCGCAACAGGATTTTTCGCACAAACGCTACATCATCGTACCAATAAAGCATCGATAGAATAAAACATCGCACAACTAAATTATCTACACGTCGTGTTCGGTATTATAAAAATCGAAACATCAACTTTCGGAAACATATAATATACAATATTTCCTTCCAGTACATATGATGATGATAAATGATAATAGAAATGAGAAGTGAGAAATGATATAACCCCCAACCCCTCGAGTATCTCAGTAAAGATGTGGGGCTTTACTTATTCCTCGGGCGAACGAACTTCTTGAGAGAATTTGAAAAGTGAAGTTGCACTGTTTTGTTACATTTGCCAACACTCATGCGCACTTACGAACACTTAACGGTTAATAATCCATCATTATTTCACATTAATATTCGATTTAACACAAATTTTAGAAAATAAAACAAAACCGCAGACATAACTCTTCGCTTTCCCGCCAAGAAGTCAGAACATCTTTTATTTATGGGTTTAAACATTTTTTTTCATTTATTTTCTTGGTTAGTTTTTTTAATGCAAAAGATCGCAAAAGATTGAGTAAGCGTTCACATTTGTTCACAACATAGTCGCAACGTGCCTTGCCTGTAAGTTTTGAATCTAGAACTATGCCTAAGAATTTAAATTGAGATGCAAGTGGGATCATTGTGTTATTATAATATATATTTGTAGGGAGTGGATTTCATTTTCGTGTAAATATGACAATTATACTTTTAGTTGCAGATAAATCTAAACCATTGGCATCCATCCAAGATTTCAAAGAAACTAAGGCACAAGAAATATTTGAAGATGCGAAATCCATACAACTACTAGTAGAGTACAATAACAAATCATCATCATATTGTAATAACTTGACATTATTTCCGAGTGCAGAATCTAAATCGTATGTATATGTATATACTCGTATTATATAAAAGAGGGCTCAATACAGACCCTTGCGGTAATCCTCTCCAAACAGTTCTCCTAACCTCGGATTCATTTGACAGCGATAAAGTTAAACGCCGCTCATTAAGATATTCATTATAAAATTTAATAAAATAATCGGAACATATAAAGCTTCTAATTTTAACCTCAGTACTGATAATAACACGTTATCATAAGCAGAAGAGCTGCGACAACAAATTCATTAAAAGTAAAAGCTAATCGAATATCCGTTGTTAATATACTTAAGTTATCAGTTGTGCTTTTACCTTTTCAAACCCGTATTGAGAATTATATAATAAATCTTTACTCTCTACATACCATTCTAGACGATTTTTTATAAGCTAAGCTAATTTAATTAAAACAGATGATAACACTATTGGGCGACATGAAGTAGCATCAGACGGCGATTTATTCGGCTTACGTATTAGCAACACTACTTGAGACTTCCATGACAGAGGGATAACACCTGTTAACATAATAGTGTTAATCAATTCTAGATAATAAGAAAGAAGGTTATCACTAATATTGGCGAAAAAGATATAGGGAAGGCCTTCTTTCCCAGGAGCAGAGTCTTTTGTATTATGGATAACACTTTCTAGTTCATGAAAAGAGAAAGGAGAGTTAAGTGATAAAAGGTTATGATTGGGAGCAAGAGGACACTGATAATGATTATTGTTTATACATTGAGTTGGAACCCATGAAGGAGCTAGTTTGTTTGCAAAATCGTTAACTAAAGCCTATGCCATGATATACATTTGTGAAGTATAGGCGGACTTAAATCTATTAATATTACGCCAGACAAATGTCGCAGGTGTAATGGGGATGTCATTATCATCATCATCTCAGCCAAAAAGACGTCTACTGAATTATCTTTCCGAGTGAATACCTCTTTGGCTGCTTCATTTAAAATAAGTGCAAGTTTGTCAGCACAGTTATTTTCATTACCCGGGCTTATATCAGGAAGGGATGAAACTTTGCTGTCAACACTGTTTTTAAATTTTATCCAGTCACTGGAGGTCCTATCTGGTAGTCTATATTTTCTAGTTGATAACTTGCCAGAGTACTTAGGTTTATTAAAAGACAAAGAAATTACTATAGGATAGTGATCACTGCCATGTGAGCACACCAAGATAATGATGCGGCTAAGTTGGGTGATCTTATTGATAGGTCTACTGCGCTTTTGTTTTGATTTGGGTCTGTGCGACGAGTGGGTTTACCATTATTTAATATGCACAAGTTACATGAGTCAAGAATATCTAATAAGTTATCCCATAAACTAGTAGAAACTGAACTTCCCCATGATTGATGTTGAGTATTGAAGTCTCCTAATACTAGAAATGGTCTTGGGAGTGTTAAAAAGAGTTTCTTAAGTTCACTTAAAATAGAAGATGGGTGAGGAATATATGGATATACAACAAATTACATACAACAAATTGTTTTCACGCTGCACCAGTTGTCCTTGCGTCTGTACTCCATTTCCACTTAACATCAGGTGGAGTGAAGTCATTTGTCGAGCTACGTATAAAAAAAATATAAAAAAATGTTTTTAATACTAACTGCAATAATAGAGTAATCTTCATCATGAGTAGGTAAAATAATTTGTGAAAAAGGAATAGAATTTTTAACTAGAAAGGCTACACCACCATAGCCATTTGGTCTGTCTTCTCTGATTACATGTTACCATTAATTTTAAGAATACTAATGGGCTTTAACCAAGTTTCTTGAACTGCAAATAAAAATGGGATATATTTATTCAGTAATTATATTATGTCAGAATTTTTATGATGCTCCTGCAATTCCATTGGATTGCTTGATCCATTGTGAGTTTGATTAGCAAGAGAGTTTGAGTTACTAGAGAAGCGTTGGACGGTAACACAATATTAAATTGGTTCAATAAATTTATAAAAGCTGTCACAAAGTCATGATGAAGTTGTGTGTTTGGGTGACTAAGGTTATAGTTGATAGCACAATCGTCCTTAGGTGTTGGCATAGTAAACTCTTTGATAAGGGCATTGTGAGCTAATTTATTATACCCCTTAGTAGTTATTGGGGGAGATTTAGGTTTAGAAAACACTGTTTTTTATAAGTGCTTGGAAAAGGTCTATTGGCACTGAGGTGTTGGGGTATACTAAGTTGACATTGTTTGTTTTAACAGGGCTAGAAGACAGTACATTAGCGTATGATTTAGAAATAGGTGGGTGAAGGTTAGATGCTTCTGTATATGAGACACAGAGAGTCTGTCTATTATATTCAGGGCATGACTTATGATAACCTGTACACAAACAGCATGAGGCGTTTTCTTGTGACACATCACATGATTTACCGGAGTGGTCTTGACCACAAGTCAAGTCAACCATTAATGCATTGTAGCAAATGAAAATTCTTTTTGGCAGTAGGTACTTGGCCATCAAATGTCAGTACCACTGTTTGAGATGGTTTCCAGGTGGGGGAGCCATCAATGAAAGTTTTAAAATTTAAGCGTCAATTTTTAACACTTCACCGCAACAAACAGGGACAGTTCAAGCCCGGTGAAGCTGAAAATACCGTCTGAGGCAATCAGCAATCTCGCTGTAAAAAAAACTGGGGCAGATATTTTCCTTAATTTCGTCTAGCGACCACTCCGCTGGAACACTTCTTACTAAGCCCATCAGATCCATGATGTTTGCGTCTTTTGTTGCAATGTTTACAAACTCGTGTATGAGTACGGCTACGTTTTAAGGTACGGCTAGAAGTAGATCCATCTGTTTCCATTCCCAATTCATTATTGGATTGTATTGTGACATAGTTACCAACCAGAGGAACAAAGGCTCCCGGGTCGGGGGCTCATTCATTCGAAATAATAATTAAGGACTTACCAGATAATATGTACAAATAATTATATAACGAGTAATACAAAAAAAATAGACTATATTAAAACTATGCTACTCAACTGATCACTATTTACAACGTAAAAAAATATAACTAAATTTCTAATATAACTACATAGTAGGTATCAAGAATGAACTCATAAACCCATCCGGAGCTCGATGGCGTAGTGGTTAAGGCGCCCGGTATGCGACTGCTGATGGGTGACCAAAAATGTATCATCTCGAGCTCCTCCGTGCTTCGGAAGGCACATAAAGCCGTTGGTCCCGGCTGCATTAGCAGTCGTTAACAACCCCAATCCGTGAATGTGATAATTTAGGAATGTGATAATTTAGAAATGCGAATGCCTGGGGATGTGATAATTTAGAAATGTGAATGCCTGGAAATGTGATAATTTAGAAATGCGAATGCCTCGAAATGTGATAATTTAGAAATGTGAATGCCAGGGACTGTGATAACTTAGAAATGAGAATGCCTGGGAATGTGATAATTTAGAAATGTGAATGCCTGGGAATGTGATAATTCAGAAATGTGAATGCCTGGGACAATCCATGATAACTTAATATTCAACATAAACATTTATTTCAAATAGGTATGTATCATGCAGAGTTTTTCCTTTCTCGATTTGCATATACTGCTAACGCAGCTTATTATCGTTAATGACTGCTGTTAACTGTGACTGTTAATGACTAAAAAACTTTACATTGAAGGAATTAGCTTCTCTCTCTTCTAATGATGGAGTGATGCATTGATGACACATCTGCGGCGCAGATAACTCGGCTTGTATCGCAAGTTCGCAAGACGATTGTCTGAGAGTGCAGTGACCTTACAAAATGTTTATGCAGATTGGTAAAGCGCAGTTGTCAAGTGCACCTTTGCAACTTGTTACAGAATATCATGCCATATTTTAACCACCTCTGTGGTCTAGTGGTTAAAGACCACCGGTTTAGACCCATAGGTCCCGGGTTCGATTCCCAGCGGGGGGTACATTTTTGTGTACTCGGTTTGGTTGGTGGTAGGGCTTGCTTGTCCGCCTGGCTAGCTACCACCATTTTATATAAATATGTCGCCATAACATCAGTGTTTGTAAGCATTGTGTAGTGTTCCGACAGCTAGAGATAAGATAGACAGTGCCTCACTAGTTGAGGATTCCGGGTGAAGTGTGCTTCCATCATTAGCCTTATCATCACTCAACATCAGGTGAGATCAAGGCACTGTGCTTACCCGTAAAATATATATTTTTTAAATGCTCCTTACTCCTCCAACTAATCATATTGTTAAAAACAACGGAATACCTAAATAGTTTCCTTCCATAATCATCATCATCATCATCATCAGTTCATTTTATGTCCCCACTGCTGGGGCACGAGCCTTCCCTATGGATGGATAGGGAGAACGGGCCATAAACCACCACGCGGGTCCAGTGCGGATTAGTGGTTGTTAACAACTGCTAATGCAGCCGGGACCAACGGCTTTACGTGCCATCCGAAGCACGAAGGAGCTCGAGATGATACATATTTGGTCACCCATCCGATGACCGGCGTCTGCTAAAGTTGCTTAACCTCAGCACTCGCAGACCGGGCGCGTTAACCACTGCGCCATCAAGCTCCTCACCATAATAAGTCCGGACAAATAATCAAGAATAATATTTATTAACCTCGGTTAACCTAAATTATACAATCTGTTCTCCAAAGTAGGTTATTGTTTTTATCATGAGTGCATTATGGTATATACCTACCTACTGGCTGTAATGTAAGGATAAATAATAAGGTAAGGTCGGTCAGGAGCGTGAGCGGAATACGACGCGGCAAGCAAGTTTCTAGTTCATTGCGTGTTTTGCTAAAAAGAAATCTTAATCAACGATATTATGCAGAAGTCAATGAGCAAGTAATCGTGCGACGCACCGTTATCCGTCCAGTTTCGGTGCCGAGCGATAAACGTTTCACACACAGATGAATCAGCTCATACTGCTCTTCATGGGCTATCCTTCCTTACATAAAAAATGTGTAGCACATTCATCATTTCATCCTTATCTAGACTGTAGACAAGTTAATATACAGAATTAATACGCTGCTCACTTTGATTACATACATTACATAGTTGTACGTAATGTAGTGAGGTAATACAAGCAATGAAACGACGAACCGAATCAAGGTTCGTATATAAACTGGAGGTATTAACCATGACCAATTGATTTGCTGTTCTCAGGCAAATTGAGACGAGCGACGTCATAAGCGTCATATATAAAGCTACATGATTCATGATGACATGATTTGTCTCTTTTGATCGAGGGGCACTTTAACAAATCTTCTGACTTTCATACTGCAATACAATACTAATTGACGCTAGTTAAAATCCCATAAATGACAAATAAAATGTTTATTTTTTATCCGGGTCATGACGGTTTCTGACTGAACATAGTACTTAGGTATATTAATCTATGGTATTTATATATGTAGGTATGTATTTTATGTGTTTTATTTGTTACTTAATTTTAAACTAGTTTCTCCAAGCTTTAAAATCATTTGCGGGTAAGAAACACAAAACTGCTAAAAAACATTTCGAAAAAAAAAATTGTTTTAAGGGAAGGGATTTATCTTTCACTGTAAAAAGTATAGCTATGGCTTTCATCGCACAACCCACAGCGCTGGCCTTTAAGTTGATGCTTTAGAGTAGTGTTCTGCTTTATTTGAATGCTTTAAAGAAAGTAGAGCACTGTCTAACATTTGAAAAGTGTGTTTTGAAAGATGTTTTTATTCACGGAGCTTGTAATTTTACAGAAAGATGTTTGCCCAAAGTAGAACAACTTACAACTTGATTAACTCATTTCCCATACTTTTAGATCTACTAAGCTATGCTATGTCAAAGAATTAGGACGTGACATTACAATGTTTAGCGAATGCTAAGAGACGGTAAATAAAGCTTGAACTAAGCTGACTTCTTTAGCTGGTTTAGCGCATCCTGAACTTGAAATAATTTATTTGAATATGGGTAAGTAGGTACCTATTTGTATGCAAACATGGAATGCATGCTGGTGACACAAAGTAAAATGACAATGACCCCATCAGAGATTCTACTCAATGAGTCAGTAAGTATGACCATTTAGATAATAAAAGGAAACGATTACAAATATTATCTACTAAGAACTTAACAGTTAATGTTATCAAGCGACGCGATGATGACTCAAAGAGCATGTAAAAACTTATGGGACAGCTTAAATCTGAAAGAAAATAATAACGGAGCTAAAAAGGTGGGTAGGTACTCTAAACAACGAAAGCTATTTCTGCAAAACTATTTACTAATTCGAACACTAGTTATCGACATCACAGTGCAAGACGACGACGGTTCACGGTATAGATTTTACTTTATTTTACAGATATAGGTAGATACCTAGATGTTGCTAAAAACAACAGTGATTTATGTAGATGTTTAGTCTTACTTTACGATAAATTTATACCTAGTCTTTCCTTATCTAAGCTGGTCAACTAGATTTTTGGAAAGTTAGATGCGAGTGAAGCAACAGTTAGGTTAATTAAACCTATCTATTATTAGACGCACTAATTTGAATATTCTTCTTACATTTGAGTATTTATAAATACACTAGCGGACGACCCACGGGTTGTCACGTGCCGTTCCATCTTCGTTTTTGTATTAATGTTTGGCCAGAATACCAACTTACTTTTGTTACTTAATTAGGAGCCTATAATACCTATGTATTTTTTTGTAAATTAATACCTATGAGGTATTTTATCCTCACGCTTCAAAGCTTCGTGTTTGCGTTATTTGTAGAAAACAATAAAATGGAATGGTAACGTAAGTAGGAAGGTAAGGAGGTACCTTATTAAATCTGCTAGGTAATTCTCGAGTTTTAAGCTAACTAGGTAAACGGCAGACAGCAAAACGCGTTTTATTATGAAAAGTACGTACCTACTAATTGGTAATACCAAGGTACTATGTACCTTTTCACGTTTGTAGGTACTCTTTCAGAGATAACTTACCTATAAAATGTTTTTGTTTTGTTTATATAATTTTTAACGCAAATTTTGTTGCGAAACAAATTACAAAAACACAAATGTTGAAAAAAATTCCACGAGCAGGATTTCAACCTGCACCCTATACCTAAAAAGTCAAATCAAAAACATAGGCCTAAACTTGGTACCTACAATAATAAAACAGTTGCCTTTAGTTTCGCCAGCTGGAAAAGACTAACGACATTTAATTTTATATATCTAGGCTAATTTTATATTCCTAGGTAATATTCTTAGTATTAAGTATGTAGGTAGGTAGGTACACCTAATCGAAATAGGTAACACCTATGTTCTTTAAGATTATCGAACTTAGTTACCTAGTGGCTTTTGTAGTTAGTTAGTTTCTATAACACTCAAATAAAAGCTTATTCAAAATAATACACCGTCTCACTAACTCATTGAGAATTTGAGATGTCGATTCGATACCTAAGCGTTTGATGTAAAATAAAATGTGGTTATAGCTTTCCACCCTTTCTACTATTAAATATGAATGGAAGAAAAATAAATAGGTATAAGCCCCTATCTAGTTTCGATCAGATTTAAGAACCAGCATGACATGTTTAAGATAAACAACCTGTAGGTATAACACAGCACTAAGACACACATTTTTTTTAATTATAATAAAGCATGCATAATCACCAGTAATTTACTTTTACGGAAACATCGTAGTAGGTACATACCTAACTACAATAAAATAATAGTAGGTACGTATTGCAGGTAAACATTGAATTTATATTTAGGATGTGTTTAGGTACTAGATGCATATTTCTCATGATGAGGCTTTAGAAGATAATGTGCTAATAACTTAAAACGAAAGTTGAAATTAATAGAAGAATAATTTTAAGCAAAAATAATTATGGTGTCTACATTTATTCATAAATAACAAGATTATCTGTAGTAAGTAATGTACGAAATATGTAAATTTTTATTCTTATCAGAAAGACCGCAATAATAACACCAGCAATGTTTAACATGCCGTTACTCCATGTATGAACATTATTATGAATAATTACTTATCTGGCCTATTTCAACAAAACACTAAGTAATGAATTGTTTCAGAATTAAGATAAGTAGGTATCTACTTAACCATCTAGAATACTTACTTACCTATTATTTTAACTGTTCATTATAAGACTTGTATTTTTCCGCATGTTTAATGAACAAAAATACCGGCTGTTATGGTGTTCTCAACTAATTTGACATTTGAATAACTAATTAAATTAACCCTAAAATTTAAATATTTGTACACAACCAAAAATAATAAACAAAATAGTGACGTTTGACAGCTGCAGCATACGTATAGCTTCATAGTACACGTGCATAGCAAAGAAAGTCCTGATTTCGGTGGTCATCTATGAAATTGGACAATATAAAAACAAGAGATCACCAAAACTAATCAGAAACTCACCTTGTTATTTGACAAGTCCCTAAATATCGGTGCTAAACACAATCCACGATTTATTTCTAATTTAACTAACAGTCGGCACCTAGAAACACACACCGTCGACGCCATTTTTCCACTACGTATGTATAACCTAGCGCCGCATCTATAGCAGCAGCCGTTCGCTTGTCAGGCCGACCGACGCATTGGCGCCACGAAATTACAAATCCTGAATATAAAACTAGTTCATTCACCAAATAGAATAGAGATTATCCTTCTGAGTTTGAATTTTAATTAAATATAGACTTACAAACATCCAGTTTAATCAAAATTATATCGTTTATGAATCTGTTTTGTACAAATATAATTTTTTTGAAATGATTTCGTTGACACTGTTTTATTGAAGTTAGTGAAAATATTATGTATCAACTAAATAAACAAAGTAACCCGAGTTTTACATGTTGGATTGGAATATGCTAAAATAAAATGTGTAGCTAGCTAGATTAGATGCTAATGTGACTTTAGCGAACGAAAGCGAATCTGTTTTGTTTTTCGGCGCCTTTTATTTATTACAATGTTGGTAGCACTGTTTTTTTGAAACATTTCAAAAACAATAGAGTATTTTAAGAAACATAAAGTTAACACAGTTTTTCGCAAAGCAAAATGAAACATTTTAATAAAATACAAGACACTAATGAGACTTGGTTGAGTCATTTGAAAAACGTTTAATTAGTGGGCAAAATGAAATATAATTTATCCATTCATCTCATAGGTCGACTAGTAAAAAAAACCATCTCTAAAATATCTGACATTAGCTTACTCTGTAGACTAGCAAGATGTCAACATGACGTAGCACAAACAAACGTCAAACGTGATATGACAATTTTAAATCATCACATCACTACTCTGTCTGTTTGTTAATTTCTTCCCATTATTCTTCTGCAAATATTGCCGTATTTTTAACCGTATTGTATACAAGTAATAGCGGTTTCCAATGGCTATACCAGAATATAAACTGAGTGCTGTATTATGCGGTCACTCGTTAGATGTACGTTGCGTTTCTACAACTAAAGAAAACTGTATTCTGTCCGCTTCACGAGATAGAACCGCTAAATTGTGGCATCCGGAGGGGTTAGTATTTTATGACTTTAATTTTGTTGTTGTTTGAAATAGATTCTTTGGGAATGTTGTATTATCTTTTTCAGAATCAAAGATTTCGTGCCAGTTGTTACTTACAAAGGTCACAGCAACTTCGTGTCGTGTGTCTGTTGGGTGCCCCCTTGTGAAGCGTTCCCGGAGGGTCTCGTGGTTACTGGGAGCAATGACAATACAATACTGGGCTACAACCTGCAGGATGGAATGGTGCAAGTCACTCTAGAAGGGCATGAAAATGCTGTGTGTAGTGTGACACCTGGAAAAGATTCTGGTATACTTTTGAGGTGTGTAGTTTTGTACCCCTGCAAGTTCAATAAAGTTAGTGTGTGTGTGTCATATTTAATCTGCATCTTCACTGAGCAAAACGTTGCTCAACTTATCTTAGTGCAAGCTTAAAGTTAAATGGAAAACACACTTTCAAACTGTTTATAATAACTTTGATTTTCTCTATTTAAATTAGCAAAGAAACGTTTAATGACTCTATAACTATTTGTTGTAAAACTTGATTGAAATGATTGATTGAAAAAAAAATGATTTACTTTTATCCAAACATTATTATTATTAGAACCCACTTTGGCCTGCTAAAAGTGAAACAAAGAACAAACAAATATATTTTTGGCATTCATATTAATTATGTTTGTGTATAAATCTTTCAAGTTAAGTAATAACTAGGTATTCTTCAAGATGTTTTAATATGTCTCATTTCCAAGAAGTCAGCTTTCCATCAAGAATAACAAAAATAATTTTTGTTTTATATTGACAGTTCAAGCTGGGACAGCACAGCTAAAATATGGAATCTGAATACTGCCCGCACTGCTCCGTTGACCCTCAAGGGCCACCAGGCAGCGGTGTGGGCGCTGGTGGAACTTGGAGATGGTTCTTATGCAACTGCGTCAGCTGATAAAACTGTTAAACTGTGGAAAAAGTTTGGGGAATTAATAACCACCCTCACAGGTAAGACATTTAATATACATTTTACAGTATAACCTATTTAAACAAATTAATTGTATAAATCTTACAGCTGATATAATAATAAATAATTAATAAATCTAAAGTAACTATGGTTTTTCAATGAGTATTTAAATCTATTACTGGTGATCAGGGTTGAGATGATATATCACCTTATTTTATTTAGTCAGTGAATTCAATCGCAATAAAAATCAAGTGATTAAGAAAGGTATAGATTTAATCAAATCAATACCTTTTTAAAGCAACAAAATTGACCCAAAGGTGTCAAGGGACTTCCCTGACACACTACAGCATGTACATTTGTGCAATGCCACACTTATCTACAGTTCGGGTATTCCCCAAAGTATTTACTTATGACTTAATGTGTTTTCGCCCAGTCATTCTTCATTAAAACAATCTGATTTAAAATAAATAAATTCGATTATTTAGATATTTTTTTTTCATGATTTTTACCAACCTTGCTGATGATAATCAGAACAAATTTAGTGACAATTTTCTGTTAACATTGTTTCACCCAATTTGATTAACACTGCCCCTTTGTTAAGTTTTAAAGATTATAATTTGGAATTCCAGGACATACAGACTGTGTGAGAGATTTGGTAGTAGCTAGTCCAGAATCCTTCTTAAGTTGTTCCAACGATGCATCTATCAGACTTTGGAGTAACAAAGGACAGTGCCTTAATACATACTATGGACATTCAAATTATATTTATAGGTAAGAGTTACTTACATACCTGTTACATAAAAATGGCAGGTGTCTCTGGCATCTTTACTACTTGTCATCAGTTCTTTTAAGATTGGATATCAAAAGAGCTTAATTATTTGTTTGGTCAGTGAAAAATAGCCCTGCTGTAGATTCCAGAAGCATCATAATCCAATAACACATGTTTTTATTTAAACTATGATTTGTTGTAGACCTTTCTGGTATTCAATTTAAAATTTACAATTTTAATATCTCTGTGTATAGTTAGTTGACCATGAAATTGAAATTGCTTTACCATCCTAAAAGTGAATGTACAAGGTCTTTTATTGCTTATTATAACATTACCATCATTAACTATGAGCCTTAGCAAAATTTTATTTTAATGGAAGTTTTTGTCAATAGTGGTAGGCAAAGTAATGTCTGTGTAGACTTACGAACCAATGTGACATTCATATGAGCTAATTTGTAGACTAAACTGAATAATTGATTTTGAATTTTGATTATTTTTTAATCATGGTCGGTTATACATCATATCATCATCACCAGCTCATTTATGTCCTCACTGCTGGGGCACGAGCCTTCTTTATGAAAGGCAATGCAATAAATTATTAAATATGAAATATAAATAATTTACTATTTAATAATTAACATTAGTATTACTAAGTGTCTGGTCATTCTCCTCAATGAAAGGTCTATATAAATACAGTAGTAAATTTTTTAAATTGCACTGCTTAAAAGCTATATATTGTTAGTAACAAAACAATAAAAAGTGGTTTTGACAACAAATGATGTAAATATTACTAATAACAAAAACAAGTAAGAGCAATGATCAGCAACTGAATTTAATGTACAATGTCTATATACTTACTTATATAATTTCTGTATGTAATATAGATAATAAAGCTAAAAAAATATTTGTAGACTTAGCGCATTTTAATTGTAATTTTTCAGTATAAATATGAATCCAGCAATACCAAACAGTTTTGCGTCTTGCGGTGAGGACGGCAGTGTGCGACTCTGGTGTGGTGGTGACTCTGTCTGCGAGATTCGCTTACCTGTGCATTCAGTGTGGAGCGTCACGTGTCTGGACAACGGAGACATTGTTACTGGTGAGAGCATTAAAAGTTAACATTTGAATTGCTTATGGAAATCTTTTTGATGTCGAGTGAACTCTACAGTAGATTATTGACTGATTGAAAAGTAATGAAAGGATGCTTTGCACAAAAGATCCCGATGGGTCAAAGTAGTACTGATAATAGGGCAACCTCGGGACCCCCCACTTAGATAAGATAGATAAAAATATAATGAAATGAAAAATTCTTTACACAATGTAGGCACATAAAGCACACTTATGAACGTTAAGTGCAGACGCCTGTTCATCATACTAAGAAAAAAAGAAAACAAATTTCTTCAATAAATGTTCAACCATATAGGTTGAACCACATGGTAACCATATGGCATATGCTATTGTTATAAAGTTCAATGTCTACTGAGGAAATTTGACAGTTTGAGCTAGTCTGATGACGTGCAGGTGTGTATTCATTTCTTTAACGGAAATATTATACTTTTCTTATATTGCATGAGTACAAAAAATAACATTAATTATTTATTTATTAATAACGTTACAACTATCATTATAGAATATTTCTATAGCGATAGTGTAGTTACTTACTTTCTAAGTAATAATAATGTATAATAATTTGTTAATCCATTCATATAATCAATGCGATTCTACTTCTGAACGTCGATATTACTAAAAAAACTTCATAAAGAAAGAAATCTATCTTATATCTAATATAATAAAGAAGATGAAGAGTTTTGTTTTTTGTTTGGACGCGCTTTTTTCTAGAACTAACTTTGGTTTTTTTTGCATTTGATAGCCGAATTTTTGTGGAAGGCTATAGGCAATTTAATAACTCGCTATGATCCTTAAAAAATGTCAGAAAATACGCTAAGCGAACACGAAGTACTAGCGCAATCGAGCGACGCGTCGCGACGCTGTAGGTCGGGGAACAGATAGATAGTTATATAAATAAAACTCTTTATTGCATACACACACAAAAAATAACGAAATTTTTATATCGGGGTGGGCAAAACCGGTCTTGTCGCTTAAAGCGATCACTTCCAGACAACCTTTGAGGTATAAGACAACTGAAAGGAAAATAAAAGGCAGTAGTGCACGAGTATATAGCAAAATAATATCAAAAAATAAAAATATTCATTATATTATAGAACAGCTAGTAGTTGTAGATAAAAACTAATATAGTCTCTTACAAAAAACTATACAATATAACTATCTAAACTAATCTAAACAAAAACTAATCTTGCATTGGAGTAATTTATTAACGTGATTCTTACAATGTTTATCATAAATAAGTATCCGATGTTTTGGCACAGTTGCATGTGTGTTTTCGAGTGAATAGTGACTTAGAAACAAGTGGTACGGGCGTCGAGCTCAAAAAACGACAAAGGAAGAGGGTAAAGAGTGGGTTGTCTGCTCATAAAAACCCACTTGCAATAATTTCAGTAATTACGTGATAATGGCGCATGCAACTGTGCCGGAATATCGGATACTCACAAGTAACATAACATGGTAATATTCCCGTTAATAATAACAAAAATAAATAAAAAAATATACAACATCACATATGTTGTTCTGATCCCAAGGTAAGTAGCTAAAGCACTCGTTTCATGGAAATCAGAAACAACGACGGTACCACAACCAGACCAGACTAAATACCAAAAATTCCTTTTCGACATTGACCCGGCCGGGAATCGAACCCGGGACCTCAGAGTTAACTCCGCCCAAAGTACGGCGTGCAAGCCACTCGGCTTCGGAACTCGTCAAATATATAATAAGTATAACTAAATATAACTATACAGTAGTTTTGAGCAATGTATTAATTATATAAGTTTGTATCGGCAGGTTCCAGCGATGGTATCGTGCGCGTTTTCACCGCGGACCCCGCGCGGTACGCCGACGGTCCGACGATGAAGACGTTTGAGGAAGACGTTCTGAAGATGCAAGCGGCGTCGCAGCAAGAGATAGGTGGATTCAAGCTATCAGAGTAAGACTATCATTGCTTTCACCATATTTGTTTAAAGAGTGATTAATTACAATTATCACGCTTTACTTAAAAGTCTTCTTTTGTAAAGGACTACAGTCGTTTAAGCTTTTTAGTCGTTTAAGATTTTTGGTAGTTTAAGTTTTTTAGTCTATTAGGCTCATACGCTAACCGACTGAGTCATATTAATTTAGACTTACAGCTACAGTCTTCATTTTAGAGCAAATTCGTGTAAAAAGAAGCCAGTCTTATTATAAACGCCTAAAGGACTCGAGTCTCTTTCATCGCTAATGTCACCTGTCACTAGTTCGACCTTGAAACAGCCAATCACAGCCCGAGTTACATCTCCGCTCCCCCCTGTCTTTTGCCGATTGCATGTTTTAGTAAAAACTTGCTGAATGCGGCGTCTAGGGCTATAAGGTCTGTGGAGCAAATACACCCCCAAAATCCAGATCTAATGATAGTCGTGTAGGGTGTATTTGCTCTAAGTAGCCTTGCGTACACGATCCATGTACAGCTACCCGATGCTATGCCTATAGTGTTGGCGCATATCGCCTATTAATACTATTGATATGTTAACTTTATTTTGCTCTAGAACTCTATATTACAACATGTGTTTATTGGGTAGTGATGTTTCTAAGGATCCTAACCGTTTTCTTTTTTCTTTTTATTGAGTGTATTTTATCGAAACGTTTTTTTTCCGTTTCGTCAGGTTGCCTGGGCCTGAGGTTCTCCTAGAGCCGGGTAAGGCGGAGGGCCAGACCCGTTTAGTTCGCCGAGGGGCCAATGTCAAGTGCTACTCGTGGAGCGCGGCGGAAAACACTTGGAACGAGATCGGCGACGTCATGGGCGCTAACCCGCCCGGAGAGGGCAAGACTATGTACCAGGGGAATGTATGTGCATTTTTGTATTCATAAACTTGTTTGTTTACCTTCGATCAATTATGTATTAGATAAAGGATCCGAAACAAAAATGCATCTCGGTAGTGGTCTTGTCTGCTCATTACCTATACATTTTAATTTCGAATACCAAAATCTGAAAAAACATTGTGAACCTTAAATCTTAAACGTAAAGATTAATTAAGGTTGCTAAATATTTTTACTTAACATTAAATTTTACTGTCATCGCCACAAACGTCATTGTGGCTCCGTGGCCCCAAAGTCGCCTACCGTTTTTCAAGCGCCCATCAGGACTAGTACATTATTGACCGAAGTTGTATATATACGCCTGTACATCAGACTACCACAAACAGTTTTGTATAGGATGTGCCGGCGCTGGCGTATGTACTACTAATTCTAAACTTTCGCGTTCATTTATATATATATATATACTGTGTGTTTTTACCGTCAAGAAAAAAGGACTGTGCATTTTGTACCTAAAACAAATTGTATACGTGAGTGTGTTTATAAAATACAACTGATTTTATAAATTTTGGAATTTCCAAAAAAAAATGCATAAATTTAGAATACATTAGTGCATGCGTATTATTCGTAGGTAGTGTAGTGAAACGGTAGCGGGAGCCGCCCGGGCGCTGCCCGGCGCGCTGCGTGTGACGGAATGAATTAAATGTCGTTCATTTTAATTCGTGGGTCGTTCATTTAAAAAAAAATGTACGACATTTTGCAAGGAAAACCCAGCGAGACAACAATTTGCGAATGTTTTTCGTCTTATTCATTGAATTTTAAAGTAAATTTCAATCTTCTCTTCATACTTTTACGGGTTTAGGACCGTCGAAGATGCAGTGCATAGTACCTACATTTTGTTAAGTTAAAAGAAATGAGTATGTATGACTTATTAACTTATTTTTACAACAGGCTGTTCGGTGTAGTAGGTAAGTACCACTACGACATCTGAGGCGTACTTAAAATATTGGAATCAACTTGCTGCTTCTAAACTTTCACTAGACCGAATATAACACCTAACCATAAACAAATTATATTTTTTTTATAGGAATACGACTTCGTATTTAGCGTCGACATAAAAGATGGCGCGCCACCTATAAAACTGCCGTACAACAAGACTGACGACCCGTGGGTGGCTGCCCAGGCCTTCATACATCAGTAAGTATTTTCATGTACTTCATCATCATCATCATCAGCTCATTTTATGTCCCCACTGCTGGGGCACGGCACGAGCCTTCCCGATGGATGAATAGGCAGAACGGGCCATAAACCGCCACGCGGGCCCAGTGCGGATTGGTGGTTGTTAATGACTGCTATTGCAGCCGGGACCAACGGCTTTACGTGCCTTCCGAAGCACGGAGAACTCTCATGTACTTATTTCTTTGAAAATTTAAGACATTTATTTTTTTATTATTTAGAATTTTACATTCACTATGCTATATATTTAACAAGATAAAATTTTACTAGAAAAAATTAACCTGTCTTAGAAAGCTCGAGTGGGAATCGAACCCACGACCTTTGGAATAACCGGTCCAATGCTCAGACGGCTAAGCTACTGAAACCGCAGAAGGCTCGTTGAATTTTTATCCACACGTGTTTCCTGAGAATGGTGGATTTTTTCTAGTACGATTTCCTCTTGTTTGGTGCTCAAGTGGCTAAACGAGGTCCTGGGTTTAATTCCCAGGCCGGGCAAAACGTGTTTCGGATTATCCAATGCATAGTCCGGGTTCGTGATCACTAACTCGCATTTAGCGAGTGTGATATGCCAATACGCGTCAATTGGGTAGTAATAGAGAAACTTATTAGCAAATTTGGCGACTCATTTCTTTGTCGCCGCACCTCCAAAAGATGGAATAGTCTACCAGCACACGTTTCCTCTTCTTCCTATGATATGGGGTCCTTCAAAAGAGGCGTGAAGAAGCACCTTATGGGCCGGCAGAGTGAGGTTAACTGATGCTACGATTGTTTTCACGCTGCACCAGTTATCTTCGCGTCTGAACTCCATTTCCACTTAACATCAGGTGAAAAATAAAAATAAAAACGATTTTTTTTTTTTAATAGAAATTGTATGGGAATGGAAACTATGACATCACTATTTTGTTCTGTCCAATTGAATGTTTATTAATAACTATTATGGTTACGAAAATTCATGCTAAGGTCAAATTAAACAATTGGTTAAATGTTTTAAAGAACTGTGGCGGTAGCCAAAGTAACATTAAGAAAACGATAGCGAAGTTTGAAAAGAATAAAATGTATGGGATTGACATAAGATTGACCACGTGATTTAGCGCGGCGCTATCGTTTTCTTAATGTTACTTTGGCTAAGCCTACTGTTACGTGATTTCAGTTTTGTGTGTAATGTTCTGGAATTAATTATTGTTGTTGTCAACATCCCTTTTGTAGCGATGGTGACGATTTTAATGACGGAGGGTTTCGCTCAGCAGTGATATAGTAAACTGACCGGCGGACTTAGTACCGTTTTGCCAGTTTCCATGACAACAAAACAAATAAATCATTCGTCCGCTTAAGATCCGTATCCCATGATTGACCCCTATAGCAGCGCCACCTACCGGGTTCAATTGTAAATCTAAACCATTCTCGAATCCACTTGAACACACACAGAAAATTCCATCCAAATCAGTCGAGCCGTTTAGAAGGAGTTCAGTGACATACAAACGCACAGAAGATTGATCCTACTAATATTATAAACGCGAAAGTTTGTAAGTATGGATGGATGTTTTTTACTCTTTCACGTAAAAACTACTGAATGGATTTTAATGAAACTTTCCTCATATACATACCATGACCCAGACCAGCATATAGGATACTTTTTTTTACTTTTTTTTTACTGTAGTCTTCTCGAACGAAGTCGCGGGCAACAACTATTATATATATAAACATAGGCTATTTACTGTATAGATTTTTAGAAAGTTTGTGAATTGTTCGTTTTATAGTTAATTGTTTTTACTTACAGACACAATCTACCTCAAGTATACTTGGATCAAGTAGCTAACTTTATTATTACTAATGCCAAATTGGATCAACTGCCCGCTTCAAGTAATGGGTGAGTTATTATTACTAAGGGACTAAACTACAACCCCCGTATTAATAAACAAAGTGTAAGCTTGGAGTAGTTACTCCGTGTTTTGTTCCCGTCATGTAAACTTCGTTTCATATTAGAGTAAAAGAGACAAAACACGGAGTAACTACTCCAAGCTTACACTTTGTTTATTAATAAGCCTCCAAATGTTCAATATACTGTCAACTGCCTTACATTAATTTTGTTAATTAAATGAATCCTTTTACACAAATCTACTCTCGTTTATTTCACTTTTATTTCAGAAATCTTATTAGTTAGTAGAAAATAGTTAAATAACATGTTTATGTGATTTAATACTTTCTTTAGTGGACTATAAAAGCATAGATTCAGTTGAATAAACAATAATAAGTTTATGAAAATTTTTCTATCAATGACGGAGATCTGTATTTTCATCTGTAAATCTATTGTTTTCTAAAGTTTACGCGAACACTACACATTGAAATGAGGGAGTCTCCCTGTGACCACGGACCCTGCAAAGGGTTCGAAACGTCAGGATAAACATTAATTAAAACTAATGTGTAAAATAAACGCGAGTAGATCCGTAAAAGTTGTTTCATTTCAATCTGTAAATCTGTTTTTTTTTTTATAGAAAGTTTCAATCAAAATATAAAGGCTCTTAAGCTAGGGAATAATACTTACCCAAATAATCGATGATGCATGAAAATAAAATGAACTTAATCGCTGTCCTTGATCATATCTCACGGCAGCACAAACTGAGTCTCTTCGAGTTGTTTTCTTTTTTTATGTGTACTGTATTTTATTTTCTCGGTCTCTGTGTTTTGGAAGCAATGAACATTTTTTATATTTATTACTAGCACCTAATTGCTACTTCGTCCGCGTGAATTTAGAATTAAAAAAAACCCTTTTGAAATTAAATATAACCTATGTTTAGTCTACTTAGCAAAAAGATTCCAGATGGTTTTGGTTATTGATTACGAGTCCCTGCCTTATTATGCTTTATCTGGAGTACCCCAGAGATTCCATCTTGGACCTGTTCTCTTCCTGATCTTCATAAATGACAGCACCACTGCTATTCAAAATTGTAAGACACACTTATTCGCAGATCATTTAAAAATCTATAAAACAATCTCTCCCATGCACTATGCTAATCTTATTCAGGAGGACTTATCTAGAGTAGTCAACTGGTGCAGTGTGAATGGGATGGAATTAAATGTCAAAAATCTCCACGTGAGTTTTACAAAAAAGTAATTCCAATTGAGTCGACTTACACAGTAGAAAATACACCATTGTGTAGGATAAATCAGGCCTCGCTATCATTTTGGACAGTAGACTACGGTTTGTGTCACATATTGACATTTTTGTTAATAAGGCTTCCCGAATGCTCGTCTTCTTGAAGCGTAATACTAGGCAATTCAAAGATGCCGACGCTCACGCTAGGGTCATGCTGTTTATAGTGTCATTCTCAACGGGTTGAAGGAATTCAGCGGGCGTTTACAAGGCACTTGGCATATATATCCAGTGGCATTTCTCACCGATGCACGTATGCTCGGCGTCTGGACTTTTTTTTTGTATTAAGCCACTTTGTACCCGTCGAAAACTGTATAATATGGTTTTTCTGCACAAGGTTGTAAACCACAACATAAAATGTCCGGATATTCTTGGACGCATAGGTTTGAACGTGCCTTATAAATTGCCGCGTCATGCTATTACTAAATTATTTTCAACGCCACTTGTAAAAACCAATCTAGGTCATATAACATGCTTAATGATAAGGTAGATGATCTGGATATATTCCACGATCCTTTAAAAAAAAGGTGCTGGAACTACTTGCATAGTTTTAATTATTGCATAGAGTTCGTTGGAATATTTTTGTTATATATATTTTATTATATTACTTTTTATTTTTCTTCAACTTAAAATTTTGGTGTTTTGTTATTCTTTGAATTGTAGCTTGTAATTGAAGAAGTTAATGGCAAATGTTGTGCGTACCTATTATAGGTGTACATATTAGTACTTGTCCTCTGTGTATGTAATCATGTCAATAGTAAATAATATGTACACTGTTGGTATGTCTAATAAATAAATAAATACCTGTGATGCAGGTTCGCGGACCCCTTCACGGGTGAGTCCCGCTACGTGCCCGGTACAACGGCGCCGGCGGGGCTTCCTCCCCCTTCCACCGCCGACCCCTTCACGGGTGCCAACGCGTACACCACGCCCGCCGCCGCCACCACCGCCGCAGGGGCGGACGACAAGCCGCTTATACCGCACGACGCTTATATCAGGTCAGTACGACATTTTTTAAGTCATATTTAGGTAAATAATTATAAAATATAGTGAAAAAAATAAATGCCCACCTGACCTAGACAGAAATCGAACCTGTGTCTTCCGCAATCCGGGCGGCTGCACTGACTATAATGCTACCGGGAAGGCTAGCTAGCCTAGGTATCTATTTGCGTATCACTTTATTTTATACTATTTATATTTGTAAGGATGTTAATGGCTTTCCGTAGCTATTTAAATGTTTATTTATGTATAAATTATACGGAACTAAATTATACGGAAAGGAGGTGCAGGAGTTCTTAGTGGGTATACCTTTTTACCTCCTTGAGGAAATTGGGGGATTCCCACATAACCGTTAGCGTCTTGCCAGGCACAGGCTCACTTAGGAAGGAGGCGGCAAAACTTTTGTTACAAGTTACAAAACTCGCAAAATATCATTGTCAATGATGAAAACGTATACTGTCACATGGTCTTGCAAAAACAGAGCTTGTAATAGATATGCAGACAATACTCACTTTTAAGATGGCAAAGCATTTACATGGTCTACTATACAGTATTTAAAAAAGCTTATTGCAGACAAATGTAATAGAAAGATTTATATAATAATTGTTCCAGATTTGACCAAGCCAATTTTAAAGCAATATACGAGAAGCTAAAAGAATTCAACAGCAAAGTAGGCGACGGGCTGAGCGCACTGTCCGACGCGCAATTAGAAAATGTCGTTAAATTAGGAGAATTGGTAAGCATTTTACTGGAACATACTTTCAAATGAGACTGTTTTTTATTTAATCTATCTTTATATATATATATATATATTTATATTTATTTATATATTTATTATATATATATATATATATATATATATATATATATATATATATCTATCGTACGTGTGTATGTCACTGAACTCTTTCTAAACGGCTGGACCGATTTGGGTGAAATTTTCTGTGTGTGTGTTCAAGTGGATTCGAGAATGGTTTAGATTTACTATTGAACCCGGTATGTGGCGCTCTGCTATAGGGTCCATCATGGAATTATGAACACCCGTGTTCATAAGCGGACGAATGATTTGTTTGTTTTTATGTTGTCATGGAAACTGTCAACGTTTTGTTTGTTTTGTTGTCATGGAAACTGTCAAAGCGGTACGAAGTCCGCCGGTCAGCTAGTGTTATTACATCTTATTAGCAACAGAGTAATTATTAACGGTATTCTTACCATGTCTATATTTTTTAATATTTATAAAAAGGTGAATGCAACTATATAAAACTAAGAGTTGCTAAGCTCAAGTGGCAGTGGGCAGGACACTTTGCTCGCAGGGCTGATGGCCGCTGGGGCGGAATAGTCCTTGAATGGCGACCGCGTACCGGAAAGCACAGTGTGGGCAGGCCTCCAACATGGTGGACCGACGATCTGGTGAAGCTCGCGGGAAGCCGCTGGATGCGAGCAGCACAAAACCGGTTGTTGTGGAGATCCTTGGGGGAGGCCTTTGTCCAGCAGTGGACGTCTTTTGGCTGAGATGATGGTGATGAATGCAACTATATTATTATGCAAATATGATTTATTGATATTTCGGTACAGTTGCATGCGCCATGATCACGGATGTACTGAAGTTATGTTTGCAGGTGGATGTTTATGAGTACCTATACTTAGTTAGCAATAAAGATTTTGATTTTGTTTTTTTTTATTTTGTTTAGTTAGGGTACTGATTGTGATAAGGTACGAAAGTGGATCAATTTAATTTGGTGTTTTACTCCAGTGTGCCGATATATTTTTTATTTATTTTAATAACTCAATAATTAAGAAAAAATATATATAATCGAAGTTAATAAGAGGAGTCGATGGCGACGTGGGTAACGCGCCCGGTCTTCGATTGCTAAGGTGAAGCAACTTTTACCAAGGTCGGTCATCTAATAGGTGACCAAAAGTTTATCATGTCAAGCTCATCCGTGCATCAGAAGGCACGTTAAGCCGTTGGTCCCGGCTGCATTAGGAGTCGTTAACAACCATCGCCCGCACTGGGCCTGCGTGGTGGTTTATGGCCCGTTCTCCCTATCCATCCATAGATAAGGCTCGTGCCCTAGCAGTGGGGACATAAAATTAGCTGGTGATGTGATGATGTGATATTAATAATCTTTAAACTTGTTTCGTTTTAGAATAGCACATACAATCCTGAAACAGTGATGTTATTGAAGAAACTGTTGGAGTGGCCAAAAGGTATTATTCCTTTTATTTATACTTTTTTTTATTAGGCTCGTATAGGTTTTCTTTTTCAAACGTATAATAAGGCACCATATTCTAACTGTCTTTGCCTTAATCAAGTTCTAAAGTTAACCTGGTGTTAGACCGGTCTTTAAGTTCTGACCAGACCAGACTAGCAAAGCGTAGTGAGTGAGTGAGTGGAACAAACTCCCGGAAGAAGTGGTCTCAGCTCAAAACTTGCAACCAATTTAAAAACAGACTCGACAAATAAATTCTCAAAGATAATATGATATCTAGTGGAGTATAGCAAAATACAGGCACTTATCAGTTGTTTCAACTATCACTGCCTTATACTCTGGGACTTGTAACCAATAACAAAAATAAAAATTATTATTGTTTTTATTTTGATATTTTGATGTCTTTTGTAATTAGTTTTTTTTTATTTTGCGGCCTTGATAGGTTCAAGAAAGAATACATGATGTTGCCAGGGACCGAAAGGTGTGGAAAATGTATGGTGAGGTCTTTGCCCAGGAGTGGGACAGTTATGGCTGATATAATAATAATAATTATTATTATTTTTATTTAATAAATTGTCCTCCTCTCCTCTTCCAATTGTGATGCCGGATAGGTTTCTCTGTAAAACATTATAATTGCAATTAATCTTGGCCTCCGACAAAAGAGTTTGACATTCTTTCCTTCTTTGTGCCAACTCGGACCAATCGGGCGCGTGAGGAAAAACAAAGAGATAGAAGACCTCGTAGCCTCCCTTAATATCTTGGGAGAGATAAAATCTGCGTGACTACGCTACCTGGGTCACGCCATTCGTATGGGAGACGATCGTGCGGTAAAGAGAGCGTACATGGGACGCCCTACAGGGCGCCGGCCGGTCGGCAAACCTCGATACCGATGGGCCGACCAAGTCACTAAGGGTCTTGCAGAACATAATTTTACGCTATTTGTTTCTCCGCAGAGATACTGTTTCCAGTGCTAGACGTGACCAGGTTAGCTGTTAGGAACAAGGACATCAACGGCCAAATATTCGACACCACGTACGGACCCGGCTTCGTCAAATACCTCCTGTCGTTGCTGTCACCTGGTAAGTTACCTAAAATCGGTGAAACCTATACTACAGTTCCGGTTTTTGGGTAATTTACTACTATAAGCAAATTACCCAAAAACCTGGCTACTTTTGGTAAGTTACCTAAAATGAAACTACTTTCGTCCGAGTCAATTTTAGCATTAATAGTAGTTGACTGGTGTTAGAATTCTGCTAAGAATCTCATTGTATGCCGACTAACTTAGTACATATTTCTCCAGTCAATTTATGCATTGATGTAGCTTAACTCTTTCACTGGTAGTGTTAATATATATGCCATCATAATTTCAACCTTATGTTGTTGCAATAGCATCGAAAAATTATGTTTTGCTTATATCCATTGTATTGACATATGGTTATGGCAGAATAACAGAAGCTGCGGGTAGTGATGTACAAGGCTCGAGGGCTCCGAGTCCTTTTGTCTAGAGCTCGTTGTCGTTTACAAGGCTCGCTTCGTTTGCATGAAGCTCGACGACTCGGGAGTCTTTCAGAGTTCGATCGATCTCGAGGCTTTTTCAGGACTCGAATCTTTTTCATCGCTTTAGTCTTTTCCTGTGCTCTAGTTGTGATGGACTGCTGATAAATAAGGATAAGTACAGGTAAAACACAATAGCTTAATCATCTACGGTGCGCTTTATGACATAAAATATTCACCTTTTTGAGTTCCAATTTGGACTCGTCGAACAATCCGTTAAAAGAGTCGAGCTCTGTAAACGACTCGGAGCCTTAAGCCTTTTATTTATTTCATTTCATTTCATATTTAAGTAAAAGGACTCAAGACTCAAAGAACTCGAGTCTTGTACACCAAAAACTATATTATAACTAACAGATATATTAAAGTGATAAACATAAAGTTAAGCTTTTATTGAAGGTCCGCGTTCATTTTAAGACTCGAGTTCTGTTGAAAGCTCAAACTCTTTTGAAGCCTCGAGGCGTGGCTTAGAGAGCTCGCGTCTCGGCTTAGCACCTTTTTGTCTTAGGTTCAAGTTATATTAGTCAAAGTGCGTTGGATTTTTTTTTATTGTATATGTGAGACAAATAAACAAATTTTTATTTTATTTACTTTATCTCTATCATATTTCATGTAAATGGAATCTGTTGATAAATGAATATAATTTTTGTCCCACCAGATAATCTGCCGGCCAACCAGATGTTGAGTATGCGCGTACTAGTGAACGCGTTTAGCGATCTGCCTGGGGAGATGTTGGTACTGGGCGCGCGCGAGGGCGTTATTCGGGCGCTTCTCAGCCTAAGGCAACTCAATAGCAATGCGCAGGTAAGCGGGGGAAACACGCACTTATTTCATTGTCTTAATGTCGGTTTTTCAATGCATAGATAAACAAGGAGATAACTCTTATTCTGCAGATAACAAGATACATTTTCAGACTGTTTAACTGGCGAAGAAATCGAACTTTTGGACTTTTCAACATCTGTGTTTTTGTAATTTGTTTCGCAACAAAAATTTGCGTTAAAATTATATAAACAAAACAAAAACTTTTTTTTTTTATTCCGGTCACAGAATACTTAATAGTTACAGGTACAGAAAGATCACTCCGCAAAAACATTTTAATAAATAGCGACCCTTTGACGGCGCAATAAAGTAGAAATTCAGCTCGCTCAGTGCTAAGCGCCTACAACTATATTCACCTACAGTTACCTGCCTGCAAGCAAAATTGAAACTTATAACCGCGCGGGAACCGTGAATTTTCTTTGCGCGCCCCAGTTTTATGACCGAGCTGCGAACGTCGGCACGGGGGGGTTGTCACTTGAGAAGGTTTTGTACCTAGTTGATTTATTAGTTATAAATAAGTAGATTAAGCATTACAAACGTTGATTTTGTAATCATAAAAATTCCATCTGAGTATCGTGTGTGTTCGATTCCCACGGGTGTAGGTATTCCTTTGTAAACATTATCCTATCCTAATATTGTTTCTGGGCAATTAAGGATTTTTATTTTAACTATTACTAAATTTTTAAGGACTTATGGAATTAAAGAAGAACGACCGACTGCCGCCGCCGCTTTTACACGTACTTCGATGACGCGCCATAATCGTAGTCTGAGAGCTGGCAGCTTATTTATGTTAAGTTTATTGCACAGATGGGCGATTAACTGGGTAACTGGAAATATCGTGTGGAATTTTAAAAAATGTTAGTCCTGATTCACTATTAGTTTTATTCAGACATCCGTAAACACAGCAATACCTTTTATACGGATTATATTGACGTCTAGGCTTAGAAGACATTGCAAGTGTCGAAAAGAAAAAAAAATGTTTTCAAGTATGCGCGAGCGCGACGCAACCGCGACTGTCGTGCGAGCCGACGACAGCCCACTGCCATACGCCGCTTCGGGCGGCGCGCTGGCCGAATATACCTAAACTGCGGAGTGACACCCCCCTGCCCCGTTAGCATTTTATCGTCGATTAGTTTGACGGCGTTGCCCTTTTTATTCCGTACAGGTATAATGTGAACAGGTTACAAAAACAGTCAGTTTAATATCTAATATTTGATTAAGCATTGAAAGTTTGAAACTTTAAAAATAATAGGATACCAGTTTTTTTATCTAACAATTGATCTGATTATTGAAATATCGACCCTTAGTCTGCAACCAATTTTAATTGAGCAATTCATATTTTCAATGACGCGACGCATTGCCTTTTAGCCTAGCTATAGGGGGTTTGTACAACTTATATAATCCCTAATATGGCAGATAAGTTGCAAAGTGACAACCCTCAAAGAAAAACAGAAATCAAAACATGTTAATGGTTAAGGGTTAATGGAAAAAAAAATCTAGCTTTTTTTTTCTAATAAATAAATAAAGATTAGGCAACATCACATACATTGCTTTGACTGCAAAGACAGTAGCTTGAGCACTTGTGTTATGGAAATCAAAAACAAAGACGGTACCACAACCACCAAGACCCGAGAAAATGTAGAAAACGTTCGTTTTTCTACATTGACCCCACCGGGAATCGAACCCGGGACCTCGGAGATGGTAATACCAGAGACCGGCATGCGAGCCATTCGACTACGGAGGCCGTTTTTATAATGAAAGTAAATATGGGTTTGCTTTTTTTATTGTGTTCTTTATACTTGGTTGCACGACTGTGTTACGGGATTGGACACCTTTTACCAAACTCGGTGTAGACTGACGACGATGATGATGTTGGTGATGCTGTGTCCAGATCGCGGTGGCGTCGCTGTTGCTGAACCTGGCGGTGGCGCTGTCGGCGCAGACCGACGCGGCCGAGCTGGCCGACGCCGCCGCATTGCTGCTGCCGAACCTCGTTGACAACGAAGCCTACTTCCGGTACGCAATTCTGCATTTTCTTTAAGTTAGTTTTCTCAAATTCGATAATAGTAATTCACGATGATGATCACGATGCCTTAGGCACTATAGTTTGTTCTTTATACTATATTCTTCCAAAAATATCAAAACATACTTTTCATTTCTTGTGTAGTTAAGTAACTGACAACAGTAGCTATCGAATGATGTTGGAGAAACGACTATAAAAACCGATTGTTATTTCTCCCACAGGGCTCTAGTAGCTTTAGGGACAATACTAGCCGAATGTCCGAACCGGCTCGCCATACAAGCGAAGATAGTTTCAGCCACACAGATACACAACCGACTGAAGCGGGACAGTGTTACCAACCCCGCAGACGCAGGCCTCAAGAAAATCGCCGCGTGCTCACAGCAAATCATCAGGCTTTTATGAAACACGCGTATTAGCAACTTATTAGCCCGCGGCAGTTGATATTTAAGGCATTTGCTAGCTTTAAAACTGAAACTATTAAAGAAATTTAAATGTGGATTAACGCAAAGTAATTTATATAAATACATATGTAATTGCGTTGGTGAGCGCATAACTTAAAAACAGCTGAACGGATTTAGATGAATTTTGCACATTGACAGACCATGACCCGAACTAGGGTTTAGGATTTTTTTTTATCCCGGTAACAAGTTCCTGTGGGATAGTAAAGTCTTCGCGAGCGAAGTCGTGAGCAGTAGCTAGTAAGTAATAAAAGTAAATAATGTGACGGTAGATGAAGACTCGAAGGCGTAAAACATCGCGATAGCAGTATGCCCGTGACCATGGCCGGTGCGACTCGGTCGAAACGTCAGCTATAAAAAAGGTATGCCTTCGATACCTTTATTTAGTACCCATTTAGTTAGCGTAAATCCCCATTTAAATTACTTTAATTAAAATGAAGCGCGAAAGTTTAAAAGTATATGATATTTGTATGTTTACTACGTTTCAGTGATGTGATATACTGACGAATTAAGCTTACAACAAATTTGATTGCGTGCGTTACGGTCAATACTAGTTTTGGCTAAGCAAAACTGCTAAAGTAAAGTATTTAAAAAAAGTGACGCAATTTGGTTCTTGATTGCATCTAATTGGCGTGGGGTGCAGTTTTTGTTTTTTTTTTTTTTATACTTAGCACGGCAAATGACTCCACACCACCTGATGTTAAGTGGAAATGGAGTCCAGACGCGAAGACAACTGGTGCAGCGTGAAAACAACGCAGCATCAGTCAACCTCACTCTGCCGGCCCACAAGGTAACTATTGTAACTGTTTTGAACACCGTAAAAAAAAAATGGGTATCGATACTTCTGTTTGAAGATACGAATACCGGTATGCTAGGTATGGTTTTTTAACGGTAAATTAACTAACCGCACTACGCGGATTGGCTAAAGCGCAATATGAAACGAAAAAGTAGCGATAGTTACTTTTCATGATAACGTTACCTGCATTATCGGTACCAAATTACCTTTATAGAAGTTACGTTATTTACCGGTACTTATAGCGGGAATTTGGTAACGGTATGAAGCCTTGAAATAAAAGGACAAAAAATATGGATACTCATTCAAAACGTACCTAAATCTGCGTTATTTAGGTACGTTTTGGTTAGAGTTTTTAATGTCATCAGTTGAAGACAAGTAAGGGTAAGCACTCTTAATAGATTCTTGCACCCCAGGCCCAAAAAAAGGCCAAACCTTGGCATAGTATGGTTTTGTCTAGTCAAAACTAGTTCTGACTATAATTGGAATTAAAACGTAACGCGTATATGTAATGCATGAATATGTGCAAATCTTTTATAATACAACTTGGGTTTCTATTTGGTCTCAATGTATGCCCAAGCGGGATCAATTGTATGTCATGGCAGAGCCGTATTCTAATTTAGTTTTTTTTTTTATATTATTCCAAATAATTTACTACAAAACAATATGTCTTATTAACGTGACAAATATATATTATATAATAGTCATTTAAAAAGCATATTTTTTTTAGTTTCAAAAGTGTAATGTTCTTTCAATTCCAATTCGTCAAACTACGAGCAATAATTGAAAACTCGTATGTAATAAAATAATAATTTATTATTTAATTATATAAAATATGTATATTTTACACAGTTGTAGCGCATATTCTACAATAGCTCGATACAGAATGTTACCAGTAAAAGTGTTTCTTTTTCATATTATTTTAAACAAACATTAATTACAATAATAAAAAATTGTAATAATTACAAGTTGTTACTTATTTATACATTAACTACCACTTCCTTTATACATTGACTTAAAAAATATAATAAAACCTTTTTTATTATTATTAACATTATAATAATTATTTACGGGATTATTAACACGTTTTTTGTTGTCTTTGATTTTTCGATTTATTTCGACACAGTAATTACATGCATGTTAATAATCCAGTTAATAAAATATAATCCAATATACTATTAAAATTATTAGATCTCAAAAGGTAAAACACTTAATAAATGTTAATAGTGTTTTATATTATGTTAAACAACCATGTTACATTCAAGGAAACATATGTATTATCAGTTTGTGACTATTTGTAAAGACAATAAGCTAAAGTAGACACGGTTTTAGCTGTTTATTAAATATTAATTACGATATTTAAGTATACACAATACTTTGTCCACATATACTAGCATAATCGATTACGATATATTTTTCAAATAGAAGCATTGAGAATTTGTAAAAACAATATTTTTGACTACTATTTTAGAACTCACTTCATTTTAAAGGCCCTTGTCTTTGAGTATTTTAGGCTATGTTTTTACATAACAGTGGATTTTTTTTCATAGGCTTTGCTGACCGATTGTGGGTAAAGCAAAGTATTGAAAATACCTTAAAGAAAGACATGCTAGAGACTTCTTAGTGAAAATGCAAAAGTTAAGTATTTATGCAATTTTGTTATATTGGGAAGTAATGATGAACCATCAACTTTATTAAATAAAAAAGGAAAAAGTCACTTTCAAGTTCTCCTAAAAAGACTTAGAGGTAGGATAGAGTAAGAATAGTGGGGGCAGGGATAAGTCATAATATCTATCATGTTTCTTTGATCTTTTGTCGTCCTTCAATTTATAATTTATGAAGATTGATCACCATCAAGGAGAAGAAAGTTTACTAAAGACAAAAGAAGAAAACTAAAAAAAAACTGTGCCGCCAGCATTAAGTTTATTAATGCATCAGTGGTCAAATATATCTTGCCATTTAAGAAGAATAAATCTTGACCGTTATGATATTAGGCTCATTTTGACAAACGCTGACAATATTTTTGATTCAAACAAAAAGAGACTTGTTCATGTCTTTCATAATTTAAAACTACATATTAAAACTTATTTTACTGCACCATCTTGAGCAGCTTGATGTTGTAATGGTTAACGCGCCCGATCTGCGATTGCTAAGGTTAAGCAACAAGCCGGTCATTTGATGGGTGACCAAAAAATGATCATCTCTAGCTCCTTCGTGCTTCGGAAGGCACGTAAAGCTGTTGGTCCCGGCTGCATTAGCAGTCGTTAACAACCACCGCACCTCACCAGGCACGCGTGGTAGTTTATGGCCCGTTCTCCCTATCCATCCATAGGGAAGGTTCGTGCCCCAGCAGTTGGGACATAAAATCAGCTAGTTATGTGGTGGTCTGATGATGTGTTAAAGATCTTTAACTCAATGCTGGCTGCACAAACAAGCTAAAACAAAAAATACGTGTCTATTTCTTCTTCTTGAGCTCCTCGAACCTCCTATTAAGGTCGTCAAAGTCGATCTCGTCGGAGGCCCCGGGCGGCGGCGCGGCGGGCTGCGACGTGTCGCTGTGCGGCACCGACGGCAGGATGAGGTCCGACGGCACCGACGGCAGCTCCGGCAGCTCCGGGAACAGGTTGGCCGGGGCGCGGCTGCGGGGCTGCGGCGTCGGCACCAGCGCGGGCTGCACGGAATATTACGATTAGTGACCGACCGAAGGTTCGGTTTCTGCCAAAGTCTAGTTTCGGCCACAGTTTTGGTTTCTACTAGAAACCGGCCGAAACTTCGGCGGCGTCGAAACTCAGTGTTCGTGAATTGCCGCGCGTCGGAGCGACGGCTAACTTCGGCTGAAATTCATGGCTCATGTATGATCGCTACCGCTAAGTTAGTTCGCCGTAAATAAAGATTTTTTTGCAGTGTGAAAAGATAAAGTGATTTCAACAACTTAACACGCTGTCCGAAGAGCTTGAGATATTTTGAATTTGATCATCCCTCTGGTAAATCGGCATTGCGAAAGTGCTCGCAAAAAAGCAATTGTATATAAATTAAATAAACATACTACGTTTTAACAACACTAAAGTAACTATACAGAAACATAAATGTTGAAAAAATTTTCACGAGCAGGATTTGAACCTGCACCCTTCTGACATACCGGGTCAGGTGCTCCCCCAACTGAGCTATCGTGGTTCTAACCAGCCCGCCGAAATTATTCCTTTTTTGACTTTGAAAGCCAAAGGCGCCCATTCAATGTCAACAACTACCGTCATTATCATCCGACCATAATATTTTTACAAAACTAAAGATCAGTTAAGAAGTAGGCAAGCTATTTATAAAATGTTTTGTTTATATAATTTTAACGCAAATTTTGTAAAAATAGCTCAATTGGGGGAGCACCTGACCCAGTATGTCAGAAGGGTGCAGGTTCCAATCCTGCTCGTGGAATTTTTTTCAACATTTATGTTTTTGTAATTTGTTTCGCAACAAAATTTTGCGTTAAAGTTATATAAACAAAACATTTTAACTATACAGAATTACCAATACGTAGTAAGAGCTACGCCAATTTACATTTTCTAATATACTTTCTAAAACTAATAACACTATTAAAATTTGTACATAAAAACTAAAAAGCTTAACGCATCCCTTTTTTATGGGAGAGCACTGAGATATATCATGAAGCCATTTTTTTATCCCGGTCTAATTAAGTTCCACAGCGATACAAGATAAAGGTATTATTTTATGTTTGCGGGCAGAAACTATTAAAATAATAAATTTACATTAAAAGAAGCACTTAATATCGAAGCTGAAATCATAAGGCATCACTCATGCAAAAGGTATATTGGTGTTAGTAACTCATTGTAAATAAAACATAATTAACTTTCATTAAAATAACGTTTAAAAAAGTGCATTAAATAAGAAAAATAATATAAAAATTACCATATCGTGATGGATGCTGTCATAAGCGGGTGGCAGATTATGCATTTCATCCTGCGGAAGTGAAATACTCAACTAAATACAATAAACAACAAAAACAACCAAAATACTGATGAGACGCAGGCAGGACAACTCTAGCTGCAGGCTTATTAACAAAAAAAACAACCAGTTGCTAATTGCACAATGGTAACGCGACTGCTACTAGTTGCTTGCGGTTGCTACAACCGGTTGGTTACTTTCTAGAGTTTCTTGAGCTTCTAGAGATTCTAGAGCGCCGCGCCGTCATGCACTTTAAGTTGTCAATCGCTCGTTTGTGGCCCTATCGTGGCGTTCTACGTTCCGTAATACGATATATGTTTTTTGGTAGCGATAAATTGTAAATTGTTACGATTGCGACTGTGATTTTTTAATATTAACTTTTTTGATGTGTAACATCTTTCTGCTCGCTTTCTATAGCAATTTGTGGGAGTGATTTCGTGAAATGGAACGGAAGTACATGTAACAATGTAACAGGAATTCGAGGAAGCGCGCAAGCGCGCGCCATTTTGTTAAGATATATATTTTGAACATGACATATTTTTATTATATGTGACATATTGTGTCATTTGACTGTCAAAGGTCATTTTGATATGTCAAATGTCTTTTAATGACTATTTACTGCATTTATTTTATAGTTGTAAAATCATGTAATACCTGACCCATTTTTTTCAGAATATAATGTTATTGGTTTTCGATATACGGACTATATTGCCACTACCAGTAAAAGGGTAAAGCCCAGTATTTGACTTATGTTTCGTCGCCAAAAAACAACAGATTTTCATTGAAATTATACTGGATAACAGCTAGGAAGCTGTCTGTATTCAATTGTTCCCAAGGACTGTAACCAGTTGCTGACCCTTATTTTAATGATTAAAAGAAAAAAAAATCGTTTTTGTTATGTTTATATAATTTTAACGCAAATTTAGTTGCTAAACAAATTACAAAAACACAAATGTTGAAAAAATTTCCACCCTTCTGACATACCGCAGCAAAAAAGTGCAGGTTCAAATCCTGCTCGTGGAAACTTTTTCAACATTTGTGTTTTTGTAAAAAAAATCGGTCACTGGTTCCTGACGGACACAGGTTAGTTATGGCAATTTGTAGTGTGACTTTAATAAACTTTTTTCTATTCTATTCTTTAGTGCTAGTTCTAACCACCATTCCACCGAGTAACCAAAAATCTACCCAGATTTTTGCAAATAAAACTCATTTGTTTGCCATTTGATCACGTTAACCGAAACGAGAACGAGTGTTCGTCAGGCTTCGTTAATGTGTGTAACTGTTATAATTAAAGCACTCTATATAGCTTTGCCTTAAGCGGCAATCTAACAGCAAGATAAATTAAATAGACAAATATTAAAAAAAAATACTTTCTCAATGCGGATCAGTCATGTTTTTTTAAGTATGCAGACTTAAAGTAATATAAAAGTCAGTAAATTTTGTAAAAAAATATTGAAATCGGACTATAAATGACGAAGAGACAGCAGTTTTAGTGCATTCGTTTCAGAAACGCGCCCGAGAACGAAACAACTCGCTGTGACGTCATCATAGCACATGTCGGTCCACCGCGCGGTTCGAACGGCAGCGCATTCTGCCGTAATAGGTACTTGATTTTGTATGCTTTGTTATCGTTCGTATTTATTTTGTTTCATTATAACGTCATCAAAAATATTGTAATTTGCCAAACTGCAATAATACTACCGTTAGTATACCCAATAAACTTGTTTTTTGTGCTCCGTGAGATGCAAAGACAAGAAAAAAATTGTGTAAAGTAACGCGGAAAACACCTCTTGCATAAAAATGGATAGAAAAGTGGATAGATAGTAGTTGACTACTGAGCATTTCTAAACTGTCGGAATACAACAATGCTTTAAACATTGTTGTTATGGCGCCAGACTTAGATAAGATGATGGTAGCTAGCCGGGCGGACTTATAAGCCCAACCACCAAACAAATCAAGAACGCGCCGCTGGGAATCGAACCCGGGACATTGGGTCTAAGTCCGGAAGCTTAGCCACTAGACCACAAAGGCTGTTAAATGTTTATTATTTGTTTGTTACTCAATTACGCGGAACCGGCTGAACAGATTTATATGAAATTTTGCACATAGATAGACCCGGATAGGACTATTTATTTTATTTACTTACTTACAAAATATTCTATGATAAATCAATAAATAAAAAAAAACGTTTCAAACACAAAACATGAAACATATAAAAATATAAAACAAAAAAAACTATTTTTTTTTTGCTTTAGGTAAGTACTTATTGATGTGTCTGCGAAAAAATACAGCATCTTAGAACTTAATTAGAAAACTAAAGGCCAGGCGGATTTAACAAGCCTACCTACCTACCATCAACCTAACCGAGTAGGTACAGAAAGATGTACCTCCCGCTGGGAATCGAACCCTGGGTGTAAGACCACAGAAGAAAAAATAAATTTAAATAAAAACTTGTTTTAAAAACTTTTTCACTTTTAACTTTTTAACATGAAGTACCTACAGTCTAGAAGTTCCTCTGACCTGCTTTCAGTTACATCATCAGATCTTGGGCACCACACAACGTTAGTTTTTATCAAGAAAATTAAATAAGCACAAACACGGCGGGGTTATCTTGTTTCATTGCAGAGTTTCTAGTTAGCTCAGTAAGTGAAATGTGAAAATGAGTTAAATAAAATTCTTTATCCTCAGTTCCTATGACCTCCTTCCGAATGCATCATCAGACCAGTTCCACATGATGCCATATTATTGAATTGCTATCGAAGTTACGTAGATATACCAAGTTTCATCTCGATCGGTCCTCGGGAAGTGATCCAAATCGTCCTTGCAAGATTCGACCTGTACATAACGGTCGCACGACTTGTGTACTGTGACGTCATCGTGAGTAGGCAAGCAGGCGCGCGCGTTTTAAAATAGCCGTTCAGAAAAACGTCAATAACTTCATCATTTCTTGACGGATTTTAATAATTTAAAGAATAAAATGCTTAGTAGTTGATTGCGCATACGATGTATATAGTAAAAATCAGATTTGCTATTATGTGATTGATGCTCATTGCTAATTTGCGATTTAAGTTTACCTAACAAAAAAAAACAAAAAATAAATAAAATACACTTCACTAATGCAATCTTTCTACTTTACACTACTATTAATGTAGAAGATAAAAAAAGGTTTTATCTACTCGAGAAAGCCTTCAAAGTAACTAGATCAATTACTAAGGTACATAAGCAACCTAAACATCTACATTTAGAGCAAAAATGATTTTAAAAATTAGGCAATGAATAACGATGTAAACAATTGCTCGCGCAACTAAGTACCTATTAAAGTAGTAAAGCAATCAAAAGCAGCCAACACACTTACGCACATATTAATGCAATCAAGAGTCTTATTGCGCGGTTTCCCATACAAAATTCGAAGTTCTAATTTTTTAATCTATCCATCTTTAAACAAAAGCATATTCCATAATAAACTTTAAATCGTATAAATACTGTTGAACAAACTATTTTTGTATTGTATTTGTATTTTGTTTGTATTTAAGTTTTCTATTAATTGTCAACATCTCTGTATTTCTCTAAAAAATCCTTAAAATTGTCTTGAAGGTTTTAATTTTTTTTTAACGTTAACAAGTACAATAGTCAAGGGATGTGTTGTAGTTATTAGCACTTTTTACCAGTTAGTAAGCCAAAAATAAATAATTATAATTTATCACTAATGGCCCGCTCGCGACTTCGTCCGCCTGATCGAACACACCCGTACCCTGTCGAAAACTTTATTTTATACACAAATCCTGTCCCCAACAATTTTGAACACAACAAAAAATAAATCAGCCAAATCGGTCGAACCGTTCTCAAGTGATGCTCTGATAGACATATGGCAATTATTTTTTAATTAATTTTGATATTTTAGCTTTAATGTTTGTATCTAGTACCGACACGTGAAATGGCTATTATGGAAATAGATATTTTATTAGTAAAAGCTTTGAAGTTTGTATAGGATACCGAAACTTAAAATGGATTTTAAGGCTATAGGCGGTTAAAAAAGGTGTTTAGTCTGTGGTTACCTGAAGGAAGCTGTTGCTCAAGTTCTTGGCGTCCGACCCGGGGGGCAGGGGATAGCCGGCCGGCGGCTGGCTGGGCCCGCCGTAGTTGGTGGGGGCCGTGGCTATGAACCCGCCTGCTTTGCCGTGTGACGGCTGCTGTAACAATTTTTTTTTTTGTAACAAAAAGTTTTAATATTTTTATTTTATTTCAATTTTTGCATTACAAAGCTATATGTAGTTAACAAAATAAAAGCCTGCTTTGCCGTGAGACGGCTGCAATACTATTTTTTTAACAACCTTAAAAAAAAATAGTTTCCACTATCAAAACGTATACAAATAACGCATAAATCTTTCTTCGGAGTAAAAAATGTCAAGTTGAATTCATTCTCAAACTAATCAAGTGGTTTTAGTTAATTTTAAAATACATTGGACCTAGTTATTAGCTATTATTTGAAAAAGGTAAAACTAATTAACGCGACTTAGGTACAGATTTGCAACTCTTCCGAATAAAGAAAAAATATTTAAGTTAGTTCAATTTTCGACTACAATGTTGTAGTCCGTAAGTAGTATTTAATAAGTTTTCACTCTTCCTAAAATAAAAACTATTGACATACCTATACCATATACATACCTATTTGACATGGTAGTAAGATTGTAATTTGCAGAAAAATCGGTGATTTTGATGACATTTCTAACTCAATGTCGGCCAAACTGCGACTTGATGACTTTTCGCTCTACGGCGACATGTTGCAAGATATAATTGGCATTGGACCGGTAATCCAAGGGTTGTGGGTTCGATTCCCACTCGAGCTTCCTGAGACTGGTTGAATTTTATCTTATAAAATTTTACCAGAAGAAAACTTTTAAATGGATACAATTGGTTTTTTTTTATTTATTTACTAGGTACATTACAAACTAAAAACATACTTAAGCACAGTTTTACGAAAAACTTTAGAAGTTTGAAAGCCTTAAAATCATGCACAAATTCCAAATACATAGCAATTTTATTTAAAAAAATATAAAATTTAACCATCAAATTTTTTTTGTTAATTATTAAATCTAGATGATTTTGATTAATTTCGGCGAGTAAGACAGAGCCACGATAGCATAGTTGGTAGTGCACCTGAGCTTTCGTTATAAAAAAAAAAAAGGTACTCACATCTATAGGGTAGCTGAAGGGTACCACAGGCGAGGGCACGTTTTGGTAAGTGGAGGGCAAAGGCGGGCACGCGATGAAGCCCGGCGGCTGCGGCTGCCCGATGTCGATGAGGAGCGCGTCGCGGCCTGCAAGCAAACGTAAAAACTTCACCCAGGACCCTCAACTACTGAGGCACAGGCTATTTATTTATTTATTTATTTATTTATTTGATAGGTACAAAAACAGATAACAAACTGTAACATTCAATTGGTCATACATATAGATTTTGAGTTCTTTCCAAATTTGTTAACCTAAATATTGTACACGGCATTAAAAGTAAAAAATAAAGCACATGATCAACAGCATTAGATACAATGTTTTATGATACTATCTATCTTATCACTAGCTGCCGGAAGACAACAATGCTAAAAGCATTAATGTTATGGCGACACATTTAGATAAGGTGGTGGTAGCAAGCCAGGCGAAAAAACAAGCCCTACCACCGACCAAACAGAGTACATAAACATGTTCCCGCATTAAGATTTAAACTCGGCACCTCTGGTTTGGTAGACCGGTGTTCTTAACCACTAGACTACATAGGCGGTTATACATAATGGGCCTATGAATAGATACTCAACCTTGTAGGTAGGGTATGGCAGTTAAAACTATGGTAAGGGTACCACAGGACAGGGTTCGAAATTATCAAGACAATAACACAGCTTGATAATTATTATTATAATATTTGTTGTATTTTTTATAACAAATTAATAACTGCATAGTAATTCTGGCGGGAGTAACAAAATAATTTGCATTTTATGTTTCGAAAGTATTTTATTGCTTCGACAATAGATGCAGTAAGTACACATAGCGCTTTGCCACTCAGCCACCGAAGCATTCCAAGCAAATCAAAAGATATCGTACTAACCTTCCTCTTCCCTCATAACTTGTTCATCAGGTGTATATTCCACATTATAGTTCTTTGCAATTTCAATAAGATACCTTTCCACAAGTATCTTTGGAGGGCTCTGGACTGACATCTTGTGTTTCAGTTTCTCACTGACTGCACTGACATGCTCAGTGCGGCATGCCTCTGCATATATTTTGCCATATTTTGCAGTGAGCAGATCCGAAATGACTTTGAGTTCCTGTAATTATTACATTGAAGCAATTAATAATTTTTTTATGTAAAATAACACTTTTTATTTATTTTATTTTATTTATTTAGGAAAAACTAACAGCTACATTATATGCTTAATATTAGGATTAGAGAAAACTTTAAAAACAATAATGCAGCCCACAACGCTGATCACAGATTCACATAATATTTTGTGTGGAACCGCTGATTGTGTGATTTAAGAAATTTTTTCACCATTAGATAGAATGCTACATTAGCGCTGAGTAACAAAGGCTATATTAACAAAAAATAAAAAAAAATGTCCTCAAAAGAATAAACTCAAAAACTACTGGACCGATTTAAAAAAAAACTTTCACCATTAGAATGCTACATTAGCGCTGAGTAACATAGGCTATATTAAAAAAAATACACCCGTGCGAAGCCGGGGCGGGCCGCTAGTAAATTATAAATAAATAAATAATTATACTTATGCTAGAATAATGTAATAATACTTATTGAGTAACAAAATAAGAGATGACTACAGTGGGGATCATATTCCCAAAAAACATTTTCTGCAGCATTCCTTGCATATACATAGCTCCAAAAGAATTTAAAAGGCTTGGTATCTAAAGCTAAATCACCTGTACATCCGTATGCATCCTAGGAGCAACCCAGATGAGGCTGGATATAGCTTCCGCTAGGCCCTCATCCAGTTCCTTCATTTGAGTAACGAGACCAAACCTGGCCAATATCAGGTCGCAGTACATCTCCACTATTTCCATTGCTTCTACCATGTAATCCTCCCTGGAATTTAAATAAGTTATATAGTTATTTGAAAATAATACTGAAAATTCTTTATTATTTTCCATGAGTATATTATATAAACCATTAACGTGTATTTCACAAAAATTTTAAGCTATATTACTGCATAAAACCAAATCGACAGCTTACTACAAGAAATTAAAAAAAAATACATTTACACTTTATAAAATCAATCAATGTTAATTTCATATGAAGATTACTTTAAGTCTTTAATCGCCGTGGTGGTCACCGGTGACCGACAAACAATAAATTTTCTATTGTTTCTGGTTTTGCGGCAGTCAACGTGTTAAACAAATCAAGAGGTTTATTAATTTTTTTCTAAATTGTTAATGACAATGGATATAATTGAAGTTGTTATGAGTACAGTTAATGTACTTATGTTCATGTACTGCTTTACCTTACTTTGCTGAATTAAGAAAAAGTTACAAATAATTGAATTGTAGTTTGGTTTCTCTCATGCATGTATAGAATTACTAATTGCACATCAACAAACAACATTAAAAAAGTAAAAAAGAAACATTTAAGAAATTAAAATTAAAAATGTTTTTTTTTTAATAAATAAATATGCCTAGATTTACACATTAAACCACAAATTATCATAAATACTTGTTACATTGTGGATATCATTAACAACTAAGAAAAACTTTAGAATTGCTTACTGCCATACTCAGAGACGTCAATTAAGTTTTAATGACAATTAAGTCTCTTGCTGTTACTTTCTTATGTATAGTGCTAAATAGAGAAGGAATGACATTTAATTGTCATTAAACTTAATTGACGTCTCTGAGTACGGCAGTTAAAGGTATAACACTTTATTATTAGGAAACACTATCAAAGAACATAATAAAACATTTTATTTGTTTATTTTCTACTAGTTTTAAATAATTAAGAGCAACCAAACAATCCAAACAATAATAAGTTTATTACTGTCCCTGACAAGTTCAAAAACGTGAAAAATAGACAAAGTAGATACCTATAAATATGAGCAATAGCTCATTGGTTTCGGAATTATTTCTAAGAAAATTACTAAGTTTACTAAGTTTTTATCGAGAAATAAATTATATTTTAGTGGTACCTTTTAATTAATTATTTGTAGAGCGTACATTAATAGTTCATCAATTCGAAAATGTGTTTAATACTTTTAATTTTTGATTAAATTCTTTTTACGACACGAAATAACACAGTAACCTTAAATACAACCAAATAATTAATTCAACCAGAGTATAGTAATATTCAACGTTAGAGTTGAAAAGAAGACGCAACTAAGAGCATTTTTTGTTACTTTTATTCTTATGCAACAATAAAACCAAAGGTAAAGTACCTCTGGAGGAACTTTTTCAAAAATGTTCATTAGACAGTGTTATATAGGTTCCCAGCGTCACACCTTTGGTTGACACTGCTGTCAAAAATCTTTTGGATGTGAATCTTTGCACAAATTACTTTTTTAATACAGATCTTTTCAATAAAAAAATTACGAATATTCAGCTTTGGTTTTGCGGTTGTACAGATTAGCCGTAAAAATGAGCAGAAATTACTCAACACTTTCTAAAACAACTCATATGTAAAAGTTTATAAAGTATATTTTATGCAAATTACTTACAAAATTCATAAACAATAATTTTAATGGATAGATCAAAGTATCAAGGTATCTTGTCGATTTTAAAGTATTCCATGATTCACATTCAAGGACAATGGTAAAGTAATGACTAAAAACTTGGGAATTCTTCCTTGAATATAATTTTGTTAAAGAAGTTAGAATGCTGTGCAGGTAAGTTAAGACTTACCTTATGATGTGTTCCACACGTATCTTGGCACGTTCACTTTTGCCAGCAGCAATATATTCAGCTATTTCTTTCCGAGCTTTTTGAGCTAATTCAGTTTTCTTCTTTTCTAGCAATTTAAGGCGGTTTATAGACAACCTCAGATGTGTTTTGAGCTTCGTGTAATTTGGATTAGTTGAAAACATCTTGATATTAATATATATATTTGTATATTTGATGAAAGTAATCTGATTATAAACCAAATAATTGTTGCTTAATTAGTGATAGAACGAATGAATCACATTATTTTATTAGGGCTTGCTGACAAATAAACAATTCATTGACGTGACGGACGACTGACATTAGTTTTTTTTTATAATCCATCAAGCCTATTCGTCCGTTCTATCTTCTTGAAAATACATAAATAAACAATATTTCATTCTTATATGATGATGATGGTGAGAAATGATATTTACCCCCCAATCTCTCGAGTATCTCAGTAAAGATGTGGGGCGTGAGGACTTAGTTAACTAAGTCCTCAAGCAGACTTCTTGAGAGTATTTGAAAAGTGACGTTGCACTGTTGTCAACACTCATGCATACACATACACGAACACTTAACGGTTAATAATCCACCATTATTTAACATTAATATTCGGCATAACACAAATTTTAGAAAATAAAACAAAACCGCAGACATAACTTTTCACTTTCCCGCCAAGAAGTCACTTTTTTTTTGTGTATTGTTTTACGGCTCTGGATGAAATCTATCAACCCTATTCGTCCGTTAGTTCTTAGGTAATACATAAATAAACAATATTTCCTTCCTATATGATGATGATGAATAATAATAAAAATGGGAAGTGAGAAATGATGAAATGATATTAGTGTTTTAACTTTGTCCGTAACTTTGGTTAAAACTTCACTTTCCCGCCAAGAAGTCTTTTTTTATTCTTCAGAACTCAAGCATTGTCACGAAAACTAGAACAAAAAAAATCTAGGTTTTCGTTAAAGAATTATATTAATACTAGCTGACCCGGTGGACTTCGTACCGCTTTGACAGTTTCCATGACAACAAAACAAACAAATAATTTTGTATTGAAAAATTAAATTGTCGTTTTTTCTTTGTTTTTTTTTCTTTACTTATTATTTGTTTCTCACCGTTTAAACCTTCCCTGAACTTCCACAAATGTTTCAAAATCAAAATTAGCCAAATTGGTCCTGCCATTCTCGAGTTTTAGCGAGACAAACGAACAGCAATTGATATATAAATAGATGTAACGATCCTAAGATAAACCTCAACTGCGCCTCTCGACCTTCGGGGGGCGTGCGTTCCGGCAGCCTTCGCAGCCTTTTTTAAGGCTAAAGGCGAACCCCAGGGTTTTTTACCGGATCTGTCTAAGATAAACCTCCATTTCATTAATGTCAAGTTAAGTAGAGACAACTAGAATTTGTGCTCCAGATCCAGCTCATTCTGTCACCACAGTTAGGGCACAAGCCTGGTGATGATTGCTCCCTAAGGAAAGGACCAACGGATTTAAAACTTGACGTGCCATCCGAAGCCCCTTCGTGCTTCACCTTCTTATGTGTAACTGCTTTTTTTTTTAAATATAAGAATGATTTTGTTCATTTATCTCCAAAACTCATTTGACTATTTTTCTTAGTTCAGCCTAGAGAAGATACTTTGTGAAACAATGTCATCTAATAAACTTCCCAGCTCGGCGCTGTATCATGACATAACACAGCCAGCCATTAGCTGTGCGAGTTTCATCCGCCATTTGATCGTGAGTGATCCTGTCCTGAGTGAACGTAAGTTTACGAAAACGAGAATTGTGTGGCAAAATATTAACTCCTCTCGTATGGCACCAGGAGGCGCTGCTTCAATGCCATTCCTGATTTTCGTTTTCGTAAACATAATCGAATGAATTGAATACGAAAACAAAACTCACACTAGGTCCCCCCCACCCAGAGGCATCGTGGTTCTCTTGGAAGTGTGGCTCGGGTACAAAGTTAAACTTTGAGAGCTCTTATATTTCGATAATGTCCTTGAAGAAATAACACGCAATATAATATAAAAATTAACATTTTAATTCATTTGGTTGAATAATTTAAGTACAACATTTCAAGTAAGTACAATAATTATACATAAGATCTACTTTATCATGGCTACTAAGAAATAAGTCCAGCAAAACTGTGATAATCGCTTTTGAATTATTTACTTATTTCTCAACGGCCAGATACACATCAATGATTTTAGCAAATATCTTAATTTATACATAAATATCACTTATATTATACCATCTACTCTTTACGGATATCAACTTAGTAATGAGCGTGTTGACAGTCAAGTGTAACAAAATAATTAATAGTTAATTTGTCTAAATCTGATAGATTTTGTCCTCTTTTTAAGTAATTATACCCATCTATTCTGTACATAGTACATTTCTTCAGGATTTTATCATGCGTCCAAATGCATCCTTTCTTTTTTCATAAATATAATACATTTTTATGTAAGTAGGTAGTTTTCGAGGGACTTCTGAAAATAGTGAAAAACATGACACTTGGAGCATTGTTCTCTATAATCTTTAAAATTCATAAGAGTGTAATTCTTTGAAGGTGTAACATTCTATCTACAACATAATAAAAAGAGGTAAGTAAGTACTGAGTAGGTACTTAATATTATTGATTTTAGTACATATATATTTACGCAGAAAAGGAATCTTAAATTAGGTCTATTAGGCGCTCCACAAACGGCGAGGCGGGGCGGGGCGGTCCGGACAATTTCGCCGCGAATGATAGAACAAAGGGAATACTATACCACAGAATGACTAATAGTACTACCGTACAGAAGACTCACTCTCTAACAAAAGTCAGGTATAAAAAACTGCCTACTCTTACGACTTTCACGCAAAATTGAAACTTATCGTGTCCCGAGCGTTCATATTCCGTTAGGCAACGCTGACTCGATATCGATTTGACGTCAGGAGCGCAGGGTTCCCACTCATGGATATATTTAAGTATTCATCATCATCATCATCATCTCAGCCAAAAGACGTCCACTGCTGAACAAAGGCCTCCCCCAAGGATCTCCACAACGACCGGTTTTGTGCATTTAAGTATTAAAATGTTAATTTCAATTCAATGTTCCTTCTTTTATTTAGACACCCATAAACACTACAGTATCTTTTATACGGATTATAAGATAGTTTAGTAGTCATTGTTCGGTGAACAAATATCACAGAAATGATCGTTCATTTTACGCGCGACGACGCGCGACGTGGAGCGTGCGAGCCGAGCGGCAACCTACTGCCATATACGCCTGCCCGGGAGGCGCGCCGGCCGAATGTACCTACCTAAACTGCGGAGTGACAACCCCTTGACTATACTACCAACTCACGAAGGCAAAAAGACCGAGCCGCCGAGTTTGCGGAGCGCCTTAAGTTTTTGACCAGTGTTTGTTCTGATGAAAAAATTATTATTTCAAAAGACAGGTTAGTATGGTACCAGCTTCAAACATTTCATGTTATGGATTTACATATAAACATTTTTAATTACGTACCTTTGAACTAGCATTAATTAGTAGTTCTCTTAGTTTAATTACATCAAATTCCTTAACATTTATATAGACCCCCTTTAAATAGGAGATATACAATTTTACAGATTTCAACATTACAAGATTTAACTTATGTAGCCTGGAATTTGCCTTCCATACTATTTAATGCTTTAGATAGGTAATATACCTATAAAGGTAATAGTACGATAGGCCTTTCTTAAACATTCTGAGATTTAAATATTTATATTTATAAAATAGTGAAAAAAATTTAATGCCTACCCGACCCAGCCAGGAATCGAACCTCCGCAATCCGGGCGGCTTCACTGACCATTATGCTACCGGGAAGGCTAAAAATTAAATGCCTACCTACTACAAATTTTTTCACTGTATTTTATAAATACAAATATTTAATTCAACTTCAGTGCAGCAATTAGCACTTAAAAATAAAATTCTTAGATTTTTTAAAGAGTTCGTCGTAATCGAATGGGTCGCATCGTAAATAATAATTTAATTGCAACAATAAAACAACACATAATAAAATAAAAATTATCAACTAAGTAGGTATATACAATGGAAATATAGAATACTGAATTAAAAATACTGAAATAATTAATGAGATTCAGTTGAAGTATTTCTGGACAGTCAAGCCCAAATTGTTTACTTAATGAGAAATTAAATAAAAGTTTAGCTCCCACTTAAGACGTGGGACTTAATTAGGTACTTACCGACTACTTTGCACCTATAATTTTCCATTCAAAAGTTTTTAATATTGAAGTCGTATTCGTATTCACTTTCATTGAATGAATAATTATAGGGGTACCTGTGCTATTTAGAGTTTTGTACGTCAATAGTTGCATTATTATTCAATAGGGTACTAAAATCAATGATCATAAATAACACATTGCAAATCAAATGCATTATTAATTATTATACTCAAATAGAAGACAAAGTCAAGTAGTTGTTCCAACTGCGATATTTCCTATTTCTTTAGACATAGGTACATAATATCAATTCGGATTTAACTTAAAACTAGAGAAAATTAACAAAGTGACGATGCTCAAGCTAAGCTCATTTAGATATCATATTGTCTCAAATATGAATTATTTATGTGATAGTTATTGTCACAACAATCAATACTCAGGGTTTAATATCAAATAATTAAACCACAATATTTACACAATAAGATAAACACTTACAAAGCATGTTTAATTCGTGTACAAAACGAATTCAAATGCAAATATAAACATATTTCCTGTTTGTAAACAATAGGTCTATGTCATAATCATAATACTGTTATGTTGCTATAAATACTCCAAAAACTTACATTATTAGACATAAACATTCAGTTCTTGTCACAAGCTAAACTACTGTTAATACTAGATTTGTTTTCTACTTTGCTGTGCGCACTGTCATAATCGTCGTGTAATACAACAGTCGTGGCACTGACACTGGAAGGACTATGCGAATGAGTTAGATTTGTACGATTGCTGTCAGCCAAATGTTCCAGTTCATGGCTTTCTAAATTTGGTACCCCAGAACAGATGGAACTTACTCGCGATACCGATTTTCGTTCATCTGTAGGAGACTCTTTTGATGAATTTGCTCCAAACATATATAATAAGGAACACAGGAAAAATGTAGCGTAAATCCAACTAACGGACATTATTAATGCTAAAAATGTTCCTATTTGAGAATACGGAAGAAGATTCGACCGAAGAAGGAATATACCAGCAAAGCCAGTTGTTAACGCTGCGGCCGCCGTTGGGCCTGCAGACGCCGACAGCGCATATTTAACCCTAGCAGAATTCAACCCACCGGCATTAGTATAACTCAGGGCATAATGAAGACTGAAGTCCACAGCTAACCCAGCTGAAGTTGATATCGCTACACTTTCTAAAACATTTAATTTCCAATCGGATAGAACTAAAATGGCTATTGTCACGGTGGCCGAAAATATCATTGCAGTCAAAGCACAAACACTTACAATGAAGTTCAAGGTAGCTGGAATGAGAACCACAAATCCTAGGCTTGCTGATAGCAACAGTGCGATCAAAGTCCCACTTGCCAAAGTTTTTTGCAGATCGTAAAATTGAAGATCTGATAAAAACCACCCGCACGACATGCCAGGAGGTGCCGATTTCAGTTCACTTTGAGTCCAATTTTCCACCTGGAGGAAAAAATTGTTCATGGTTGTGTACGACATTGTGTAAGGTACAACACTTTCAAACTCTACAACTAAAGCCGCTACAGAAGGGGGCGTAGCACTCCTAAGAAATTTAGGTCCTGCTACTCCAGGCATAAATAGTTCTCGTGGAGTCATATACAATGATTCTATAGCTTTTATAATACACAAATCGAAAACTTCCTTTTTGTAGGGAAATTGGGATGTTTCACAACAGGGTGTCCTGTTAATTTTGTCAATATTGTCGACACAGCGACGACTCATGTACATTTTAAAACTTTCGATGAAACAATTTGGAAGTAATGGGCCTAATGTCTGTTGATAAAAAGGTTGGGCTTTTAATCTCATACAAAATTTGAGCAACCAAGATTGTGAATCAGGATCTGAAATCGAGAAATTATTATCAAACATAAGATGTCCTGTAGAATAAGGGTCCATATGGTTCCCATTATCCACAGCTTTCACACCCCATATCCACCTAAGAGGCATTCTAACGCCTGTGCCAATATCTTTGCCAAATCTTTCAAATAAAAACTTATCCCTGTATTCCATATCATACTGTTCAATTGGATGACTTGTCTGAAAAAGCTGGAATTCCTTAGATTCAGGTAATTTGAGCCCTGGAGAGTAAAATACTACAATGATACTTCCAATTCCTATAGCACCCAATATTATAACATACACTATGTGCAGTTTAATTACACATGTAATAATAAATCTATTTAAAACCACTATGATATCCTCCCATACTTCATTAATGGCTTTATGTAATACAGTAAACAACTTTGCTTTGCTAGTACACATTTTAACATCCATTATGTAGACTGATACTGGTAACCAACTGACCATTAGTAAAAAGTTGACTAGAACTGCTGTACCAGCAAATACGCTGAAACAATTTATGGCTGGAATGTAGCTCACATAAGAAGCATAGAATGCGACCGCTGTCGTCACTGTTGTAATAAACATAGTCACAACTGAGTGTTTTAAAGTCTCTTCAAGAATTTGTATAAGAATAGTTTCCCCAGCACTTGATACATTCTTTATATCAGTTATGCAGTTGTCTTGAGTCACCATATTATCCCTTATGAGCTGCTTGCTTACTGTGTTCCAAATTTTCACATATAGAAATGCATCATCAGCCCCAATGCCTATCACAACAACTATCACTAATAAATTCATAAAGGGAAAAAACTCCAAATTGAACACATAAACATACAAGAAGTATGCTATTCCAAGTGAATAAGCTATAGCTGTAAATAACAGCAAACTGAGAATTAGAGATTTAGTGTAAAACCATACACCAATGAATACAAATACACCACCCAATCCTATCAACCAAGTGTCTTGTACAAGCCATTCATCAAATAATGCATTTTTTAATCCAAAATCTAAAGCAGGTACAATAATATTATTGTAAGATAAATTTGAACTCTGCAATTTCATATAATAAGGAAGTGTTGTCACACTGTAGGGTAATGGCAAGAACATCATGGTGTTACGGACAAATGTCTGAGAATTGTCTTCTGGTGAGAATGCATATGAATCTATCAAATAGAATAATAAGTTATATACAGCATCATACTGAGAACAATACTTTGGTACTTTGCAGCGATCCAAATCACAAGATGCCATTAAAGTAAAATTGTGAAAATAGCCAGCACATTTTTTCAATATACTCACAGTCTTATTTACATCATGTCTAGTTAAGTTTTCACAAGAACTCTTGCCAGACATTAAAGCTATATAATTTGGCACACTCCATATAGGACAGCACAACTCTTCTGAGTTTGATGACCTTTCACATAATTTATAATACTCAGACTCACCTAATTCTACAAGAAAGTTTTGCATCCTACATACTTTATCTACATTCTCATATGTTAACAATGAGGAGTTATCTGAACTAGTTATAACTAAATGGGCATAATCGGAAACTGGAGGACCACATGTTCCAGAAGCGTAGTTGACATGGATTTTCTTCTCAGGTCTTCGTTGCATTTCTTTCAAAGAGAGCCATTGTCGACGTGTGTGGTCTCTCAGAAACACAGCATTTTCATCTTCAAATGAAACATTCTTCCCGTAGCCCCAATGTACATGACCATTAGATATGTTTGGCTCAGGTGCATTAGACCAGGTCTTTTCTATTCCAGGGCTGTTGTTTCGATTTTTTTTCTTCTTTTTACGATTTTTATTTTTGTTACGACTATGGCCTGATCTAGGTCTATCTTGTCTTGTTCTATTGTAGTAAGAATGATTCATGCGTACCTGATCTTCGATTTCTTTAGGATTTACAGCTAGTCTTCGAGAAGGTCTTGTTTCGTCGATAAGGTTTTCCCAAGCGATAAATCGGTGTGCCAGAGTAGTCCCTCGGGTTTCGAAGCCTACTATAGGATCGGAAAATGATGGCAAGGTATGACAAACCAATGGAATTACCGTAAGTATAGTTGAAATTACACTTACGGCGAGAAGAATCAGGTAGGAATGGCGAACAATAAACCTGGCGTAGGCAGACAACATCATTTTGCGATGATTTCTGGGGCTTCATAGTTATTCTGCTAGTCCATCTTCCCACATTAATACTCATGCTTTATATAAAAAGCTAAAAATAATAATACTGTTGGGTTTACATTTTGCAAATAAAAGTCGATTTATTGGGAAGATAGGAAAAACAAAATCCACCAGCACTCATGAACACACATTAAAATTATTTAATTTGACATGACAACGAATGACAATTGACAACTGTCAAATTATTTGACGGACGGCATTGTGCCTTCCTTGTAATAGGTAGGTAGGTACCTATACTTAAGTTTATCTTTATGATAGGTTATTCTAAGGATAGGACATGGATCTCATCTAATTTTATAGAATTGTTTATGGAAATCTGTCAACAAATTCTAGAGTGCCACAGACTATATACTATCACTTCACACACATACACATGCTTCATGTGTAAACTAAACATCAAGTAAAAATTCTCTATGGCAAAATTAATCAATAAGTTGATTTGTTATTATTTCTGGAATAGAGGAGTGCATGGTTGATTATATTCTATTTCTTCCCTCAGAACAATAATATTTCTCCCATGTGAATTCTGGTGAATCCAGAATCCTGCAATGCGAATGTTATCGATTATTTACTTGTAAAGAATGAAGGCGCTGCTCTTTGATTACCATACAAAATAAATGATCCGCACGTACTTGCAATCCTTGTATGTAAGCTTATGCAAGCCATGCTAGATAGGATCTATTTGTTGAATTGTTTTAGTGTTTGTTTATTGTTTTTACAAAAAAAAATGCATAGTGTATGTAATTACGTTAGACTGTGTGTATATTATAATGTAATATAATAATGAAGTTTGTTTCTCCTCACAGTTACAAACAGTACCTACTTATAATACAATGAAAAGACGAATATAAATAAAACATTTATATTAATGGGGTTATATAAAATCTATACGAATATTGCGTAAAATGTTTCAATGGTTATAAAATCCACTTCTTTTTACTACTTAGCTTTTATTTACTTTCACAACAAGACACAGACAAACAAAAACACCGATCGAGCTAAAATTTTTTATGCATGTGTAAATCGGATGACAATGCAAAGTTATTATGACATGGAACTGGATCTGATGATGGAGCTGGAAAATGGCCATAGGAACTCGGTAATTAAACGACACAACACCATCGAGTTTGGGTTCGTTTGATCCGTCTTAACAAGTGTTTTGGTAGTAGATGGTAACTAGGGTCTGATGATGGAGCTGGATGATGGCTATAGGAACTCGGTAGGTAATTAAACGACACAACCCCATCGAGTTTAGGCTCGTATGATTAGTCTTGACGAGTTGTTGCTAGATATTATGTCATATCATTATAGTTGCGCCTCAGGGTACCAGGGCGAACCCTGGTGTACTATTACTATGTTGTACCTTATACCCCTACAAAAATGCTGAAAAGTTAAAAATAAAATGAAAAGAAAAAAAACTTTTTAAAAACAAGCTTTCATTACTTTTTAATTAAAAAAAAATTAAACCTGATAATAAAAGTTTTTTTAAATTATTATTAACTTTTTAGTTCCTTTTTAGCTAGTAAAAAGTAACAAATGCTTGTTTTTAAAAAGTTTTTTTATTCTTCTTATTTTATTCTGCTTCGAATTTACCATTTTAATTTCACCACCATGGCGGAACATTAACCTATCTAAGTACTTTGTTTTCGGTCAATATAGAATATTTTTTCGAAAAGCGACTTACTTTGTAGTGGTGGGAGTGAGTGACCACAGCACTCCAGTGAGTCCAGTATACACCTCCAATTGTACTACGACGACGAAACACTTCTTGCTTTACTTTCATCATCATCATCATCTCAACCAAAAGACGTCAACTGCTGGACAAAGACCCCCCCAAAGGTTTCCACAACGACCGGTTTTGTGCTGCTCGCATCCAGCGGCTCTCCGCGATCTTCACCAGATCGTCCAGATCGTCGGTCCACCTTTTTCACTTTAATCTATATATTAATACGTGAAGCCAAAACTTTGTTTTAATTTTTAAGCACGTTACTTTTACAGAAGTGTGGCATTTGGCATAGTTAAAATGTGTATGGAATGGAGAAGAAGTCCCGAAAGATATAATTTATGTATGCCTATTAAGTGTTACAAATACATAAAATTTAAAAAAATTACATTATTTCATACATTATTTCAAAAGTGAAAGCGGTTTATATCTGCCAATGTCAAATATGTTGCAGGTATTTTGTTTCAATCTATCTTATTAGTTGTATATTTTGTGAAATGGTAAAATCCAGCCCACCAGGCTCCCAGATATAGTCGGTCACGCGCCCTCTTTGCTGGACCTTCTGCTGACGAGTCGGCCAGCTGGTTACCGAGTGGAAGTTCGAGCTCCTTTAGGATCCTCGGATCACTGCTTGGTATCCAGCAAAGTGCCTCTGGCCCCGCTACCGCCTTCAGCGGTATCGAAACGCCAGATTTGGCATTACTCGTCAGCAGATTGGGATGGTATGCGGGACTATTACGCATCCGTTCCTTGGGGGCAGCGCTGCTTCAGTGAGAAGGACCCGACAGCTAGTGCGGCAGCAGTTGCTGATGTGACAGTCTTAGGAATGGAATACTATATTCCGCACTCCTATCTCATCAGCAAAGGCAGGCGCAACCGATGGTTCAACCGCGAGTGTGCCGACGCTGTTGTTAACAGGCAGACGGCATACCGTGCTTGGATCAGAGGTTCAGCTCAAGGAGATCCTGAGACCCGCACACTGAAAGCAGCCTATAATAATGCCACCAAGTTCTCCAAGAAGGCTTACATTAGAGCGGATGCCCAGCGCGTTGCATGGGTTGGCCAAGAGTTACTGACGCATCCTAAGGGCAGCCGCAGCTACTGGCGTCTAGCCAAATCCGTGCAATCCAACTTCTGCCAACCCTCGCTGCCACCTTTGAGATGTCTTGATGGATCTTTAGCTTACAAGCCGCAGGAGAAGGCCGATCTCCTGGCCGGACTTTTTGCGGCTAACTCCCGAATCGATGACTGCAATGCACAGCCACCTACAATTCCTCACTGTGGCCGCAAAATGCCTGATATTAAAATCAGGCAGTGTGATGTACGTGCGGAGCTGCAGTCAATCGATGTTCGGAAAGCTAATGGCCCTGATGGCATTCCAGCAATAGTTTTAAAAATGTGTGCAGCGGAGTTGTCCCCCGTGTTAACACGTCTTTACCGTCTCTCGCTCTCTTCGGGTTGTGTGCCGGAATCTTGGAGAGATGCCAATATGCAACCGGTTCCGAAAAAAGGAGATCGGTCAGACCCGTCTAATTACCGCCCAATAGCCGTTACTTCAGTTTTGTGTAAAGTCATGGAGCGGATTTTAAATAAACAGCTTATCCGTTACCTAGAAGAACCCCTTAATTCACGATCGTCAATACGGGTTTCGGCCGACGGTCAACGGGTGATCTTCTAGCGTTTGGTACACATATCTGGGGTGAGGCTATTGATAAGCGTGGCGAGTCGGTGGCTGTCAGCCTTGACATAGCATAGGCTTTTGATCGGGTCTGGCACAAAGCCTTTCTCTCAAAGCTCAGCTCTCAGCTCAAGGCATACGGTCTGCCTGCTCAGTTCTGCAACTGGGTCGCCGGCTTCCTACATGAGCGTAGGATCCGAGTACTCACAGACGGATGTGCTTCGCGGTTCATGTCAGTGAACGCTGGTGTCCCTCAAGGGTCCGTTCTATCCTTACATTCTTATTCTTGCAGTCATTCTTACCCCTTACCCTCTCTTCAAGGCACATCACTCGGCCTGCAGAGCAGTATTAACATGCTCGGTATGGAGATTCGCTGCGATCTGAACCAGAGGGACTATATCGAAGCCGTGATAAAAACAGCGTCACGTAAACTCGGTATCCTGAACAGGGTGCGGCGATTCTTCACGCCCGATTAGTTGTGCCTTTTGTACAAGACACAGGTGCGATCTTGCGTGGAGTATTGCTCACACCTTTGGGACGGTTCCACAAAGTACCTTCTCGATGCCTTGTACAGATTGCAGCGGCGCGCTGTACGCATTATCGGCAATGCAGAGGTCACTAATGCTCTCGAGCCCCTGCAATTGCGGAGAGATATAGCGTCACTCAGCGTCTTCTACCGCTTATACCACGGCGAGTGCTCTGAAGAGCTCTTTGACCTTATCCCACCTTCTCCCTTCCTCCATAGGAGTACGCGTGCTGCTCTCCGGAGAGTTAGGTTCTTATTTTAATTCTATGAATGTTAATATCTGAACTTTGGGGGGAGGGGGGGGTGTTTAACCCCAAAAACGGGGAAGGTCCCCTGGCTACGGCTGTGGTGTGCAACAAGCCTTAGTTATAGATAAAATCTCATTAGTATTATTATTATTATATTCTTACATCAGCCATAACTGTCCCACTCCTGGGCAAAGGCCTCCCCACACTTTCCGGCCCCTGCAACATCATGGCATTCTTTCAATCAAGGGCGTCCCGCCATCTTCGTCTTGGTAGGCCAAGACGAAGATGGTCGCCTTTTCGCATTATGTGGGATTCACTCTGTTGTGATCCGCGCCCACAATCCCACATCTCGCTCGGCATGTGGAAGACATGTCCAGCCCAGTCCCACTTCAGCTTGGCGGCTTTTCGAGTAACTTCAGCAATTTTGCACGCAAATTGCTGAAATTATTCGACGTCCTCCACATGACAAGCCGAAATTCTTAATTGAAATAAAAAATATAATAAAATAAAACAAATGAATATAGCCAAACCATCATAAAAATAAAGTTTCCAAAGAAATTGTTTTTTTTTAACAATTTTTATCTTTAAAACATTTATTATTAAAAACGTTATTAAAAACTGTTTTACAATTTTATAGACAATACATACAGTCATCATTAGTAATGCGATAAATAAACAAATAACTGAACTACATTTTCATTTATTTTATTGAATTATTGGCAGAAAACGCATCTTGAGTGAAACACTAAAAGTTAACACTAAAATTTGTGGCAACATTTCTATTGTCTCTGACATCTTGTGATCACAAGACCTCTCCGTTTTGAGTTTTCTGTCAAGGCAAAAATTGGGCGAAAAAAGGCCGTCCCGCTTGGGATTTACGGGTAAAAGCTCCAATTTGCTCAACAAATATCTCAAGATGAGATACTTCCTCACTTACCTGTTTGTGCTCCTTTTGGGTCTTACAATTACAATCTTCTCGTTGTACTACATGTTGAATGGAAAGGGTGAGCAAATCAGTGTGGGATGGTTCTTGTCGAACACATCCCCCTACATGTGGGGAACGCTGGGCATCGCGTTCGCCGTATCGTTCTCAGTGGTGGGCGCTGCCATGGGCATACACACGACTGGAGTGAGTATAGTTGGCGGAGGTGTCAAAGCGCCCAGAATCAAGACCAAGAATTTGATCTCCGTCATCTTCTGCGAAGCCGTCGCTATTTATGGATTGATCACCGCTATCGTGTTGTCGGGTATGCTGGAAAAATATCAGGAACCGTTTCTCTACGTCAACGTCAAGGAGCAGAACTGGCTGGCTGGATATGTGATGTTCGGTTCTGGACTCGCCGTGGGCCTTGTTAACCTGTTTTGTGGTATATCCGTCGGAATCGTGGGCTCGGGAGCCGCCCTCGCTGATGCCGCTAATGCAGCCCTTTTCGTTAAGATTCTGATTGTTGAGATCTTTGGATCAGCCATCGGTCTCTTTGGACTTATTGTTGGAATTTACATGACGTCAAAAGTCAAGATGGGCAACCAATTTTAAGAAGAGATAGAAACTTGAAATTAAGTGTAAGTACTCTTATTTCCTATAATGTCACCTGATTATTGGTGACTCATTAAAAGAAAGTTCACACTTTGAATAAGGTAAATAAACTCAATCAAGATGAACACCATCTTGAGTGAATCAATAATGTAACATCAAAAGCCTCTAGTGGGACTCTCCCCCATAATCTTTTGCAATAGTAATTTGCATTAATTATATTTTTTATATATACCTGTAGACATGTCAATGCTATTAATGCGATAATTCACTGTTAAGCAGCAACAAATGCTGCTAAGCTGCTTCACTACTTTCAGTGTAGTGTCACTTAAAAATATTGCAGATTACAAGTGTAAAGTTTAAGCAGCCACCTAGTAGGTGTAAAAGAAAAACACCTATGATTGTATTAACTATATTAAATGTTTATTTATTTACAGTGGACTACAGCACTGGATAGTTCCTGCCTTGACTTAATTGAAATATCCATAAGCCCAAGTATTCAGTGCGTAACTAGTTCTATTCAATGGGAGTAAAATAAAGCTTGAAATTATTATAACAGTGTTGAAGATGTGTATGTTTGGATTACCAACATTCTATTTTTCCTGATGTGTGCTATGTACATTTATATTAATACTGTTAATGGAGTCTTGTAAACAATTTCTGATCTTAGCACTATCTTATTAGTAATTTGTTAATAAAGTGTAACTTAAATTATATAAACTTATTGTAAATTGACATTCAAACTTAGTTATTGTTCAGTTACTGCATTTTGTGCTAAGGTATAGACATTTGTAAACAATTGTATTGGAGTGTTTTGACAACTTTTAACTGTATACATTGTGTTGTATAATGACGATTTTAAAACAAGTTTCCCATTATTAAGCTGACTAGCTACACATTGTATTAAAATGCTTATGTTAAACCATGCAAATAACTTTGTAACAGTAAACTACAATCTACAATGCTGGTCATACCCTATGGTGTCTAGCTAGTCATTTGTATAAAGGCTTAAACATTCCATAAGACCTAATTTCAGTTTTGTGAAACCTTCATTGGCAACGCAATAGCCCGTAAATATATTAAATTAATGTATGTACTTTTATCATGGACATTTTCCATTTTGAGACATTTTAATAAACATACTTTAATAAGTTATGAGTGTCATTTAATCTAGTGTTGCATAAACACAAATATACATCTGCAAAAAGGTTCTGCTCTCATGCATTTTGTCTCTTGGAAAATCTCATAATATGTATAATCAAGTTTATAGTACATACCATTGAATCATTATACAGTAATCCCTTTTATAAAATAAATATTTTATTGTATCAAAATTGTTACTTCCAAATGTAAATATTAGTTTGCTTTACCTGTCTGCTAATTTATTGTACTTTTAAATTTATATCCATATAAACTTAACGTTAGGTATGCATATGCCATAGACTATATTTGATCACTTGTCTAATATATAGCCATCAATTGTTGGCACAAGTTAAGCGTACACAAGGAACAAAACGATTGAAAAAGTATTGTATCAGTCATAATAAGGTACCGTTTACTGATATAATTTCTAAGTTAAATATACCTTATTTGTGCAAATGTAGATATTATGTATGTTGATGAATAAATAGATAAAAGTTACTGTTGTTATTTATTGTGCTTTGAAGGTTTTATTAAAAAATAGTGAATAAAAAAAAACAGGTAAAATTTTCTTATTTATACAGACTGCCTGTAGAATTGTGTTTTTCAAATCGTGAATGTATCATGTGTACATAATTCAATACAGCGTTACTTATATTTATATTTACCTACCTGTTTAACGCCTCGGTGGCCGAGTGGCAAAGCGCTCGGTCCGATACCCGAAGGTCTCGGGTTCAATTCCCAGGTCGGGCAGTGTATTTCGGATTTTTCGAACATAGCCCGGGTTTGTGATCGATCACCAACCCGCACTTGGCAAGCGTGGTGAGTAAGAGTAAGAGTAATATACCGATCAATTGTAGTGATGACTTGATTTCAATAATGGAGGCCTTTGCCCAGCCGTGGGATAGTATATAGACAATTTACTTTTACTTTACCACCTGTTAACTTTCACTTTCATGTAACGTCAGAGACGTGTTGGAATGGTAAACATGACACGTTTAAGCATGTGCTGTTGCAAAAGTCTGCACTTATTTTTCCTGTTAGAAATATTGTCTCGTGCGATTTTAGTTCCTTAAAACTCCGCACAGATACGTCACGCGAGCGCAGGCGCATGATCTGGGAAAATGTCCTTGACACTTAGTTTTTTCTCAAGATTGTGGTATCGAACTATCAGTTGGTAGATGGTTGAAAGCCCTCAATAAGAATGTACAATGTAGACAGACTTGTTATTGAATTATAAAATATGACAATTTAGAAAAGAGTAAAGGTAGTTTTTGCAAACACATTTCGTTTAAGGCGTTTTGGTGAGAATTAACAGAACTGTGTAAAAATTAAATTAAAATATAAACTTTTATTACCAGAATAATACAATTATAACAAATTAAACAATAGCGCCCAAACTAGGTAATCCTGTCCTATGGGAGCTAGAGAGAATATAACAAAAATAATTGCCTATTAACAATGTTATGTGCGTTGTCTATTTAATTTTAAATTTCTTGTATGTATTATTTCCATTATTTTCGCATCTGCATGATCAGCTGTGTGTAGGTACACGTAGGTCTTGCACTGTTCTATTATAATTGCTATTTAAGCTAACGGTGGCTATCATCTGTTGTGTACTTCATAAATAAATAAATAAGATTAAAAACGTGGGCTAGGGGAGCTGTTAACACTCCACAGGTTTGCTTTAGTAATGCGGTTGTAATTCCATCAATCCCAGGTGCGCTGTTACTGTTCAGGTCCCGGATTAGAGAGTCAACCTCTAGGGAATATGTAGGCGACAGAAAAAGAGAGTCTACTGGGGACGTACTTATCTGGATTGCATTTGCCAGAGATTCTTGGGTTGTGTTAGTTCTAGAGAGGGTATCGTTAGCCAAGCTAGTGTATAGTCTGCACTTATGATCATGCAAGTTAAACAACTTCCGCATAACGCGTTCACTGGATGGGTGGTGACCTTATTTGAAATAAGCTTCAAGCTCCCTGCACTGCTCTACGTTAAGCCGTTGCTGGTCCCGGTTGTTGTCATAAGATGTCACACTCTTATGCGCATGTAGACCAGCATTGGTGAATGGAGGTCACCGATGCGATGGACTGACCAGATGAAGTCAGTTGTATAGGCGATTCCTTAAATTACTGAGGATCACTTCCAGCAGGGAGAGAGATGGCGCGACATCGTGAGGCGAATGAAATATTATAATTTTGAATAGGGCAGCGCCATCTAGTAGAAAACTGTAAATAATACATAAAATAAGTTAGTCATTTCCAATTTAATTTGTATTAAATGATCGTATTGTGATCTCGTTGGATAGCCTAGCCTCCTAATCCAACATCGAAAAATACCTACACGTTTTAGTTGCAATAAGGAGTTTCTACTGAACACTACCACTCAATATTTCTAACTTTTTTTTCTAAAGTATTTTGCTATTTTGTAAACCTTTAACCTTCGATCAACAATACACTAGATAACCGGTCAGGGTGTCAAAACGGCCGAGCCAATAACGCCTCACTTTTAAAGTGGGGTCTTATTTCTATTTAGTTCGCTGTTGACTGCGCCAACGTGGCAACGTACAACAATGCCTCAGTGTTATTCAAAAACTAAAAATAACTATCGAAATAAAAATATATCGGAAGGAATATCATACTTTCGGTAAGTAAATGCTTTTTCATAATATAAATAATAAAATACCTAACTGTTTTTATGAAATAACAATCTTTAATTTTTAAAGCCAACCCACGCGTCAAAATTTGCTAATATTTGGCCAACGTATTGTTGCTCTGGAACAGTGAATCTATGGAGTACTTTAATATTTTTTATAGGTACATAGGGACTTCTCAATTTTATTTTCTATTTTTAGATTTCCTGGCGGCCCATTTTAATGTGCAGAATGGATTTCCATAATAGCGGAAGAGAGGCAGGAAGATTTTTTTAGACCTAAATAAAAGTTGTAGTTTGCTCAATACATTAAAAAAAATCCGATATTATGGGGAATGCACAAAGCCGTCGATTGAGGAAAACGGCTATCCCCAAATTTCAGACACTAACACTGTCCAAAAATGCGACGGCATCAGTTTCAGAATTCGAGCCAACAATATCTAATTTAGAAACTTATTCCACCTCACAAAATGATGTGGTCAAAAAGTGCCTTCAGCAACTTCTAAAATAGTCTTTTTACCAAGTTCTTCAACCGTTTCTTTTTCAAATTTAATAGATATAAGAGACATGGGTGGTTTGATCTATTCGTCTAACGAAGTTTTTAATATATGCATGAAAACTGAAGGCATTATACGAAATTTACTTCGTGTAAGTGGAGGAAGGTCCATGAAAAGGATATATGATAAAAAAAAATAATGTATATTGTTACATAAATAAAACAATTTTATTGTGATTATATTGTTAAGCGGATTCAAGGTGAAGAGAATAAACAACAACAACAAAATAATTTTAGCAATAAAATATTTTATTTCATTATAAAAACAGTTCAGATGTTACATTTGTACCACTATAATTTATTAAACATTTCTGCACAGTAAAAAGTACACTCTACACAATATGTACCAAGTAAGCTACAGTGATGACCAGACAACAGGGCCATAAATAATACAATACAGTTTATAATGAAATAAAGTTCTGACTGAGCTTTTAATTTCAACAAGTCTGCGGAATGTATACAAAGTGGAACTTCTTACTTCTACCATACAAAATGGAATGTTTAATGTATCACTCAGTTTATTCAACAAGTTGCTTTGTTGTTAAACTTGCTGTCAAGTATTATTTTCACAAGTCATGAAAACCAGGCTTGGTATGATATCAATATTATCAGTTTTGAAATGAAACGACTTTTACGGATCTACTCGCGTTTATTTTACACATTAGTTTTAATTAATGTTTATCCTCAGTCTCCCTGTGACCACGGACCCTGCAAAGGGTTCGAAACGTCAGGATAAACATTAATTAAAACTAATGTGTAAAATAAACGCGAGTAGATCCGTAAAAGTTGTTTCATTTCAATGTGTAGTGTTCGCGTAAACTTTAGAAAACAATATTATCAGTTTTGTTTTGAGAATATATTTAAATAAGTTCACGTGAATACTACACATTGAAATAAAACACTTTAGAGTTAGTGAGTTAGTTAGAGTACTCACTTGTATTCTAAGTCTCCATGTGGCGATTCCAAATAATAGGTAAGTAGGTACAGTTAATTTTTATAGATCAACATTTCGTCGGGCGACAGCAAAAAATCACGACATAAATTTTACAAATGAGTAGTTATGTAATTAGATATAAGTAAACGCGAAAGAAAATAAAGTAGTACTTATGTACCTATTTAAAATAAATGCGAGTAGATATACCCATAAAGTGTTTCATTTCCAAACTTATGTAGGTACTTACCAAATATTTTTATAATTGTAGTTTTATGTGGTGAATAATGTCATTACAATATTAACATGTCAGTTCAATAATCAAACCCAAATTACTGTAGTAGGATTTTTGGAAATGCCAGGTGAAATGTTAATACTTACATAAAATATGTGATTGATACTTTGCAGCCTAGTTAACACAAACACATCATACACAAATTATATGGCAATGTGACACTAGAGTATTTAAATAAAGCTTCATTCTTACTTTCTACCTATAAGCTATATGAAGTGTAAAAATCTATTTATTTACAAAATAGGTGGAATCTTCGTTAAAACGCTCAAAATGCACACAACTCTTTTTATGTACACGTTAATTATTCGCAATTATTTGACGCAATTATCTCATTTATGAAACACTATCAAATCCACATATTTATTTGATTGTATCAAATTATAATTTACCTACCACTATACACTGCTTTTACAAAACTAAGGCTATTCAAAATTACGGCTATTTGTCTTTTTGTTCTTCTAAACTATTCTTTCAAACTTCTCAGCAATGAGTATTATTATTATTATTATTGAGATTCGCCACTGAATTAAGTTAATTTCATTGTTTTATGTAAACTTGCTTAGATAAAAGGTTTTTATTTTATATTATAAAAAATATTTTTCTTAAATGTTTTATGCAAAGCAAGTTTGTACATAATATTTAACAAATATACTTAACTTAAAATATATTTTTTAAAACTGGTGAATTGCGAGTCGGACTCTTGCAATAAAAGGGTTCCGTAGTCGTAACTATAATTTTATTTTAATTCAGGTCAAGTTAAAAAAACTACTTATTAAATTCAAAGTATCGTATTGGCATCAGTGTTCAACAGTTATAATTTTACTGTTTTTTTTTTGTTTTAAAACATATGTTTTTGTTGTTTGTTAGCCATAACGATACTTTTTTCTTCATGCAAAATTCATTTTTGTAGCACTGATTAATCTGCGAGTAAAATGACTGAAGAATACAGATGGACAGACAAGCGAACATAACAAAACCAAAAGGATTTTTGTTTTACTAAGGAACCCTAAAAGGAATTTAGATACTAGAAATAGCTTCGAGCATTAGAGAGCTTAAAAAAATAAAATTATTCGCTAATGTAAGTAAGTGATTTAAAAAAACTTTTATCACCTGCCTAAATGAAAAAATTCTAAAATTAACTTGACTATGTATACATACAAAACTGACTTTGGATGCCACACCTTCTTTCTTAATCACTAATAAGTATAATTACTTTGAACAAACTTCGTTAAGACGACACACAAAATAGTTTTACTTTGCACAAGTCCCGGTAAAGACGAACCAGAATATTACGACAAATTATATATTTCAAACAGAAAGTCTCTCGCCTACACATTAGACTACCATAAACCGTCAAATTTTCTTAATAGACTATGAACTTTACACATATGGCATACGGTTGAACATTAATTGAAGAAATTTGACAGTTTTGGATAGGTTGATGTGTAGGCGTCTTTACGTCTCTTTTGAAATCCTTAAAATTTAAATGTGAAATTTGTGAAAGTTGATTACTTTAACACGCTGGAGAAGGGATTCTTCTTGGGAGTGCCTAGTGAGAGTTTTTTTTGTGCAGCGCCCGCCTCCTAGTGACAAACGAGGAGAGTAAAGTTTGGCCATATCTACTATAAATTATCGTTGGCGTAATGGCGTTAACGTGATCGAATGACAAATAAAACTCGCACTAGCCATCCCCAACATAGGCTGCATTGTTTAATTAACTTACTGTTTTATTAAATTGTTCCTAACGTCAAAACTGCAAAAGCCAGTGGTAGTTTACAAAACTATTGTTTGCTATCCCTAATATGTTTGCTTACGAACAATAAATCAGCAAATTTTCTACATAGCGTAATTGTACAACACATTCAAATAAATAGCATTTAAATTCTAAACTATGGCAGTGGATTACTGATTGTTTAGACAGTCTTGCATGAAATTAACGCTAAGACACTTAAAATTATTTTACAACTATTGAAACACAAATAAAAATTGCTTAACTAATTGAGATTCATTGGAAATCTTGTACTATATTTTCATACTCTCGTCTCAGCATCGTCTTCAGTAGTAGATTTCCTATAAAAATAAATGGTTGCGTTAGAAATATTTTTTACTCATTGAAGAGTATGAGTAGTATCCTAATCCTACTACTTCCTACTACTATTATAAAGGCGAAAGTTTGTAAGTATGGATGTATGGATGTTTGTTACTCTTTCACGTAAAAACTACTGAATGGATTTTAATGAAACTTTCCTCATATACAGATCATGACCCAGACCAGCATATAGGATACTTTTTTTTTACTGTAGTCTTCGCGAACGAAGTCGCGGGCAACAACTAGTAATATTATAAACGCGAAAGTTTGTAAGTATGGATGGATGTTTGTTACTGTTTCACGTAAAAACTACTGAATGGATTTTAATGAAACTTTCCTCATATACAGACCATGACCCAGACCAGCATATAGGATACTTTTTTTTTTACTGTAGTCTTCGCGAACGAAGTCGCGGGCAACAACTTGTAGTAGAACATGTTTGCAACGTCACCTTAATATAAAATGTTAAGACTAAAAAAATATGGTATCCTAAAACATCTATTTAACAGCAATAACACATTTTGACATTAACTGTACGTAGGTAATGCTTGAGATGTAAGTGAGTACTGCGCGCACATACGACAATTCATTGGCAAGGTTGCGATATGACATTGCATACCGCTCGTGATCGAGCGACAGAACGTGAAAATAAAATATACAAATGCCATCACAGTGGCCTAGACTCGATTATAAAAAGATAAAAAAAAAGGTAACACTAGTGTAGTAACAACTTTAACGGATTTACTTGCGTTTATTTTACACATTGCAGGGTCCGTGGTGGTACTGGGGTACTGAGGTGGAGGAACACCACAGTCTCACTGTGACCAAGGACAAACATTAGGATATACATTCATTAAAATATTAATAAAAGCGAGTAGATTCGTAAAAGTTGTTTAATTTCAATGTGTAGTGTTACAAAAACACAAATGTTGAAAAAATCTCCACGAGCAGGATTTGAACCTGCACCCTTCTGACATACCGGGTCAGGTGCTCTTCCAATTGAGCTATCGTGGTTCTAACCAGCCCGCCGAAATTATTCAACACTATATACTTTTTACTTTGAAAGCCAAAGGCACCCATTCAATGTCAACAACTACCGTCATTAACATCTGATCATAATATTTTTATAAATACTAAAGATCAGTTAAGAAGTAGGCAAACTATTTATAAAATGTTTTTGTTTTGTTTATATAATTTTAAGGCAAATTTTGTTGCGATACAAATTACAAAAATATGATAGCTCAATTGGAAGAGCACCTGACCCGGTATGTCAGAAGGGTGCAGGTTCAAATCCTGCTCGTGGAAATTTTTTCAACATTGTGTTTTTGTAGTTTGCTGATGGTTTAATACGGCCTTTTCAGCGTCACCGGGCTTAAATGGTTCCTTAGGCCATGTGATTGAAACGGAAACACCCAAATTCCGAATTTCGATATTCCGATTTTCATTAATGCGATCTTCATAATTCCAAATAACTTTATTTCATTAACATTCGTAATTTTCAATTACCATAGTTATGTTTTAACTACTGTTAGGTTAGGTGAGACTTGTGATTGTGAACAAATGCAGAAGAGCGAGCAAAGCGATTTAAAATGTTTCAGAATTTTGAGATTCGGGATTAAAAATTCGTGATAATAACATTCGGAATTAAGTTTTTCGTACATAAATAGTGCACCCGTACGGATCGGACGGGGATAGTGTTAGCGTTTGTGAGAATCAGCTTCAACTGTTTGACCAACAGAATGGTAGGTACGAGTTTTATTCACCATTTGATCACGTCAACGAAACTGAGAATTTGAATGGCATTGACGCACCGCCTCTTGGTAACAACCGAGGTGAAATGCAATTTTGATATTTAATGTTTAATAAAACTCGCACCAGGCACACTAAATGCATTGTGCACCATGTATATAACGCTGTGTACTTTTTTACTTAGCACAAGATTGAAGTATAAAGAAGGTCGTAAAATCGTCACCTGTATGACCTATATATGCGTATATGACTGTCTGTACGTATATTATGCATATAATGTCAAATGTTTAATAAGTAAATAATGCAATGAGTCGGCTACTAGATGTTTTTCTTTCACTACGCGACTGCCGCTTGCATCTACGACATAGGGTGTTTGCAAATTCATTACGATTGTTTGTTTTATGCTGATATCTTTTTTATTCTCTACTTTTTTATGTAAAAGGGATACATTGCAGAAAAACGCCTGTATCGAATATTCGTTTATTTTCTATGGCAAAAAGTTTTTCGAATGGTTTTACAGGGTGCCTAGTGTGAGTTTTATTTAACATTCGATCACGTTAACGGAAACGAAAACTAGTATGGCATTATGCAGCGCCTCCTGGCGACATACGAAAAGAGTTAAAATTTTGCCATACAAATTTTCGTTTTTGTAAACGTAATCGGATAGTAAATAAAACTCACACTAGGCACTCTGAAACAATGGCTAACCGTGTAATGGAATATATTGAGAGACATTTAAGCACAATAATAATCATATTATTATATTAGACATGCAAAAGTTTACCTCGTCTCTAAGATGGTTGAAGATGATATTGCAGGGCCACAGCATCAGTTAGCAAAGCAAAAGATGATTTATAATGAGTGTTTCTCATACAACCGCCACCATCTACCGACAATGTATTATTATCATACATTGGAACAGGTACAGTTTTTATTAATATACTTTTGCTATATGGGCATAGCACAGATACAACCAGATAGATTTAATTGTTTCCGAAATCCGTTTAAAATACTTCACCTATTCCGATCTGAGATTATTATGTATGGACATGTATGGATATCGATGATACACATATATTTCCTTGGGCCCCAATTACAATTAAATGAAATAATTGTAAACGTCCAATGACTTTTTCAAAAGAAATTAAGCTTATTATGTAACAAATAAGTTGAAGAAGAAATAAAAACACATTGATGTTCATGCAAATATAACAATTCAAGAATTTATATGCGCCCGCGCATTCATTGTGTGCTCACAATGTGTAAGGAACAATAACAAATGCTCATTCAAGTTAAGAATTATAATTCAACAGAAGGCTATATTTAAGATTTTTTAAAATTTTTACTAATTTTAAAACATTGTAGGTGTATCCTTTGACAGCAACCAATTTTGATTATGTGATATTGCCAAGTAGTCCAGAAGATAGTAAAAAGCCATCGAATTAATTAAAAAAGTTAATAGAACGTTGAAAAGATATTGCAAGTGTTCTTTGTGTTAATAAATGTTTTTTTAAATAAATAAATAAATAAGATATTGATCAGGACAGTTAAACAATGAACATGCAAACCGTACGTAGTATAATACTCACTCGCTAGTTTCGCCCATGCTCGCTAGTGGCGCCCCCATCTGTTGCTGGGGTTCACCTAGACAATGAACGGACAATGTGAAACCACCTTTAAATATGCATGTTTGTATTTGATGTGACAGTCAAACTGACCAGGATACATACACCCTAAATTATTTAATGTTTCTTAAATATATAGAGCATTTTTGAAATGTAAGTGCTAGCCTCTATTAGGGACCCTTTTTTGATTTTGACGGTAGCATAACATGTTTTTTTTAATAAATGGCTTTTGTATAGAGGAGCCTAATGATGGGATCAATGCGAGTTAACAGCATCCATTGTTATGATGATTTCTGACTAAATAAAGTTACAACAATAACATTTTAAGAACTACTTAGCGGGAAAGTACGCGTCTGCAGTTTTGTTATCTATTCATATAAAATGCTTTGTCCTGAATCACTGACGGATAAACGCACAACCTAAACGTAGAGACCTGAAACATGGAGGGTGTGTTTTTTGTATGACGTAGGCATCCGATAAGAAAGGATTTTCCGAAATTCTACCCCTAAGGGGGTGAAATAGGGGGGCAAAGTTTGTATGGGACAACGTGATTCCTTGGTCCAATCTACTTCAAATTTTACATAAACCTCTTTTAACAGAATTGATGGGAAACGTGTTTCGTATTTTATTAAAATTCATCCCCTAACGGGTTAAAAAGTAGTAGAAAGTTATTATGGCGGTGATTTGCTTCGAAGTTGATATCAATACTCCTTAGTGGAAGTTCAGGGAAGGTTTAAACGGTAAGAAACTAAGAAAATAAGTAACGGTTAATACTAAAACGACAATTTAATTTTCCAATACAAAATGTTCCACGATTTGTTTGTTTTGTTGTCATGTGTTTCAAAGGGTTTCAATTAATGTAATGAATACTTTACTTTTGTCAATTTCCTTAGATACTCGTTTTAAAGAAATTACTGCCTACTATTGCTTTTACTACTCAGATAACAAAAATCACAGTTCGAATCACAGTCATACTAATAAAAATATCGAGTTTTTGGCGATATATATTATTAGTCCATGTTGGCGGGAAGTGAAGAGTCATTTCTGCGGTTATGTTTTATTATCTAAAATTTATGTTATATCGAATATTAATGTGAAATGAATTTATGTGTTTATTGAAATAATGGTAGATTATTAACCGTTAGTGTTCGTGAACTTGCATGTGTGTTGGCAATGAAACAAAACAGTGCAACGTCATCTTTTACATTCTCGCAAGATGTCCGCGTGAGGTCTTAGCAAATGCCACATCTTTACTGAATTACTCAACGGGTTGGGGAGGTATATAATTTCTCACTTCTCATTTCTATTATCATTCATCATTATTATATATTAACAAAAGAAATATTGTCTATTTATATAATTCGAAAAAAAAAATTATGTGCTAATCGCTCAAAGCAATCAACTAAGGAAAACAAAAAAAAAACACTTGACTGTCAAACTGTCAAATCCAAAAACAACTAGCTTCATAATTGCAAATTACTCTTATAATCAAATAAGGATTATCTACTCTTTGTCAAAGCTAATAAGGCACAAAAAAGTGTGTCGGCGTCGATTTACCTGAGTGCGCTAAGTCATTATGCACTTGCGGAGTCCGGTTGGCGGCGCGCAAGCCCGAGTGGTCCTCCTCGGCTACATCAAAGCAAAGAAAGGGTCACAAGCTATCGTACAGTGGATATGCGGACGGCCAATTTTAGCTTGCTTATTACGTAGGTATATTATTTGTATTGAATGGGATATGATGTAAAAAAACGAAGAAAGGGTTGAAAAATTTTACAACGAGCGAGACTTAAACCCACAACCTTTTGACATACCGGGCCAGGTGCACTACCAATTAGGCTATAGTGCCGATGTCTGACTCGTGTTTAATATATCTATCCAATTTTACTTTCGCAACAATATTTGCGTAAAAATACGTATATACACAAGTTAATACTGATGTAATTATTCGAAATGGACAATTAAAATTGGCCATCCGTCATCGTGTAGCAAAAATTTGCAAAGCTGCAGTGGAATAACAAAAGAACGAGTTTTAATATCTCGACAAATTAATTAAAAGTGTAACTGCCGTTAACGGAAATGGATATAAAATTAACGATAAATGTTACCACAACAAAAAAATCAACAAAACAAAATGGGTGAAATCACTCTCCGTGCCCACACAGTTCTATCAAAATTATTGCAGCACATACCTGTGTAAGGGAACAGATATTTGTCATGAGCAATCTTATCAGAACCGTCAGACATTCTCTCGCTGTATTCCTGTCCGTAATGGCTCTCCATCTTCCTTTGGTAGTCGTTCTTCAACATTGTGGCAATCCCCGAATCTCGAAAGTCCCTCGGTGGGTAGCCGTCATGCTCTCTCGTCGAAACCCCTGAATCCCTAAAGTCCCTAGAGCCATAGACGTTAGCGTCATTGCTCAAGTACTTAGTCGGGCTGTAGCCGTAGTCTGACGTTCTTGAAGACAGGTAAGTCTTGGACCCGTAAGGGTTCCCTGGCAGCCGGTACATCGTGGGAGACATCGGGTAGTTGGGGTCGTAAGGCATTTGCTTCTCTGCGTCTTTTGGTAGTACACCGTACATCAGTTCATCTTCCATAACGCCGTATCTGGGTTGGGAAAACATTAAAGATAAATTAAAATTAAATAAAATAAAAAAATTAAACGCTTTCTTGTAAAATAGGTTGTAAAATTGTTTAATGTAAAACAGGGCGACAAAAAATATGTAAATATTACTTATATGCCTAAAGTAAATAGTGTGAAATTTTCGATTACACTAAACTTATAATATAGATTACATATATTGTTTTAGGACAAGCCACTTTTAAAGGCGTGCTACAAAATAAAATTATTTTCAGCGGGACGTTACCCTAACTAGTTTTGAGTGCTAGTTCCTAACTAGGCTAACATATATTTTTTAAGTATATTATTTACATAGCAGAACTGCTATATAAAATATATATGTTTAGCGTACCTTATAAATAAATAAATCAATAGAGTATTGGAGGAGATGGCCGAGTGAAATGTGCAGGAACTGGATTTAGAATTTATGTATTCCATTTATATTATTTATTTACATTAACCTATTTTTATCCCACTGAAGGGTAACGGTAAAGGCCTCCCTCCTCTCCTTCCACTTCTTTCTACTGCCGCTGCAGTGAGCCAATCCGTTTGATATGTAGGGTAGTGGAAACAGTGTTCGAGACATTTTTATCACCAAAAAATAATATTGGTCGTCATTGAAATTGTATGGGATGGAAGCTAGGTCGGTATTTATTTGTTGCCAAAGGAAAAAACGTCGACACTGGTGCCACGACCCACCAATGTTTTATGCAAATAAAGAATTTTTATTATTACTATAGTCAATGATTTTATAAGTTATATACGTTATATGCATAATAAACAATCGCAAAAGTAGCTCAGAACTTTTTCGTTTGAGATTATGAAATATGAAATATGAAATATTTATTTATCAAAAACAAATCAGTTTTAACAATTACAGAGGTTGATTCTCTCCTTTGGAGTGTGAGAACACTTGTGCCAGGAGAGAATCGCTCTAAATAACATAATAATACTAAACAATTTGTTGAGTAGCCGCTATATGATAAAGATATATTTATATGTGTGTATGTGCGTGTGTGTGTGCTTGTGTGGGTACGTATCGTGCACGTTCTCCGAGGGCTTGGCGCGGTGGCGGGCGAGGTACTTGTATAAATCATTGACTATAATATGGTGTAGTGATCACCTGTTGTCCAGCGGCAGCCTGGAAGCTTCCACGCTGGCCACGTACGTGTCGTGCACGTTCTCCAGTATGGAGGGCTTGGCGCGGTGGCGGGCGAGGTACACGTCCGTGAGGTCGGGGTGGGGCAGCGGCCGCGGCGACGGGGACGCGCCCGCGTGGCCCTCGGGCTCCGACCCGGTCTCTTGGGACCACCGACCCGTGTCGGGGTGGCTCGAGTCTGTGGGAGGTTGTTTATATGTAGATAGATACATACTTTATTGCTCACACAAATAAAAATACAGGTACACATAAACTGGCTAGCATGTGTGGGTTGTGTACAAGTGAGTTATTTTAAGTAATTTTAGACATTTTCTATTAAAAAAAAATATACTTATGCGTAAAGTTACAGACTAATATAGGTCTGTGTGTTTTTATATTTCTTTTTAAATAAATCTCCTTAACAGTAGTCATACCTTCTCTCATATGAGGCGGCCAGCGTGGCGAGATGCCCAGAGGAGCGCCTTCTGTGATGTTCGGTAGGAAGCTTCCGCCGTTGCCGCTCGATCCTCGGTCTCCTAAAGTAATAAGACTTAGTTTTATTATTAAGGAATACAATAGCAGACTTGCTTTTGTCAAGTAGAGTTGGATTTTTCTAGAGTTTAGATTGCACTCGCTGTCATGGCAACTTTCATTAACCCCAGCCGTCCCAGGAAATCTAGACACAATAGATAAACAATGCGTACTGAACTCGTACGTAACGGGACGTAAGTGGTTAAACAGGAACTTTTCAATAGGACTTTTTGGCGAGAGTGCAGAGTAACAGTGAGCAGTCTGGTAAGTGCAAGAAGCAACGTGTGCTGGTTTTTGTCGGAGCGGTGGCTGGTGGTGGTGGAGACAAGGTTTAGGCTGCATCCATCTTAACATCGTCGTTAATTATCAATTAAAATTAAACAAAAAAAAAACAACTGAAAACCAGGCGTATGGGCTATTTGCCTTATTCCTTCTTTTCAGTTATCTACTAGTTCTACTCAAAACTCTACTCATATTTTATCTATTCTAGACAGAGTAGTTAAGTGACGCATGTCTCCAGGTTGCCTCTCACCAACTTTTACCATCCTTCCCTTGTCTTATCCCTATCGGGAAATATGTGAAATATGAAACAAAAGAAAATGACTGCTAGTGGAGGACGGGTGTGAGGAACGTCGCGTGCTGGCCTCGTCGTCATCGGAGCTGTGGCAGGAGGCGAGGTCGAGGCTGCGCTCGCTGCTGTCGCTGTGTAGCGATGTTGTGATCTACCTACTAAAACACCGCGATACCCTCACCGCATTTCAAGCATGGGCAGCGGGCACAGTTACATACTGCCATCTACCCACCATCTGATAAAACAGTAACTGACTGTTGACGGAAGCTGGACGCGAGGAGCGGCAAGTGCTGGTCGTCGTTTGAGCTACTGCTGGATTTTTTAGTGGGGAGAGTTAGCCGATTTCCTCATTTCGGAATTTTCAGCGTCTCCGGATTTAGGGCTATGGCTGGAGGTGAGCTCTATACTGTGCTCGTTATTATCATCATTCATCAGTAGAAATTACATAAAAAGACAACAAAAGACATGTTTGTGCTGGATCTGGCTGCTGCTGCTGAAGCTGTGTAGTATTCTATTTCTTTATGAGAAAATAATTTATTGAGGAGCTCGATGGTGCAGTGGTTAACCGCGCCCGGTCTGCAAGTGCTGAGGTTATACAACTTTCGCAAAGGCCGGTCATCGGATGGGTGACCAAAAACGTATCATCTCAGGCTCTTTCGTGCTTCAGAAGGCACGTAAAGCCGTTGGTTCCGGTTGCATTAGCAGTCGTTAACAACCACCAATCCGCACTGGGCCCGAGTGCTGGTTTATAGCCCGTTCTCCCTATCCATCCATAGAAAAGGCTCGTGCCCCAGCAGTGGGAACATAAAATGAGCTGATGATGATGATGATGATGATGATGAGAAAAGAAAACAAAATTGTATACTGACTGTTAGCGGAGGGCGGGTGAGAAGAGCGTCGCGTGCTGGTCTCGTCGTCGTCGGAGCTGTGGCTGGAGGCGAGGTCGAGGCTGCGTTCGCTGCCGTCGCTGTCGCTGTCGGTGGCCTCGGTGGCTTCCTCGCCGTCCGCCGGCCTTTCGGTGGGTGCACGCTTTCGACGGCGGCGGGTCTCGTCTGAACAATAATATTTGAGTTCAAAGAATTGTATCTTTAGAGGTGTTTACCGTCTCCCATCAATTATCGACACCACAACAATTTCATTATATGTAGGGTGTCAACAATTAGTATGCATGCAAAAAAAAAACAATTTTGGCATACCAATGACAATATATCGACATGTCAATAATTGGGTAAACAAAGCTTTGCTTTTAGTCTAAATCGACAAATTTAATACTGACTGTGGATAAAAAACAATTATGAAAATTATTATTATGCTCTCCTACAAAAGTATGTACACTAACAACTCTACACATTATATAGGTATAATTTTAAAGTGACACTTGCATAAAAACTTACGCATTACTTACAAATAAATTTAAATATTGACACATGGTGGGTATAATGTTCTCTTTACTTTAAGTCAGTGTTGTTAAACTAGTTATTTTTAAAAGAAGAAAACAACTAATTGTCTATGGTGAAAAGTACTCACCGTCTTTTCTAGTGTGTAAGGAAGAGTCAAATCCTCTGAGGTAAGCCGGCATGTCGCTGGCGCTCGTGTTGTAGTTCGAAGTTGATGTGCTCGTGTGACGCAGCTGTCCGTCACTGCGGCTGGATAATAATATGATAACGTAGGGTAGTGACAATATCATGGGGGCATGTGATGAGAAGGGATGAAACGTATGTAACTAAGAGAGTGATGAATATATGTGTTGATGGATGGACGGGGAGAGGGAGACCAAAGAAAAGATGGATGGATTGTGTGACCAATGATATGAATGTGAAGGGAGTGACTGTACAGACCCCGACCGCCTAACTGATCGCTTTGGCTAAGTGTATAGTTTATGACGTCATCAAGCGATCGGTTAGGCGGTCGGGCCCCAGGTGACGGCTGATAAAGGAGAGGGGAAGACACGGACATTTTGCGCCGACCCCAAGTAACATGGGACCAGGGCTGGAAGAAGAAGATGGGTAGTGACAGTATCCGGCAGGAACAAGTGATCAAGATTTTTTTCCTTTAACCTTTTCGAGGGCATTGGCAGCTATGTTGCCACCAGATATTGAACTATATGCACTTGGGATAAGATTGAAAAGCAAAGAAAAATTAGAACTGTTTTGTTCTTGAAAGGGTAAATCGTTAGTAATGTGATCAGCATCTGACTTTTGACTTTGGCAACACTGAAATACTGACCACCTGCTTCCTAGCTATCATCCAATAAAATGTCCATGGAATTCTATATTATTTTTTGGCGAACTGCCCCCCGACCGCCTAACTCTATCGCTATCGGTCTCGCTATCGGTCTCGCTATCGGTCTCGCTATCGGTCTCGCTTTCGGTCTCGCTATCGGTCTCGCTATCGCTCTTGCTATCGCGTCTATAGTTTAGCTATAGCCTATTGCTTTCGATATTGCTTTCACATCGCTTTCGAAATGACAAGATGACGCCATAAACTTTAGAGCGCAATAGCGGAAGCGATAGCGATAGAGTTAGGCGGTCGGCCCCCTGGTGTCGAACTCTGGGTAACTGTCGAATGGTGGTACCAAAACGATACTTGTATATGTGACGCATGTAATCTTTATATATATATAAATCTTCTGTGCGTGTGTTTGTAATTGAACTTCTTCTAAACGGCTGGACCGATTTTGATAAAAAAAATTGTGTGTTAAGTGGATTCGAGAATGGTTTAGATTTACAATTGGCCCCGGTAGGTGGCGCCGCCATAGGGGTCCATCATGGGATACGGGTGTTCTTAAGCGGACGAAGTCGCGAGCGGGCCACTAGTTATATGTAAAAAGTTATGTGATAATACTTCTGATAGTATAGATAGATGATGTTAGTAAATCCGTAATTTAGATTATATTAATATTATTAAATTACAACACTATTACAAAAAAACATAAGTAACTACTTGGAAACCTTGTGTTACCAGACATTTATGAAAGGCAAGAACATTTATATACTTAAAATGTTTTTGTTTTGTTTATATAATTCAAAACTTTTTTTGGCTTTCAAAGTAAAAAGTAAATAGTGTTGAATAATTTCGGAGGGCTGGTTAGAACCACGATAGCTCAATTGGAAGAGCACCTGACCCGGTATGTCAGAAGGGTGCAGGTTCAAATCCTGCTCGTGGAGATTTTTTCAACATTTGTGTTTTTGTAATTTATATATTTATCTCTGCCCCTGAAATGTTGTATTGTGTAACTTGAAATAATGTGATAAGACACTTACCTATATGGACTAGAGCTTGTTTTCGTGGTGGACCTAGAAGTTGTGGAGGATGCAGATATGCCGATATTCCTCAACTGCCGCCCGGGCTCCGTGCTACTGTGGTACGCTAACGCTGACCTAGTGCAAGGAATTATAAATAATTACATATAATATGTATAAAACAAAAATATATGTTTCAAAATATTTTTTCCAGCCTATTATAATGTTAGTGTCTTAATTATTTTAATGTCTTACCTATTAACTTGCGATAAGTTTTGCGCACTGCTGCTAACTATGATTGAAGTATCTGCCAACGGAACTTTTCTTCCTAAGCACCTCAATATTGTTCTGTGGAAGATGCATTTGCAATAAATAATTAACAAGAACAGCCTAAAGTCTTCTTCTTTCGGATAGGCCGATTACAGGAGTCCAATTCTTTTCATAGGCAGAGAGTCACAGTCGCACAGTAAGTGCTGCATTCCGTGACACGCAGCTAAGATGGCCACATGCAACTACGTATATACTTCACCACTCTACGTTACACCCACGACGTTCATACATCGCCTCGCACCAGCTACCAAGTTCTGTGTAGAATAACGTGGGCGGTGTGCAGCGACACACAATAGTCGTTGACCCCATATCGGAATGGTTAAGGTTAAGTTTAATAAGGTTAAGGTTTCGGTTACCGGTAATTAACTGGTTGAATGAAAAAACTGTTATTTTATTAATTTCAATTCCGTTAACCGAAATTAACCGGTTAATTTAAATTCCAAACAATTTGTGAGCAATGCCATCTGTTGTGTTTTGTGTAAACTAATTGAAACTAATGAGGCTCTCGCATCATCTCGCGGCGAACGGCCGCCGGCGAGCGGGGCGGCTGCGCCTGGCTGAGTTGAGGAGTGCATATGAAATTAACCGGTTAAATCAGTGCCAAGTATCGGTTTACCCGAGCTTTAAAATACCGTTCTCTGTATTAACCGGTAACCAATTTTTTTTCGGTTTGGTTGGAACAGTTTATTTAATTAACCGGTTAATCAATGAACTGAATCATACCGGTCTAAAGAACGATATTACTATTATTACGATTTGTTAACCGGTTCAGAGCCCTGATCACGACACTCCACACCTAACCACGTCTTACTACCACGCCGCTCTATACCTCACGTCGAGCTAGCGCTAACATTCTCGGACGCGCACAGTGCCGCTAGTACGGAACGACCGAGCAGGCCTCTAGAAGCTCCATATCTTACTCACCACTCTTCTCTAAAGACCGATTTACACTTCAATAAGTACAGTAGCGAGTCGATCCGATCCAAACCCTTCGGAGAACCTAGTAGGGCACGGGGACGCGCACTAGTGCGCGATGCCGTTCCCTCTAGAAAACCTTCGAAGGTGATTCGTTTCGCACAGCTAGAGGGACCCTTTACGTTCCTCGTCACCCCCAAACGAGCCCGGTGAAACTGAAAATGCCATCTGAGGCAATCAGCACCCCTCTCCAAAAAAAAAACAGTAGCGAGTTAAGAAATCAGTCAGTTAAGTAACATGTTGTAAGTAGCGTCTAAACGTAGGCGAATGAGTAACTATAAGTTGCCGTTCCAACAAGAAGAAAAATTTATGCACTGTACTAAACTCGCCCGTCTACATGCCCGCCAGTTAAGTTGGCGGGGTGCGGGAGACGCGATGGAAGGGGCCTACTTTGCATTGGACTAGCCGAAAAATAGGATCGCGATCTATTCAAATCAACTCAATAAACCACTTACTACTTAACACGTTTTCGCCAGTTTTCAGTTTCACCGGGCTCGTTTGGGGGTGACGAGGAACGTAAAGGGTCCCTCTAGCTGTGCGAAACGAATCACCTTCGAAGGTTTTCTAGAGGGAACGGCATCGCGCACTAGTGCGCGTCCCCGTGCCCTACTAGGTTCTCCGAAGGGTTTGGATCGGATCGACTCGCTACTGTACTTATTGAAGTGTAAATCGGGTGTAACACCCTCGCACCACTCGATACCTCGCGTGGCTATACTAGTGCCCCTATTCGTAGCTGCTAATTACTAAGTACTCGTACCTGCGCAAGTTATCCCGGGCACGAACGTTGCACGCGACCAACCCCAGCGCGGCGGCGGCGGCGTGCAGCGTCACACAGCCCGCCAGCACCGCGCTGAGCGGACCGCGGCGCGGGCCCGCCTCGCTGCCCAGCACGAGGGCGCTGGCCCATGCCGCGACCAGTAGTGGGAGGCAGATCACGCTCACGGCCAGCAGCATCCTGATTACAGAGATGAGTGTTAAAGCTATTTTATTTATCAGTTATGTAGGTATGTCTACTAAGCATGCAAAACAGTTTGTTGTGATTCTAATGCAAAATTGTTTATTTATTTCTTAAATCTTTAGATACAATGGCTTGCCTGTTCTTGATGCGGTTCCCGAATAAGTGACAAATAAAAAAATAACACGAGCTTCTCCATCATTTCGCAGATACGTATGTAAAGCCATTCTCAGCCTTATTTGACTCTGCAGATAAGTAAGTATATTCTTCGTCATATTAATCGTATGGAAAGTTCTATCAATGATTTTTTTAGTCTTTCTTTCTTTTAGTTGATGGCTACGTGCGATTAGCACATTTAGCCAGTGTCAAAGTAATTTTTCTTACAAGTAATACATAAATATACAATATGATGATGATGAATGAAATGAAGTGAGAAATGATATACCCCCAACCCCTCGAGTATCTCAGTAAAGATGTGGGGCTTTACTAAGTCCTCACGCAGACTTCTTGAGAGAATTTGAAAAGTGACGTTGCACTGTTTTGTTTCATTTGCCAACACTCATGTACACTCACGAACAATTAACGGTTAATAATCCACCATTATTTCACATTAATATTCGACATAACACAAATTTTAGAAAATAAAACAAAACCGCAGACATAACTCTTCACTTTCCCGCCAAGAAGTCGATTTTTTTAGTCATTATCGACCATAAATTGTTCTCACCTGAGGTTGCCGAAGCCCACGACGTGGTCCCTGGCGGTGAAGGCGGCGGCGGTGGCGGCGGCCAGGCACGCCAGCGCGGCCAGCGCGCACGCGCCCGCCGGCACCACCACCCACCACACCACGCCCTCGTGGCAGCTCACCCAGCAGCTGCGCGAACAAATAGTACGTCAAAAAACACATAAAATACAAACAATTTCAGTCTATCACCACTATATTTCTAGACAGAACATGGACCGCAAATGCGAGGTAGGCGATGCTAAGTGCTCAGCTATTGACTCCGAGCCAGTACATCGTACAGGTAAGACATTGTTAATACTCACAAGAGCGCGTTTCCGTACTGCTGCTGGTGGTGTGAAGCCGCCAACGCCAGTGCCACCGCCGGCGCGGCGTAGGCGGCGGCTAAGTGCGCGGCCAGCCCGCCGTGGTTGACGTCGCGCAGCTCGCGTACCAACCGCCGCAGGTGCCACGCGTCGCACGCCGACCAAGCTAGTGCCGCCACCCACCAGTAGTGTAGCGACATCGCTATTAGCTTGCACGCGAACTGTTGACGGGGGGGATGTATTAGGTATTTTGTTGTAGTTTTTTTGGATGACGTAGGTACAGTCAACAGAAGCATTCGATGATCAACCATCACCAGCTTATTTTTTGTCTCCACTGCTGGTGCACGCCAAGCTTTCACGATGGATGGATATGCATAACGGGCTATAAACCACCACACGGGATCAGTACGGATTGGTCATCGGATGATCATGATCATCATCATTGTAATTAGCCTGTTGCAGTCCACTGCTGTATGTTTTTATTAGATTAATGAATGAATGATTAATTTGGTAAGTATTTTTTTTTTCAAACATTGCACAGTACGCTGTAGTACAGACACGATCATTAACATGTTAACAATGTAACTCGTAATCCGATGGAATAAGAGTCAAAACTATTTAAAAGTGTATATAATGATAATGCTCGTGACTGTACATACCTAGTAATGAATCTTTGATTTTATTAGCATTGGTATTCCAATTTTGATCATCGGCTTTAACTGTTGATTTTTCATTAAATCAGTCTATCACTTTAATCAACCCGTGCCTGTCCTCTACAGATATAGACCTTTTTTAGTAGTATAGAGACGGTAAAATTGTATACGGCTCGCCTGATGGAAAGTGGGCACCGTAACACATGAATGTTTGCAACCCCAAGATTTGACATCGATAGTATTTTTTAGAACAGTATAACATCAAGACACTTACCTCATTCTGCACCAAGGAGTTCCTCGCCTTCAAAGCGATCAAGTACAACAACTCCGCCATAAAGATGCAGAATATCAGGTGTTTGTGTATGGAGTTCGAGACGGTGGCCGCGCCTCCACGCATCAGACAGAGGGCGGCCCACGTCGTCAGCAGCAACGGTAAGGAGATGATGAACGCAGTGTATGACGTCACCGATTCCAGTAGCGACGGCTCCGGAATGAACTAGGCAAAGAGTTCGAGTATTAAATACTTTCTGCTGGTTCAGGTAGAGAAGGGAAAACGTTATTTTTTTTATGGATACACAGAAAATACTAATAATACATTTCCTATGTAGTTTAGCTGATACCATGATATTAAATACCTAATATGTGTAACAAGAGCAAGCAGCGATATTAAAAACTAATTACAACGATAAAGGAATTCTTCTAATTTTCCTTTTCGTGGCAACAACAACAACATCATCATAAACGTCCACAAAAAAGTATTGATTTTTAATTTATTCCATAATGCGGAAGTTAGACTTTCATCTCACCTGACAGTAAATGTTATATATAATATACAACGTTTAGCCATGCGGACTTTAAACGAAATTTACTACCAAACAAAACGATTCATCCTAAGATTTCTACTGAATAATGTCGTTTCAATTTCAAAATTTATTAGCTTATAGGTTGACGCTTTCTAAGAAATGAGTGGTGAATCATTAGACACATTCATTCAAGTGAATTAGATAAGATGACAAACTCACCTCAATATCCACTTCGTCGACCAACACCGCGAAGGTCGACAAATGATTGCAGGTACAGTTGATGAGGAGCGGCTCGTCCGAGTACGGGGACCAGTCGTAATCGATCTCCGTATGGCATCCGACGCGAGACCATTCACCGAACCTTTACAGAGAGAATTCACCTTAGAGAACTATAGCATGGTGTAGATTTGACATTTAACCCTTTGAATGGTACAGCCTTATTGCAATTACATAAGGTTCAAATTATAGTGGCATCTTGATTGCCATTAACAGCAGTGGTTTCATATGGCCAACTTATAGGACATAGTTGATTTGTCAATCCTCTAACAAACTCATTTTATTATACAACCATTCTGAAAAGGATGTCAATATTTATTTTTTATTGTATTTTGTGTGATATTTTCATTTGAGTTGATTAAACTTCATAAGATCGAAAATTGTTTTATCCGATTTGCAATCCTATTGGTTATGATGACCAATTATTTTAAATCAGCCGTTAGTTTATATTAAGTAATATGTATACTATTACGAGTATATGAATGTAAACAAATGAGAAAGATTTCTTACCCTCTTAGAGTAGACCAATGGACACATTGCGGGTTGGTCCTTGATCCGAACGTCTCCCTGTCGATGTCCAACCACATTTGCAACCTTATTGGTCGTTTCAGTCTTGTACCTCCCATGCTTTTGTACACTAATTTCTTCTTTATTAGATCTCTGGTAGTGTTGAAGCTATCTTTGGACTTAAGCTCTTCAGCTACCAAAGATAAGGCTAGTACTTTAGGACCTTCTTGCTCAAGTTTTTCCGCCGTATACGACGACTCATTTTCTTGATAGTTGTCGCTGTAAGGAGCTTTGTCTTGCTTCTTGAACGCTGGCTGAATGAGTATAGGACCATGGTTATCTTGACTTGAGTTTTCGTCGTCGTTATTATGTGACCAAGTGTTCTTGGTTTGCGGGTTAGCGTTTATATGGTTGTTTACCTGTGACTGGTGGGGGTGGCCTTTGTTGGCATAAACAACACCTAGAAAAAAAAATACATTTTGTTAAACTTGAAAAAATATATTTGATTTATTTGTTTATTAATTCTCAAAGCCAATTTAAGCACGAATTTTCTGATTATAGCCTTTAGGCTGATTGTAGATAGTCAAAGATAGAAAAGAAAATGCTTATCTATAGGTATAGGTATAGGTATAGGTATTGACATTTTAGGTATCATCATACAATTTTTAATGACCAAACAAAGTAGAATCACTAATAGGTAATGCCTGACCGGTAATTTGTACTTTTTATATGTAGATAAATATAACACCATTGTATATTAAATAGTGAGTATTAAGCACCATAACTTATATTAACTATAGGAATACGCAGTTTGTGTATGGAATCCATTTTATAATAAATATGTCAAGAGCCTTGAAAATGTACAAAAGAAATTCCTTCGTAGTATGCACTATAAATGCACAAAAACGTATTTGTCATATGATCAACTTCTTCAGAGATACAGTTTATTATATTTGAGAGACAGACGTCAGCAACTTGATGTAACGCTGGTGTATGACCTCTGCAATAGCAGATATGATTGCATTGATCTGACTCGTCAAATTAGTTACCAGTTAGAGTACCAGTCAATGCTCATCGACGTAATACAAGAACTAACCAGCTGTTTGCTACTAAAAAATGTCATACTAATGCAGGCATGCGTTCCCCCCTGTATAGAATGGTACAATCGTATAACAATACTTACCATAAAATTAATATAAAAACCAATCTCCAAGCCTCCAAACAAACCCTCAAACCAATTTCCTTCAAAAGGTCGATCATAGACACTCTAATGGAGGATAATGTATAATTTTAACTGTGATTTCTGAAAAGAGTTGAATGAATTTTCCACGGGCAGGATTTGAACCCGCACCTTCTGTCATACTGAGTCGATTTAATTTATAAATATTAAAGATGCTATAACTGTAATTGTGGATTAGCATAGCTTTGCGCGGGTCTTGTTGCGTATACGTGTGTGAGTGCGCGCGCGCGTATGTGTGTGTGTGTGTTTGTGTGTGTACGTGTGTGTGAAGAAAGAAAAAAAACACATTTATTGGAACGCACTAAGTACAACAAAAACTATATAGGTGGATTTCACTTTGTTCGCAACAAAAATGTGTATGCCCGCAACTGTAGATTATAAATTATTAAATATAAGTTCTGTAACGTTTGCTGCTAGTGCTTGCTGTTTTGTTACTAATATACTTAAAAAAATTATACCTACGTGTTCACTTCGACTTTTCTAGCAATTTCATTATTACTGTTTTGAATTTGTGGTTAACGACGTTGGTATCGCAATAGGTATAATATTTTTTTAGATAATAAGAACAACATATTGAGATATTGTTAGTTGACCCAAATAAATAAAAAAAAATAATAATAATACACCTACCTTCAACATCATCCATATTGTTCTCCAACGAGTTATCCTCTTTACCCTGGTGGGCTTCCCTCATCCACACGTACTCCGGCACGTACAGCGCCACCTGTAGGATAGGTGACCCCACGGTGATGTTGACCCCCCATCGCTGGCTCACCGACTCGTCGAAGCGCAGTGGCATCAGCTGAGACGTGTTCCGTGAGTATTGCATGTAGGAAAATACTGCTCGGGACTCGTAGTTGGCGTCTGAGTTATCTGCATGGTAAGGGTTTAATTTGAAATAAATATTGTAGTATTTATATATTTTTTAAATAAACCTATTTCGTCCCACGGATGGGTATAGGTCTCCCACAAACCAACCCATACATCTCATTGAAATGAATATATTTCAATAATAATAAAATACAGTGAAAAAATTAAATAACTACCTGTATAATTTTTTCACTATATTATATTATTATTTTAATTCAGCTCTAGTGCAGCAAAAGGCACTTAAAAATAAAAAATAAAAATTAACCTATTTCGTCCCACTCCTAGATCGCATAGTACTTATTTTATTTGTACAGTTTGTATGACGCGCCATCTAGATTTTTACCTTGGTTTCGTTTTGTCATTAGGAAAACATTAAATTTTGTAAATGACACGCCCCAAAACTAGGTATATTTTTGCTTTGAGTTTAATCTGACATTTACAAATACTTTAACAAATAATACATGCACTGAGACAGCCCCAGGCAGAAATACAAGTGCAATATAACCAGTAATTTATTTTATTTATTTTTATTTTTATTTTACTTTAATTAAAACAAAAAAAGACCACTTACATTAATTAAAGATTACACATACTTAAATTAAGATTAAATTGTATATTGTAATGAGTGTGGCACGCTCTTTTTCAAGATTTTACAAACGACATAAATCACATTAGATATACAAAATATTAAATATACAAAAGTCTCACCTTGAAGATTCCCGTTGGTGATTCCCAACAGATCTAACGGCAACAGTACCCTTGAGAACTTATCAAACTTGCTGCGACTCCTCACATAGTTATTGTACTTCGGGAAGGAGACTGTTGGACTAGACGGTCGTTTCCTAGCCTTGGTGGCGCCGTATGCGGCTTGTATCGGCGAGTGGAGGAAGGCTGATGTATCGGGGAGTATAACCCGCTCCGTGGTGTACGGCTCGATGTTGTAGCGGTTGAGCTGGGTCGGCTCGAAGCCGTATATCGACTCAGCAGTTACGATGTCTACGCCTATCACTGTAAACGAGAGATAGCTTATACACGGTTCTCTATAAGCGACAGCGTCAAACAACTATTTGCGACATACAAACCGCAAAATTGCAGACGTTTTGATAAAGACTTATAAATGTCTTGAATTATACCCAACTACTCAACAAATATAAAATATTGACACTTGAGTGTAGACGTCAATATCTTGAAGTGATTACTTTGCATAAAATAGTGCACAATGGTTTTGATTGCATTGCATCTTGTGAATAACCTGTGTTATTTAGTACCAAGATCTGTTCAAAAACGGGAGGTGCGCGCGGGTCGACTGTTCGTGTGGACACTTGCCGCACGAACACTGGCCAGCGCGTACCTATCCGCCGTATGGTAGACACATACAATATTTTTGTATGATGGGGTTAAATTTAAATCACTCATCTTCCAAAAACTCTTCAATGTATTATAATTAATTGTCATATGTATATACTATCATTATGTCTATATTTTGCTTGTTTATATTTAATTTTAAGTTCTTACTACTATTACTTACTTAAATGTAAATGTTTAAATTAACCTAAAAAATTGTATTAAACTCGAACTTCAGCAGTTCAGCACCCTCTAGCATTATAAAACCATTATTTGTATCACTCACTCTGAGAATAGCGTTGTGGATTACATTACTGTTAATATAGATTTAGCTTTATTTTTATGTTATAAGATGGAATGTAACTGTTTGCTGTTCCTTAATAAAATAAAAATAAAATGTCTTAAATTGAGAATACGTTGAGCCGATGGCCCCATTTGTTGTCGTAAGATAGCAGTCGGTAAAATCTACCTTTCTTATTAATTATTGCACGTGATGTAAATTAGCCTTAGGGTGAAAAGTCATGGTAACTACTTTTAATATTATCCAAGTATCTACTTGGATCGTGTTAATATGCGGTCGATCATGATGATTTTAATAATGGTTTATTTATTTAGACATAAGGCCTACCAACACTTTTACACCAATTATTTATTCACTAAATTATCAATGTTTTACTTATTAGAATGTAAAAACAAAACAGGAAAAAACAGCATCTGCAAATTATTATCTGTATAGGCAGATACAAATAAATTGTACGTTAGTACACACGCCTGCACATCAGACTACCACAAACTGTCAAATTTCCTCAATCGACTTTGAACTTTATGTATATGGCATATGGTTGAACATTTATTGAAGAAATTTGCCAGTTTTGGATAGGATGATGTGCAGGCGTCTGTACCTACTGCGATAAGTAGGTTATGACGTCACAGAAGAGATAGTTATGCACCTATAATGAAAAAACAATATCCTACCTAAGTCCGTAGTGACGATCTCGAAGGGACTGGTGTAGGTATCGTGCTGGCTCTCGGCCAGCACGGCGATGTACTTGTCGCACTTCTGCAGCAGCTCCTCGACACCGCGCCCCGTCAGCTGCCTGATGCGGCGCCACTCGGGACCGTATGCCGAGTCCATGATCACGTTGGACGACTTTATTATGTTCTGTAGGGGGGACGTCGGATATCAGTTTCACGGCCGAATTGTACTTATGTTATACATCACATGAATCCCCGAAATTTAACCCAACGCAAATCTCATTTATCTATCAAAATTGAAGACACTAATAAAGTACATATCGTGTCCTTACTTTTAACACTTCACGGTTTCTCTGGCGTTGCCACTCTACCACCAGATCTCGGATACCAGTAGTATAGTACCAAGTACTTGTCAAGTCAAACTAGAGTGACAAAAACTGTGTAATCTATATATATATATAAAGCAATTGGTGGAAGTTCAGGGAAGGTTTAAGCGGTGAGAAACATAAATAATAAGTAACGGAAAATACTAAAAACGACAGGTCTCAACGATCAGTGGTTTAGGATGTGCGTTGATCCGTCAGTCATTCAGGACAAAGCATTTTATATGTATAGATACCAATATTTGGTGGCGTTGAAATAAAACCTTAAATCAACTATGACAATAAATACCAATTACATAGACTCACCCGAACATAGTCCTTATCCTGGCTGTGCGTAAGGTTCAACCCGGCCTGCCGCAGCTCGTACTGCAGCAGCTCCACCAAGATGCCTTCCGCCACCAACACATCGGACCCGTAGAGGCGTGCGGTGTTGAGGCACGCGGACGCAAGATCGGCGGCGAGACGAACCCCCACGAACGTGTTCACTGTTAGCTCACCCGTTTCTATCTTGTGGAGCTGGTGAGAAGAGTATTGTTACGACATTGTGTACTTAGTACACATAGTATGCTTAGTATATACTTAGTCTAATAGTTTACTTAGTATACTAATAGTATACTTATCATACTATAGTACTTAGTAGTATAGTATCAGTTGTCGATACTGATAACGCAGTAATTTTTTTTCTGTTGATTAAAAAATAAGTATAACAATGGTTGCAAGTGGTGTTTAATACAGAACGTGGTAATAAGTAAAGAGAAAGCGCTGCGGGCGCAAAAACAAACAAACTCAACAAATTAATAACTAGTGATAATTAACTAAAGCTGGCACGTTCAATACATTTACTTATTGCGCTTGTGTAGTGTCTGTGAATAAGCGCGCGGGTGACGTCGTACTGCATACGCATCATGAAAAGTCTATCCGTCTCTTTCGCGCTCGGTGAAGTCTATGAGTATGAAGGAAGCTGTTATTGTTTTGCTTTTGCTACTGTTTATAAATACAGAGTGATATTTTTTAACTTTCGTCCATTAGCGTCAATTACGTTGAAATCGACAAAGATTATTGTGTCATCTTTGTTTATCTAATTTAAGGTTAGATTAAAATGTCTTCTCAAAGAATTGGTTCCGGCAAAACATTAACATGACAAACTTTACTTAACCTACAAGCTTATACAGCTTATAAAATCAGAGAAAGAAGACAAATTTTTTATAAATTTGCTTGTTCAACCAAGATATTTTAATTTCTAAACATGCTGTACCTATAGTGAATTTGCATTGGTGTGAGTACTGTGAGCATGCCAGCTTTTGTAACAGACCTGTAGTAAGATACAGGCACAGGTAACTTGTTCCAACTGCCTGCCTGGTTATTTTATTTAAATTATTTTTTAGAACGTTTCTAAATTTGCACCGTTTTATAATAATCCGGAATCCCCATTATGCTTGAGAAAACAAGTAAGGTAATCCCGTGACCCATCCCACTTCTACCCAATATCTAAAATAACTTTAAATAGGTATCATTTAGATAACTCCTCAAAGAATATCTCTTAATTCGTTTTACCGTTATATGTGGGCCGATCCCGGCGGCACTGCAATGCCGGGCCGACCCGTGACGAGAGTGGAGCGAGCCCCGAACATCTCGTCGATTTACAAAAATCAGTTTAATATACTGGTCCCTCAATGAGGGAACTTTCAGATATTAAGCTGAAAAGAACAGATACTACACTTTGATCTTAGCCAAAAGGCCGAGAAGCGATAACTCAAAATGGTAACACCGAAGAGGTCATGAAGCGAGGAAAAATCTCAATACCGCGATTCACAAATTAACACTTTAGTGACATCTAGTGTGACAAAAGAGAACTAACTACAATTCAACAAAAATAGCATGATACTGTAATTGCTAAGCGCCACCTAGCGGTGGAGTAGTGAACTAAGCACGACGTTACAAGTGCTATTTGGGCGTGCTACTTATAAAAGCATCTTTAAGTCGCACTAGACAGTGTGCTGTAGATATCACATGAGTAAATATAAGTTGCCCTAAAACTAGACACTGGCTAAATCGTAGCGAGAGCCATTTTACAAGAAATTGAATTGAATCACTCATATGGTAGTTAAAACCGAAGTAAGAAGGTAACTTTGTTGATTTGTACATAATATTAAGCTTTTGTTTGACTCACATGAAAATTAGAACCATAACAACATTTAGAACGAAAAATCATAACTCCTGACTGACGGCATCGGCAGGGTGAGCGGTTATCTTCGTACGTTCAATCAAGTAAAGTGCAGACAAAACCATGATATATTAAGTCCTAATTCAGCTCATCAAACTTTGACATATTTTCTTTTATGTTTGCACACAACTAAAAACATTTTTATATCAATATAACTATTTAAACTATCATGGTCATTTGCAATAGAGTAATTATTAACGGGATTCTTACCATGTTTATAATTTCGACAGAACGCCACTACGTACCTAGATTGGTGAGAGAAGCGATTGAAATTACGAAATACAAAAATTTCAATCGTGAAGATGGATTTAAACTGTCGCGTGTCTGGAATCCAGTGATAAGTCTTGTTAAAAACTGCAAAAACAACAATAAAACCGTTTCGCGTTCCGATACTGTGACTGTAGTGTGTCGTGAGCAATTTCGAGTGAATAGTAACTTAGAAACCGGTGGTACGGGCATCGATCGCAAAAAACGACTACGGAAGAGGGTAGATCGTTTTTTCTGCTCATAAAAAACAAACCCGCATTAACTTCAGTAATTCCGTGATCATGGCGCATGCGACTGTGCCGAAATATAGGATACTCACAAATAATAAACATGGTAAGAATCCCGTTAATAATTACTCTATTTTTATATCATATTAAGTAATTATTATAAATGATAGTTACCTGATTCCTGAGCTGGTAGAAAGTGGATGTTGTGCAATTAAACATATCCGGCTCTTGCCAAGGTATTACTTGTGTTTCGTCACACATGCGAGTCGCTTTTCCGCTTGCGCCTTGGAATAAAACATATATTTTATTAAGATGTAGATAGATAAGTCAGTATTTTAAATGTAAAAATGTAAATATAAAAATTTAAACAATTTTGTTCGAAACAAAAACAAAATTTATTTGCGATACTTATTTTTTATGCACGCCCTGTTGTTACATTATTTTAGAGTTAAGCGCTGTGGTTAAGCGTCTCTTTTAAATAGATAAAACAAATCATTTTAGATTTAAAAAAAACCAAAGACAATAAATAAATAAAATTTCAAAGAGTGTTTAAAATGCAACAAAATCTTTTACCTGTAGGGCAGTCAGTCATAGCTTCAATTCCGAATTTGGTTCTTGGCCACCAAACTCCATGGGAGAAAGACCGAGGACACCCATCATACACAACTGCAACAAAATAATAGGTTTAACAAATATACCAAAGAAATCAAGTAGATTAAATTTTATAAATTCTTATTTATAAAATGTTTTTGTTTTGTTTATATAATTTTAACGCAAATTTTGTTGCGATACAAATTACAAAACACAATGTTGAAAAAATTTCCACGAGCAGGATTTGAACCTGCACCCTTCTGACATACCGGGTAGGTGCTCTTCCAATTGAGCTATCGTGGTTCTAACCAGCCCGCCGAAATTATTCAACACTATTTACTTTTTTACTTTGAAAGCCAAAGGCGCCAATTCTATGACAACAACTACTGTCATTAACATCTGATCATAATAGTTAGAACCACGATAGCTCAATTGGAAGAGCACCTGACCCGGTATGTCAGAAGGGTGCAGGTTCAAATCCTGCTCGTGGAAATTTTTTCAACATTGTGTTTTTTTAAATTCTTATTTGTTTACATTTATGTACTTAGTGCACCTAGTTTGCGTTAAACCCTTTAAAAACTTTGTTATGAACAGTCCGCTACGAAACGGCGAAACGAACGTTCAAGAAAGTAAGTAAGTAAAACATTCAAAACTGTATAATTATCACGCCTGGTGCATGAATATATAACAGAAATTATTGTAAGCAGGCAAATAAACTAGTTGCACATAAAAATCGTACAAAGTTTTTTTAACAGTATGCAGTATGCAAACTGCTTAGTTTAGGATTAGTCCATGGTTTAGGTAACTCAGACGAAATGTCGGGTATATTGAAAGGTATCTTTACAAAGTAGAAGTTACCGTTAAACCTCGTTAAATAACTTTGTGTATAAAGGAAGACAAAAGTTTAAAAATTTTAAAAAACTTTGTTTTGTTTTATTTTATATTGACAAAAAGGTTCTAAAGGCTGTATAGGCTTACCGTCACAGCCCTCGTTAGGCGCAACCTCAGCGTACACATTGCGCAGCTGTCGCGGACTCGCGCTATGACCCCAGCGAGCCTGCCGCGTAGTAGTGGCGGCGAAGGCAGTTCGCCGACTCAGGTACGTTTTATAATCACAGAAGGTGGCTGCACGGGCTACTCCACCCGTACTAGTCGCATTGCGGGGGCGGGGAACACCATACTCCCCCCCCCCTCCCCCCGCACCGGTGATTCGCCTTAGTAGGAGACATGTCCAAAGGGAGTACCGTGGCGGGTCGTGAACAAGAGTTCTTGGGTGCCGCTCAAACCAAGTGCCCAGGTTTTTAACGGTCGGCTACAACACCAGGCTAACCCTAACACACCTTGCGGATTGAAATGAAACAACTTTTACGGATCTACTCGCGTTTATTTTACACATTAGTTTTAATTAATGTTTATCCTGACGTTTCATTTCAGTTGTTTCATTTCAATGTGTAGTGTTCGTGTAAACTTTAGAAAACAATATACCTTGCGGAGTTGTAGCCCCCGCAGAATGACTCAAGTGAAAACATTCCTATGCTTTAAAAAGAGGTGTTTTGTATGGTAATTTCATGTTGTTAAAGGGTTACCTTCGCAGCCCTCATTTGGTGCGACCTCGGCGTACACATTAGCGCAGGCGTCGCAGGCTCGCGCGATGACCCCGGCGCGGCAGTAACACTGCCCGCTGGTGGGCTCACACGAGCTGTTCAGCGAGCCGGCCGCGTAGCACTGGCAGGGCAGGCAGTCCGATGACCCCGGGGGTTTATAGTGGTTCTCCTGTGACCATAATTTAATTGTGAAAGTGAAATTTCAATAATCCTTTATTTACACAGAAATATTTAACTCCATACAAAACTATTTATATAAGTGTCAAAGTAGTTCATGCCCTTTCATGTTCCCGTTTCCCGTTCACGATTTTATAAAGCTTAGATCTATTTATTATAGTTGATTCCTGTCGAACAATGGTAGCACTACCCTATGCCTGTATCAGATACTCCGCTCCATCATAGTACTTTACTAGCAGTACCAATTTTTCTACCATCAAGTAAGCATTTACATTGACGTTCCGTAATGTATCGTAATGTAAATGCAAATAAAATTCTTTACAAAATGTCATCACTCATCATCGCTCAAAGACTATTGAACGAAAATGATTTTATGACAAATATTCGTATTCATTACAAAAACACAAATGTTGAAAAAAAAAATCCACGAGCAGGATTTGAACCTGCACCCTTCTGACATACCGGGTCAGGTGCTCTTATAATTGAGCTATCGTGGTTCTAACCAGCGCGCCGAAATTATTCAACACTATTTACTTTTTACTTTGAAAGCCAAAGGCGCCCATTCATGTCAAAAAAACAAAAACATTTTATTCGTATTCATTACATTACCAAGAAAACTATATTCCCCTATTCTGTTAAAATGCTGTAGAGACATTCTAAGACAAAACTATAACTATAGGCAAATCGAAATGAAGTCTGTCTACATCACTAGCAACGTACCTTGCAGCGGCACTCGCCGGTGCTCCGGTGGCAGTGCGGGTGGTAGCCGCGCTGCGGGGCGCAGTCGCAGGGCCCGCACGCGCCCGCGCCCCACCACCCGCCGGGGCACTCCTCCACGCCCGCCAGGGTGCAACCCTCGTCTGGAACAATTAATACTATTATCACAGCCATTACACATTTTCGGCCAAGAAAGAGGTGGCGATATGATTTGGAAGCACTCCATACCAGCTGGTATGAGGTTGCTCGAAAAAGATACAAGAGGGGACTTAGGGGAAGACGTGGCTAGCAGTCGTGATTGTATTAACAACCTGTATGTATATGTATAAGCACTGGTCTATCATGAGATATCCGTCATCGTAGTAGCATACCTTTGGCCCAAAAGCACAACATAGGGAACAAAAACCCATGTATGTATTGACCACTCACCCGTCAAAAGATATCCTCGTCGCAGTAGTAGCTAGCCTTCGCTAGTCATAGCCCAAAAAGAGGTGGCGGGATAAATTGGACGCACACCAGACTGCCTGGTTATGAGGTGGCTTGTTAGAAAGAGAAAAGCGAGGAAGGCCTTTTTTCGACACACCTTTGGCGGCGCGGCCGGCGTGCTGTTTCATGTAAATTCATATGGTCTTACAAACAAACTAAGAATAAGTTTCGAATAGTTATTCCGTGTTTTGCATCTTTTACTCTATTTTGAAATGACCTTCACATGTCAAAAACAAAACACGGAATACACTATTCGGAGTGCTGCGCTGCGTGAGGCGAGTCGCCCGTCGCAAGCGGTGGGGTCGACTCGTTCGCTCGCGGGACGGATAACTAATATGCACTGAGCTTCAAACCGCCATATTTGTCCGTGGCGGGCTCCCGCGTCGTGCGCCCGTAGAGGACGCCCTAAGAGAACAAAAACCTGTATGTATGAACACTGACCCGTCATGAGGTACCCGTCGTCGCAGTGGCAGCTGTACCCCCTGCTGGTTCCATCTGCGCGGCAGGCGGCGCCACGCGGGCACGGCTGCAAGTCGCAGGCGGCCGCGCACACCGGGCCCACGCGGCCCAAGGCACACACGCACTCGGTGTGGTCCCAGCCGGAGACGCAATCGCTCTATGTAAACGAGAATAAAGTAAGGATCATCGGTTGTTATTTGTCATCATCATTCATCAATATCATCTCAGCCAAAAGACTTCCTGTGGGCAATATCCTCCCCCAAGGATCTTCTCATTTCTTTATCCATCCACCGAAAATGGAATGCTCTTCTAGCACACGTATTTCCTCTTTCCTATAAAATGGGGTCGTTTACACAAGGTGTGAATAGGAAAATTGCTGGTTAGGATGCTAGGGACAACCCCGCTACACACCACTTTAAAGTTTATACTGACACCCCCCACCAACCATCAGGTCATAAAGCAGGTGTCAGACAACCTTGCGCTAGCACAAGGGACCATCTGCGTCAGGTCATAACGCCAGATCAGGACGCGCCGAAGTGCATTCTTCATCCGGAACTCTGAAGACTAGTGTCTCGAGCGAGTTGTTCCGTGGACACGTATAGTTCACTACCTAATATCCAGATAGGTTACCGGAGCTGTAAGCTCGCATGGTGAGGACCGGACGGCTAGGGACAAATCCCACCACCATGGCCATACCAACCTGTTGGTTATATTTGGCCGAATCGTGGGAGTTGCGCGCGGAACCTGCAAATGCACTCTGCCGCGCGCAATTCTTGAGTCCCACTACAAATTATTTACTCGAACCGCCAGCACCTTGCGCCCTAGTTGCGACATAGGTATATTCAGTTAGTAAAAGATTAACTATTAAAAATGTGCACTTACATAAGGTGGACATATGGACAGCATGCAATCGGCGCGCGACTGGCAGCCGTCTCTCACATTCTCCCGCACGGTCGGCCGGTTGAGTAATGACTGGCTGGTTCCCACTCGTACGTCCTGAACAAAAAAGTAAGTAGTGTGTGCAAAAAAAAATATTCAAGGTTTTTTGGATTTTTTGTCCAAACGGTTAGTTTTACGATAAAAATAGCTCAGACTAAAATTGTAGATCAGGTAGTTATCTACTAAAATTGTATATACTCTACTTCAGCACCAGAGAAGCTCCTTAACACTATTTTTTGCAGTTGCAGGAAGGGGTGTAGTTCAGAATGCAGCTTCAAAAAAGTGGGCTATTTTGTTCAACAACATGCATCAGTTGTCAAGGGCAGTTACACCACCTCATAGGTGGCGTGAAAACATGTGCATTTTAAGGAGAATACAGCTCCAGCTAACTTTCGAATGGCTTTTTCTCAGAAATGGTAATCTTAGAGAAAAAGTATAAGGACAATTTTAGTAGATAATTACCTGATCTGCAATATTAGACTGAGCTATTTTTATAGTAAAACTAACCGTTTGGCCAAAAAATCCCAAAAACCCATTTTTGCGACCTTTGACCTTGAATTTTTTCATTGCACACGGGATTAATGGGGACTTTTCAGGATTTCATTAGAGTGATATCCCTTACGTGCCTGTAAATTTTCAGCTTGTTGTAAATTAATGCAAGGGGTCAATGTCTAATTTGACCGGGCTATAGGTATGTCTTAGAAAATAATGCAAGAGATAAGCAACTCTTTGTACACGTCCGGCTCGAAGGACCATATGTTTTGAGATGTTTTGACGCTATCCCAAAACTTTCTTATACGAGTAGCTTGATAAATAACAAATTCGCGTTGGTAAGATTAAAGCGTTTATTTATGGTAAAATATCCGACAATGGATTGGACTACACAACACGACAAGGATATTTTTGTCATTTTTACTTTATAATAGAGCCACATATTATTTATTTTATTATACAAGGTTGTGCACACACAAACAGGCGTCACAAGAAAATTACTATAAAGACCTGTAGCACAAGGCCACTGCATATTTCAGTTTGAAATTTATTCCGCCCGCATGAGGATACACTACAAAAACATATGCGATAAGCTTACCTGAATACATCCCTCAAAATATCCAACTTCAGAAGCCAGCAGGCCAGCCGTGCTATCCGGTCCGCCAATAAGGATCTTGCCGATGTACTGTCCCTGCACCTTATTGGCCAACATCGGTAGCAGGGCGGTGCGAAGTCCGTAGTCTATAAATAAAATAAATTATTTTATTAATAAAACAGTAATTATGTAATATATTATTACTAGTAGTCCCCATACTATCTAAATCCTGTCTATGGGGAAATTTATGGTAAATACAGTTTGCCTTTGGCTAAATGCATTACAAACACAGCTTTTACTATCATGTGAGTTCTAGTAAACAGTTATTATAGAGCTCCTTGGGAAGTTCGAAACGAATCAATCTTAGTACATATTTTATTAAAAAATGTTAACTGTGTACCTATGCTCACGGCTATGTCGGTGCCGAGCCATTTGATTTCGATCCGGTGCCACACGCCGTCAGATAAGTTCATGGATGGCAGGAACATAGTCTCCCCGTTGTATGAGTAGTGAAGGAGGCCAGATTTCAACTGTAACAAAACATTAAAAGATTTTTTTAATTTTGAAATGAAATTCAGTTTAGTTTTTTTCTAGGATATGTGTCGAAATGTAAGTGGTCCCTTATATAACAAAAAAAATCGATGCTTACTACTAAGTAGTCCAAAACATGTTTTTACCTACTACCCATCGAGGACGTCTATTTTTTAGCTGTGGAGAAGAATGGCGCGGCTCTCAAAGTTTCAATGTGGATATACCATATTGAAGCATTTATAATGTTTTTGACATTATACCAAACAATAATAACCAATGAATACTCACACTAATAAATATGGTGCTGTTCTGGCCCACTTGTATGGACATGAGGTAGGCCTCTTCTTGGCGCGTGCGCAGCGTAAGCGCATTCAGCCACGGCAGCTGGATTGGCCGCAGCAGAGGGTTGAAGGAGAGCATACCGTCGCCGCTGAAGCGCCAGGGGGGGGATGTGGCTGAAGGAAAACTATAGTTAAGTAAACGTATTTGCATAAAAAATACAATAACGTATACCAATACATGTTTGTTTGTAAACGTCATCTATCGAGAGGAGAACAGTAATAAAGTCGATAACTGCTACTCAGGTTTAAGTTTGCAAACATTTTGTAAACTAAAATTAAATGGTTCTAACATGCAATCGTATACTTGTGACTTGTACACGGCGCACGCTTGATAGCGCTGCATACCTAGTCCAGTGTGCAGGAGTGAGAGAAGTGTAAATTACTCATACATGCCCCTATCTACATTTTCAACATAATATGAGCTTTTCTTCTTTTTCCTGCCTGGGACTAAGGCAGGGGTCAGGTGTTACTTGGGGTCGGCGCAAAACATCGGCATCTCCAACGTTTATTTTTGGCATGGTTTTCGCAAAGTATTTACGGCCGGCCGCCTACCTGACACCAACCCTCCTTGGGAACCCTAGTGGTGGTATACCCGCCACCGCGCGGGTGAACCAGGGTGCTTTTCGATGTGCACGGGGTCTTAAATTGTTTTATGTATGTATTATTAAATGTATTTCTTTCTTCTTTCTTTCTTTCTTTCTTAAACTCCCTTAGTCGCCTTTTACTACACCCACGGGATGAGATGGGTTGGTACTATTGTTTGCGTCTGACACCACACGAATATTTCGTATCTTTCGTCAAAGATCCTTGACCAGCATTAACCTGCTCTAAACAACCATTACTCAGGCACTCACATTCGCTGCAATCCTTGCCGGTGTAGCCCTCGGCACATTCGCAGATGAAGGTGTCCCACAGGTCGCGGCACTCGGCCCCGTTGAAGCATGGCGCGGAGTCGCAGTGGGAGCGCTTCTCCGGACACCCGGCCAGGGTGCCATTGTCCGCTACATAGCTAATACAAGAGAGGTTTGAGTTAGTAAAGTTTGTTTAATTAAACCAATAACTGTTTTGGTAAGAGTTCCCGGGTTTAGATTACCAGCAGAGAGTGGTGTACTCGGTACGGTTGATTCTAAGTGTCGTTTGGCGGTGCAACCATCTTATCTACGCTTGTCGCCATGTGTTTCAACTTTTGGACGACCTTTGTAGCCGAGTGGCTTGCACGCCGGACTTTGGGCGGCGCTAACTCGGAGGTCCCGGGTTCGATTCCCGGTCGGGTCAATGTCGAAAACGAACTTTTCGATATTGTGTCGGGTCTGGGTGGTTGTGGTACCGTCTTTGTTTCTGATTTCCATTAAACAAGTGCTTTAGCTACTTACCTTGGAATCAGAACAATGTATGTGATGTTGTCTCATATTATTAATATTATTATATTGTTATATATTGTTAGAGACAAATTTGCGAGTTCCTCAGTGTTTAGGGATTTTGGACAATTGTGAATCCACATATTTAGTGGAATCTAACCATGCTTACTTACCAAAATGTAAAAAACTTACCTACAAACTTAATTACATACATTCATTTATTAACGCTCTTTAATTATCATTCAATATTTAAGTCAATATTAATCTATGCTTATTCTTAACTATAATAAACAAAAGTTAATTACCTGTTGAGATCGATGAATTTGTGGTCAACGTAAAAATCAGAAATGCAGCCAACGAAGTCTTTGCTTTTAACTTGGAAACTGCTGGGGATGTTCGGCAGTCCACCCAGCTGGAGAGGGCCGGTCAGATCCAGGAACCTAAGAAAAGACGTTCATTTAATCATATAAACAAAAAAAAGCAGAACTAAAACCAAGGGAAACTTCTAAATTTTAAAAGTAATAATGACGAATTATTGTTCGTGATCGTGCATGGCTGTTAGCAAATTAATCAAAACAATGCAACGTCACATTTCTCTTTAGTAGCCCATATTGATACAAAATAACTGAATTATCGTTATCGTTTAATTGAATTATCGTTAAAACAATATAACAGTGACCTATGGCAGGTTTCCGTAGGGATGTCGCACCGTGGCGGCAGTTCCTTCCGTGTGAAGTTCGCGCAGGCGTATTTGATGCCGAAGTCAGCGGCGCCAGCTATCGACAAAGCCTTGTCGCAATCGTCCAGTATTATTGTTGCGGTCTGCAAATAAACAAAAAGTTAAATATCTAAACAATAGTCCTTGTGTGTAATAAAATACTGACAAGTACAAGATTTTGGTATGGTCTGCGGCACGAACTAGCTGTTTTCGCATATGGACTTTTCTGTTCCGTTTATTATAAGGTGGAGCGAAGGCATTTATCTTCTAGTCATTAAAAACGTAGTGTTATCATATTGACGTATAAAGATATTTATTGTTTTGACCTATCATAAAGGTTGCTTTTTATAGTAGAGAGAGAGAATTTGTCATAAATTATCAAAAGCGCAGTTAATCCAGCGTACATAGTTACAGCTACATCATTGTTATCATCATCAACCCAGCCGAAAGACGTCCCCTGTTTGATAAAGGTCTTCTCTGGCATCTAGTGGCTACCCACCACCTTCACCAGATCGTTGGTCCAAATATCTGTCTACACTGCGTCTTTCGGTGCATAATTATATAAAATACACTTACCCTATTAAGATACTCCAGCTCCACGGTATGCCACATGCCATCCGCCACGTCAGCGGCGACGGTGAGCTCCGTCTTCCCCCCTCCCAGGCCGAAGGTGAACCGCAGTCCCGCTCCCCCCGCCCGCCCCGCGCCCGCGCCGATCAGCTCCAAAGCCACGAAGTCATGCCGTTCATTGTACCGCCCGTTGTACAGCAGAAGCCCTGATGTTGATTGGGTCGCGAATCTAGTGGGATAATGACGTTCTTTTAGTCTCTCAGCACGTCACTTTTCGCTGCGTCATGATCAATCTAAGCTGCAATCCGAATCCTAGCCTTGATCGATTGGGAAAACAAACCACGAAAACGTCTCGATCGGTATGGACACATCTTGACATAAAACACCGCAGTTTGAACCAATTACCCCAACCAAGGGACGATGAAACTTCTTGCTCAAAGTTTGCATAGGGTTGTAGCGTAGTATGGACGTCGACTACACAACTTTGCATTAAATACTGAATTAACTAATTATACCTACCCAACACGGACTTACTTCAACTTGAAATGCAGCCGATTCCGTCGCTTCAATCCAGGGAACGTTAAAAAGGAGGATACAGGAAAGATCCCCGCTATAAGCTCGCACAGGGCCGTGTAGTGTGTGCGGCGTCGATTACACACCTGGCATAAAATCTTAAGTCAATCAAAAAGGACTTACTTCAACTTAAACTGTAGCCGATTTCGTCGTTTCAATCCAGGGAACGTTAGAAAGGAGGACGCGGGAAAACTCCTCGCTCTAAGTTCGCACAGGGCCGTAGTGTGTGCGGTGTCGATGGAGCAGCCCTGGCACAGGATGCCGCCCTCGCGCCGCGCCACGCACTGCGAGCCGCTGCGACAGATCGTGCCGTCGCCTGCCACGTCGCACGTCGCTTTCGTGAGTACAGTCTCACAGTTTACACCTAAAGAGTTATAAGAATGTATATTAACTATGAAGAGCTATTTAAAGATTTTCTGTACGTTACGGGTTGAAACCAGTTTCAAGAAACCGATTTTTATTAAGGTTATTGCGGTTTTGTTATTTAAGTTTCGTTCAAAGTAAAATATTTTGAGAAAGCTGTTTAAAAAATAGCTCTTTAACCGGTTTATTTTTTACACGCTAAGTAGGGGTTATAGAACGATCAAAGCACTTAGCGGGTTTAATCGTGCACGTTAAAACTCTTGGAAGAGCAAATACAAGTGGCCAATGCCTTCGCAAAAAAACCGCTTATTTACGAATAAAAGTGCAAGTATTTATGAACGCAATCGCTACTTGTGATTAAGGAAAAAAAGTAAAGTAAAGACACACACACACACACACACACAGAGAGAGAGAGAGAGAGAGAGAGAGAGAGAGAGAGAGATAGAGAGAGAGAAAGAGAGAGAGATAGAGAGAACATTTATTGAACACACACACTAATCAAAATTAAAATTAAAAACAATGACAATAAGTAACAGTTAATCAGGGGACCCCGCCTCAGCTTGTGCCGAAAGTAAACCGGGTTTCAAGCCCGGCCATACGTTAGCTATATGAGATTCATGAGAGTGTAAAATATACTGACCTGTGTAGCCGGGCGCGCAGACGCAGGTGTAGCCGCCCTCGCGGCGCAGGCAGGTGCCGTTGCTGAGGCACGGCGACGAGTAGCACAAGTCCACCTCCGTGTCGCACATGTAATGCTCGCGAGAACCTGCACCATGTATGAACCAACGTTATATATACATAGGGACTCCTTGGCGGAAAAGGGCCGAGACATGTTTGAGCTTTGATTATCTTAAAATTTTGTTTTGTATGTCGAATATTAACGAAACATAAATAATGTTAGATTATTAACAACGTTCATATACGTGCATAAATGACACAAAACAGTACACCGTTCGTCGTCACTTTCTGAATCCTTTTTAGACTTCACTTCACTTATCATTAATCGAAAATGATTGATTAACAATTATCATTTTTTTGAATACGTAGCTCGACAAATGACTCCATTCCACCTGATGTTAAGTGGAAATGGAGTCCAGACGCAAGGACAACTGGTGCAGCGTGAAAACAACGCAGCATCAGTCACCCTCACCCTGCCGGCCCACAAGGTGCCTCTTCAAGCCTCGTTTGAAGGACCCCATGTCATAGGAAGGAGGGAAAACATGCGCTGGTAGAATATTCCATCTTTTGGAAGTGCGACAAAGAAACGAGTCACCTAATTTCTTTGTGCGCGATGGAATGTTCGAGACAGTACAGGGGTGACTCCGGAGAGCAAATCATCTCATCAATTAACATAGGCAGTTGAACTAAATACTAGATAGACACTAGCTACTACAGTAACTTAAACCTACAACAACAATTCAAAATTAGACCTTACCAGTAAAGCCATAAGGGCATTGGCAGGAGAACGTGGTGACCGGGTATATCGGCCTGAACAGCATCGTGTCGCTGGTGATGAAGCCTGAAGCGTTGCCGAACTTCAGCACGGTGAGGCACGCCTCAAAGTTCAGGCAGGGCTCGTGCACGCACACGTTGTCGTCGAAGGGAAGCACCTGGGAGGATTACGGATATCAAAAGTTGAAGCCTTACAGTCTCATTGTTAGGCAACGGACTCCATCATAGAAATTAAGTCATCGCTACAATTGATGGGTTATTCGACCAGCATGGTGGGGTATGGCCCATTCGTCCCGTATATAGTTTTTTTATGGTTTATCACTCCATGTCGTACGTTGTCACCAATTTTAGGTAAATTAGCCTCGTCTACGCGTATTTTGATCACTGGTTTTGTGTAACATAAATTGTTGCAAAGTATATTTGGTTATTAAAATCTAGCCCCATCAGATCCCAATGCTTGCAGATGGGGCTTCACAGTATCATTTCATCAGCCTATAAACGGCCTGTTGCTGGGCTCGGGCATTTCCACATAAAATGGGGTATTCGGTCCATAAATCCAACATGCTGCTCGAATTAATTATTCCAACAACTATTTGTTCAAATATCTAAGCAATATCTAAGGGTAAGCACATTGCTTCTCGCCTGATGTGTAGTGATGATAAGGCTAATGATAGAAGCGCACGTCACGCGTAATCCTCAACTTCTGAGGCACTAGCTATCTTATCTCTAGCTGCCGCAATGCAGCTAGAGATAAGATACAAACAATGCTACAAATACTGCTACAATAATACAAACTAATACAAACATGTACCCCCAATAGGAATAGGCTTTGTTCAATATAAAAAAACGTACATGGTTAAATATAAAAAAAAATATCCAAATCGGTCTAAGGATCTTCGAGTAATCGGGGAGTAAATAATACATAAAAAGAATTGAGAACCTCCTCCTTTTTTGAAGTCGGTTAAAAAGTACCAACCTGTACAGTAGCGAGCCGGGCTAATGTGGCCCTATGCAGGTACACTCGCTCCCTTAAATGCGTGGGCGAGTAGTACTGCGACGTGTCGCCGGCCACGCCCACCTCGGCGTCCGGCCGCCGCGCCGAGAAAGACACGTTAAGAATGTTGCCCGTCACGTCGGTGTCGTCCTGTAGACAAGGGAGGTTTAAATAGAAATCCACTTTGATTTACTTTTAAGAAATTTGAATGAAATTAAATGATATATTTTATCCACGTATAATAGGGACAGAAATCCACTTTTATTTTTTTTTAGAAATAGTATTGTACGAAATGAAATTTTTCAACATTTTGCTTTTTTTCAAATTGTAATTTGTTCGCAACAAAATTATATAAAACCATAATCATAAATATAGCTTGCCTACTTCTTCTTAACTGATCTTTAATATTTGTAAAAATATTAAGATCGGATTTTGTTGACGTAATTGTCGACATTGAATAGGGCTTTTTTAGCTTATAAAAGTAAAAGTAGATAGTGTTGATTAGTTGCGGCGAGCTGGATTGAGCCACGATAGCATAGTTGGTAGTACACCCGACCCGGCATGTCATGGGGTGTGGGTTCGAATCCCGTTCGTGGATTTTTTCCAACACTTTTTCAAATAGGAAAAACTTATTAAAAAATTTTGTCCATGTTATTGTTTTGGTCTTCAATAACAAAAATTATACCTGCACACTAAACACGTAGATGTTCTCCTTGGGGCAGGGTATGATAGCCGCCAGCCCGTCGATGAAGAAGCCCAGCAGTGGGGACAGGAACTGTTCGGCCGTCATGTCGTTCAGCCGCACAGTTATGGAGTTGAACAGCATCTCTTCGGTGATAAGTCTGACGGATAGCTGCATCATGGCTTTCACTTCGTTCACTCCGTCTGATGAAATAAATAATGAGGCTAGAAATATAATTTTCTGTAAATAAACTATTAAAAAAAGTTATTAAAAAAGTAGTTAATTCTTTAAAAAATAAATAAAGGAAAAACATAAAACAAAACACGTAAAAGAAAAAGGTCCTAAGTCATTATAGGTCAAGTAAACGAACAATGTGATGGTAGTTTTCATGGATATTACAGAAAATACCACCGCACCGCATACCGGACCGCATGGAACATAGTAACACTTATTAACCCTACCGCTAAGACTTCTTGGCGGGAAAGTTAAGAGTAACGAATGTATACAGTGTTCATATAATTCCTAAAATTTGTGTTTTTATCGAATATTTATAAGAAAATTGGTGGATTATCAACCATAAATTCCTGCATGGAGCGTTGGAAAATTAAACAAAACAGTGCTACGAAACTCTACAAACCTTTACTTAAGGACTCAAGGGGAAATTTATTTTATTTTATTTATTTCTTATTAAACATTTTATTATCGCTAACTACCATCTATCAAACAAATAAAATAGTTTACAATATCTCTCTAATTTGACACTGGCTTTAAGTAAACTGTACTAAGAAAAATGTTACCGGTGACAGAGATCTCCATGGTGGCCAGCTTGGGCACGTTGGTGTTGAGTTGCGGCGACAGTGTCATCGAGCCACTGGTCTCGTTGAGCAGCACCAGGTTCGCGTTGTTACCCGACAGTATACGGTATTGTAACTACAAAAATTTCAATGGGATTTTCATTTTTATTTCAACAAGCCTAAACGCGACAGCAGCTGGTTTGTTTTTAGTAAAACGAAAATAAAAACAAGACGTTAATATTTATGAGTTTAAATCATGAGACAGATTTTATTAATGCATCTGAGCCTGCAAACTAGCGTACTCAGCCCGCCCATGATCGCATGCAACCCGCGTTGCAAAAATTGAAATTTCAATTCTTACGTCTTTACGTCCTATCTAGTGTGGGAGGTGGACCGATTATCTGATAAAGGTCGCGGGAAGCCGCTGGATGCGAGTAGCACAACAAACTCTACCACCAGACGGTAACAATAAGCCCTACTATCCACGGATGCTTAGCTTCATAGACGCGTATTCGTCATTATACGCTTAGTGTACGTCTGCTTGCAGCTTACATACAAAACTATGCTACTCTGTCGACGGAGCGGCAACGTCGCGCTCGCGTCGCTGCATGCACGTCATGACGCCTGCCGTACCGCATGTCATACGCCGGGGCGTACATAGAGTAAACGCACGCCTTTATTAATGGAAAAAATTGCGGGAACGGCTGCGAAGTTTGTTCAGATAGTAGAATTCTCACAAATGATTGACAACGTACGCTTGCGATGCGCCTCGTGGACAGAGATAAGTGCGCTGAGCTGCTTTTTTTTATATTTACGGGTAAGCACAGTGCCTTGATATCACCTGATGTTAAGTGATGATAAGGCCAATGATGGAAGCGCACTTCACCCTGGATCCTCAACTAGTGAGGTTACTGGCTATCTTATCTCTAGCTGCCGGACCCCAACAATGCTACAAACATTGATGTTATGGCGACATATTTAGATAAGATGGTAGTGGCTAGCCAGGCGGACAAACAAGCCCTACCACCAACCAAACCGAGTACACAAACATGTACCCCCCGCTGGGAATCGAACCCGGGACCTCTGGGTCTAAACCGGTGGTCTTAGCCACTAGACCACAGAGGCGGTTAAAGCCGTGCTTAAGCTGTTTGGCGTATTTTGAAGCGTCTATGAAGCTACGCCTCCGTGGACAACTACACTAACAGTAAGGTTAAATGTGTAGCCAGCCACATTTTCCTAAACTCAGAATACAAATGTCTCCTTACCTTATCAGTGACGTCAGCATCGTACGCCGGCACCCTCCCAAACGGCCCAACAGGGAAGCAGTCCTTATAGTTATTGAAGACAACCTGGAAATCCTTCATCATGGGTGCATTATCATTGACATCGGTGACCAAGATCTCGACGCGCACATCGTTCCATAAAGGTGGGCTGGCTGCTCGAATAACCAGCTCATACTTCTTGCGAGGACTCTCATAGTCAAGGTCTACCATAGTCACCAGTTCCGCTTTGTCTGAACCTTGACGGGTCTCCAGGGAGAAGCTGTTGGAGTCGTCTACGCCTAGGAAATTAAATTAACTTTAATATTGTAAACAGATTTTATTTTAGTAAGGAAAATTAAAGTGCAGTAGTGGACTAATAAAAGCTGATGATGATGATGGTGGTGATGATAATGATGATATTACACACATTGGCCATTATGGTGGGCAATGGGTCGATCACAGCATGTTTTTAGGCCAAAGTTGTGTTGGAAATGTTAAAATGACGACAAAAATTAGGATAACTATAGTTAGCCAGACTGATTTAGGCCAAGCTCTTCTTTAAATATAAGAAGCTCTACTAGCAAAGCCAAAACAAATTGACTAAGACACAGTTAAATTAGTTTCTATATATAATAAGTATGTATTTAGTATTTTAAGTATGTTTATCCGTTGTGTAGTAAGAATTTAACGAGTTTCATAACGAAGCTTCTCTTGCGCTAGATTATTGGTGTGAGTGTAGGAAATTTTATTTTTTACTATTAACCTTAATTTTAGAACTACAATATAAGCAGTACACTCAAAATGCATTATATTAATATATACACAATGTTATTTTAAAAGTTTGATGTAGGTATTAAGACTTAAACTTAAACAGAAAAAAAAATCTTATTCTTCTAGTCTAAAGACTAAGTACAACATTTTTTATTATACCTCCTTTTTAAATTCCCAGAAGACTAAGAAAACGTCACGTGTGGATCCCAGTAGAAAAATATCAAATTAAAATGATCCTTACCTTTGATAGAGTAGTGCGCCACGGCATTCGCTCCCTCGTCGGGATCGCGCGCGTATATCTCCCCGACGGTGGTGCCGATTGGACTGTTTTCGGGAATGTAGAAAGTGAGGCAGTCGCTCTCAAACACGGGTGGCGAGTCGTTGATGTCCTCCACTTTTATGTGGACTATCACCTGGGTGAGAAAATAAATTCAATAAGCAAATTCAAGCTTTTGCGAAAGATTTTTGGTGAAACTATAAAATTAAACTACAATTGACGAATAAACGACAATTCGGTACTATAAATAAAGTGTTTAACTATGCTTTACGCTGGCTGGTTCGGTTAGTATAGGTATCCCAGACATCCCATCTAGCGGATCGTATGCTCTAGCTGTTATTATTTTCGTCTGTTGGGTAAATAGTTTAGCTAAGTAAGATAGCTGTAAAAGTAACCCCTTGCGTCCCAAGCTCGGTCAGACAGGACCCTCAGTTCGGGTTAGTTTCAGCAATGATCGAATAAAAATATCCTGTAACATGCAGTTTCTTTTGTTTTTAAACGAAGTCTGAGTGGGTCTCCATAACAACTTGTCTCGTTGTCCAAATTATTAACATAAAAACACTTTATTCTCTGTTAAAAGTCAAAGTTACTCACAGTGGAGCTCTGCGGCGGCGACCCGCCGTCCACAGCCAACGCTTTCAGGTCGTACGTGGCCACCGACTCCCTGTCCAGCGCCTTGTTGGTCCGTATGACCCCCGACGCGGGGTCCACCACGAACGAGCCCTCCTCGCGGTCGCGCGTCTCCAACTCGTAGTGGACGCGCCCGTTGAGGCCGACGTCCGCGTCCGTAGCGCTCACTTGGATCACTGATGTACCTTTATAAAATAAATAACATTTCAAAATATTTTTATTATTTAAATTTTTGCATTCACGTGTAGTTACAAGATAACATTTTACTAGAATATTTCAACGAGTCTTCTGGGGTCTCGGTAGCTCAGTGGTCAGAGCATTGGACCGGTAATCCAAGGGTTCGATTCCAACTCGAGCTCCTTGAGACTGGTTTATTTTTTCACGTAAATTCTTTATTTCAAAATATTTTTTATCATAATCCTATTCTATAAACCGATATGAAGAAAGTAGACGCAAATTTCCTGGAACTTCCGTTTTCTCGAAAAGTGTCGTTTCCAGGATACTTTTATATAACGTAACATCATACTATGGAATTAACTGCCCATTATGCTACTTCTTTTAAAAGGCGTGTAAATAGGTTCTTTCAGGTTGCAACGCAAAAGCAACACCTTTGTTGCCGTTTGATTTCCATTGTCTTGAGTGAGGAACTCGGTGGCGCAGTGGTTAACGCGCCTGGCCAACAACCACAGCGCGTTAACAACCACCAATCCGCACTTAACCCGCGTGGTGGTTTATGGCCCGTTCTCCCTATCCGTCAATAGGGAAGGCTCGTGGCCCAGCAGTGGGGATATATAATGAGCTAGCGATGAGTGAGAAGCGAGTCATTGAATCTCCTTACCAACGAGAGCGTCCTCCATAATGCTAGCGGCGTAGAGTTGTTGCTTGAAAACGGGCTCGTTGTCATTGACGTCCACCACGGCTATTTCCACGTCGGTCGTGTCAGAGAGGGACGGCACGCCGCCGTCTCGCGCCGTCACAGTCAGCAGGTAGCCTGCAAGAAAACAAGACATTGAAATTAAACACTTTATTCTGATTCCCTTTACCTAAGGGCAGCCTTTATTATTCAAGAAACCAACTATTAAAAAGGCACAGGAAACAAATGAGGAAGAATAGCCGCTAGAAATCGTACACGACTAAGGGCTGATTTTTTAATCGTCACTTAAAGTTTATTCATTGATTATCTAATATTATAAAGTGGAAACCTTTGTATTTTTGTATGTATGTATGTATGTTTGTTACGGATAAACTCAAAAGCTACTGGATCGATTTAAAAAAATCTTTCACCATTAGAATGCTAAATTAGCGCTGAGTAACATAGGCTATATTAAAAAAAAGCACACCCGTGCGAAGCCGGGGCGGGCCGCTAGTCATTGAATAATTTTGACATAATGACAGATTCTCCATAGAAAATATGTCACAATGACAATGTTATTCGTTGGACAAAACTTATCTGAGGATTGAAAAATCGGATCTATGTCTGAGCTCCAATGACAATGGGGCACAGTACTTAATAATATACGTCATAATAACAATATGAATTCAATAAAAAATAGAATAGAAACCACGTAACAACACGACGACACGACAACGTAACGACACGTGTAAATATCTCACCGCTCATAGTTTCTCGGTCCAACAGCTTGTTGGTGGTAATAGCGCCAGTCTGAGGGTTAATGACGAATTCTTGGTCGTGATGGGTGACCGCCTCGTTGGAGATCTCCGAGCTGAGGCTGTACGAGATCTGGGCGTTCACTCCCACGTCGCTGTCCGTCGCTGAGACGACTAGGACCGTGGTTCCTACTGGAGCGTCTTCGAATACCTGAAACAGAATTGTTGTTAGGTATTTTCTTCTCGAACTTCGTACATGTATGTAATCTGTATTTTTTTGGTGTTTTGTAATAGGCTATAGATAATTTGACGGCGTCTCGAACTCCTGGAAGACCAGCTCCTTGGTAGCCTGAACCCAGCATAACTTACTGCAGTGCTGGAAGGTGCGTTCTCGAGCAGCGCATAATTATGGAAAAGGTGATGCGAGGCTAAGGCTATATGCAACCCGCTCCAAACCATTTTAAAACTTACCGCAGCGCTGTAAGGTGCATTCTCGAACATTGGGGCGTAGTTGTTCGCATCGGTGATATTGATGTGGACCATGGACGTATCAGATCGGCCGCCGCTGTCTGCTGTGGCGGTGACAGTGCTCGCTTGACTTAGCGGCACTTCCGCTAAGTCAAGCGAGCATGGCTTATGTGTAAACCGCTCCAAGCTAATACAAAACTTACCGCTGCGGTGTAAGGTGCATTCTCAAACACCGGCGCGTAGTTGTTTGCATCGGTGATATTGATGTGGACCATGGACGTATCAGATCGGCCGCCGCTGTCTGTGGCGGTGACAGTGCTTGCTTGACTTAGCGGCACTCCCGCTAAGTCAAGCGAGCATGGCTTATGTGTAAACCGCTCCAAGCTAATACAAAACTTACCGCTGCGGTGTAAGGTGCATTCTCAAACACCGGCGCGTAGTTGTTTGCATCGGTGATATTGATGTGGACCATGGACGTATCAGATCGGCCGCCGCTGTCTGTGGCGGTGACAGTGCTCGCTTGACTTAGCGGCACTCCCGCTAAGTCAAGCGAGCATGGCTTATGTGTAAACCGCTCCAAGCTAATACAAAACTTACCGCTGCGGTGTAAGGTGCATTCTCAAACACCGGCGCGTAGTTGTTTGCATCGGTGATATTGATGTGGACCATGGACGTATCAGATCGGCCGCCGCTGTCTGTGGCGGTGACAGTGCTCGCTTGACTTAGCGGCACTCCCGCTAAGTCAAGCGAGCATGGCTTATGTGTAAACCGCTCCAAGCTAATACAAAACTTACCGCTGCGGTGTAAGGTGCATTCTCAAACACCGGCGCGTAGTTGTTTGCATCGGTGATATTGATGTGGACCATGGACGTATCAGATCGGCCGCCGCTGTCTGTGGCGGTGACAGTGCTTGCTTGACTTAGCGGCACTCCCGCTAAGTCAAGCGAGCATGGCTTATGTGTAAACCGCTCCAAGCTAATACAAAACTTACCGCTGCGGTGTAAGGTGCATTCTCAAACACCGGCGCGTAGTTGTTTGCATCGGTGATATTGATGTGGACCATGGACGTATCAGATCGGCCGCCGCTGTCTGTGGCGGTGACAGTGCTTGCTTGACTTAGCGGCACTCCCGCTAAGTCAAGCGAGCATGGCTTATGTGCAAACCGCTCCAAGCTAATACAAAACTTACCGCTGCGGTGTAAGGTGCATTCTCAAACACCGGCGCGTAGTTGTTTGCATCGGTGATATTGATGTGGACCATGGACGTATCAGATCGGCCGCCGCTGTCTGTGGCGGTGACAGTGCTTGCTTGACTTAGCGGCACTCCCGCTAAGTCAAGCGAGCATGGCTTATGTGCAAACCGCTCCAAGCTAACACAAAACTTACCGCTGCGGTGTAAGGTGCATTCTCAAACACCGGCGCGTAGTTGTTTGCATCGGTGATATTGATGTGGACCATGGACGTATCAGATCGTCCGCCGCTGTCAGTGGCGGTGACAGTGAGCACGTAGCGCCGTTCCTGCTTGAAGTCGAGCGGTTGGGCGACGGTGATGAGGCCGCGGCCGTTCTGGGACGTGATGGAGAAGCGGCCGCGGGTGTTGCCTCCGGTGATTTCGTAGTGCAACCTGTTGATAAACAAATGAGACATTTTATCCGGATCTGATTTCGTTTGTTTGACACGTTATTTTTTCCTGACGTTTTCAGTATAGTCCGTGGTCTGATAGGAGACTGAGGTGTTGTTACTATACCTGCCTGATTACAGGGCGTAGGTCAGCTTAGCGTTGCAGATACACTTTCTAAGAGACGTTTATAAAAGCGATAGAGAAAAAGAGTCAGAGATCACCAAGAATCAAGACCTTTGCCAAGCAGTACATTGTGAGTCCCAAACGAGTGGCGTGTACGGCGGTTCCTCCGCGATTTGGACGTCTTAAGAACATAACGGACAGTGAACGTTTTAATGATCTGTTGTATTCGTCACGTCAGCATCAATAGCATCAATAGTCCTGTTCAGCATCGATCGGAAGCGGTGACGTCCTATATAAGGCTTTAGGTAAAAAATGTTTCACTGATCTATTATCCTCATCAGCATCCGTTGCAATTGCTGTGACCAGCAATGTGCCGGGTGGTTCGTCGTCCGCAATCCCGACGTCGTATTTCGCGGGCGCAAACACCGGGTCGTTGTCGTTGACGTTTTGTTCTTACAAGAACATAGCGGAACGTAAATTACCTATCCGCCTCGTCAGCATCCGTAGCGGTATCGGTCTATATTTGACTATGAGTCTTGAATGTTTCACTCACCTATTGTCCTTTTTAACATCGATCGGAAGCGATGACGTCCTATATAAGGCTTTAGGTAGTAAACGTTTTACTGACCTATTATCCTCGTCAGCATCCGTAGCGGTGACTGTGACAAGAGGCGTGCCGGGCGGTTCATCCTCCGCGATCTCGACGTCATACTGTGCGGGCGCAAACACCGGGTCGTTATCGTTGACGTCTTGTACGACTACCGCTACCGAGGCGGTCGCTGATCGCGGCGGGGTGCCACCGTCTGTCGCCGTCACCTGTTTAATACACAAGTTATTAATGTTTAAAAATAATCTTTTTGTTTGGTGGTCATAGGGTTCGGCTTCCAAAATCCTCTTACATTGCACAATAGATCCAGACGAATCAAGATGCTACTGGCAGGATCCAATAGGTCTAAGTGCTGAGAGAGGGAGACGTAGGCGGAACCCACTAAGATAAGATAGAATACAAAGCCCTCAACTGTAGCTGAATCCTGTTGCATAGCACAAAAGATCTCGATGGGACGAAGAGAGAGAGAGGGAGACCTTGGCAAGCCCCACTAAGATAAGATAAGATACTAAGCCCTCACCTGCAGCTAAATTCTGATGCGTTGTACAAAAGATCTCGATGGGACGAAGATTAAGATGGAGACCTCGGCAAGCCCCACTAAGATAATAGGTATAAGATACCGAACCCACCTGTAGTTGGTACTTGGATTGCACCTCCCGGTCGAGCTGGGCCGAGGTGTAGACCCACCCGGAGCGCGGGTCGATGGTGATCGGCAGCTCGTGGTTTCCACTGTACTCCTTATCCATCAGCGTGTACGTCAGCTCTGCGTTTACACCTTCGTCAGCGTCGTAGGCTTGCACCTATGGAGGTAAGGAAAATTTATTGATTAACGTAGTGTTTTCCTATGTAACTTAGGTTGCTTACTTGCTCTTGCCGCAAGAATCTATTGTTTACCTATTTATTTATGAATAAATAAACAAGTATGAATAAAAAATAACTACTCGTAACATGGGTAAACTTTGTTTGCTTGTTTCAAATAAAATTTATGAAATATGAAGCTGTGCAGCTTCTAGCGCCAATTTTTCCACAGCTAAAAGACGTCATAAATATGTAGTACTCGTAGAAGGTAAATTCATTTCTATTTGAACGAGTCTTTCTTATTCTTTATTTATTTTTCGTACCTACCTACTTATCAAATAATTTATTTGTATAAAGCAATTTTGACTTTGATATGACACTACACCAAAATTGTAAAATTTCCTCATTATAGTTTAAACTTTATGTATTTGGCATATGGTTGAACATTCAATGAAGAAAGAAATTTGACAGTTTTGGACAGGTTGATGTGCAGCCGTCTGTACTAACACTTGGTTTCTGTAACGTTCAACGTTCCCACTCACCCTGACAATACTGTAGCCGACCGGAACGTTTTCGCTGACCGACTCCTGAAACAGGGAGGTGTAGAAACGTGGTGCGTTGTCATTGACGTCGCGCACGTTCACCAACAGTTGGGTGGTGTTCGAGCGGGAAGGGCTGCCACCGTCTGTAAAAGGAAAAAAAAGGTTTAAAGCTTTTAAAAAATGTTTTTGTTTCGTCCGTCACTCCATCTTTGTTTCTAAACAAAAGTAATCAAAAAACAATCAGCAAATAAGCTACAAAAATCTGTTTTTTTTCGTCCGTTATGCCGTCTCTATCCGTATCTATAGTCTCTGGTATTCCGCGAGAAGCGTGAAGCGCTCATGCCATCCAAAGTCGTTCTTAAATACCCGATATGCGGTCACAAACCATCTGGTAATATATTTTTATCCTCACACACCAATACTGTTGTACCATCAGTTAAAATGACTTTGTTGTCACGTACCTATTCTGTATTCACATAAAACATATATTTTATATACATGTATATAAAATATATATACATATATATACATGTATATATACATGTATTTTTACATAAAGTTCACATATCTTTATGTAAAAATAAGAATAGCTTCTAATTAAAAGGAACAGACGCTGTGTTATAGGTTCCCTTTTCTTATAGGTTTATGATGTCGATCGAAAGCGGTGCGCTAGGCAAAAATCCACAGGTAATCCTGTGGTTCTATTTTACACTGCAAGATCAATAAAGGGATGCTATTGATGTATTTGCCTTGTTCACCGCTTATCTTCCTCGCACAGCTCTGGTGCAAAGTCACTCTAAAGCTTACCTTGCGCCCTGATGACCAGTCTGTAGCTCCTAAGCTGTTCGTAGTCCAAGGGCTTGACCAGGGATACGTCACCACTCAGGCTGTCGATGGAGAACTGCATCTGCGTGTTGCCGCCTATGATCGCGTAGCGTATGGCTGCGTTTGCGCCGACATCCGCGTCTGTGGCTCTGTTGGTTAGAATATTAATTTCGCAGTAAGAAAATGTTTAAGTTGAATTCCATTTCCATTCCATTTTATGGAATGTCGCATAGATTTTGATAAATTAGGATTTTATACAATGCTGTCTACTTTTTATAACGTAAGCCTAATCTAGACAAAGTACATATACATTTAAGAATATATGAAGTACAAAAACACAAAGAATATATGAAGTTGAAAAAATTCCACGAGCAGGATTCGAACCTGCACCCTTCTGACATACCGGGTCAGGCGCTCTCCCAATTGTCCACCAGCCCAGTCGAAATTATTCAACACTATTTACTTTTTACTTTGAAAGCCAAAGGCGCCCATTCAATGTCAACAACTACCGTCATTAACATCCGATCATAATATTTTTACAAATACTAAAGATCAGTTAATGAGTAGGCAAGCTATTTATAAAATGTCTTTGTTTTGTTTATATAATTTAAACGCAAATTTTGTTGCGAAACAAATTACAAAAAACACAAATCGGTATGTCAGAAGGGTGCAGTTTCGAATCCCGCTCGTAGATTTTTTTTTAACATTTGTGTTAAAACACAAAAAACATTCTGTATGAAGCAGTTTGCGCTAAACCCCACCAAGTTACTTGCTTATAATTGAACGCGAAAGTTTTAAAGTGAACCTATGAAACTAATAATTTTAAGTTCGTTTTTCGGGTGTTTATTATATATATATTATTTTCTGATGAATACAAACCACTTAGTTTATATTACAATAAGACTGCAGTCAGTTCATTCCCAACAAGGCAAGTCGTCTTTTTCAAGTGATAACAGCTTCAGCTTCGATACTAGTTAATTCAATAAAACTCTCTGGTATACATAGTAAAATAGGTTTCCACATAACAATTGCATTAAAGGTCCTACAAAAGAATGTTCTCACAGTAGTTGCACATTCAGTTTACATAATATATGAGTTGAATCCTGCTGTGCATGCAGCGTTATTCCCGTTAGCATGAAGCTCTCGCAAATAAATGAATACTTATGAAAATAGCATAAGGAAAGTCAGCAATAAACCGTGAATTACTAGAACTGAGTTGTTATTAAGTTTAAAACGCTAGTAAAGAATATTGACTTGGACAATAGAGGTAAATAGTTAATTATGGCATGGAGTAGGGTTGACAGATTTCAACATTCCGTTAAACGACTAGGTATCAGTGGCGAAGACTCCTTAAAACCTGATTCCTATCGGCTGCCCTTTAGAAAATGGTCGACATGATACTTCATACAGATAAACTGTATTTCCTAACGAGTTATATTCATTCATCATAGTAATGGATGAGTCTTTGTAAAAGTGAAGTAAAACTTTCATTTTGACTGATATGGTTTTTGGTACTAGGTTTTTGAATTGCAAATTTTTATTAGTGCGGCTTCCCTTCTTCAGATATCCACCCTTCGCCGATGCGTAGGTATTATGTCTTTAGGTAATAGTCTCTAGGTTTTATATATTTTGTATATTGGAAGTTAAAAACACAATGGAATTATTAAATTTTCGTTAATGGCGGTTAACATGTAATAAAATAAAATAAAATAAGTCCTAAAAAAACATATTTAAAAAAATTAATGTCACTCCGTAGCGTCATTTTTATTTTAATGGGTGAGGCTTAAAATTTTCTGTTAAAGATGTTACCTAGTAGTAGCCGTTGTAACGTCTGAAATAATTTTAATACTTAATACTAAATTATTGTCTGTTAATCTAATTTAAAATATTTTCTTCTAACTTATTTTCAACTGTATACGTGTTTATCTCAGCGTCGCAGTTAAAAGCTTACGTTGTAGTCTGATATCCATTCACTCATAGCAATAAAACGGGAGTAAGCACAGAACGACGCGCAATATTCTCAATTTAAACAACAATCATGGCGGATTTATGGCCATGGAAATTTAAAAGGCCAGACGGCAAGACTCCGGTTAGACAGGGCGCCAAGGAAACAGATAAATTTACTGTTTAATTTCATTATCATTTTACGTCTGTTCACCCTTTTTTTTTTGTTTAGTGTAAGTAAGGAGTGTAAAAAGGCGCCATTCATTTTGGGAATAGCACCTTTTATACTCATTTTTACAGGCTTTTTCAGGTATGGCAACATAAAAAATATTATTATCACAAAACCACCATCTAGTCTCGAGGTCAAAAATATTCTGGTATTTTTTTTGCTTGAGTCATACTCTGTGGTTCTTTGCCAGCCACGTCACCTCGCCACCCAGTCGAATCTGGGTTCCACTCATTTCGGCGTACAGTCACGAGCATCAATAATAATACTATAGACAATTCTGGAGAAATTGACAACATGTCTGCTCCAAAACAGTATTCAACAAAAGGCGACTTGTAATTATACCGTCCATTATAAATATTTAAGACGGGCACTGTACGAGGTGTCGTTTGTTTTAAAATATAGTAAACTACCTAATGTTGACTATGCCATGAGTTAATTACTTGTGTGCTATATGCGTTTCTATGCGTAGACACGTCTCTGTCAGTCGCTCGAGCCGCGCGTTTTATATAAATATAAAACATAAATATAAAATCTTAATTGAATAAACTTATTTTACAATATAATAACTAAATACTAACATATTAATAGAGAACAAATAACACAATGTGCCTGGACTAGGATATTCCTGTTTTCCAGGCATAAATAAAGAAAAGGGTCACAAAACTATCTAAATGGTATAACTAATAAATACAGTTCTATCTTAAGTCGCTAAATAAATTACATTACAATATTAATTATGAACCTAAACTAGTAATTAAATAGACGAAACATAATATTAATTTAACAACAATCATTAACTTTTCTGTATCTTCGTAGGACATATCGAGAAGTGCTTCTTTAAGTAAGTGTATTTTTAGTTTTATTATAGCTATAATGATATATGCTCAATTTGGCATTCAACCTATTGTAAAGAATACCGCCGAATATACCGCCGGCTAGCGCACGTTCGAAACAGCAAGTAAAAGAGGGCCACTCGCACGGCAGTTGCGTTATGCTAAATAAAAATGTCGAAATCACGGAATTCTTAGATAATTTTGATAATGTTTTGATGAATCGGCCGGGAAGTACAATTTACGAAATGTTAAACTGATTGATTTTCCTCCACTTTGCTCTTGTTTTCCATTTGAATATTTATTAAAATTATTTATAAGATTAAGATTTCAGAATATTTTCAACCATTAAGTTTAATAACAGAGAATTCCAAGAAGGAAAAATTAAAACCAAAACATATTTAAAATAATAAAAAAATAAAACAAGTTTTAAACAACAATCACTTACATTAAAAACAAATGTAAGTTTGTTGTTAAAATTAAATATAATAAGGTGTGTTTACATTGCACTGACAAACGCATTATATCATCATTTGATTATAAAACAAAAATATTTATTTTATTGTTTCTTGTCTTTTATTTATTTCATCATCTTTAGACAACCCTAGCGTGTTCGCTTGATGACGCAGCTATACGAAGACCGCGCGGTGGGCCTTCGTCTTCAACTCTCGATACGCGTAGATAAGGTTTATTTCTGTTTGCAGCTAACGCCAGCTATTGTTATTACAAGTTTGTAGGCTATTATAGCGTAGATATTTTCGCTTTTGTATGGCAGTAATGCATCTGTTACTACTTTAATCTGTGGCGTAGCTGTCGTTTTGTGTAACTGTCGTACTGCAGGCGACCCTATGCATTATGGTAAGGGATTGCGCAGACGACGCCGATGGGCTTTAGTCAGCAGACTTTATTGTTCATCGAAATAGATAGCTCACAACTTCATCGACTAACGCACACGATGGACTGGATAAACAAAGCAAGTGGACAAAATACCGTCATCTGCGCACTCCATTAATACGTACTTGATTCTGGCGACGACCGGGTTATCGGCGACGCTGATGTCCTCGTCCACGGTCACCGTGTAGGTCTTCTCGCTGAACTGCGGGTAGTTGTCGTTGTCATCTAGGATGTTCACGTGGACGGTTGCACTACAAACACAAAACGATTGTACGCTGTCATTCTTCTTCAATAAATATTCAACCATATGCCATATTTATAGTCTATTGGGAAATTTGACAAAGCAGAACAGTCGTAACGGCAAAAGAGAGCTGAACTTAGCTACTCCAATAATTAAACTAGTATCAAAGTTGACTAGACATGCTGCATTAGGTACCTTTTATTGAAGGTGATCGCCACGAATGCCTATTTAAATTTTTCCGAAACATCCACTAGTGTGAATAGCCCATATACCTATTATCCAACTGCTGGACGAAGGCCTCCATCATTAAAATCAAATCATAGCTGCAATTAATGGGTAGAGGCGATCGATCAGAATATCAGCGTTGCAGGTGACGTTCATGCTGCAACATGTGCTGAGTGGGGTCCTTTTCAATTTCGCATTTTTTTTTATTACTTTAATTTGAAACTGAATAAATACTTTGATTTGATTTCAATACCCCGAGCTAGGCAGGCATCGTGACATCCGAAACACGCAATACCCGACTGAGGTATTGAACCCAGAACCTGAGAATAAGGGTCGAGCGCCTCACCACCCACTCTCGTCACTCGTCTACCGAAGCTATTTGAAAAATGAAAATTTTATAAAATTCTGTCTAATAAACATTTAAATTAGATACCTTTCTTTTCTGGAAATGTAATCTCAAATTCATAGCTGACAGAATTTATTACCCAATGAAACACTCAATTTGCACATTAAGTACGAATGTATTATATTCATCCAGCCAGTATCTATCAGCAATGTATCGAGACCGGCCGGCCGCTGGCTCTCGCAAATCCGATTTCGGGCGCAAAGCATCCTAATGGCTTTAGTTACTATAGATATTACTATTCCTTTTGGATAGACATCGGTAATTAGATTGGGCGCATCGCACTCAATGTACATAGCTTAAATTTCTGTGAGTATAAAATAGCAAAATGAAATGATATACCCAATAGCAGTAATAATAACATAACCGTCACATAAATTGTAATGTTTATTAATCGGTAATTTGAATATAAAGAAACGAAGCTAAAGCAGGAGATCTTTTTGTGTTCGGTCCACAAACTCAATCCAAAGTGGCAATTCCAAATGGCATTGTCATTTGAAGTATCCTTAGTAAAAAGTCTATATTAATTTCTGGCTAGCGCTTAGCTAGCCAATACTAAAGAGACATCGCAATAAGTTTGATCTGCCTCCAGAATACCGATTTCGATTCCCAGCAGGGGTGTACTGAACTTGGTTTGATTGATGTTCTACTAACATGACTAGCTACCAACATAGTCCATGCATCAATTAATCAAGGTCAGGACAGACGCATTCTATAAAAATAACTTAACGCCTTTTGCATGGGTAGCCGAATGGCTAAGCGTTTATCCCGATATGTTTCGGATGCTTTGATGCCTGGTTTTGTGATCACTAACCCGCATTTTGCAAGCGTGGTGCTGAAGTCAATGTAGTGACGACTTGGCCACAAAATAAGGATACCTAGAAGGAAGGTAACCTTCATGCAAACGCGCTCGAGCAACGCACACAATATTATACCCTCTCACGGACACGGATCTCGGAACAGCGCGGGCCAGTCCGAGCCTAGCTTTCGCGAAATTCCGTGTCCATGAGAGGTATTCTATGTGTGCGTTGCTCGAGCGCGTTTGTATGAAGCTTACCTTCTGCAGTCTTTTTAGGATTCCGTACCTCCAAAGGAAAAAACGAAAAAGTCTGAAAACTATACATATTTAATTAATTTTGAAGTAAGTTAACCGTCTCATGTGGGGTATCGTATGAAAGGGCTTCATTTACACAAGCTTAAACAGATTTTAAATTATTTTTATGATGTATAGTTTTCGATTTATTACGAGGAATGCAATAATAAATACCTTTTCCCTCTTTTATATTTATAGGTACCGAATAACTTTGGTGTAATGTAGTACCTAACATTCGGGAAAAGTTCGAGACTCGATTCCTGAACTATATAATATGTAAGTACCCATAAATTTGTACGGAACCCTCGGTGGGCGAGTCCGACTCGCACTTGTCCGGTTTTTTTTATTTGTAACTCGACTCTACTTTTTAACCTATCGATATTTTTTAATACTCACGTGTTAGACAGCCTATCCGATATAGGACTGGCCTGGTCCGTAGCCTTCACAACGACGATGTACCGTCCCACTTTCTCCCTGTCCAGCGGGGCCCGGGTCAGCAGCACCCCGCTCCTCCCGTCCACTCGGAACACATCCTGAACGTCAATCGGCTCCGAACTGCCTTCAACAGATTCGTTGCCGTCTTCCCGAGTCGCACTCTCCGCAGTCACCGATTCGATTGAGTACTCCACCTGCCAGGAAAGTGATACAGTTAATTTCAAAGGAGTTCAGAAACGATTCTTCGTTCGATCCTGTTAGGTAGCGGCACCAATGTCCAACAGGATCAGGACCAGCCATCGACATTTTTTCCTTTGATCATTAAAAATAGGGCTAAAATCCGCAGCTGATTTTTAACTGTGCGAACACTGGGTGCCAATACGATACTGCGTTCTGTTTCTTGCTGACCTCTTAATGGTACAACGTTACATCGGTATTTACTATGCAACACAGATAATAGGTGATACATAAAACCTACCTTTGATTACTTAGAGATCTTGGTGCCAAGTGCAAGTTTCATTCGCCATTCGATCACGCTAACGAAAACGAGAATCTGTATGGCAAAATTTTAACTCCTTTCGCATGCCGCCAGGAAGCTACTTCAATTCCATACTAACTTTTCTCTTCGTAAACGTAATCGAATGAATACAGATAGTAAACGAAACTCACACTAGCCCCCCTTGTTTAATGTGCGATTTTCATTCGGCGAGATAGATCCCAAAAAATAAAATTAGTAAGCACTAAGGTTATTTTTTTGGGTATTAAAGTCATACCTCAGCGTTCTTGCCGATGTCCTGGTCGGTGGCTTTCAGCGTCAACACCGTGGTGCCAGGGCTGGCGCCCTCCCTCACCGACGCCTCGTATTGCTGCATCTCGAACACCGGCGAGTGGTCGTTGCAGTCCAGCACGTTGATCTGGAACGGCAGATTGCTTTAGTATTGCAGTACGAGTATTGAACAATACAGCGCCATCTAGTTTCATTTTCACGAACTAGATTTGTTTGTTTATATAACAGCGCCACCTAGTTTGACTTACGCGAACTGTATGCTTGTTCGACGACCCAGAGGCTTCGGGTTCCATGTCCAGCCTACATATTTTTATATTCGGTTTGCTTGGTGGTACTGCTATTACCGACTACCATCTAAGTCTGTATGTAGCCAAAACAGTAATATATGGTAGCATTATTGTATTCAGGCAGTATAGGATAAGATAAGCCAGACACTCAGCAGTTGAGGATTTCGGGTGAAGTGCTATTCTATCTTCGGCCTTGTCGTCCCTTACTAGTATTAGCTAACTGTTGTTTGTAAAAAATAAAAATAAAAATTAATTATTGAATAATTAATTTTTTTTCTTTATATTATAAACGTACCTACTTTATCGTTTTTAAACATCGGCCTTATCGTCACTTACCATCATATGATACGAAGACCATTGCTTTTTTTTGGGTGAGATTGTTCAGACGGCATTTTCAGCTGCAACGGGCTTTTTTGGGCGCGGTGAGAAACGTAAAGGGTCCCTCAAGCCTTGTGAAACGAATCACCTTCGGAGGTTTTCTAGAGGGAACGGCATCGCGCACTAGTGCGCGTCCCCATGCCCTATAGATTCTCCGAAGGGTTCGGATCGGATCGGGGAGCGGAGCAACCCGAGGGCGCCTCTAAAGGCTCGGACCTCGGTTCGGGTTAACCGGGCCGTGGAGGAGGAGAGAAGCGCCCAGGTACATGTCTGTACCTGGTGTAGAGCGCGTGTGAACCGGTTCTTCGTACCCTTGTTCTACGAGTACGGTGTCTTGGGCCTAAACTAGTGTATTCTGTAAATGTGTAGTGTCATTTAGAGGATCGGGCGGGGGAGGCCATAGCGCTTGACCCGTACGTTGTTGTGTAAAAAAGCCCTACAGGTCAGCATGTGAATATTGGTTACTTTAAACGCATTAAGGGCAAAGCGTACAAACTCTCTTGAATAATGAACATGACATAGTAAATCCGAAAGCGAATCGAAACAAAAACTGCACAAACACCGCCGAAACATCGAAACGCGAATAGTCGAAAGATTACACAACTATCGCGCCGTACAGTGGCCGAATTGAATATTCCAACACACGTTTTAAAGCTCTGTACAGCCATTATATTGACGTATGATCACTGAAGGTTTTATTTTAATTTGAAACTTGCTGCTACTATAGCTTAACGGTTGGACACCTGATCTGGAATGCCATACCAACTAATAAACTACTAATATCTTGTACATCAGGTATTTGACATAATGTAGTGGACATCAAGCTATTTGTAGTCCACTTGGAGACTCTTGAATCCACAGCGAACATCCCCGCTGACAAAGATTCGAGCAGACTTACAGAATACCTTGATCTGACTTACTTGTAAAGTGGTTGTCCCACTTCTAGGGGGAAATGTATCATCTTGCGCCACCACCCTAAGTCGTGGACGTCCAATGGTGAAGCCGAGCTTGCGTGGTTACTACCCCAGTCCTGGATGCCACATTGAACATCTCCACTGACCCAGAGTCGAGAAGACTTACAGTATACCTTGGTCTGACTCACCTGTAAGGTGGTAGTCCCACTCCTCGGCGGAAATGTGTCATCTTGCGCCACCACCCTGAAGTAGTGGACGTCCAACCGCTCGCGGTCAAGCCGAGCCTGCGTGGTCACCACCCCAGTCCTGGAGTCCACAGCGAACATCCCCGCGGACCGAGAGTCGAGCAGGCTCGACATCGAATATGCCACCGGACTGTTCTCTGGATCACTGCAGATACGAAACAGATTTATAATCAATATCTGGTATTTTTTATTGAGTTGTCTGGAAGAGATGTTGTGGATCATGTAGATCGATGGATTGTTTATAGCAGATCGATACTGATAGCTAGAATACAGTGTGGCAAGTTGCCACTGACAACGAAACTTTGAAGGATTTGGTCTGAAAAAAAAAAAATCTAAAAAAACAAGAAGTGTTATTCTTTATTTTGGGCAGTCGTGTAAAAATATGTAGGACTTTCTACAAGAGAGTCGGCCTCAATGTGTAGAAATATAAAACTAGAAAAAAAATATATTTACGGAGCACAGAACTCACCACAAACCACGTTCCTTCTCAAGAAACAAATTGGGTATCCGAGGATCAAACAAAAAGCTAATACAATCCGTTTATCGATAAAAATGATTATGTATCGTTATTTCCAATCCATTACGAGAAATAATCCTAATGTTCAGTGGGCCGGAAAAAATAGACATCTTATCCGTCATCATAATAAGCCTATCAGATTCGGTATAACAACATAACCTTCCGTTTTCCGGCATTTCTTTCTTGGAAGACATTTATTTACTGCCATTAAACGTGACCATGATCTCGTCTTCAATAGCACTTGATAGATAGATAGATAAAGCATTTATTACAAAAACCAGAGACACAGACAATGGTACAATCCAGCTTCATGGGTACTTACAATGGATATAGACAAAACATATTTTTCAAAATAATCTTACATTATGTGGCATGTGTGTGTGCTGCAGCAGTGCAAAAAGCCACAACCAATAGGACAGTATTACTTTATTACAAGGTATTACTGTCTCCGCACAGCTCCACCATCAGCTTAAAACTTCACATACATACAGGGGCTAAATGCGTTAACTAATGGGGCTAACTACATTTGCGTGCGTTCCGGTAGTCTTCAAGCCCCTTTTAAAGGCCAAAGGCGAACCCCAGGGGTTTTTAACGGGTCGGTCTTAATCCTTTTCAGAAAAGGACAAGGCCATCCCTGGATCTACGGAATCTGCGAGCAGATTTACACCTGGGTAAAAAAAAAATTGTCATAGTTTTCGATTTAATATAAAAAAAAATATGGTTAATATACAAAAACTGCGAAAGAGTTTTAGTGTCGCGATTTAACAGATTACAGCGCCATGAGAGCCAACTAACAACTTCTTTAAAATTTAACAAGAAAAAAGTATGACGATTTTGTTTTTATTTTATAGTATTGTAAAATGTTGACCGTGTATTTTCTTTATTATAAATATGGCGTGCACAGGAATAATAAAGCATTATATTTCGAATGAAACTTGAAAGCATAATCTGAATTATCGTGTAACTGTATATTTAATTACCAGCACTCAAGATTGCACTAAATACCGTGAAATGTTCTAAGCAAATAGAGCAAGTCAAGTAATGACACCAATCTAGAACTATTATACCTACGTGATCTGAAAGTGATAAAGTCCGTTCAAGTCCATCAGAACTGAGGAAACTTGTAATGGAGGATTTGTAATGTTCTCTAAAATAAGGGATGTATCTTTATACAAATAATATAATATTTATATATATAGAATGTAATATTTATCTTTATAAATATTATATTCTAGCCTAATTACTTTTCTAAACGAATTTTATTTAAGGTTAAACAACAAACTTTAATATGATAATATACTATAATAGGTAATGCCAGTACCTACAGAAGTTGATATTATTGAAAAAGTTAAAATAAGATAAGATAGCCTGTTTCTCAGCATTTGAGGATTCCGGTTGAAGTGCGCTTCCACCTTCGGCCTTATCATCACTTAACATCAGGTGTGATGATTATTTTTTTCATGTTTCGTCGTCATCATAGCGTACTTATGCAATTACGTCGAAAAAGTATAAGATAGACAATGACAAGAGCTAGTGAGATTTATTAAATGCTAGTGACCAAAAAAATTAAAAAAGTGACCTTCGGTATTTATTATCAATTCACACGTTTTAATAATTCATCACAGATAATCAAAAAATACAATAATACAATACAAACTTTTTCGTGGACACCCTTTACAACATACGCAATCGCTATCATTATGTGGAGTAAATCTGTAAATACTACGATAAAAGTCGTGTGTCCGCGCATTAGTGATATTGGTAGTCTGGCTAATGAAAGCTGTCCCTGAGAAAAGGCTATTTCAATAAATCTGCTCCTGGTAATACTGGCTATATACTGAATAAACGAAGTTAATACTATTATTTTTACTTCTCCGCGGAGTATGGGGGGGGTGGTGGTGTCGATTGAAAAGGGTAACCAACCCCTATAAAAAGCAATCCTTATCAATTCCTAATTGATTGAATTCGGCGTGTTTTTCTTGAAACTTTGAAATCATGCAAAACAATATCTTCCGCACTCCATTTTTAATAGTTTTATTCATTTTTACACCCGTAAATCGATAAAACAAGATCACATAAAACTACTGACGACCAACTGACAACTTGGGCACGTGACTTTTGATAGCCAGACTCTATTGTGTTACGATGTGAGAATTATGGGTTTAGAATTATGGCCCGTTATAAAAATATTGCACAATTATAAAAATATTATATAATATATTATTTATTGTTGTAAATTGAAATGGGATTATGAAGGCTGCGTAAGTTAAAATTTCGTTAAATCTATAATTTAGCTTTCGTTACAAGTTTCCACGTTATAGGTAATTAGGTACACAACGTATGAGGCACGTATGAAAGCTAGGGAAATCTTATATAAAGCTTGTAGCAGAAATGGGTCACTAAAGGAAATGTACCTTAAGTCATGAGTGTATTTAAATAGAAGCTTAATGGTTTCACCTCGTAACTTCATACACATAGAAAGTACTAAAATGATCGATATATTATTATTGTGGCTATCATGAGTGTGCTTTCGTCGTTAGAATAGTTTTCAAAGTGAACTTAGTTTGAATGGTATTTATTGTATTACATTTGCATTTATTGCTTTTGTTATATCGAAAACAATTACCGGAAGAATATTGTGTCATCTTGGGTATTATTTATGACTCTTTATTGAAAATGGTAACATTAAAAATATATGTTATTTTTAACAACATTTTACACTAACGAAAGCCGTAAATCTTTGTCACTACACCACATATTTAAAAAATACAAAAGGCTTCTTTACTGTACATTTCTCATTCTAAGAGCTCTAACTTTCTATCATTGCTCCAAGTTTCTAAGTCTTTCGCTCTATGTCTCTAACAGCAATATCTATCTAGCATTGTAGCAGCCCTGACAGACGGTTTAACCTTATTGCAAGCCGCATTGTCTGGCGACGCGAGCAATGGGCCATCACAACGGTTCCGGACCGCATAAAATAGATGACTTCATAAAAGCCCAACGAGCCGGCGCAAAGTCAATTAACGCACCAGATGGATTGTAAACAGCTGGCCCAACCTCAGACAGGCGGAATGGCGTGGCATTTAGCGTGACATTCAACGCTGAGTTTGTTATATATCATTCAGTATATAGGTTCAAAGAGCAGCAACCGGCTGTGGTCTAGTGGTAAAACTACACCGGTGTCAGGGTCCAGAGGTCGCGCGTTAAATTTCCAGCTTTATTTCCTATTACAGCTGTACGAGTCATCGTACATGCCATTATTAGGTAATACAAAAATATTGTGAAACTGCAAGCAAGCATTTTCGTTACTGTAACGAATCATTTGTTAGCAGGGCAATAATGAATCAGTGCAATAAACGCATTCCTATAACGCGGTCGATTTATCATTTTATCACAGCATTTCCTGACGTTATTTAGCATCCCCTTAGCACAGCATCAGCATAGCATTTCTGTACGGGATAACCCCTACAACAGCTATTTCTAGAATGCAGTTTAGTTGGGTGGTAGGTAACCGATATAACCAATTAGCTAGGCTTGCTTTTTCCGCCTGACTAGCTATCACCATCTTAAAGTAAGTCTGTCGTTATAACATCAAGGTTAAGAGCATTGTTGTGTTTCGATGGTTATAGATGCTGTTGTAGTTGTTGTAGTTGAGGATTCCTGGTGAAGTGCACTTTGGCCTTATCGTCACTTACCATCAGGTGAGATGAAAGCCTCGTTGTGGAACAAATAAAAACAACGATAAAGAAAATATCAAAAATGCCCTATAGTTCAAACGACGGTACCTATAATTTAAAATCTACCATTCTAGATCCGCTGATCATCAAACCATACCGCCTGTTTGGATTTAAATCATCGACCCCATAGCGGTCAGAAAAAAGTTGATGGCATCTAGGCGAGCACGTAGTCAAAAAAGTTGCACAGTTTGAAAAACAACGGCAGCCAAGCGTGTAATAGCTAAACTGACTTTAAATTCATCTTAGCAGCTCTTTGTAACAATTTTCAAAGACAATAAGAGAAAAGGTTATAATCGTCGAAAAAAAATTATTAAAAATGTAATACGTACCGTGCTCTAACTGTAGTGACCACCACCCCTGGAGGCTGTTCTTCAGCGACAGAAGCCACGTACAGAGCTTGCTCGAAGTAAGGAGACTGGTTACGCAGCTCCCTCTTGACTCGCCTCGCAATGTCAGTGTCGTTCAACTCTTGATGATGGTACACAATTTTTAATCTGTGGTCCGAGTCAATAATGTTAGTCCGGTCACAGTTGAATGTGAACAGAACCGACACTTTCCACATGGGCTCCTGTATACACACATCAGCACTTGCCACTAAATCACCTTGACTATTCTCGATTACGAACCGAGGATCACTGACGGCCAAAAATTGCACTTTACACATTTTCTGGACAGTTCTAGGCAAGAAAGCCGTGAGAGAGTTCACAAATTGTGATTGCCTCAAGCATATCCCTTGCCACCTGTCCGTCGTCGGTATGGCGAAACTAGCGTAGGTTTCCGATATCCATTTTTTAGCTTCAGCTATCTTTACATCCACGGCCATATCAAACGGTACTACAGAATGAGATCGCTTCTTTCTAGTATTATTTCTAGACACAAAATCCTCAAACATAGCCATTGACCATGGATATGCCGTGGAAAGTACATTAAATTGACTAGCAGAGTCTGACTCCTCTTCTTCAAATAACCTCCAATCTACCGGTTCTGAGAACGTGACTTGTCTTTTATCCCTGACGTGATCGTCCTCGTACTGTAGAGCGGCGTCTTCTTGATCGTAGACTCTATCAAAGTCTATGTCGTAGAGTTCAGAATGTCGTCTACTACAGTCTTCGCCAGTAACCAGCACTCTAATAGGTAGGCTGTAGTAGTCAATATCGCGGATTCTCTCAGAAGTGGAGTCGACGTAGAATGTGAAGAGGTTAGGGTAGAGGACGCCATCGCATCTGAGTCTCTTCCTTAGGGTGACAAGGCCTGTAGTCCTGTTGACCCTGAGGATGTGGTGGACAAAGTTGGCGGTGCGGTGGACGTCGATGGTGTAGGTGCGCTCGGAGCCGAGCTTGTAGACGGCGGCGTCGAGGACCGTGTGGCCGGGCGGCGCGGAGTCGGGCACCAGCACGAGGTAGCCGCGCGCCGCCGCGAGCGTCGCGAGCGCCACGAGCGCGGTAAGCGCCCGCGTTGGCGCCATCGCGCGCGCTATTCACCTGCAGTGTCGCCGTCGCGGCCTCCACTCACTATGGGCCTCCATCTGTAGATAAAAACAAAAGATATTTTAAATAGTTTTCAAGCAATGAGTGTCCTCAAATATTGTGCAGATCAGAGGTGGAGAAATATAATAGCAAAATTCTTTTTCACATGATAAGTTATCCTGATGTTTCGAACCATACGCAGAGAATACCTAGTGTAGGATGGTAGTGGTAGAGGGAATCACGTCGGGGTTACCACTGTAGGAAACCAATTGTAGGGAGAATGCCACATTGAGGAAGGACAAAGGGAAGATCTTCCTCCGAGCTGGGTGGTATAGCTTGGGGACCAATGTCCAATGGATGTTAGAGGTGCTATATATAGCGAAGGAGATGGTGAAACTTCGCTACCGTGATGCAGGCTTCCCATACTATTTATCGTCATAGTATGGCGACGTTGTTGGTATGCGTTTGTGGCACCATCTGTTGACACGGTTGAGAAGGTGTTTTTGCTTCGTGTCGATTAATGTGCGGCGTATGCGGTAGGTGACGCCGCCACACCTAGCCTTCGTTACATCGTACCCAACAAATTGTTTTAAAAGTCAATATACAATATTATGAAAAACAAATGATACATATAAAGTGTTACATAAACCAATACACATATAATAGTTTATATTTCTTGGGTAATTAGCTCTACCGTTAAATGTTGATTAACGCACTTTATTCCAATGTTAACTGATGCTGATGAAGGCGATTACACTTTTGTTCTGATAAATAGGACTACAAACAAAGCGAATTTCTATATACCGATGTGACTGTGAGTCCATCCCAAGCCATATCTTTGTACGAAATCGTATTTTAATTATCATACATGTCACAGACGCGCCAAGACTTAAGCCGAGTAAGCGATAACAACAACGGGCATAACTTAATAAGCCGTCCTAAACAAACCCCTTAATCTGGGCTTAACGCGCGAACATAATACAATATTAGCAATAATATCGGAGCCGCTTCTAAGCGGATTCACTTAATTGTTTACAGCGATTAACGAATAATGAGATATAAAATCAGGCTTGGGATCCTATTTGAGGCTGTTAGAGGGTTCCCAGCCTCAACCTTAACACGTGTTATGATGAAAACAATACTAAATCTAAAAATAGCACTTGAAAAAAAGAACCACGTGTCTTAGGAACTCTGATTTTGTTAGGAGTACTGTCGCCGGGATTACGAAAGTTTGTGGGTTCGAGACACACATGAGACTATTTCAAATCCTATTTTTCATTTTGATTTAATTATAAAACACTAGTCGTTACCCGCGACTTCGTTCGCGAAGACTACAGTAAAAAAAAAAGTACCCTATATGCTGGTCTGGGTCATGGTCTGTATATGAGGAAAGTTTCATTAAAATCCATTCAGTAGTTTTTACGTGAAAGAGTAACAAACATCCATTCCATACTTACAAACTATCGCGTTTATAATATTAGTAGGATTGTGAATACAAATAAAATAATAAAAAAGTATTAAGTGCCTGCCAGTTAATGATTAAGCTGCACGTAGACCACTAGCATGAAGCAGTTCAGACCCCGGGACATTTTTTTTTTTTGAGAGAGATTTCTGATTGCCGCTGCGGCATTTTCAGCTTCACCGGGCTTTTTTGGGGGCGGCGAGGAACGTAAAGGGTCCCTCAAGCCGTGTGAAACGAATCACCTTCAGAGGTTATCTAGAGGGAACGGCATCGCGCACTAGTGCGCGTCCCCGTGCCCTACTAGATTCTCCGAAGGATTCGGATCGGATCGGAGACCCGGGACAAGTGGCGCAGACTTGTATCAGAGGTCAAAGGTCACTTGGGGCTACAGCCAGCGTCACCAGGACAGTTAGTAGTAAGTAAGTATTAAGTGCCTGTCTTTGCTTTTTCTTTGCGTGTCGTTGGTGGGTAATATATTGTAGCGATTGTAAGTACATAAAACAAGTTACCGCAAGCAAAATCGATTTAGTTATATTAACGAACGCGCATCGATAGTGAGCGCATTGCAATATAATTTATTAGAATATAACATCCAAAACACATTTTGCCCGACCTGGGTATTGAACACAGCACCTCTGGAATCGGGGCTTGCGCTTTGCCATTCGGCAAATCAGGCAAACACTGTTAGGAAAAAAGTGAAAGTATCAAAAAGAAAGTGTCTGCTACAAAAGCCAACATAGGTATCAATATTCCAGTACGCTTCTAGTAGGTAAGTGTAGCGTTCGGGATCGTTTTCCCCTCCCCTCCGGTAGCCGGCCAAAGGAATCGGTTACGGTCAAAAGATTAATGACACCAATTAATGGGGCCCACTGCGTTCCCAATATCGCTTTTTCCAATTCCATACGAGTCGCTTCGTTTTACATACGCACCGCAATATGTTGATACTGTATAATTAATAAGTGGCCACATATCGCCACGTGTTATGTTTAATTTAAAAACACTGACAGTGTATCGGGAAATTTGCAATTACTCTTTTGTTTATTGTGTTGACTATAATAAGGCCGGTCCGGTCACACATGGCGATTTTTTGTATTATCGATGTAAAAGCGCGACTGCATCGCATCACTACTCACTAGCCGTCGCATGAAGCTGTAGCTGTAGCCGTCTGTACGTCTGTCAATAAGTAAAAGCGCAAGTGCATGCGTCACTAGCCTTAGCCGTCTGGTCCGTCTGTCAATAATGTTTTATTTTTTCTCAAGAACGGATAACAACTCCTACCCACGACCGACTTTTTGTAGAACCGATAATCGGACCTATTTTTTCGCCGAGGTTTTAGTACCGACTTTGTGACAGACTTTTTGCAGGACGTGTGCGTTGCAACATAGAATTCCATACGTTTCATTTTCACCGACTAAAAAGTCGGTCACCGATTATCGGACGTGGGCGAGGGCTCTAAAGGTATTTATTAATCAAGGGAATGTAAGTAAAATTTAACATTTGACAATATTTTTTTCAAAAAATGAATTTATTATTATTTATTATTTATTGATTATGATTTTAAATTAAATAACGTCAGTCTGAATAAGGTTGATTCTGTGTAAGATTTAGGGGTTTATCTCGATTCAAAACTTACATTTAATAGTCACTTTGAATATATAATAAACAAAGCTTACAAAAACTTGGGTTTCATAATAAGGGTCACACGTGATTTTTCTGACATTTCTTGCATAAAAGTGCTTTACTATGCTTATATCAGAAGTGTTCTCGAATACTGCAGCACAGTTTGGAATCCACAGTACGTGACTCACAGGCATTCCCTTGAGCGCCTCCAAATGAAATTCGTTTAATATTTAAAATAATTTAGAAGCAAATTAAAAATTGATGACTACACTGAATCATGCCAAAAGTACAGCCTCATAACTCTGGCTGACAGACGTGAGATGCAAGACATGGCTGTATTTCATGATATATGTTCTGGAAAGCTAGCTGTGTTAAACTATCAAATAGAATACTCAACTTGAATGCCCCTGGTAAAAGAACTCGTCACACAAATCTTTTTCATGTACCGTTAGCGCGCACAAACTACGGGGCTAATGATATGTCTATTAGATTACCAAAAACTTACAATAAGTTTATTCAGATATTGATATATTTGCAACATCCAAAACTATGTTCAAAACTGTTCATTCAGTTCATAAGGTTAAGTTAAGTTAAAAGAGTGTTTAATTGAATCTTTAAAATATTTGAATGTATACTACAATTAACCCACGGTCATAATCAATGCGAGCGTCCATGTAAACCAACTACAATATTACACTCACACGCACTTATACACATCGAAACAACACAATCAGATTCACACCTATTCTGTAAGTTATCATTCGACAAAATTTCATCTACCTACCTATTTTTTAATTTTAAAACTACCTACCTGCGTTCATTAATTATGTCAACATTTTTTAGTAGCATAATATGTTTCTGTAATTGGTTTATGTTTAAGTAACATCTTCTGTATCTTGTGTTTAGATAAATGCTGTTGAAACATTGTTGAATAAATAAATAAATAAATTAATAAATTAATTAATATAAATAGTAAATAGTTGGTCTCAAATCGACGCATTAAAAAAATTAGGTCATCTATGTTACATAATTATTTTAATTCTTATTTTTTATAAAGGAGAAGTAAGCTCCCACCGCACGAGCAAAATTATTATTTTTTGGTTACATCGCTATAGAAATCGTTTTACATTTAATTAGAGTTTATATTTGAATATAACGCGTTTATCATTATACAATATTACAAACAAAGAAGTCGACAGATTGAACACAACATCCTATTTAATCTACCTTTCACATGTCTCAAATGCATTGCTCTAATAAATAATGCACAGGGTTGTCGTTTCACAGGATACGAGAAATTCTAAAGTAGGTTATAAAATATTAATAATAATTCAGAAGTAACATAAACCACAGATAATTTTCATGAGTTGAGAGTTAGGTATACAAGGTGATTTTAAGTTAAAAAGGTTTCCAGTTGTACTAAGTTTTACTTATTATTTTTAATTATTGACAGTGTTGATTTCAATTAAATTTGTCATACCGTATAAATTTTGTCATAGTAATGAAGTAAAAGTAACAAAGAATAAGGACATCGTCGTCTTTCGCCCCAGAACCAACAAACATAATACATAATACAAATTATCTAACAAATAAATTGTTAGATAATTCAGAAATAACATAAAAATAAAATTAAAGAACTTTACGTAACTAATCTGTCTAAAAAAAAAAATATCGCGATAACTTTCCACTGCTCTAAAGTGCCTCTACTGATTGATGTTAAATATTAAGCAATACTAAACCCTTTATTGCTGATTGTACATACAATAACATTAAAGTTTGGCATGTAAAAAAATATGGGCCGTAAAAGGAATATAAAATGGGACGAACCGAAAATAAAATAATTTAAATTATATTTTGGGACGAAACAATCATATTGCTTGGGACGAACCAGGATTTTTTTATGTGGGACGAATCTCAGTGGGACAAACAAAGCATAAATCACACTTAAGTTGCGATATCTTTTAAATTTAATCGCAAACACAAAACATCTAACGACCATACGTTGTTATAATTGAAGCCTATCCATCCAATTTATTGAGCATATCCATTCGAGCCATCCCTAGCTCCTTGTTCGCAGAAGAGCAGAATACTCGTAATATCTTTAACCCAGCGAGTTAATAGAGCCCGCGTAGCTAATGGCACTATCAATTAAACGTGCCTGGAATCGCCGATCGGTCGGGGATTAAGTCCTCTATGTAATTTGGAGACTCGTGTTTTTATACAGAAATGGGTGTGATAGGCATACCCGGAAGAAGATGGCAAAACAATTGGGACATATTCCTAAAGAAGATTAAACACAGCTTTACACAGCTTTTATCAATTGTTTTAGCCCTAACAATTGATTAGACTGGATTGACCTAATAAAAATACTTTGTGAAAAGATCATTTCGAAGAACAACTTTTGGATTTGAATTTGAATTTGCCATCTTACGACAACACGGGGACGAACGGCTTTCAAAACATGGTGGAGCTCGACAAATTTAAATTTGGTCAACTTGTTCCAACTACCATCCATTTTATTCGAAGACTTTCATCACCAGATACATACATTTCTAGGGCTTGGATTGGATCACTTGGAACTGATAGCAAAGTGACATTCAAAAGAGCTTATTATTGTAGCCTAAATTGAGTAACAAATTTTTTTTAAGTACTAAAACCTTTATACAAAGATTTTGTGTGTTTGCATATCCCACATTTCAGCGCAGTCCCCACGATTACAGATGTACAGCAAACCGATTATAATTTTATTTTCTTTTATTTTCCTTGATCATTTGAATAGTATTCGAATTATTCGAATATCTCTATAAAAAATAGAATATTCGAATATCTAAAGTTGTCGAATATCTGCAAGCCCTAACCACGACCAGGATAGTTGAAAAGGTTACAATAACGATGTTCCGTACTATGCCTTTGATTACTTTACTTAAAATATTTTCACGACTTGAAAACTGTTATTAAATTGCGATCCGCCGTTAAATAGGTTTCGAGAAAGATGTAAAAACTAAACAATGGCGGAGACGTGAGATCACGACGGTAATTAACGGGTACCGTTTGACGGGTACGTCGACGACAGAAAACGATACGGGCAATACGGGTGGTAAATATGTACGGAGGAGTTGAGTAAAGTGTCAGCGATTTCACAAACAATATTCGTTCAAGCCATGATACCCGAAATTTTGCAACTTTTGAACCAAATGTAAAATAGATCTAATCTCCTTGTTATTTGGAGTTGTTTTCTACATGTCATTATCACATCATCACCAGCTCATTTTAATGTGCCCACAGTAGGGGCACGAGCCGTCACTATGGATGGATAGAAAGAACCGGCCATAAACCACCATGCGGGCCCAGTGCGGAAGCAGCAGGGTGCAACGTTGCCTTCTGAAGCACTGAGGAGCTCGAGATGATATATTTTTGGTCACTCATCCGATTACCGGTATTTGCGAAATTTGCGGCATTTCTATAAGTTAACCTTTTATCATCAGCGCAATTTTATGTCCTCACTGTGGGGCACGAGCCTTCCATATGGATGGATAGGAAAAACGGGGCATAAACCACAACGCGGGCTTAGTGTGGATTGGTGGTTGTTAACGACTGCTAATGCAGCAGGAACCAACGGCTTTACGTGCCTTCTGCAGCACAGAGGAGCTCGAGATGATGCATTTTTGGTCACTCATCCGATTACAGGTATTTGCGAAAGCTGCGGCGTTCCTACATTTTAACCTATGGTATGATAATTCATACTAGGGATGCCTAGAACGCTAAACACACCCCTTTGTACAACTACAAGTACTTAGTAGCAATTTACATTTCGGTATCCCATACAAACTTCAAGGTTTATGCGATTTGAATGACTCTTACTTAACTTAATTCAATTCATATTTAAATTGAATCTTAAGAATTTATATCTGTGATCTATCGGAAATTATCAAAACTATCCCTATTTATTAAACACGAACACCGTACACATTATGTCATAAAAGAAACAAAAAAAAACATATAGGTAATCATTGAATCAAGAGCGAATGTGTTCTGACCTGTTTTAAAAACTCACTGAGATAAAAAAAAGTTAAATTCTCGAATAAAATTATTAATTACACACGTGAATTCATTGCAAAAGTCGTGTCACTGGTGCAATCAGCTGGTATTATTTTTACCGGACCATTTTTTTTTTCAGCCTTAAATTACCTGTATTCGAATAATCCCTACATGAATCCATGCCATACTATGTGGTTTAAGATCTTTATTTTCTCAAAAAGAATTGCAAATAATTCACTTAACGAGAAAAAAATTTTCAACTATAACAGAAATTATCATGAGCGTATTAAGTATATAAGTAAAGGAATGGTAAAAGTTAAGAATGCAAATTATAAAGAAATAACAATAAAGTGTCGGGTAGAAAACAAAACTTTGGCAAAGTGAATGCATCACCGAGCGACCACGGAGCTAAGCTCACAGAGCTATATAAAACATTTACGCAGATAACTGGGCATGTAATAGATACCCGTTTTATTCCGGCTTTCTATATAAGGCTTTTCAACCGCAATGAATCGTACAGCGCGCCACTTCATTCGCATGAAATATTAATTTGTGCCAAATTAAATTTGAATTAAACGTTTAACACCAAATTCAGATGTAGGTGGTTTGGGCTATTACAAACCGTGTGTGTTTAAATGTGAATCGGTTAAGAAGTTGGTAAAACGATCCTCGAAAATAACAATTGCGGTTTTTAAATAATGGATTGGTATTGAATGAAGACACGAAGAAATAACTAAGAACAAGTCAGAACTAAGAAGTAGTAACAAGCAAGTTTGTGCTAAAACAAATAAGAACTTAATTGTTTTAAATTAAATAGCTAGCGTGTCGCTGCTAGATATCCTAGCTAAGAATTTAAAACGTGCTGGTTTGTCCATTCTTCACTTCGTAAAGGATCAACAGATGTATTTTTTGTACAGAGATATTTGGGCTACTTTTATACCGATCTAATAATACAATGAGACAAACGGTAACGGACTTTTGAGTCAGACACAATATTACAGAGGATAATTAATTTAAATTTTCGTTTAGGCACTAATTACAACAATTATCTTCTAGATAAAGTTAACATCAAATGATCATAACATTATCGCCATAGGGTAAAAATATCAAACCTATAAAAAAAAATACTTTTACAGAATGTTTCTGATAAACAATGTCAAAGTTCATGATATAACAAAAATATATACTCAAAAGTAACATGATAAGAAATGAAGTGAAATGAAAATAAAATTACTAGTTTTTGTAGCTTTTGTGACTGTTCACATACGTACTGCTCCTTACTTGCGCAAGGATGTCTGACACCTACTTTATGACCTAACGGTTGGTGGGGGGTGTCAGTAACTTTAAAGTCGTGTGTAAGCGGGGCTGTTCACATACGTAGGTACGTTATATTTTATGTCTAAGATATATGAAATCTCTATTATATAGGTTAGACTAGTTGTTGCCCGCGACTTCGTCCGCGAAGACTACAGTGAAAAAAAAAAGGTATCCTATATGCTGGTCTGGGTCATGGTATATTTAAGAGGAAAGTTTCATTAAAATCCATTCAGTAGTTTTTACGTGAAAGAGTAACAAATACTTACAAACTTTCGCGTTTATAATATTAGTAGGATAAAATCAAGTATCACTAAAATCACTAAATATACTAGGTTTGATTTTGATATTAGTGATACTTGATTTTATCTAACTTATGATAAGAATTATTTTACTTTTTTCTGCATTAGGTTAGAGAAATAAAAACATAGAAATAAGTAATTTCTTATATTTAAAAAAGATGGACTTAATAAGGTGCCTTGTTTGATAAGCGATTTGTACCTTCGCATAGTACCTAAGCATTACAGACTTTTGATAACACATTACCAGTTAAACGCACTACCTATTTCCGTTCAATTCTTAACGAGCAACTTTTTAAAGTAGCCATACCAATGCCGCTTGGAGTGCCGTTATCAGAATTTCACCTGTTAAGCCTACCATCACACAGCCATAATCCCTTAAGCACCAATATATTTCCGTTGCTCCTACTTTACGATCCACTCGAATGGTGTCCATAAAAAGATATAACTTGCCCGTTGATCGCCCTTCTATTACATGTTTTTCTATGCGACGACTACTGGAATATCAGGGTTCCGCTTTTTTGTGGACCAACGTGACCTCTTTCCAGTTACCATTATGTAAAAAGCATAATGTCAGTTGTACCTCAAAGTAAGGAGGTCCAGAAGGCTAGCTTAACATATACTTGCTTAGCTTAAACTCTGACTGCCGTACTCAGAGACGTCAATTAAGTTTTGATGACAATTAACTCTCTTGCTGTCACTTTCTTATGTATAGTGCTAAATAGAGGAGGAAAGACATTTAATTGTCATTAAACTTAATTGACGTCTCTGAGTACGGCAGTGACTGGGACACAAGTGATCTTTTGAGTTTTAATTATTCATATGTTTTTGTTTTGTTTATATAATTTTAACGCAAATTTTGTTGCGAAACAAATTACAAAAACACAAATGTTGAAAAAATTTCCACGAGCAGGATTTGAACCTGCACCCTTCTGACATACCGGGTCAGGTGCTCTCCCGATTGAGCTATCGTGGTCTAACCAGCCCGCCGAAATTATTCAACACTATTTACTTTTTTACTTTGAAAGCCAAAGGCGCCCATTCAATGTCAACAACTACTGTCATTAACAATTGTATAAATTCAGCGAGCAACAAAAACATTTTATAAATAGCTTGCTTACTTCTTAACTGATCTTTAGTATAAGTAAAAATATTATGATCGGATGTTAATGACGGTAGTTGTTGACATTGAATGGGCGCCTTTAGCTTTTAAAGTAAAAAAGTAAATAGTGTTGAATAATTTGGACGGGCTGGTTAGAACCACGATAGCTCATTTCACCTGTTTAACTATTTTACTGATTTAAGTTTACCAGGGATCTTTATATTTGAATGTGCTTGATAGAATATAAGCAAGCGCTGCATTAGACTACAATAGGAGTGCAAATTTTAGTTATTTTTTTTTGTATGAAATATGGTTTGCATTCTGTTGTCGTGCCAAAAAATAAATAAACAAAATACCGCGCTCGGGCAACACATGCACGTACACGAGATTCCCTAAGATTCCGCATCCTTGAAAGGTTGTATATGTGTGCGTTGCTCGAGCGCGTTTGTATGAAGCTTAACTTCTGTAGCCTCCTTATTTTATGGTTGTACTGACGTTTGCGGGAACTTTGCAATACACAATTTAAGTAAAAATGTAGATATATTGATTCAGTTCTTGATAAGGGTGCGCTTAACAAGCACACTTCCGAAAGATTAGTGTTTAGATGGCACGTTAAGCTAAATTAAAATATTTAGTAATTCTCTAACACACATCATTGCTCATGATGTGTCAAAATACTGCCAAGCTGAAATGGGATTGGGCGGGGAATGCTAGTCGAATTTGAATGAACACGATGCCCTGAAACACTCGAGTTTAGTACAGTAGCAGGCTCTGTCTGTCTATACCACATAGGGATTTCTAAAATGTCGTCCAGAGTAGTGTGCACGTTTGACGACGCTATTGATACTTGAGGACGGACGGAGGCAGAAAAAGTTCGACAAAGTGTTGAAGGGATGATGATCTCGAAGTTCATAAAAGAGAGACAAAAGGAAAGACTTGGACAAGACTTTGCCCAGCGAAAGGTTCAAAAATAATAAAATCTACAAAATTGACGTTCATCTATCAGTAAGGTATCTGGTTTTGTGAGTAGATGCTTTAAAATATTTTAAATACAAAGAAAACATTTTTCTACGGAACACCAAGTATTTCTTTCAACGCACGAAGTGTTTTCTACATTATTAAAGTCGCCATAAAACTGTCATAGTGATGTAATAGGGATAGAGATTAAAAACACATAATCATTATCAGGAAATGCTCTTTGAAATAAATCAATTATTGGGAAAGAAACATATCTTCAGATTAGAACTTGATTTATTAAATTGAACTTTAAATTATTATGGTTACCATTTAAAGTATGGTTTAAGACATTAATTCTTATTACATTAACAAATAATTCGTTCACAATAACAAGCTCATTATAAAATTGTATTTTTATGAGACGTGAGTAAATAAAATTCTTATTCATTCTGGATTTTAATGTGATCAATAAAATACGGCTTTACAGCTGTAAGTAAAGCTTACATTTTATTTATTTTCATTATCATCTTGGAAAAGAGTTGTAGATACAAATAGGCTTTTTTTATCTTTTTTTTATTACCCCCTTATTAATAAAAACTATTTAGGCATTATTTAGTTAAATATTGTTTTGTCAACGTCACACAAACGTCATGTTGAATTTGAGAAAAAGAGATAAAACAGTGATTAACTAAATAATGCGGACTTCTTGGCGGGAAAGTGAAGAGTAACGTCTGCGGTTTTGTGTTATTTTCTAAAATTTGTGTTATATCGAATATCAATGTGAAATAATGGTGGATTATTAACCGTTAAGTGTTCGTAAGTGCGCATGAGTGTTATGTTTGCAAATGAAACAAAACAGTGCAACTGCAACGACACTTTTCAAATTCTCTCAAGAAGTCTGCGTGAGGACTTAGTAAAGCCCCACATCTTTACTGAGATACTCGAGGGGTTGGGGGGGGTATATCATTTCTCACTTCTCATTTCTATTATCATTCATTATAATCATACTGGAAGGAAATATTGTATATTTATGTATTACTTGTAAGAAAAATTACTTTGACACTGGCTAAATGTGCTAATCGCACAAAGCCATCAAATAAAAAAAAAAACTAAATAATGCTTAAATAGTTTTTATGAATAAAGGGGTAAATCTTTAAAAATAATCCACAAAGTAGGTATGTTGTTCCAAGTGGCGAAAGAACCTTTTTACTTAAATTTCAATAAAATAACACTTTATTTTTATTACCTTTAGAAGTGACTGATGATGAATTCTTCAGATTAGTATATCTCCATCTGCAACAAAAAGAGATTATTGTTTAATTTCGAAAGCAAAGGTCTACAGAGAAACAAAAAAAGGTAACTGTCATGCGGCCTAGTAGGAACCACCGGCCTTAGACCCGACGAAGGTCTCAAGTTTGAATATTGTGCTTTGCTTGGTTTAGTGGGTGATACGCTTGGCTAGCTACCATATCATAAGTAAGCCATAAAAAAAATGTTATGCGTATTATTATGTATTCCGACGGTTACATATAAGATATCCTATTGTATAAAATTGTCGAACCGGCGAAATTAATATTTTATGGATAGTTAAGTATATGGTGCGCGTTACTCTTAATTCAACAAAATCAACCGCCTCTGTGGTCTAGTGGCTAAGACCACCGGTTTAGACCCAGAGGTCCCGGGTTCGATTCCCAGCGGGGGTTACATGTTTGTGTACTCGGTTTGGTTGGAGGTAGGGCTTGTTTGTCCGCCTGGCTAGCTACCACCATCTTATCTAAATATGTCGCCATAACATCAATGTTTGTAGCATTGTGTTCCGGCAGCTAGAGATAAGATAGCCAGTACCTCACTAGTTGAGGATCCCGGGTGAAGTGCGCTTCCATCATTGGCCTTATCATCACTTAACATCAGGTGAGATCAAGGCGGCTTATCCGTAAATATAAAAAAAATATCTAATCATTTAGTATAGTTGGCTGATATATTTCTTAAAGCCAAACCTCTGCAGTTGACGGAACATTACTTACTATGAGAAATATATCATTTGGTCTGTGAGAAATTGCAAGCTGTTTGCCAAGTTAGTGTGCTGGCCAAAGGCAACGGCAGACATACAGCCTTAGTTGTTTATTTTGTCTCGAAGCTCTTAACAGCATTCGTGTAATGCACTAGACATATTGAAGCTAAACTGATCTCACGCTGAGAAGCGTGCTGGTATACCGTCTGGCACGTTCCATGTGAACCATAATCACTATAATTCATTAAATTATAGAATGGTAAGTTGCTACTGAAGTCACTTTACTACTGCCGGTGATTGGTGCCTAAGTTATCTTGAGCTCTTTCGTGCTTTAGAAGACACAATGTCGTCATAGATAGGCCAACTCTTAAAGTCATGGTAGGTAATGGTTTGAAAAGTGTCTATCTCGTAAGGACGATTCATGGGGTCAAAAAAAGGGTTCATCTAAAACTTTGCAAAGCACGCAGAAACCTGCGCGCTTGTGCGCTGTTGTGGGTTATGGCTCCATCTTCCTAAGTGATATGCTTTGAACATTGAACAGTGGTTTTTTTTAAATACCATTTGCATGACAAAATAACAATAAGCTTTTTTTTTTTTGAGAGAGATTGCTGATTGCCGCTGCGGCATTTTCAGCTTCACCGGGCTTTTTTGGGGGCGGCGAGGAACGTAAAGGGTCCCTCAAGCCGTGTGAAACGAATCACCTTCAGAGGTTATCTAGAGGGAACGGCATCGCGCACTAGTGCGCTACTAGATTCTCCAAAGGGTACGGATCGGGAAACAATAAGCTGTCATCGCTGCTACATACACACTCGCAACAATAATAGGGGGTAATAAATCACTCGCGCCTTGCCGTAAATCTTTTTTTATTCTTTAACCCTTTGCTCCAAGGTCATCCTTGGAGCATGAGGTTCAAGAAAAAAAGTTGGTGGAATGACCCCAAGCGTTTGCAGAAGGAATTTCTGTGGAACGCCTAAGCAATAAAAAGTTTATAAGCAGAAGATAGTATTGACATTTGTTTTTATAAACTGCTGCTGATTTTTTTAAATATATATTTTATTGAATACTACTAACACCTTCACATGTCTTCACTAACAAAAAGACTCTCATGTAACTTCAAATTTAACAAATTAATTAAATGTAGGTATAAATGTTACATCAAAGTCTACCAACATACATCAGGTAAATTAAATGTCCCCAGGACATCAAAGCAACTGACAAGAAACTCCGCAAAGGAAAAAACTAACACTTAGACGTTGTCAAGATACGAGTTGTCGCGTTCCCATTGTGGTAGATGAAAGGAAATTTAGATAAAAAAACAGCTTGACTGTGTGTGAGTATAGAGCCATTGTTCTTGATTACCGATCTTGAAGTGCGCGGCAGCCGGTAGCCCTGGCGGCACGCACGAGAGCCTCTCGCGTCGAGGGCGCGGCGGGCGCCCCGAGGCTTCTGCGCTACGAAAGTTATACCTTCGCTTGTAATGCGAGCCTGGTAGAACAAACCAGATAATAATATCTTAGTTTCATATATGAATAAATTATAAATTGTAAAAAATATTGATTCTTCACGCAAAATTGTAATAATTTAGAGAAATTGATGTGCCAAACCAAAAGTGCATCCCACTGTAGATATATTATTTATGAAACGAAAACTGGTTTCATTCAATTGTATACGTTAAACACTTTTGCATTGTATTTTTTTGTGATTGGAGCCACTTTTTTGATTTTTGATTTTGTGTGATTTGGCTATTTTTTTATTAATTTTTTTTTTTATTTAATTTTTTTATATTATTTTATATTTTTATTTATAGTTTTTATTTTGTCTTTAATTATGTTATGTTTCTTTCACTTTTTTTATTCTTTGATGTAGTAAGATACGTTATGATTCTTTTCTGATATCATTTATATTGTTTTCCATTAACATTTAGCAATTTTAGTGGCATAACAATTGTTTACTGCCATAGGTATATTGGGTCCCCACAGTTACGCAAATCAATTAAACTGGGCGACAAGCTTAAAGAGACATTAAAAGTAAATAAGTTATACATAATTTTTATTATTGCTTAACAACATGCAATACAGACAGAATACATTCGTTAAATTGTCTATGGCTATAAACGTTGCTCGCACGATGGCGCACTTCAAAGAATATCCAACTAGTGAACTTTCAATTGGTACCGGCAGATTTCGCCGTAGACAGACAACGTAAGTGTCGGAGCGGCTTTGAATAGAAACGACAGACAAAGCACACGAGACATTCAGACGTGCAGGGTGGTGAAGCTGACCTTCCACTTCGACCTTAGCTATAATATAATAAACTTAGCTATAAATTATTATACTAAAATATGCCTATGTTATTATAATATCTAATATTATAATAATTATAATATCTATATTTTATAAATAGCCTTTAAATTTGTCTTATAATAGTATTGCCTTTAAATTCTTTCAACATAATTTCAAAATAATTAATGAATGTCGGTCGACACGGCAGTAGAAACACGTTTTATTCGAAATACTAAATATAAAAGGATCTAATAAAATATCTTTCTCAGTTCTCAATTAACGATTTCGGGTAAAGGCTACTTTTAACTTAGGCCTTGTCATCACTTAACAACAAGTAAATAAAGGCCACCGCCTCCCAGAGGAAGAAAGGAAGGAATACAAAAATAAAATAAAAACTGCCCAAACACTACAATGTTCATAGTTTGTAACACGCTAACAACCTAAGGTAGATAAAATGTGGTAGCTAGCTAGCCAAGGAGACTTCGGACAAACCAAACCACCAATACTATACCAATAATAATAAAACCTACCTGTACTTCCCGCTGGGAAACGAACCTGCGGTCCGAGACCAGTAGTTTAACTACTACATTATAGAAGTGATTACTATGCACATCCCTAAACATATTTTTGCAACACTATACCTATCACTACTTCAATAAAAACTATATGCTAAGGCAAAAAAATACAGCGAATTTTCTATTTTCTCATAGTGGATAGCTAGCTTTACCTAAGCGCGGCATCACCGCTGCAGCGAGCTCTCAAGCCGCGCGTCGAAACGGATAAAGAAACACTTGAAGCCGACTAGCTTCACACTGAAAAGTGCTTGCTAGCAAAATACGATCACAATTGAATGAGTAATTTTTTGATTGTTGTTTAAAAACACAGAATGAGGAACAAACGAACGAACAACGAAGGCCGGTCATTGGATGGGTGACCAACAATTTATTATCTCGAGCTCCTCTGTGCTACGAAAGGTACGTAAAGCCGTTGGTTCCGGATTTTAGCAGTCGTTTACATCATAAACCACCACGTTGACCCAAAGCAAGTGTTACCTTACGTTAAAACAACAGAAGCCGGGTTGGCTCTAGACGGCCTATAAGCGTCATCGGACTTGAGCATGAAACGTTTTTTAAAAGATTTCTTTTTAAACTTAAAACGAATTTCAATGAATATTCTCTATGTATCTATGTGAAGGTGATACTTGTATAAAGGTTCTTAACACGCCTTCCGACCCTACTTTATACTAAAATATAAATACATATAGTATATTAGTATGTGAAGCACGTAATTGCGCGCACGGAGCAGTTTGAGCTAGTGAAGTGAGATTAACGTTTATATAAAGGAGTTGCGAAAGATACAATTTATGATTAATATCTATGCGTCTTGATTCTGTCAAGGTTAAACAGAATTTTTTGTATGGCCTTAAAAAATTTCTTCAGCCAAAATATTTAAATGCTTTTTTTTAAAGAGTTCGCTCAATATTCGAACACTGGGCGACCACTAGTTTAAATAAACACGTAACCCATTGACATAGATACTTAACAAATTTCTAAAGGTGTCAAAATAAATACACAGCACAGACATTACGATATCCAGTTTTCGTACAAGTCGATGCTTTTAATGGAAGCCGCGTTCAAACAGCGGCAGCGGTTCTTTCAAAGGGACGGACGTGTGTGGGTGTAATTAAATTTTGCATAACCAATAAGCCTTGACCTCTCCACAGCTACCGTGAGTACCGTAACTGAGGCCCAGTGAATAGGATTACATAATTATAGCACTACCATTTCATTAGTGCCCTCTTCATTAGTTACCATGTGAAAGACTTACTTTTTAAGCGAAAATGATATTCCATTTTATGCTGGGCAGACATCAGGCGGCGCTGTGAACTCCTTGAGCTTCTACACGAGTTTGGATGGCACCGGCAATTTTAATTTCATGTGAGATAGGAAAATGATAAGATCTTTGATGTTATTAACAGCCAAACATTATTACTATGATAATTATATCTTACTTTGAAAATATTTAAAAAACTTCTGCACGAATAATATAAAAGTATTTAGGTCATAAATATATTTGATTTTATTTATTATCATATTTAAGTATACTACTTTTAAATATTTTTAAATTACAGTGAAAAATGTTTTTGTTTTGTTTATATAATTTTAACGCAAATTTTTGTATGTTCATGACGGTAGTTGTTGACATTGAATGGGCGCCTTTGGCTTTCAAAGTAAAAAAGTAAATAGTGTTGAATAATTTCGGCGGGCTGGTTAGAACCACGATAGCTAGATAACCAGCCGGTATGTTAGAAAGGTGCAGGTTCAAATCCTGCTCAATTCCACGAGAAAATCTTTTTCAATATATGTGTTTTTGTACAGTGAAAAAATTAAATGCCTACCCTACTTATAAATATTTAATTCAGCTTCAGTGCAGCAATTAGCACTTAAAAATAAAAAGTAAAAAATATATGTATATGTACTACTTTTGTCAAATATTAAGAAAAACTAAAGCTTCCAAAAGTGACATTTAGACGTAATACCAACTATAAATATGCGTAAATCAGTCATCATCATCATCATCATCAACCTTTGAACGCCCCACTGCGGCCTTCCCACATGGACATGGACTACATCAAACTTCTTTTTTTTACATGTTGTGATTGTCTTTTATGTTTGTGTTTTTATTAAAAGAGCTTGACACTTGCTGAGTTTCTTGCCGGTTCTTCTCAGTACAAGATCTCCCGCCCAAAGTAGACTTACGAGCCGATGGCATAATGACGTTCATAAGAGCTATTTGTAGCCTAAACTGAATAAATTATTTTGAATTTTGATTTCTTTTTTAAATTTTGAAACGTTGGACTTGACTTAGCTATCATTGTTAAAAGATGAAGAGTCTACATGGCCAGGAAGTTCTGTGTTCTGATCTCCGAACTTTAGTATAAAGACGATGATTTTTTACGGCAGCTACCGGGGATAACGGCTTAACGTGCCTTCTGGAGCAGACACACGCCTCACTATAAATTTTCACTTGGATTTGCGTAAATTTATCGCGAAGTGTAAAGCCGGCGGAATACAGAAAGAAAAGAAAAAAAAAGTCTTTTAAAAAATTCATGACGTTATATGACGTTGTTAAAAAGGACTCGCCTTAAAAGGTCATACAGAGACAAAGACGTGCTACGAAATAATCACAGCTGCAATTTAAGAACCTTCCCGCCTTACTGTTCTAACTTGCATATTTCATTCACGTGCATTGCCAAGAAACATATGCCGTCATCATTTGAATGCGAAGGTACAAAGATGTTTTATTTTGTTTAATTTCGATTATAAAAATCTAAATTTAGGTACATAATTATCTTTTTTTACCTACTGCATTTGAGTCCAAAATTAATGATTTTTTAAATCAGATAAGTATTTAATAAAACATACAGAATTACGTTTGAAATAATCTTCGCTTGAATATACTTACAGCGAAGTTGTGGGTACAAAATACAAATTCCATTCATGAATATTTTTTAACACTTTTCTGCAAAAAGATATTTTGCAACTCGAACTCGCAAGTACGGTATTGGGATTTTTTTTTACATAAAACTAAAACTAGAAAGAGTTCGAGTGTATATCAACACAAGTTACCTAACTCCGGCAGTGCTTCTAGTTAAAAATTGGTAGAGATGGTAATCTGCATGCCAAATGTGATTTCATACGTTTCTCCAGCGAATAAAGAGTTTCAATCCGGTTTCGTTGCAACATTTACTTGAGCACTTATTTTATACGACAAGAACAGATAGCATAGAGCTGAGCTGATCTTTGCAATTGAAACCTTGAAGGCGAAATAAAGGAATTGAGTTTTAGAAAGTGGGGAATTTTGAATTAATGCAAGTACTGTATTAGAAGTCCAGTCACATCGTAATAAAATTTTCATGCTCGAGCGCATCGAGGATTGCTAAGGTTACGCAACATTCGCAATAGCCGGTCATAGGATGGGTGACCAAAAATTTATCATCTCGTGCTCCTCCATGCTTTGGAAGGAACGTACAGCTGTTGGTCCCAGCTGCATTAGTCGTTAACAACCATCATTCTGCACTGACCCCACGTGATGGTTTATGGCTTTTTCTCCCTATCCATCCATAGGCAAATTTCGCGTAGGTACCAGCAGTGGGGACATAAATTTTCAGAAATTTTCATTGCAATTTTTATTTTCGATGTCAATATGACATTGTAAAGGGAAATAACAATTAAAATTAAAACACTCTTTCTTTGCAAAATTTGAAATTATAAACAGTCATTCCACACAGGCTTACAACTTGAACACATAAAACGTAACACAAGACCGTCGTCATTACTGAACTTATCCCGCGATACGGCGACAGTTTGCGAGATCTCGAGACATCTCAATTACGGATAATTTGCGCAAACTTCTTATTCGAGAACATTCTGCTGCAAGAAGTACCTACCTCCTACACCCTTATTAGGGTCGGTATACGATACGAGTATACCGCGGGCCAGATAACGTTTGCCGAAAACCAAGCTTCTACAATTTGTTAGCATCAGCACAGACCAACCATTAATAGTGGCCCCGCCCGATCCTTTAAATGCCACTACACATTTACAGAATACACTAAACATGCACACTAGTTCAGGACCAAGACACCGTACTCGTAGAACAAGGGTACGAAGAACCGGTTCACGCGCGCTGAACGCTTGAACCCGAGCCGAGCCTTTAGAGGCGCTCTCGGGTTGTTCCGCTCCCCGATCCGATCCGAGCCCTTCGGAGAATCTAGTAGGGCACGGGGACGCGCACTAGTGCGCGATGCCGTTTACTCTAGAAAACCTCCGAAGGTGATTCGTTTCACACGGCTTGAGGGACCCTTTGCGTTCCTCGCCGCCCTCAAACAAGCCCGGTGAAGCTGAAAATGCCGTAAGATGCAATCAGCAATCTCTCTCAAAAAAAAAACATTAATAGTAGATCTCTAAGCCTTTAACAACATAAATATTTTGCATGATTTGGCAACAACATTGCTTTTGTAAACTTCTTTATAAAGCTGTGAAGTTATATTTGCCTCCTCACTTCTCCTCAGCTTAAAAACGTCTTGATTGAGTGATAGATAAAATAAATAGTTTTTGAAAAAACACAAATGTTGAAAAATTTTTTTAAGCAAAACAAAAACACAAACAAAAAATTTTAAAAATAGCTTGCCTACTTCTTAACTGATCTTTAGTATTTGTAAAAATATTATAATCAGATGTTAATGACGGTAGTTGTTGACATTGAATTGGCGCCTTTGGCTTTCAAAGTAAAAAAGTAAATAGTGTTGAATAATTTCGGCGGGCTGGTTAGAACCACGATAGCTCAATTGGAAGAGCACCTGACCCGGTATGTCAGAAGGGTGCAGGTTCAAATCCTGCTCGTGGAAATTTTTCAACATTGTGTTTTTGTACTTTTATGGTGCTAACTTTATTTATGATAATATAAATTTTATGATAAATATGTATATTTCATACGATTGCGTGTTATCTGAGAATAGATTTATGAATCTAATTGATTTATTATTAAGTTGAGATAGAAGAAAGGATGGTACGGCACGGCAGAAGATGCGGGTTCAAATGCCGCTCGTGGAATGGTTTTCAACACCTTTACTTACTCAGTGTTTGTTCCCAATAATATTTGAGATTAGACCAGCGATGAACAAAGGCCTTTCCTCTTTCACACCAACTGAGCTGAGCACGATCGACGGTTACTCTCGTCCAGCTCTTGCCATCATCATTAGATCACATCACCAACTCATTTTATGTCCCCACTGCTGGAGCACGAGCCTTCCCTATGGATGGATAGGGAGAACGGGTCATAAACCACCACGCGGGCCCAGTGCGGATTGGTGGTTGTTAACGACTGCTAATGCAGCCGGGACCTCGCATCTCTCGAATCTCGCAACAGCTGCGCTCAGACTGGTTTGAGATGGTCCGATATTCCGTGTCCTTCAGAGGTCTATGTGTCAGCTCAATCGCGGTATGGAGCAGACCAGGCGCTTTAACCACTGCGCCATCGAGCTCCTCAGGTAAGGTATGGTAAAGATAATGCCAGTTCGAATAAGCGCTCGCACAGCCGTCGTCAGCAGAAAAGTGGGGGCTTTTAATCGGTCCCCGCTTTAACTGCAACTAACTGTAAAATATTTTATGACTCCAACTCACCGCTTCATAGTTTCCCGCCTTTACGACGTTTCTGTCGGCACGACATTTTATGTGTTAATTTAAAGAACTGAAATAAGATTTTTAATAACGTAGTCGCTTTGCTTTCCGTTATATTTTCCTATTTAATCAGTTGTAGCTGATGTTTAGTAGGTGTTTGCATAACAGGCCCTGAGAGGTATAAGTAATACACAAAAACCAAAAAATGTACGACCATAGGTCAAAAAAATTGGATAAGAAAAAGTTATAATAGTTTAATAATACGATTGTGAAGTTAATGGTGATTAAAAGTTGAATAACCTCAGTGTTTGCAAGTGATCGTGTTTTTTTTGATAGGACCAACCCATCTCTTCCCGTGGGTGTCGTAAAAGGCGACTAAGGAAGGTGAAGACACCGTGATGGCGGGTATCTTATCTTATCTTATCTTAGTGGGGCCTGCCGAGGTTTCCCTTTCGCAGTAACACCTCGACCCATCGGGATCTTTTGTGCAACCCCATCCTTTCACTCTTCCTCCTCTGTAAAGATAGAGGCCATAAGTTTGCCAACGTCTTTAAGAGCGAAGAGCTTGTAGTCCTCCGGTTTCGGATAGGCCGACCCCAGGAGTCCCATTCTTTTCCTAGCCAGAGAGTCGCAGTCACACAGTAGGTGCTGCATCGACTCCGTTTCCTCTCCACACGCCCTACACAAACTATTTGTTGAAAGGTGCATTCTGTGAAGCATTTGTTTTGTGGCATAGTGCCCTGTCAAGGCACCGATGGTTAGTCGGGCCTGCCGTCTACCGCCTCCGCATATGAACTTACTCCGTCCTAAGGCGTTTTCGCCAAGGAAGAATTTGGAGTGTTTCATACCCGGCTGCTCCTTCCATTCGATGCCGTGCCTGTTTTCGATGTAATCTTTAAAGGCCTTGTTAATGGTACTTGGTGCAAGTGCCACGAACGGCTCAAGACCAATGAGCTGGGTCTCCGAGCCTTCCCTGGCAAGCGCATCCGCCATGGCGGTAGTGATGGCGGGTAAACCATCACTAGAATTTCCAAGGAGGGTTGGTATCAGGCAGGGCGGCCGGCCGTAAATACTTTGCCATAACCGTAGCAATAATAAACGTGGAAGAAACTGACATTTTGCGCCGACCCCAAGTAACATAAGACTAGAGCAGAAGGAATAAGAAGAATACGAAGACTGGTATTCCTAAATGCAAATATCCAAACTTGTATCAACTTTTATAACATTAGTGCAAATACGAGTACAATTTAAAATCTTCAACGGCAGCACAACAACCAACAATATAACTAAAGAGTATTAAATCGTAGCCGTCCAATGAAAGAGGAATACAGGTCGTAAACAAGCATTAGGACTAATTTCGTCTCACCCGGGCGCGGTATAAGTTACTACCCAGACACTTTATTGGTAGGTAGCTGAAAGCCGGGCCAAAAGTGACCAGTAAGCAAAGTTTAAAAGCTAGCGAGAGCTTATATATTTTATTAAAATGAAATTCAAAACAATAAATCCTTTATTATGCAACATTAAAACACACATAATATAGGATATGTAAAAATATAAGCTTATCTCTCCAACTTTTCCACCCTAAGTTTCCACCCAACCCTAGCAAATCAAATTCTTAATATATTTAAGGCTACATTTGAGTAGAAAGCTATAATACGTCATGCATTGGCTTGTAAGGCTACGGCTGGAAACCTTGTAGTGAAGAGAAAAAGCAACGGTAGAAGAGAAATGGCAAGAAAATGAGAAAAAGACAGAAAAAGAAGAAAATTCTTAAACATTCCTTCAGCTAATTAATGGGACCAGGCATTACTTTGCGGAAATCTATGGCACAATTGAAATTATATGTAGTGTTAATTCCGCATTTTTTTTTTCCTTCAGTGTCATAATATTGATCAATTGAATCTTCTTGGGAAGGCATTAACCATTGCACAAAACAGCATACATATAGGTCTAACAGTACCTGATAGTAAGCGGTCACTGCAACCTATATTATTATGCACTTATCTAACACCAAAAGGGTATCACAAGAGTATAACAAATTAAAGAAAAAAAATCATACATTTAGTTGTACAGATTCAATCGATTACACCATTAGAATAAAGCAATAGACTTCACAAAGTTGGTGTTCCTCCAAATAAATTCGGTTAGCAGTGTAGAAAGTTGATAAAAACAATATAACTCTCACTATAATAATAATTTAATTAAAGGCATCAGCTGCGTCCACACCCAAATGTTTCATTGTCTTAACTCAAACTTAATTGAGGCGAACTTGATTTAAAGTTAACGATTTGAACCGCGCCGCTACGAGAATTTCTAAGTTAGAGGAGCTACTAAGAACGATTTAATGAAGCAAACACATACATAGCGGAGACTTTGAGTCAATAAACCTAAGAAAAAATGTGTGAGAAGAATAAATGAGCAACATTTGTTTTAGCTTGTCACTGTAAATCAACTAGGGTTCACGAACACCTCTTTTTTAAATATATTTCTTTATAAGACTGAAAAGGCGAACCAGTAAACGGTCTCATTGTAAGCTGTCATTGCAGACTATTAACGCTTGTAAGTTATTGTAACACCATGAGTATAAAGCGCGTTGCCGACCTAGAAATACTAAGCAACATAGGTTGAGTAAAATATTTTACTTTATAATGGTTATATTTGCGTTTGCAAATATGATAGATAACCTATGTTTTTTTTATACAACACATAACAAGAAAAAACACAGGTAAAATAAATAAAAAAAACATTAGTTATTGTATTGTATTTGTTGTCAATTATTAACAAAAGAATCTAATTGTTGAAACTTGCTCGAACTTTAACTTCGACAACCCTAGCTGCGATGCGCACGCGCTTCTCCATACATCATTCTTAGAATCGGTTTCACTCTCGTGCCTCTACGTTATGTTTATACTTGTATAAGAAGAGTATCGTTAATGGATACGTCACTTATTAAGTATAGATAATTTATGGTGTATATGGTGCGGCACAGTGAACACAGTGAACCACTTAGCTCCTCATGTTCCTTCCATCACCTTTCTACAAATAGATATAAGCCTTATAACTAACTCACTTGCCGGCCCATTGCAGATTTGTTGCCGATTCATTCTTAGAACAACCAGGAACAACGGTCTCAAAATACAAATAATAACGCTTATTAAATATGGTCACCAATCCAGTAACCCAAAAAAAGTACGAAAGTTTCTTTTTCACTATTGAGCGAAGGCGATTTTATTTTAAGGTTAGGTGAAAAAATGCACAATCACGCGAATACAACCATTATAAAGGGTTTCATTTTAAAGTCGATTATCCCTCAAAATATCGGCGATACATAAACAAAAACTTTCACTACAAAACAAACTTTAAAACTAATACAAAAAAATGTAATTGAAATAATATCTAGTAAAATGTTTTTGTTTTGTTTATATAATTTTACCGCAAATTTTGTTGCGAAACAAATTACAAAAACACAAATGTTGAAGAAATTTCCACGAGCAGGATTAAACGGAGGATCTAACGGAGGTTAGAACCACGATAGCTCAACTGGAAGAGCACCTGACCCGGTATGTCAGAAGGGTGCAGGTTCAAATCCTGCTCGTGGAAATTTCTTCAACATTTGTGTTTTTGTAATAATATCTAGTGTAAATTCCGCTAACTCACTCGTTTATCCAGCTTGGATGCAGTACGCATGCACCGCCCTCCCGCCCGCAAAATGTATGCACATGCAGAAGAAACAATGGATGCACACCAACACCGATACCCGACACGTGTTTCGCCCCTCCACGGGGCATCCTCAGGTGCTGTTGACTGGTCGAGAGCTGCGCACCGACTGTTACGGCTACTTTTTTTATGAGAGATTTCTGAATGCCTCAAACGGCATTTTCAGCTTCACCGGGCTTTTTAGGGCGGCCAGAAACTTAAAGGATTCCTCAAGCCGTGTGAAACGAATCACCTTCGGAGGTTTTCTAGAACGGCATCACGCACTAAGGCGTGTCCCCGCGCCCTACTAGATTCTCCGAAGGGTTCGGATCGGTTTGGGGAGCGGAACAACCCGAGGGCGCTTCTAAAGGCTCGGACCTCGGCTCGGGTTGACCGGGCCGTGGTGGAGGAGAGAAGCGCCCAGGTACATGTCTGTACCTGATGTAGAGCGCGTGTGAACCGGCTCTTCGTACCCTTGTTCTACGAGTACGGTGTCTTGGGCCTAAACTAGTGTGCATGTTTAGTGTATTCTGTAAATGTGTAGTGGCATTTAGAGGATCGGGCGGGGAGTTGTTACGGCTACGCAGCTTACGGCCCCTTATAAAGCGCCATCGTTTGACATTTGTGACGTAAGTACTACCCGCGACAATACGTAATAATTCCATTAATTATTAATTATTTAAAACTAATTTCAAGTAATGCATAAAGAATATCAAATATGACACATATCAAAATCGATATCGCCAATGAAACTGTGTTTGTAACGTACGGACTCACTCTAGCTACTGGTTAACAAAACAAAATAACAAAGGCGCTATCGACCGCGAGGGTCGCCGGCCCATGATTGCAGGCCTGTGCGGCGGCACTTATGCTGCATTCTAAATGACATGCCTCCACGTTGCCACTTACACTATACAGCCTTATAATAACTAGCAGATCGAGCGACAAACAAGGGAAGCGATCGAAGTGCATATCGAATAACTGAGGTTTATCATTGTCCTTGTAGTATCGTGGGGTTACTTTTGAATCAATGGTAACATTGATCACGGTTTTAAATTTATAATTAGCTAATTAATGGAATCAGGCGTTACTTTGCAGAAATCCATGGTACAAAAAAATGTGATTGAAATATTATGAAGTGTTAATTCCGTTAAATAAATAAACTTCCGTTATTTATTTAGCGGAATTAACACTAAGTCTTCGATCAACAATACTAGATAACCGGTCAGGGTGTCAAAAACGGCCGAGCGAATAACGCCTCACTTTCAAAGTGGGGTCTTATTTCTATTTAGGTCGCTGTTGATTCAAAACAGTTTTTGTGTATTCAAAAACTGTAAAAATAACTATCGGAATAAAAATATATCGGAAGGAATATCATACTTTCAGTAAGTAAATGTTTTTTCATAATATAAATAATAAAATACCTAACTGTTTTTATGAAATAACAATATTTAATTTTTAAAGCCAACCCACGCGTCAACATTTGCTAATATTTGGCCAACGTATTGTTGCTCTGGAACAGTGAATCTATGGAGTACTTTAATATTTTTATAGGTACATAGGTACTTCTCAATTTTATTTTCTATTTCTAGATTCCCTGTCGGCCCATTTTAATGTGCAAAATAGATTTCCATAATAGCGGAAGAGAGACAGGAGGATTTTTTTAGAGCTAAAAAAAATTTGTAGTTTGCTCAATACATTTAAAAAAATCCGTTATTATGGGGAATGCACAAAGACATCGATTGAGGAAAACGGCTATCCCCAAATTTAAGACACTAACACTGTCCAAAAATGCGACGGCATCAGTTTCAGAATTCGAGCCAACAATATCTAATTTAGAAACTTTTTCCACCTCCCAAAATGATGTGGTCAAAGAAGTGCCTTCAGTAACTTCTAAAATAGTCTTTTTACCAAGTTTTCCAACCGTTTCGGTTTCAAATTTAATAGATATAAGAGACATGGGTAGTTTGATCTATTCGTCTAACGAAGTTTTTAATATATGCATGAAAACTGAAGGCATTATACGAAATTTACTTCGTGTAAGTGGAGGTAGGTCTATGAAAATGATATATGATAAAAAATATATTTGTGTAACAGTTTTAAAGTTATTTATTGCTAAAGATGTGTTTCTTGGAAGTAGCGAACACAATCATGAAACCGACTTATTAAAATCAGTGATCGAATCATTTGTTGACGTAAGGCTACATTATTTATGCAAAGTTGAAACTGCTGAAATAAAAAACAAATCCAAAAGGCAACTCTATAATAAGCTTAATCTATTAAACGGTAACTAATCAATTTGTTAAATGATTCAAATTATGCAAAAATGATGATCAACAGTGTTACGCGATATTTGTTCTTTGTATGAAAACCGCCTCAAATAATGTATATTGTTACATAAATAAAACAATTTTATTGTGATTATATTGTAGTTTACATTACAATTTCTCATCAGCATTCTTTCATATGCATGTTTTCCGACCACGCTCAAGGTAGGTATAGTTCAATATCAGTTAATTGTAATGAATCTACTATTACATAAATGTATGCAAAGTATAATAAATTGCTTTTTATATACAATTTTGCAATCAAATGCATAAGCCATAAAATAAAAAAGAACCTAATTCCTTATTATAAATAACTTCCTTAAAACAAAAAATAAATTACTAAGTGCGACTCCATAATACTCTATTCGGAGCAGTAAAGTCAATAATGCAAAAATTCGTAATGAAGTAAGTAAAATTTCGTGTCTGCTATTTTGTTTTATTTTTTATGTAAAAAGATCGAATTTGGATGTAAGGGTCTTTGTATATATTTTTAAATACACAAGTGATTATTTCAAGGTCTTATCTCTTTCTGTCGTTTTCGACGTAAGATCGTAAGTGAATGTCATAATAATCAAAACTTAGGATAGTTTTTCTCCATTTATAGTAAAGTCAGCCGATGCCATATTGTTATCTAGTGTATTGTTGATCGAAGCACTAAGTACATATTATTAATCAATCACATTTTTTCTTAATTAGATATTCAAATGAAGGTCTATAGTGTTTCAAGCGTCTCTAGTGTGACTACAACTAGAATCATACCGTAAGGTTTACATGGGCATATGTGACACATTGATAAAAAAAAATCGATTGTAAGTCCTTTTTGGACAATTTTAAATCTATCTAGCTAATACTTGTTAATTATAGCGATTACTTAATTTCAATTAATGTATTTGTTCTTCTTCTTCAATTATGAAAACCTTTGCTTCATTTAAATCTACCTTAATATAAATGTATACATCTAAAAAATAAAAAAAAAACAAAAACCCACCTGCGTAAAAAATAATAAATAAACAGAAAATCAACTGTAGAGGCCGGAACAAGATAAAAATTCAATAATTACATAAAGCCAGCGAAATAAATCGAAACAATGTCAAACATAGTACTGTATATATACATAGTACAAATATAAAAACGGTAGTCCTTCGAAATTTTATGCAACATCATACATAACATGCATTCGGAGGCATAAAATTGAATGATAAGTCAAATCATTCTCACTTGTTAGACATTGTTTCGATTTATTTCGCTGGCTATATGTAATTATTGAATTTTTATCTTGTTCCGGCCTTTTCAGTTGATTTTCTATTTATTTATTATTTTATGCGCAGGCGGGTTTTTTGTTTTTTTTAATTTTTATTTTATTTAAGTATGTCTTTTTAGTTAGACAAATTATGTAATCGATTCAATTAATTTAAAGACTTTCTGGTGGGCTGACGCCCAATCGCTCTCTAATGAGGGTAGGTCTAAGCCCCTGCAGTTGGGCATAATTATTATAATCGTAGACTGATGATGTATTATTTTTTTAGTATTACGGTAATGATAATCATGGTATACCTTTTTACAACACCCTTCCTTTGCAGTCGGGTAAAAATATCGATGTATTTTAGTTTCTTCTTCAACCCTCCAGTTTTATTTAAAACGATTGGAATCGGACGACTTGAAATCTATCTGTATTTTCTTCAAAAATAGTTTTATTTGATGCGACTAAAAAGTACGTATAAATGACTAAACCAATTATTATATTATAGTCATTTATAGGAGGCAGGGAGGCATTCATAAATTTTAATGTATTGGCAATGTAAACAGTCCCGAAAAACAAAACGAAAGGGAGTAAAAACCGGATGGGAGAAAAACGAATACCAGCCAAATGCCAAGCCAGGATTATGACTAATCTTACCCCGTGAATCAGCGCAATGATACATTAATAAAGAACAATGACCTAGCGATACTAGAGCGATTTCGTCAAACCTTCTGCAGAGAAAGCTATGCAATGTGCTCCGGCATGAATCAACTATCTAGCAGAATGGACCTCCTACAAATTTAACTAAAGAGTACTTCTGACCATACAGACAAACGCGAAAGTTTGAAAGTGTATCATATGTAGTGTATGCTACACTTTTAAACTGTCGCGTCCTACTAAGCCTAACTCTTTACTAAAGATATATTTTAGAATAGAATAGAAAATTTTGTATTAACATACACACTTAATTATAACAATTATACAATAATAAAGGAAAAAATATTAAAACAGATAGGCAGAAAAAAAAAACAGAAAATAAAATAGGCAGGAAGTGTGTGAAGTTAAAGGGCCCTGTCTCAGCATAAGCTGCTGTGTCATTCATGGATGTTCAGAATGACACAGAAGCGCTGTTATTCTGACAGGGCCTGAATATATATGGGTACAAGTGACAACCAAAAAAAAAGAAATCATTCTAGAATTCATAATTCTAGAATTTCCCAGTATAACTATTGCCCATTAGAACATGCTACTATATATATTACATATGTGGTGAAGTTGCAGAGCCAAATAGCGAGTTTAGTGACCACAATAATGACTTTTGCTTTCAACACATCACCACATTCTTAACAATGCACATAGCACGTGCCTGCCTATCTAAAAAACACTGTTTGTTCACGTTCACAATTTTATTTGCTTACGTCATTCCCCACGAGAGCACACCGAGCGTCGAGGCTTCAATACTACCTCAAAATAAGGAAACTGCAGAATGTAAGCTTCATACAAACGCGCTCGAGCAACGCACGCATAGACAACCTCTCACGGACGCGGAATATCGCAACAGCAGCGCTCGGACTGTCTCGAGAGTTCTGGGTGTCTATTGTGAGTTTTGTTTACTATCCGTATTCATTCGGTTACATTAACGAAAACGAAAATTAGTGTAGCATTGAAGCGCCTCCTGGCGGCATACGAGAAGACTTAACATTTTGCCATACAAATTCTCGTTTTCGTTAACGTGATCGAATGGCGAATGAAACTCACACTAGGCACTAGGTCTCTGTGGTCTCGAGCTGTTCCGAGACCCGTGTCCGTGCAAGGGGTCTATGTGTGCGTTGCTCGAGCGCGGTACGTGTTAAGCTTCCCTTCTGTAGTCTCCTTATTCTGTGGTACTACTGTTTTAAGTACTAGTGCGATGCCGTTCTAGGTCGATAACCCAAACTTTACTAGCGTAGCCTTTTTTGTACAAAGTGGACGGAATAGCAGTCCACTTCAAGAGAGTCACGGCTTTAGCGGCTATTTTGGATCCCACTAACTTTGGAGTGTCGCAGATATTTTATGCTTGTGTTAACTTGTGTGGCTCTAAGCTTAAAGTTCCATGTTTTTTATTTCTACTACTTTGGTTTTACTTATTGGACTTTAGCAAGCAGTTGTCATTATGAGCATTAACGATGTTTCCGACTGTTTGAAAGTAACTGTATGGCAAAAACGAGCCTAATTATTATGTAGCACATCTGAGATTTTAGTTTAGCGGCCGCCTTTGGCTACATTACAGTATTTAGTATTGACTAGTATTTTTGTGCGTTTTTGTAATACCAATGAATGCCAGGGGGACTAAATTACATCACATTAAACATTAACATTACAACAGGAATCTACGCTACATGAAGCTGTTTCCTCAAAGTATACAAAAAGAAACTTTAAATTATTGTGTTTGATGTCAAAAGTTCATAAGACAGTGATTATGGAGGCTGGCGGCACAGAATGTGTCAAGCGTCCAGCTATAATATTGCACAGTTTATGTGATACAAAGTGTACGCAGACCTAAAGGTCTGGGGAGGCACTTACCACATAAAATTTGCTTTTTATAGCCGTGGCTGACTGCGAGACTAACTTTGTAGAAAACAAATGTAATTTCCAGTGTTGCAAAATATTGGTATTTAGTTTCCTGTTCCTAGCAACACTATTCCATGGGTGTATGATTGTATAAAGACGAGAATCCAATAGTGTGAATTTGTGATATCTGCATAATTTTTTTTGCATTTTTTTTTTAGCAAAAGTAAATGTTCGTCAAAGTTATAGAAACGTTGGATTGGAGTTATGTATATTATCATTTGGAGCCACAACCTGTTTTTTATTACGTATTCACGAGTAGTGCTAGCAGGTAGATACTAAAAGTGTAATTCAAAATCATTGCATTTCAATCCATGTTTGCAGTTGTAAGATACAATAAAGTTTTAAATATGATAAGTGCTAATCGTCATTGGTACACACGTCTGCACATCAACCTACCACAAACTGTCAAATTTCCTTAATAGACTTTGAACTTTATACCTAAGTTATATGGTTGAAAATGTATTAAAGAAATTTTACAGTTTTAGATAGGTTGACGTGCAGGCGTCTGTAAGTACGTTTTCACGTAAAAAAATAAAATCCGATTTTGAACTTGATTTGACTTGATTTTGAAGAGAGAAAATATTCAACGTCTTTTATATTTCTACGCCGCGCTGACGTGTTGATACTTATTAACCTGTGGGACATAAACCACGCAATTATGTTTATAAGGCTATATATATAAATAATAAGCGTCATTAAGCTACAACCTTTGCTCGGCAATCCCGTTCGGCATCGCAAGGCTGAACTACAGATAACGGTACCACAACCAGTCTTCCTATAGATACATCGGAATTTATCGCCTGAGAAAAAGTTGCTATTGCACACGGATCGGCGAATTCCAATCAGAGAGCGAACGAAATAAAGTCGAAAATGGAGGACGCACATCGATATACAGTAATCCGCAAAAGGCAATACTGCTCTAGATCTAGATACAGTCTCTGGAGGAACACTGAACATAAGAAAGTGGGTATCTTCAGTAATGTAGTTAGAAAATCAAACGTCACTGTAACATAACAGAGGCGACTGTGTCTTTGATAAATTTATACCTATTTATTTTTATAAAACAAAAGAGATCCCTATAAAAGGCGGTGATTACAATCTCTTTGAACATAAACACATGAAAACAAGCTCAACAGTGTAAAAGAGGTTGCATTACATTTTCTTTTTAAAGTCTTATATCTACAAACATGCTCTGCTTCAAACGAAGGTGGCACGGAGGCGTCGCAAGCGTATACAACCTTATTTCATCGGACTCCGTTTGTCAATGGATCTTGGCACACACGAGTGTAAAAATAAAGCGGTAATAACAGAGAGAGGTTCGTTATCTCATCGCCGCGCCGCGCCAGACGGAACGCGTCTGAATGGGGCTATTCGTGCCAGCTAGAAGCATTTTGAGTATAGCCCCCTTAATTAACAGAAACGACGAGTGGTCTGAAAGCGTCTGAGTCACAATGCCTAGGCATCCTGCCCGTTCAGGATGTTATTGTAAGGACCGCTTTGGTGTTTCCACCTGGAAAATTGCACGGCGTAAACTTTTTGTCGCGTTCTGATATCGCGAGACGACGGCCGGCGGCGACAAGACGTGGAATTGTGGGGGAAACATTTTCGCTTATTATTTTCTTTCTCTTTGTACACAATGTTTTGTTTTAATAGTTGTGATTGCTATTTCATTTGTAGAGTCTTTGTTATTGCCAACTTTAAGTACTCATCTACTAATATGAGGTCAAACAATAGAGATTCCTTTTTAATTTGATTAGCAACTACTTTAAAAAAGATAGTGTGTAATAAAAGAGTATTAATATTTTATTACGAAAGGAATATTTCGAAAGCAAGAAAATTTTATTTATTGTATCAATTGTATCGGACAACAAAGAATTTCACACTTGAGACAATATTTTAGGAGATATCTTTTACCAACAATGGCTTGGCGTCTTTTGTGTTATTCGCGTGAATCATAAAGGGGTCCTGCTGAATGGATATAGAGCGGGCGCCATACTTACACCTTGATATACCTTTGTATTGGACTAATACAACACGTTACTTAACAGTATGGGGTGGATTTTCTATGGGTTTTCGGTAAAGAATTAGGCAAACATAATCCGATATATTTCCTTGGGTGTCAGGTGAACGAGGCTTGTTATAAAATATTTTCGATTAACCCCCGAAATTGTATGTGGGTATTTCACTACTACACGTACATTATAATGTTATTATTTTTAGAACTAAAGCTTCGAGTATCAGCTTTAGTTGAGAAAATTTTGGTTTTTTCTGCTGTGTAAGGCTAAGAGCAAAAACCAGATTTTAACAAATGAATATATTACAGAAATTTCAATCTTTTGTTATCTTACCCTCTTACAAATAAACTAAGCTTGGAATAATTTATTATACCATTACGTAGAAACTTTAGAAAAGCCTTTTACTGCAAAAACAAACGCTCCTACCTCCTGTCTTTTACCACAGGAAAGAGGAAACGGGCCATCGAGGCCACAATCGACACGTTTACTGGATTCGATTTCAGCTTTTGTGTATGAGCTACCATTCAAAGCTTTGTCCAACCCTGAAAGGGAACAATGTGTGATGCGACCGGCTACGTTGACCCGTTGTGTGATGAATTCAGGAGTCACGGTGAGGTAGAACTCGATCACGTACATGTTTCCTATTACATATATTAGTTTTAAGTAGTTTTTTGTCTTACATACCTGTTTTCATTGAGATAATAAATTAATATTATATTCTAAAATAATCTCGTAAAATATCGTTTATTCATCTTCTATATTATCAACTTAATGAACAACTATCTGGATTTAATATTTCTTTATAAAATAATTGTTTCTGATCTAAGACATTGTTGAATAAAGTTTATTTCAAGCTCCGTCGCATCTCCTCACGTTCAATGAATACATTTTCGTCTCGTTACGTAACACTTATTTCGCTACAAATACTTGTCTTACACGATTCTTAGAATATATAATAAAACCATTATGAAGTGTATATTAAATAGTTCCATTTCACTATTCAAAATGTAGGTAGTAAAAAAAATAATGCTCTCTATACCGCTCAAGTACGATGAAGACATTTTAAAGATCATCAAAATTAACGCGAGAGGAAATGACGCGGCCCGGAAACTAGTAAAAAAAATAAAATTAATATTGACCGGAAACTTTTATTTTGTGAATTGCTTTTGCTTGAAACTCCATTTACGTACTAAGTATAAGTGCTATAACTAACTACTTTACGGCGCTACATACAACCGAATTTGGTGAAACGTGTGTTCAAATTCAAACCTCCAGACATGATTTGATTCAAAAAAATAATGACAATATTAAGTGAAAATTATAATAAGGTGCGTCATTATTATTTCATTCGTAAAATGTATTATGTAAGCTTTATATACCTTTACATAAATATGCTCTGCAGGGAACATAAAAGCAATTGTTGATGAAATACCTAAACAGGACTACAGTTACAGCGCAGCATTTCAATTAATTTGGTTCGTTTGAAAATTGTAAGGAATTCTTTCATAGTCGACGTGAAAATTTTATAACAATTTCAAATCTTTTTTGTAGAAGAAAGAAGGCATTCAAAAGATGAAATATTTTATGATATAAAATTAACTTGGTATTTCATAGAAATTGTACTGAGAATGCGAAACTAAATAACACAACTCCAGGGAAATTAAACTAATGGTAGGTACGTTAATTATAATAAAATAAGACTTCGCCATTCGTGCTATTCTAATGCGACACTGTGTTTGATAGGTCTCGGTGCCAAGTGGCAAAGCGCTTGCCCCGATGCGCGAAAATCCTGCGTTCAATTTTCGGGCATGGTGTGTTTCGGATTTCGATACATTTGTGATCACCAACCCGCATTTGGCAAGCGTGGTGATTAAGCCATTACCCATCATTTGTAGCTATGACTTGATATCAATGAACTTAACTGTGTTCGTTCACTTCCACGTCGAAACAGCAATAAATCGACGACGTGAAGTATGTATGTATGAAGTATGTATGGTATTGGACGACCCAAGAGCGCTTACAATTTACGAGTATGATACTGGTCAAAAACAATTCAGACGCCTTAAACCGCCTACTTATGTAGTATAACAATCTCGACTAATTGTACAATAATACAAAACAATTGGATATGCGATGATTTTAATACAACTAAATAGCTTAACTTTCAATATCTTCCGGAATTAAAAAAAAAACGATTCTTTGTTCTTTCTTTTATTTAGACACCCGTAAACACAACAGTATCATTTTATCGGATTATAAGATCCTTTAGTAGTCATTGTTCGGTGAACAAATATCACAGGAATGATCGTTCGTTTTACGCGCGAAGTGGAGCGTGCGAGCCGAGCGGCAACCTACCACCATACGACTTCCCGGGAGGCGCACCGGCCGAACGTACCTAAACTGCGGAGTGACAAACCCCTGGTAATACCAGACTTAGACTAGAGCGTAACTCCATTCTGTTCTACAATTACTTTTAATATTAGTTCATCTCGCCGACATGCACGTTAGAGTAATTTTTAATTATCAATCGAAATTTGAAAACTCTCGAGTAAACTCTTGAGTTTTGCCAAGCCCTTGCAGAATCACACTAATGGGTGCCTAATGCCGAATTTATTTCATCATTCGACCACGATGCCTAAAACAGGAATCTGCTTAGCATTGAAGCAGTGCCTTCTGATGACAAACGAGGACAACTCAAATTTTGCGATACAAATTCTCATTTTGGTTAGTGATCGAATGGAGAATAACTAAACCAGTTCTAGGTTCTACGGAGTGTTTGAGTGAATTAAACAAAGGTGTCCACCCTTGCTGCACTATCAACTGTGCGAGTGACTCTCTCGAGCCCGGCCCTCGAGTTCGAGAGGGTCGGCGTACAATAATTCGACCTGTTATAAGAGCGGTGGGCGCAAGCACTCGCTAAGAACCCTCCTTGAAGAGGGTTGTTGGAGTTTCAATTTTCCGTGTGAGATGTTTGTCTGAGAATTAATTTTCTTCCTCATAATTTATGTCTTCAAAACATGCTTCTTTTACAACATTATTCATTCTTCCTATTATCCTTAAAGGAAAAACTACTTGGTAAGGTGCTCATTGATGTATATTTTTTGTGCCGTGCCAGAACTTGGTATTGTTACAAGTTAAGCTTTGAAATTGGGTTACTCACACATGACATAGTATTTGGGTTGTCTGTCACCCAATATGCTTAAGCAAGTTGGTCAAGCTCAATAATGCTTTTTGTCAAATCCGACAAAACTATGGCTTCGTATGGTAAAATGAAACTCAAGACTTAGGAGATTATAACACGAACGGATATCCACCTTTTGATATAATCTTCTATATTGTATACTGCAGTTAAACAAAAAATTATAAGTAAGAAAAAAAAGCGTCCTCTGCTTTTATTAAAGAATTTGTGTGACCTCTTCTCTAAGCAGTAGGATAATATAGATTCAAAAAAGTGTTTTTTTTTCATATAATACTTAACGTAGGTAACGATATCAGAACTGCGTTTGATTTCAGTATCACAACATCCAGGTACTCCAAAGCTGCTTTCCATGAAACCCTCGTACACATCTAGATATTAAAAATCAACAAATCACGCTTCATAAGCTATACACGTTCCGCAGTTCCAATACAGTAGGGCCATGGTAACCATACTTAGCAGAGACACATATATTAATTTCGGTTTTCACACACACATAAGTTATATCCGGGGAAGCTTGACAAATTGAAGTGGGGATTATCCGAGCGGTGGGTCCGCGGAATTAAGGTTTCATGTGTGGAATAACCTCGGCGGCTTTGTTCAACTTTACTCTTGTGATTTTCACGGGATTGTCACACTTTTTATTAGGAATTTGCGAGGCTTTCTGCGTTTGCAATCTTTTTTGTATTAATAAAAACCTCATTCGTGAAGCTTTCTGAAAATGTTTTTGGTGTACATACGATTTTGTATAGCAAATTAAGATTAAGAATATAAACGTGGATATGAATTGTGCATAGCACATGGAATAATATGCGTGTTTTTTTATGTGTTATCTCCGTTGTCTCATACTACATACATACATACTAACTGTATTTTATGCTTTTAGGCAAATGGGTAGGCCCATTTGCCTAAAAGCATAAAATACAGTTAACCACGTGTGACCAAATTAAGATAGTGTGTTGAAAAATTAATTTAACTTAATAATTCATTTATATACAAAATTGACTTCAACACTGGCACTATCAGGTCAGTGTTAGCCAGAAGGTTACCTGGACCTTGCGCTCCTTGAATCGCCTGAGGAACTTTTTACCATTTAAGACAAAGGTTATGCTTGCGTAAACATTAATATTTCCTATGATCGACTATAGTGACGTGTGTTATTTCGATCTTAATGCTGACTTATTCGACAAACTCGACAGATTGCTCAACAACATTGTTACGTTGTCGTTGCAATTTACTCTATGTTATATTTTTATGCTAGGCATATTGTAGCCTTCTTAATAGTTTTAAAAACTATCTGTCAAATTTATATGTACGGTTCTGAAAAAGAATATTTTTTAATGTCATGTCATTGTCATGGAATTTTATTAAATTATAATACGATCAGCCTCTCAAAATTCTTCAGTAATAACATTGTTTAGTAATAATAATTGCAGTTATTATAGTTTAAAATGTAATTGTGAAAAACCTGTATCTATGAACGGGTTTTTCTGCTTATTTATAAAATTTTCCCTGATTAAATATTTGCCTGTGGATCTCCTCACCAGGCTACAACACTATAAGGTTCATCTATAACCTCAAAAAATATGACCACATCTCGCAATATAGGTCCGACCTAAAACGGCTGCCCATTCGCCAGCGGAGGCGTGTACGAGCCCTGACGACACTATTTTCACTACTTAATTCTCCAAATGCTCCCTCTTATCTCACTTCTCATTTTCAATACCTTTGCTCCTCTCATAGTAGGATTCTCCGATCTACAGTTAATAATCTTCTTCTCAGTCCTTTCCATAAATCTGGCTTTGTACACTCCACCTATACTCAGTCCATTCTCCTATGGAATGAGCTACCTCTTGAAGTCAGGATGGCTACGAGTCGTGACGGTTTTAAAAAGAAAGCCCGTATGCACTTTTTTGATAAAACCTTGGAAGAATCATCTCAGTAACGTCCGTAATACGTAATAACGTAATTTAAAAATTATGTGTTATACGTTTATTTTTGTACTATATTTGTAAAAATGGTTTATGTAATATTATACATTATATTTGTTTATTATTATTTTGGTTATTAAATAAGTATATTTATGTAAATTGTATATACATAGGTGTATATTTTTATTTCTGAAATTGTTGTCTTCACCCAATTGCACCTACCATGTTATTTCTGTACCACCCTATGGTTGACTGGTAGAGAATGCCTCAGGCATTAAGTCCGCCATGTAATATATGTTGCAAAAGTTTTAAATAAATAAATAACACTATACTACAATTTCGAAAGATATAGTCCGCTTATTTTGCGTAAAATGGAACGCACACAATGAAAAATTTTTATAAAATTTTTATACACCCAAAACTCGGTATCCCTTTAACACTACAAAGAGGTGAATCCTAGTAAACCTCTAGTGTTGTAAAAGTCTATATTCTGAGTTAACCAAGAGCCATGAGGAGGAGGCCGTTTGCATGTTCTGACTGCTAAGTAGTAAAAAAAAATTGAATAAACGTTAGTTAATCCGTTTTAAGTTTTTCATTTTAAAACAGTAATTCAAACGTGACCTCTCTATTCTCTCTATTAGACCTCACTAGTTACAAGTAAGACAAAAAAACTCTACTAAAACATGTCCACATGTTGAGTGATGGCTGCCATTTGCGTCGCGGATTTAGATATTTCACCGACTTTATCCCAAAGCCCACGCGGTAATAGATGACTTGGCCACGCCACGACAGACGATTTTTTTACCATCTTTTCCTTACGAAAAATTGTCAATCCGATATAAATGTTAGGCGCGTGCACGCATTCAACCCGGTGAAAGTATCAAGATGTAGCGGTCGCAGTACATTTTTATGGTTAAAAAAAGATGTGTATTTTATTACCGGACTAGATAGGTACGTGACGAAAATGATGGTGTGATAATAAAAACGATTGCTCGAAGAGAACTGTGTGAAATAAAAAGTATGTAGTGTAAAAATAAAAATAAAATTGAACTCTTTTATTTTCTTTAAAAAAAACTAAACTGTAACCAAGCAAGTAATTTTTTTTATCCATTTCTTAATTAGTTAATCATCAATAAAACATATTATTTTTAGTTTTATTTAGAGTGCGACTATTATTAAAAGTCAGCTAGCTATAAATTCGGAGATTTTTAAGATGTTTCTTTTCACGCTTTTCTGAGTAGAAAGCTTTGTGAGAAATACCTAGTGCGCTATCACACATACGCATAACACATTTGAAGGATTGGCCACATATGAACATAATATTACAGAGACATATCATCATAACATATCGTTATTTATTTGTCTTGAATTAACTATTACCAAACCAGATTTCAATTTAATATCGCTTACGCGTGTGGCTTATTAATACAAATTATAGACGAGCCGTCGTTTGTAGAGCGAACATCTAGGGTCTCGCAGGAAATGAAACGGGCTCGAGGACGCCTAATGTTGATAGCTTCCGCAATATTGTGAACCTCAACGAGCACCTGAATTACGGCATATATGAGAATAGAATCAGTAGTGCCAGTAATTTTCGGTATGAATAGGTTCCTAATGATAAAGATCTTACATTTCATACGCTTACGTATAGATGGATTGACCGCACGCTCCGGAGGCTTACCGATCAAATCCCTAAACAGAGTCTGAATGGAATCCTCAGTGCAAAAACGTGGTCGTTCCTGGTAAACCTGGCGTAGCTCCCAACAGGTAGAGATGAAGAGCATATGGAAAACGTGAAACGGGATGAAGCGAGACGCTTAAGACCAATCACAATAGAAATATACAGTGGACGCCCTTTGCCCCGTCTAAGGGACTTAGTCAAGAATGTATTAATTATGTCAAGTCATTATTAAAATGCAATGTTCTGTTACTTATTTTGCAATGAGTGCCATTTGAAAATGAAGGGAAGGGATGATGATGAAGATGACAATGATGTATTAGAAACTCGAGATGTGTCTCGACATTCCCGAATTCACCCGCTACTGGCTACAAGCGTTCTTTTGCGCTCGCGGCATTTTCCGTGGTCCGTAGCAATCTTATCGAGCTTCGGCACTGACATGACATTGACTTCAGAACAATGACTAATAACTTTAGTTATTGTTCTGAACTAGAAACTAATACATAACATTAAAAAGCCGTAATTTACATTTTTTTTATGGGCATAGATTATATTGGATTCATTATAATTATAATGAGTATTCAGCACAGTAGGATTACTGAAGCATAATATTACGAATTTCAAAATACCAACGCTTGTAATTACGAATGCTTTAATAACCATAATTCAAAATAATTCAGAGATCAGTTTACATAAATACATGATTCAAACATTCGAGGAATATTGACAAATGCCATTAAATCAAATATCATTCAGTACTGGCCTTTTGCGGCCATTTAAAACTTTGAGGTATTTAAACTTTGTTATCATGATTGGCAGTTGTATTGAACATAACAGTAAGTTTAAACTTCAATCTCCGAATAATTATCTTATAGTTTATGAAATGGTTTGTTTCGGGTGTAAGAAACTTTATTCTCCTAAAAAAAAGTTCACTATACGAGATTAATTTGCCTTCTGATGAACCATTCATTTGAGCATTTTTGACTCATTAATCAAAAATCAAAAAGTCTTACGTACACAACCCATAATTTTGTTTTCAGATAAAATATGAATGAATAACATAAACAATAATTAGAATACTGAGGGGACTATCGTCAGAGCATAAAAGCAAAACATAAGTCTTGGTCACCCATCCAAAGGCACAATGCAAAAGATATAAGTCAACTCATCACGCTGCGCCAGTCAATTTCTTTACTTGAGGCATGAGCTTGTTATTATTCATATTTATTCCTACACAAGTATGAAAAATTATAACAATAATGATACATCCCCCAGGGCGACTATTTAGGCCCGCCACTTTATAAAATGCATGTTCAGCAACATTTAGTTTGGAACGAAATACGACGCACGCGAGTATTTGATACAAAAAAACCCCACGTTATATTTCGATAACTACTGTATTGAAAGCGGGGGAAGGTTCAAAATTGTGTGCGCTAAACAAGGGGGTAATTTTCAAAGTAATTTGGTTTAATATAAGTCTCGGAGGCCGGTTGCTCGATTTTACCTGCACGCGTTTGTCCTTGGCTTTTTCAGTAAACATCTCGTTTCGAACCAGTTTCCTGATGATATACTTTTTGGTTTGGCTTTAGACCGGTTGGATCATTGGATGTGGAAGCTGTCATAATATTAGTATCAACTTGCGATTATCAGTTATCTATCACTATGATTTAACGTTTATTTTTTAATAATATTCGTTTTATGTATAGCTTCATCGTTATATTTCATCATCATACTAAACAGTAGTGTTTTAACAGTAAAATACGATGCTTATATTCCAGACAAGTGTTAATAAACTAACCAGACTGCCTCCATAAACCCGTGCAACCAGTTTAACCGGAAATGCGTCACAGTCGGAACAAGCCGCGATGGCGACGTATCCGGGGCGATTTTTTTTAATCTGGTTAAGTTGAATGTGACGTATCTGAGAAGGCTCTGTGGTTAGGATTAAATCTGTTGGAAGAGTTTCCTTTTTTTTTAAATATTTACGGGTAAGCACAGTGCCTTGATCTCACCTGGTGTTAAGTGATGATAAGGCCAATGATGGAAGCGCACTTCACCCGGGATCCTCAACTAGTGAGGTACTGGCTATCTTATCTCTAGCTGCCGGAACACAACAATGCTACAAACATTGATGTTATGGCGACATATTTAGATAAGATGGTGGTAGCTAGCCTGGCGGACAAATAAGCCCTTCCACTAACCAAACCGAGTACACAAACATGTACCCCCCGCTGGGAATCGAACCCAGGACCTCTGGGTCTAAACTTCCTTTTCCAATTAAGGCTTTTACCGATAAGTCAAATATGTGCATCACGACTTTAATTAGGGAATGTATGTAGCATGTTGTACATAAATAAATTATATACTTCGGCTAAAATAAATCATCCAACTTTACTAGAAATAAATGTTGTTATTGATATAATAACTTGATGTAATGATAATGATGAAAACAGTGAAACTAAAAACTTATTTGTTGTTTTTTTGTAAGAAAAATTAACACTTCCTAAAGCCTTCCTAAGCGTGGTAAGCTAACCTCCAATGGTGAAAGGAAACCAAAACCTACTGGAACCAACTCTTATAACTTCTTCGCAGACTCCGATATGTATCCTTTAAAACCAATAAGCAAGCAGTACTCTCCGAAGTGAATGAGGTTTGACAATTCGGCATCTGATATCTCAGAGCAATAACTAAAGTTCATCATCATCAGCTCATTTTTATGTTCCCACTGCTGGGGCACGAGCCTTCGCTATGGATGGATAGAGAGAACGGGCCATAAACCGCCACGCGCGGGCCCAGTTCGAATTAGTGGTTGTTAACGACTGCTAATGCAGCCGGGACGAACGGCTTTACGTGACTTCCGAAGCACAGAGGAGCTTGAAATGAAACATTTTTGGTCACCCATCCGATGACCGGCCTTTGCGAAAGTTGCTGAACCTCAGCAGACCGGGCGCGTTAACCACTGCGCCATCGAGCTCTTCTAACTTAGATAACTAAAGTTACTGATACAAGTATTGCTGATGAGTCACCCATTCTTTCTATTCAGGTTCATAAAAAGAAAAGGTTGTATCTTCCAAGGTAGTAATGGCTGTTTACGATTAACGATTCCATTCGATCGTACCGTTGGCCGTGTTGTAAATCGAGTCGGTCATTCTGTAGCACGCGCAATTTGGATCGCAAATGGTCGTGCCATAGGTGATTTTGTAAGCTAACGCGATGTAGGGCTGCCTAAAGGTGGCGACTGACTGACTGACTAAATTTTCCCGTAACGTAACATAATTATGGTTAACTTTACCTATATATTTAAGAAAATTTTGTTTCGAACAAAATTAAATTCGAAAATTCCACAAGCTTGATTCGGACCCGCACTTCGTGACATACCGGGTCAGGTGCACTACCAACTATGCTATCGTGGCTCTGTCCAATCCGCCGAGAAATATCTCACCACAGGAGCCTTATTCGATGTCGGCAACATGGGGTGCGGGATTTTCGGGCGAAATTTTCAAATTGTAACGTAACATGATCGATCAAGCATTCAATCATCATCACGAGTGGAACCGACCACCCGCCCGGATAGCGGTCAGTCAGTCAGTTACGGTTACATTAGGATGATACGCTTCGGTCAGTCGCCACCATTAATTAACCGTTACATTGGACTTCAACGTTCTCGGAGAATTGCAACAGGAGATTCCTGCATATCTATTATAAGATTTAAATCGTTAATTGTATTAAAAACTACTGTAACATTAAGCAGGACATGAATGTATGAATGACATTATTAATTGAACAGAAGGCCAGGTCAAGAGTACCCTAAACCGAAGAGCATGTATGAAGGGAATAATGAAAGTGGACGAAGCGAAACAAGTATGTAAGGATCGTAGCAAGTGGAAAGAAGTGGTCTCTGCCTACCCCTACGGGAAAGAGGCGTGATTATATGTATGTATGTATGTAAAATAGAAAGTGACATATCACAATACAAAACGATACAATACAATTTTGAGTGCGGCACTAAAACGTGTCCACTTAGCATGATGTCAGGTCACCTAATAGGTAACCCTGACGCTGGTCTTCCGCGAACACCTTAATGTTAGAACATAGCAGTATACACCATAGTAAAGCATAAGGACAATACAAGAAATAGTGCAAACTAATATGATTCTTAACAAAATAGTGTTACTTATAGGGATATTGTTTCGAAAATGTTAAGCAACTTCTAATAATCAAAGTGTGGCTAAAAAGCAGCCCCCGACCGCCTAACTCTATCGCCATCGCGGTCTATAGTTTATGGCGTCATCTTGTCATTTCAAAAGCGATATGAAAGCAATATGAATGCAATATCGAAAGCTATAGCCTATAGCTTACGATATTGCTTTTATATCGCTTTCGAAATGACAAGATGACGCCATAAACTTTAAAGCGCGATAGCCAGAGCGATGGCGATAGAGTTAGCCGGTAGGCCCCCTGGTAAAGTAAAATTACATCGCCTAGATTGCGAAAGCTCGTCAGTTATAACTAACTAAGGGAGTTGCTTTTATCAAGACAGTGTAGTATAGTAATATTTGATAATAAATATTAGTACATAATAAACGCAAACAATACTTCCAAACTTTATAGAACGATTTAAAAAATTGTTCTAAAAAAATGTTACTTACAAGAATTAACCGTTTATTTTTTACTGAAGGTAACACCTTGCGCGTATTAGCAAGAAGCAACCCTGTCAGCATAGTTATGGGCAATACAGAACAGTAGGCAGTCAAAGGTCGTCGGCGACCAACGGCTGCGGGTCCGTTACCCGAGCCATAGACTAAACTAGACGTGCACGGCCATAATGTAGGCTCCAGTGTGGATCCGGTGCTAATTTGGTTAATATAGCTGTTCGAAGCTAATTAGTTTGTTTTGACCACAGCCCGAAATGGGGAGGAAAAGTAATTAGCCTATTCTGTCCCACTTTGTCGTGTCCAGCTTAATTAGACTTACAGTATTTTTTGCTTTAACATTTGTTGTGTTTGCTATCAAGTATATGAAACTAAAACACTGTAACGCAAATTACAAAAACACAATGTTGAAAAAATTTCCACGAGCAGGATTTGAACCTGCACCCTTCTGACATACCGGGTCAGGTGCTCTTCCAATTGAGCTATCGTGGTTCTAACCAGCCCGCCGAAATTATTCAACACTATTTACTTTTTACTTTGAAAGCCAAAGGCACCCATTCAAATTTTTTCAACATTGTGTTTTTGTAATTTGTTTCGCAACAAAATTTGTGTTAAAATTATATAAACAAAACAAAAACATTTTACTGTAACGCAAATTACAGTGTTTCGACTTGCCACGATAGCAACAGCCTCTATCATTGAAATCAAGTCATCGTGGCAACTGATGGGTATTAGCTTAATCACCACGATTGTCAACTGGGGTTAGATTGGACAAACTCAGACAACGCACCGGAAAATCCGAAACACATTATGCCCCACCTGGGAAATTAGCCCTGTACCTCCAGATATCGAGCCAAGCGCATTGCCACTAGGCCACCGGGGCGGACTCAAACTTGGATTACGACTATTTGAAAATGCTGGAGTGGAACATTAGCATTACTTTCTGATGAAGTTTCATCGCCATTATGTCTTTAGTCTTCAACTTAATTAATGTCCTTTAAAAGCTTGCTGTCTTTCTTTATCATTAATCTCAAAAAAGTTGTAGCATCGTCAATTTTGAAGCAGCAGTTCTAAAATAAGTACAATGGAAAGTTCAAATTATTCTCCTATACTCATAAATATATTCCTATATTATGATACTAATTAAATTGTAAAATGTTAACAACTCTACGTTATATGATAATTATTCACCCAAAAACATTTTGCAATTCATAAAGACACTTATATGAGCAACATTTTAAATACATATAGGTTATATACTTATTCAATATTATAAAAAAAAACGTTTGGTGGATTTCCCCAAAGTGGCCTTTTTAGGCTCACGTAATACGAACATTAAGTTTTCAGAAAACACATAACACAATAGTTGCCTGAAATAAAACGGTTCGACTAAGGAAAATTTTTAGTACAAAAATATGAATGCAAGTCAATACCGTCCAAGCTCTGAGTGCCTAAACATCAGGGCGATGCTGGAAGTGGGCGCACGTACAGCCTTCTAAGTGATAGAGAACCCAAACACGACAACGGTGAAATGTGTTACATGCACTGACGCCTAAACATAACAGCCACAACCCTCCAACAAGAGCGTCCAAACAGCTAGATCCTGCCACGTTCCCTATTCATTACACACACTGAACTGAAAAACGGGAATTCGGAGGTCTGAATAAAACGGCGGCGAGTGCGGGCGTTTATGTCAGAATTGGTCTGAGAGCTTCATCCTCAAATTGCCTCTATAATTAAGTAGCTTAGTAAATGTACCGTTTACTTAAAGCCTCTGGCTATGAATAGATCGAGACGATTTTGGATGCTTTTGGATGTACGAGTATTTTTGATATTCAACGCAGCTATTAAGATTAAGATAACATGCGTTATTTTTTGCAAAAGATCTGTTCAAAAATTACAATTTAAATTTCAATTTGGCTTGCTCTTTCGATGATTGTTAATTGTAGGTAATGATTTGTTTAATATGATCCCTTACAGCGTCGAACGACCGGCCACTGGTCGCTAACAATTCATTTAACCATTGTTATACGTTATTGACAGTTTAGCGGGTATATTCTTTATCTCTGAAATCATCTGTTAAATCTACATGATCTGGTTCCGATGAGTCTCATAACTTAGATTTAGTATTACTATGATTCATTGTCTAAATATGTTTATTTCAGTTCACGTATTGTTCATGTAAACAACTAATAATCGCAGTAAAGATGCAACCAGGTAGCGTTTAATTTTTTGCTTAATTTTTTGACACCAAATATTTTCAAAAGGCTGCCCCGGTGGAAAGCAGCTTCGTTCTCGTACGACGAATGGTATTTCTAATATTCGGTAGCAAGCAGTTCTCGAATCTGTTCAGAAATGTCAGGGATCGTACCGTACGTAACTCGGACCCAATCGTTCGGAATGCCTCGCTTTTGCATTCGGAACCCTTAAAAAGTCCCAACAGGCGAGCTTCCAGCCGAGTCTATTGTTAGCTCTGGCTGTTTCACCATATTTTTTAAACTCTTTCGGTGTTCAATATTGGACTTGTTTAAGTCGAGGAAGGAAAAGAAAGTTAAGAGAGTTTATCCTTGCCCGTATGAGAGATCTCAAGTAATGTGTAAAGGCCGTCCAATTGATTGCTGATCGGCGGATATAACGGGCAGAGTATGGGAATGTTCTAGCATTGCAATCTTCCAAGGTGCGGATGCAAACGATAACCTAAGTCAGCTGTATCTGCCAAGTTTTTGAGACTACATTTATCAAAATGTACATTTGTTTTAATTTCGCGTTTTCTATTTTCTTAGCACACAAAATGTTATGCAGTGATTATCCGTAAATGGAAGCTGAATATAGCTGTACCCAAATATAAAACCTATGTAGGTGCCTGTCTACTGCGGCGGCGACGAACTTATTATTTTATAGATCGTAAACTCTGGGTAATGGCGGGTGTACGAATTGAACAATGATTCACCGGAGTCAACAAACATAGCAATTTGCATTTAACGAACATTGTCGCCGCTTTTACACGAAAATTCATGAACAAACATTCATTCAAAATGGGTAATTGTTGTTACAGTTCTGTTTATCTAAATTATGTTTTGACCGTTCTATTCCAGTTTTCTATTCCATATAAGTAATTTGAAAATAAACTAAGTCCTAAAGCCGTCTAGCGCTGTAACTCATAAAATAAACATTATTGGCATTCAACATTCTTCAGATGCCAGTTCCTATTCATGCAATAGTCGTGTTTTACGTCACATTTTCGTTATCTTCAACACGTTGACTGCCGCAAAACCAGACACAATAGAAAATTTATTGTTTGTCGACCACCACGACGATTAAAGACTTAATATATTTTGTAACCCTAATTATTAGTAATAGTTAACTATATGTATGCACTTTGACACCTGTTCAATGCTGACCCCGTCATGACTTAGCGTAGTTTTCGCGCATACCGCGCCTTCCTATTTGTATCGCTTACAAACCCTCCAAAACCATTTCATGCGTGGTGCCACGGGTTGCCCGTGGTACTATCGCAACGTAGATCTCCACCGTGATCTTGATCTTCCCACTATCAAAGACTTTGTCAAGGACGTTTCCATACGTTACTTTGATAACGCCCCCCACCACCCTTACCCGCTTGTTGTGGCGCCAACTATAATATTGGAAGCCTTCCACCAACAAAACGGTTCATATCTAGGCGTTTAGGACGCCTAGATCCTACACGTCCTAGATGACCCCGACGATCCCATAACAGTTGCGAACGCCACCCCCCCCCCCCCGCCCCCCCGCTAGATCCATCCTCTAAATGACACCACACATTTACAGATTACATTAAAGATGCACACCAGTTTATACAGACATGTACCTGGGCGCTTCTCTCCTCATCCACGGCCCGGTCAACCCAAGCCGAGGTCCGTGCCTTTAGAGGCGCCCTCGGGTTGCTCCGCTCCCCGATCCGATCCGAACCCTTCGGAGAATCTAGTAGGGCACGGGGACGCGCACTAGTGCGCGATGCCGTTCCCTCTAGAAAACCTCCGAAGGTGATTCGTTTCACACGGCTTGAGGGACCCTTTACGTTCCTCGCCGCCCCCAAAAAAGCCCGGTGAAGCTGAAAATGCCGTAGAGGCAATCAGCAATCTCGCTTAAAAAAAAAATCAATGCTGACGTTAAGACTCCTGGCATTATAGACAAACCTCAGTGGTGTTATTAATGCTGTTATAACAAGTATTAATGTTGTTATTTTAGATCAAGATAAAGGAATAAATAAACATATTTAATATAATGATGTATTAAATATGATTAGCGTTAATATAAGGGGTTAAAGTATGATATTGCCGGTTTCTTCTTTCTTTAAATTTCTTTCTTTTTGTATGCATAACTGTCCAATCCCACTTTATAATTAAAAAGTTTAATTCCGATAATACTATAATACTAATAATTCCATAAAACCAGACACAGTAGAAATTCAATTGTTCTATGGCTCCATATGGAGTCACTGGGAGATGAAAGATTAATATCGGAATTCCGGATAGTGAGAATCAATATTGAAAACCAGTATCGGAACTGAATGATTTTTGAATACTAGTTATTCAAAAATTACTCGGATTTTCGAAGTATCTTTCCCGTCTGAGCTGATTAAAAAAACAATTGAAATTTGAAAAACGAATGTTGCACATTTTTTTAATGAAACATGTTATAGGCACATGTGAAAAAACTTTCATTCGAAAATCTCACACCATGAAGGTTTAATGTCAATTAAAGTATCTTTTACTATAAAACGGCAATATCATACTTTAACCCCTATTATTGTGATTGTGGAGACAATTGCAGCAGAATTACTCTTAATGTAATAATACTTTTGATCCCTTGAGTCAAGACAGCTCACAGAACGGACACTAATCTAAATAAAGTCCTATGAAATACTAGCACAGCAACAAATTTAGCCAATCATGCAGTCTTTAGCCAATTATTAGCATATCCTGCAATTATACTGTTTGGTCCGCATCTACTGGCATGAGAATAGTGTTGTATTGTCAACTTTTGTATGTCTTTGTTATGAACTGGAATACTACGATTGTGTTTAACAGTCTTATTGTTATGTTTAATATTCAATATATAAAGCCGTTTTAACCAACATTTACTTACATAGTAAGTACATAATTTTTCTGAGGTATAACTTAAGCGTGTCCACAAGTCCTAAGTGCTTTAGTTCCTATCTGTGGTAGTATATACTCTAGTACTAACAGCAGAAGTATAAAGTAGACGACGTATAATGACCCAATAAACAAAGTGATATCAACTGGCAACATTAACAATTTAGAGTGTTTATTATTGTCGTAAGGCAACTTTGTTTCTTTGGTCGTGTTCTCATAGGTGTTTAGAAAAATTGGCTAGTTTATCAAATTAAATTAAATTTAAGATCTTCTGTGCGTATGTATGTCACTGAACTCCTTCTAAACGGCTGGACCGATTTGGATGAAATTTTTTGTGTGTGTTCAAGTGGATTCGAGAATGGTTTAGATTTACAATTGGACCCGGTAGGTGGCGTTGCTATAGGGGTCCATCATGGGATACGGGTGTTCTTAAGCGGACGAATGATTTGTTTGTTTTGTTGTCATGGAAACTGTCAAAGCGGTACGAAGTCCGCCGGTCAGCTAGTATGGATATAAAAAAACCACGTCTGAATCAGCAGCACCAAAACAACATGCAATACACATTCCTCCCATCTCCGTAGGCGAGTGGCTTGCACGCCGGACTTTGGGCGGCGCTAACACTGAGGTCCCGGGTTCGATTCCCGGTCGGGTCAATGTCGAAAACGAACTTTTCGATATTGTGACGGGTCTGGGTGGTTGTGGTACCGTCGTTGTTTCTGATTTCCATGAAACGAATGCTTTAGCTACTTACCTTGGGATCAGAACAATGTACGTGATGTTGGCTAAATATATATATAAAATATAATATATATATAATATATTGGTCCTTCAAGCCGGATTAACTAGTGACATATAATCATTTCGTCACCAGCTCATTTTTATGTCCCCACTGCTGGGGCACGCGAGCCTTCCCTATGGTTGGATAGCAAAACCACCACGCGGGCCCAGTGCGGGTTGGTGGTTGGTCAAGGCAAAAGGACAGCATGTCATCTTACTCTCCTTAAGTGACTCTTGAAGATAAGTGCCTAATCTGCATATAATTGCGGCGAACGAACTCTATTCAGCCGGCTCCGGGATAAAATGCAAATACATTGAATAAAATCATTCATAATGCAACTTCTTTATAGGATTTTTTATCCGTAGGTACCCATATTTCATGCCTTATCTTAATTTCAGATTTTATTAAACTTTAAAATCGTAGTATTACGTTACAGATTGCAGATAGAAAATTGCGTTTTGAAAATAATCCGGTTTTGGCAGCGAGCTTACGAAAGTGCGGTGGATTTGGTATTCAGGTGTTTATTTGCGGGACAGGTTCGTTTTATTTATTTATTTGTTTAAGGACGGCTATTAAGAACATACTCTAAAACAATACATTGATACACTTCAAGACTTACAAGCTACAGTGGTGTCTTCTCTAAAAGCTGCGAATCTGTCCTCCACGACATGTATTATTAAGCAAAATTAACTAATTCTTTAACTTTTTAATTTACAAATGGGACTTTAGCACCTGGTCATCATTCCCTTGATGGTAAGTGGCAATATAGCCTTTACTAGGAATCTTTTTTTTTTTGTATGGTTTTACGGGTTCGGATGAAATCCATCAAGCCTATTCGTCCGTTCTATCTTCTGTAATACATAAATAAACAATATTTCCTTCCTATATGATGATGATGAATGATAATAGAAATGGGAAGTGAGAAATACGGTATACCCTCGAGTATCTCAGTAAAGATGTGGGGCTTTACTAAGTCCTCACGTATACTTCTTGAGAGAATTTGAAAAGTGACGTTGCACTATTTTGTTTCATTTGCCAACACTCATGCACACTCACGAACACTCAATGGTTAATAATCCACCATTATTTCACATTAATATTCGACATAACACAAATTTTAGAAAATGAAACAAAACCGCAGACATGACTCTTCACTTTCCCGCCAAGAATTCCTACAAGGAATCTGTAACTACTGTGGCACTATCGTATCTGTGTTTTACTGAATCGGCATCGAATACATTGCAATTGACGACCTTCGTAACCGAGTGGCTTGCACGCCGGAGTTTGGGCTGCGCTAAGTCTGAGGTCCCGTGTTCGATTCCCGGTCGGGTCAATGTCGACAACGACCTTTTCGTTATTGTGTCGGGTTGTAACGTCGTTGTTTCTGATTTTCATAAAACTAGTGATTTAGTTACTTACCTTGGGATTAGGATCAGAATAATGTATGTGATGTTGTCTAATATACAAATAAATATTGCCAGCCTGAAGGAAAGCAGCCACAACAGCTCAAGGAACCTTGCAACACAAAGTGCAACCCGTGCGGGTAACTACTAAATCACCCTGAAGTATCAGATCTCACCAGACGGCAAGGGCACCCCAGGTAGGTATGCATGTTCTAGTTTCACTGGATCTGATTGATACCTCCTAAACCGGAACACAGCAATGCAAAACAATGCTGTTTGGCAGCAGAACTAGGTATAAGAGTGGTTGCTATAAAGCCCTTTTTTTTTTGGAGAGAGATTGCTGATTGCCTCGGACGGCATTTTCAGCTTCACCGGGCTTGTTTGGGGGCGGCGAGGAACGTAAAGGGTCAAGCCGTGTGAAACGAATCACCTTCGGAAGTTTTCTAGAGGGAACGGCACCACGCACTAGAGCGTGTCCCCGTGCTATACTAGACTCTCCGAGGGGTTCGGATCGGATCGGGGAGCCAGATTCTGGACCAGAATCCTACTATAAGGCATAAACATTGGCATGAGTGTCTTCAATAAAATATAAAGTGTCGCTACAGTCAGTCGTCGCTACGACCTCTTCCTTTACAGTATTCAACTTCTCAGTTTCTCTCACTTACTATTTCGTCACGTTACCTACGTTATTCTAGACCAAGGAGGCGCGGCGGGCGGTCTCCAGATTTTAACGAAATGCACTTTTGAAATATGCAAACAACCCTTGCAGGATTTCAATCGCTGCCTTCAGTTGTTTTTCGTTCGACTCTAGACACGAGCTTCGAGTCCTATTTTTAATTTCTTCAATTAAGCATTTAATGAACGCGGAAAATATGAAAAGAAATTATTGGAACGCTGGGGCTGTGTTGAGAAATTCTTTCCTTTTTAAACATGTTGACGCAGAAACGGTGTTGGTACCTACCAAATAATATTTATATTCAATTTCGTAGATATTTAAAATGGCTGCCGGCGGCCAAAGACGGGCTAATCAATTTGCAATTTATTTTTGTTTTCTATAACATTGTGAGATTAATAACTTCATATCACTTTATAATCTTCCTAGGCCACCATATCGGTGTGTATCTGCTAAGCCAACATTTCTCTTAGATGTATCTACCTCACTGTACAGACGCCTGCTTATGTCAAATTTCTTCAATAAATAATGTTGCCTTAGTTCCGAATAAAGTTCTGTTGAGAAAATTTAACAGTTTGTGGTAGTCTGATGTGTAGGCGTGTGTCCATAAAGTTTTAAAAATCTTCTTTTGAGATGATATACCTAAAATGAGGTTTACAAAATATGCTCAGTGGCATGCAATTGGAGAACCTTATGTCCAGTATATAGTGGTCTAATAACATAGGTTGATGATGAACAGTAATGAAATAAAACTTCCCCATATATAAAATTAACTCACAATTTATCTGCAGCACAACTTTCCTCGCAACCTGCAACGAAACAAAGCGACAAGTCAAAAACAAAGTCCATTTAATTAAACAAGTACAATTGGGAGAAACAATTTTCATAATCGCACGACAGCAGCTTCAGCAGTTACAAAATTACCGTTTGCTCACTGAAAATTACGAACAAATGTTTTTATACCAAACAATTTTACAAGATTTACTAATTGAATTGAATTAATCAGAGCCACTTTCACGGAAAATGTCGCGTATTAATCATTTTGACTCGATAGTCTTGCCACTTATCCTGTTTTCCCAGAAACAAAGTTTACTATTGTAAAATAAGTATCATACCGAAACTGTTACAACAAAATATTCCGTTAAAAGTATTAAGTATGTTATTTCTTTTAAAGAAGAGTAAATTATTTACGAACAAATCAAATGATGTTGACCTACAACATAATACAATGGAGAGTATCAATTTCACAGTTTACAGTAATACCGCAATAAAAATTCCAGCGCGCCCTTGTAAAAAAAATATGACTTTGTATATGTGAGAAATTTAACTCTGTTTATGCCGCGTGTCGTTTGTTTATGAGTGAAAAACAGAATAAGCTTTTATGTCGAGAGCTTATATACATTTGATATCTTTTATTTTTTTTATTTATTTATTTATTTTAAAAGGCCTACCAACAGTTTTTGTATTAATACATTCACTATAATACATAAAATAGAAGTAACAACAGGTGAATACAAAAAACTAATTAAAGGTAGACACCACATGACAAGTAAAAAGAGTAGTAATTTATCTACTAACTAAATAATAAAGTGAAATTCTATCTAACTTTTTTAACTTAATAATAACAGTTTTTTCTTGGCCACATAAAATGTACGCTTAATGCTCCGTATGGAGTCATTAAATATATCTATACTATTACTGTGATCGTTTACTAATCTGCAAAGTCTAGGTATGGCAGAGTTAATTCCAAGAACGGAACGCGAAGTGGGGGCAGAGAGGTGTTATAGATTTTCTAGGAACACAGCGTGGAACTCTAAAATTTATGTTGCTAAGTAAATCAGGACAATCTATTTTGCTGTTAACTACACTCGGCGTCAAAAAAATCGCACCTCTTAGAAAATCACTTTCAAATGTCATTTACTCTTGATATGCACATGCAGTCGCATTAATTATGATTTTATTTACAAGGTTACTTAATTAACTTAATAAAAAACATTACTTTTCATTATCAAATAAAACCTAATGCAACAAATAAAGTGTCACAAAAATTCGATGCAAATTTTGCTACCCGTGAGAGTTGCTAGTTGCGCTTCCTTTGTAGGTATAAAACGGTCAACACGGGTTCAATGTGGGTCATTCGCTATTCAACCGTTGAAGAGGACACACGCACAGATTTTGATGGATACCACAGCTGATAAAGCCGCTCAAGTGGTTGCACTACTGCAATCAGGGGTGCGGCAGTGTGATGTCGCCCGGCAACTGAACCTGAGCCGTTATTCCGTTCGAAGAGTGTACCAGCGCTTCATAGAGACCGGTGGCTATATCCGCAGACACGGTTCGGGTAGACGTCGCTGCACTTCGGAAAGAGACGACCGGTTCGTTGTGTCGAACTCTTTGAGAAATCGTTTCTCCAACGCTGTTGAGTTGCAACAGCAGCTCCAGGCAGTTCGCAGACGCACCGTAAGCGTATCTACGGTTAGAAGAAGATTGAAGGAGAAGAAGATAGCGGCCCACAGAGCTGCTACGGGTCCAAAATTGACTGCAGCGCATCGGCGAGCCCGCTTGCAGTTTGCTCGTGACCACGTCGATTGGACCCTTGAGCAGTGGAGAGCTGTTCTCTTCTCAGACGAGACGCGAGTGTGTCTTTTCTGCAACGACCGACGGAGAAGAGTATACCGGAGGCAGGGTGAACGTTTCGCCCAAGCCTGCATCCAGGAGACGGTGGAATATGGTGGCGGATCCTGCATGTTCTGGGGCGGTATGTCTGCTGCCGGCAAAACCGACCTTGTCTGCGTCTCCCGGACTGGAGGTGCTCGCGGACAAGGGTCGCTGACTGCTCGCCGCTATGTCACTGAGGTCCTGGAAGTGCATGTGGTCCCCTTTGCCGAATCTTTTGGCGAGGGGTTCACATTAATGCACGACAACGCTCGCGCTCACACTGCAGGCATCGTGAGCGACTTCTTGCAGAGGTCCCAAATCTCTGTGATGCAGTGGCCAGCGCGAAGTCCGGATCTGAATCCTATAGAGCACCTCTGGGACCATCTTAAACGTAAGGTTCGATCTCGGGATCCAGCTCCTTCGACTCTACAGGAGCTCCAAGACGCGGTGATTGAAGAATGGGGGCTTATCCCTCAAGAAGAGCTCCTGAAGTTGGTGAGGTCCATGAGGGACCGTATGGAAGCCGTGATCAGGGCAAGGGGGGGTAACACTAGATTTTAAGTTAATTTTAAGACACTTTTTGTACATTTTTCTTTGTAAATTATCTGTTGTTAATTAGGACTTAATTAAGGATTTTTATTATTTTATTAATTTTAATGTTGTTTGTATAATTATAATTAAACAGAAAGTTAAATTTAATTGTTTTTTGATACTCCTTTTTGTTACCTTTCTAATGATACCCAACACTATCCTCTACATAAGGTTTAAGAATTTTTAAAGATGATTTTTAAAAGGTGCGATTTTTTTGACGCCGAGTGTATATTATAAATCAGTTTAATGTCAATAAAATCTAGTCTATCACTGATTGGAAACATATTAAAATGATTCAATCGTTCAAGATATGAACGCTTTTTTTTAGCTAACCCTAGGGAATAAGCCAAGTGCCACATAAACCTCTTCTGGATCCGCTCTATTCGAAGAATATGTACCGCATAATGTGGACGCCATAAACACTGGCATATTCTATTACACTTCGCACCAATATCAATATCTCTTTAATATGTCGAGGGCATTCGTCAAGAAAAATATATTTAACTCACAAATAACTAATACACGAAAATTGCAAAGAGGTCAATTGTAGGTAAAAACTAAAAGCATAGGAGAGATATCTAATATATAAAATTCTCGTGTCACGGTGTACGTTATTGAACTCAGTTTCAGAGAAACGGCTCGACCGATTTTCGTGAATCTTAGCGTGCATATCGGCTAGGGTGGAGAATCGGGGGAGAAATGTTAAGGGTGGTCCCACCCCTAATTTTTTTTTAGATTTTTGAAATTTTTCCAATACAAAATGATTTGTTTGTAGTGTTGTCATGGAAACTGTCAAAGCGGTACGAAGTCCGCCGGGTCAGCTAGTATAGTATAAGTTCTTTATCTAAGGTTGTTTAATGAAAGAACATTGTTTAATTTCTATAATATAGAGAGAGCGGCCCTTAGGTAAGGTAAAAATAGTCAAAGACCGATGAAGTAAGCGCAATGAGTCTAGAACCCTTTCATCATCATCATCATCAGCCTATACTAGTCCACTGCTGGACATAGGCCTCTTCAAGTGCACGCCACTGAGCACGATCCGCGGCTACTCTCATCCAGCTCTTGCCAGCCACCTTGCGAAGAATCAGAACCCTTTACCGCCGAGGAACTGTCTATCTTATTATTTATTCTTAAATGAGATGGTGGTAGCTAGCTAGGTGGACTTAGAACAAGCCCTTAACACCAACCAATCAGAGCAAGATGTGATTAAAACGTAATGGAAGGAATGATTCAAGATGCTTATATCATTAATGATACCATTCATGACCTACATTATTCACTTCAAAATGACTAGTTATCTGCAAATCATCTGCATTAACTTTAAAGAGCGAGCAAAACTTTAGAAAACTCATGGTTCTTAATATTTTCTTTTGTAATCTAAATGTATGTATCTAATATAGCGTTCACCGCCAAATAGGCTGTACGACAGCCCCCAAATTTAAAACAGACATTTCGGCACAGCAACAAAAGCAATTTGCAAAGTTTCCACGAGTACTCGGCGCCAACGCGCTCATGTCCAGAAATTAGTTCCCTTTATTTAAGTAAACTCGCGGAATTTACATAATAGCAGGCACCATTCGGCTGTAGGCCTTATGGCTAATGGAACTTACTGCGGCCGATTCTTAATTAACAGCGCACGTTAATTTTGGGGAAGCTCCTTAGGTACACACGCCTGCACATCAACCTACCACAAACTGTAAATTTTTTTCAATAGACTTTAAACTCTATACCGAAAGCCTAAGGTTGAAAATGTATTGAAGAAATTTGACAGATTTGGATAGGTTGATGTGGAGGCGCCTGTACTAGTGATGGGCCCGGCAACGTTGATGTACTTTGCGAACTGCACTAATTTTGCAAACGTTGGTCACTTTTAAACTATCACGGTCATCATGACTTACATTAGAGTAATTATTACTGGGAACAATGACAATTTCTTTTTTAATAAATCAGTTTAAACTTTATATTTTTTTTGTTAATTTTAAATATTATAAAATTGTAGAATGACTTATTAGTACATTTTAACTTAATTAATACTATTATCAATCATATAAAAGCTTCAGCATTAGTTAAAATAACCGACGATATTCATCGTGGTATGGAGAAACGCCAGCTTACTATATTGACATTATTAGATTTTAGTAATGCCTTTAACTCAGTAGATTTTGATATTCTCCTCGGTGTTTTACGTTCTCTTGGCATATCTCCTGCCGTGGTTGATTGGTTTCAAAGTTACCTGCTAGGGCGCCGGCAGCGCATACGTATTGAGGAATCTTTCTCGTCGTGGTGCAATATTAATGCTGGTGTCCCTCAGGGTGGCGTATTATCTCCTCTTCTTTTTTCAATCTTTATAAACTCTATTACACAACAGCTTTCGTGTTCCTATCACTTGTATGCTGATGATCTCCAAATTTACACACAAGCACCGTTATTAGACCTTTCTCGTGCTGTTGAGGTTACTAACAGGGATCTCGAGGTTATCTTGGACTGGAGCAAATCGTTTGGTCTCGATGTCAATCCAAGTAAGACCCAGACAATCATCATCGGTAGCTCCTATTTTGTTTCGAGGATCGATTTTGGACTTCTTCCTTCTGTTAACTTCGCCGGCACTAATATACCATACTCAAAGACAGTGAGAAACTTGGGTGTTGTTTTTGACCAGTGTCTCACTTGGCATTCGCAAGTTGATGCTGTTCGGAGAAGAGTCTTTGCTGCGTACAGTTCAATCAATCGTCTTCGTAACTTCTTACCGATTGGCACAAAGATCACTCTGGCGCAGACTCTTCTGCTGTCCATCATTGACTATGCTGATGTTTGCTACGCTGATCTTTCGGAGGAGCTTCTTAATAAACTGGAGCGTTTGCAGAATCTCTGTATTCGGTTTATTTATAACTTGAGGAAGTATGACCATGTCTCGATTTTTCGAGCTCGGCTTAAATGGCTGCCAATTCGCCGGCGTAGAGACTTACACATCCTTTCCTTTCTGTATACTGTCCTCTTTCTACCCACTTCACCTTCATATCTTCAAAATTGCTTCACCTTCCGTTCGACTTCCTCAAGCCATACCTTGCGGTCTGCGTTTAATCTAGCTCTTGTGACTCCCCTTCATTCCACTAATTTCGTTTCCTACTCGTTTTCTGTGCATGCTGTCCGGTTATGGAATGCTTTGCCTGAGCGCATCAGAAGTGCTCGCACGTTGGAGTCGTTTAAGGGTCAGGTTCGGAGTCATTTTTTAAATTTACCTTAGCTATGTTTATTTATTTATTTATTATTATTATTATTTTTATTTTTTTTAAATTTATATTGCATAAACTCTGTTTTATATATTTATTTCCTTTTTATCTGTAATTACTTTATTTGATATTATTATTATTATTATTTAGTTTATTTTTACTTGCACCCATTTTTATTTTGTTTATTTTATTATTTTTCGCCCAAGGTTGCCTGGAAGAGATTGCTTGTTAGCAATAAGGCCGCCTATTTTGTACTCTTTATTTATTTTTATTTTTTAAATTGACTGTATTGTTTTTCTTTTGTGTGCTATAAAGTTTATTATTATTATTATTATTAAAACTAATAAACGAATGAAAACACTAAACTAGAAGTGACTATTTTTAGCGTATTTGACCGTTTCTGACTGTCAGTCAAATTTAGCCACTTTGGTTATTGATTTGGTCACGATGCTGTACTTTGCTAACAGTACAGATTTTTTAAACGTAACGTAAATTAATATGGTCTCTAATATAAAAGTAATTATAACCGGGATTACTTTTTTTTGTGTCCACCACCCGGCCTTTGATCCAGAAGGTCGTCGCACACATAGGTACTTGGTTGGTGGTAGACCTTGTAGTCACCAACGTCCTATGTATAGTCGGGCACAAACCAAACATTGCATTATTGTGTTTCGACTGGTAATGAGCTCAATTATTATAGCATAAAAAGATTTAAAAAAAAAAAATTAAATATTTTTTATTTTCAAATACCCAATTCACATCAATTATAGAGATGACTTGATTTCAAATTATTTATTACTTTTACTCGTAATATAACTAGATGAGCACTTCATTATTGGTACACAAGGGCACCCCGCTAACTTCAGTTTCAGCCCTTCCTTACTAAGGCGGGACAGTGGCACAAAATTGGCAAGTTTATTATATACGAAGGACGCGGGCGGCAAGATTACAGGGGTGGCTTTCATAATCAAAGTTGCCGCTGAAATACGGCGGGCGGGCGGTTAGCTCGATGCGGTCCTGTATTTTCGTTGTCGAATATATGCTTTCTTAAGCGACGTTCCAAATACTGTTCTCTGTGACCAGTCCGTTTACGGAACGTTCCAAAGTAAACGCATACATAACCTAACACTCTATGGCACCCGGCTTTCTTGGTCCAAAGAAGTGAAATATCTAGGTTTAACGCTGGATAAGGAACTTACTTGGAAACAGCATGTGGACACAACCGTAGCCAAGGCTTACAGAGTCTTTGGCATGTGTCGGTCTACATATGGCAAGATGTGGGGACTCAACCCCAAGATCATTAGGTGGATCTACATGACGATGGTGAGACCGATCCTCACATATGGCAGCATCGTCTGGTGGCCCAGAACCAGGCTGAAGATCTGTAAGAATGCTCTTAGCAAACTTCAGAGAACAGCTTGTCTGGCAATCACTGGTGCCTTTCGAACCACTCCAACGGCAGCGCTGGAAGTCCTCACAGACCTTTCACCCCTGCACATTGTGATAGAGACAGAGGCAAAGAAAGCGTTACATAGACTAAAGGTGGCCGGACTATGGGACGAATCTAAACCTCTGACCAGACACACAAAATGGGATCCAAGTGATATTCCTGACAGGGTCATGGAAATGGGGTGCGATAAAATATCCCCCATATTCATGTTCGAAAAGAAATTCAAAGTTTATGTTCCAACCAGGGACGAATGGAAACGAGGGCCACCGTCTCCGGAGAAAGACAGCCTAATCTGGTATACTGACGGATCAAAAATGAAGTCGGGCACAGGGGCAGGCGTCTATAATAATGACTTCAAGCATAGTCAAAGCATGGGAAAATTTGCTACTGTTTACCAAGCAGAAACTTTCGCAATTCTCCTATGCGCAAAGCAGAATATAGAGTTAGCTATGGAAAAGCGAAATATATTCATCCTGAGTGACAGCCAGGCTGCGCTCAAGTCACTCATATCGCCCAGAATCGATTCTGGCCTTGTTCTAGAAACCACAAAAGCTCTAAACAAGCTAGGTAGACATAACAAGGTGCGATTGATCTGGGTCCCAGGCCATATGGGAATCCACGGTAACGAGATGGCGCATGCGCTTGCCAGGGAAGGCTCGGAGACCCAGCTCATTGGTCCTGAGCCGTTCGTGGCACTTGCACCAAGTACCATTAACAAGGCCTTTAAAGATTACATCGAAAACAGGCACGGCATCGAATGGAAGGAGCAGCCGGGTATGAAACACTCCAAATCCTTCCTTGGCGAAAACGCCTTAGGACGGAGTAAGTTCATATGCGGAGGCGGTAGACGGCAGGCCCGACTAACCATCGGTGCCTTGACAGGGCACTATGCCACAAAACAAATGCTTCATAGAATGCACCTTTCAACAAATAGTTTGTGTAGGGCGTGTGGAGAGAAAACGGAGTCGATGCAGCACCTACTGTGTGACTGCGACTCTCTGGCTAGGAAAAGAATGGGACTCCTGGGATCGGCCTATCCGAAACCGGAGGACTTCAGGCTCTTCGCTCTTAAAGACGTTGCCAAACTCATGGCCTCTATCTTTGCGGAGGAGGAAGAGTGAAAGGATGGGGTTGCACAAAAGATCCCGATGGGTCGAGGTGTTACTGCGAGAGGGAAACCTCGGCAGGCCCCACTAAGATAAGATAAGATAAACGCATACATTTGCGGGTTAAAGAAAAAAGAGTAACGTTAAGAATTCTGGTTATGTTATTTGTGTCATTGACTCATTATTAAGGTTGGCGTTTCCGGACATGCTTGAATTGATCATTCAGTCTAGCTTTATACTTGTGTCGAAAACTTTAATATTGTCCAATAAAAACACAAAATAAAATAAAAACAATTTAAAAATTATAATATCATTTATTTAGTTTAGGATACAAAAATTAACTCTTATTAATGTCATTATGCCATTGGTTCGTAAGTTTACACCTCGGAACAGCTTGTACTGAGAATAAACGGTAAGAAATTCAGCAATGATGATCGAGGTAAATATCAGCTTTAGTCAAAACTGTTTTAAATCCAAAATAATATAATAAAACATATACATTTCATTTTATTGAAATCATGTCATTTCAAACATTTTCTGTCTGGAATAAAAAAAACAACCTATATTAGACCACTGCTGGACATATGCCTCTCAAAGTGCACGCCACTAAGCACGCGGTTACCCTTATCCAGCTCTTATCTTCGGTCATGAATGGAATCAGGCAAAACTTTTTGCGGTTTTAATATTTTATAACTTTTTATTTTAAAATTGTTACATTTCTAACAAACAAATTTCTATTATTCCACCTCTAATAGAAAAGCTAATACATTAAAATGTGGCTCCCTAATACTAATCACCGATTCAAATTCATCTGCGGACACACAATTACTGGAACATCTGTGGTCACAGCTGGGGCTCGAACCCGGGCCCTCGCATCGGAGTAATGATCATCAAAAAACCGCCATTATTCATCCGTATTGTCCCTTATCACAGGCTATTAATCAATTGTTATAATGAAGAAGACAAATAAGTCCAGAATTTTCAGAAGTGATTAAAGCTCAAACAAAAGAAACAAACAAACATGACGAACAAACATAAATGCTTGGTTGTGTATTGAATGATAGTGTACATATTACCCTTATACTACATGTTCTCGATAAATTAAATGTTTAAAAAAACATATTTAAGGCTACAAGAGAATTGTAGCCTTAAAACGCTCCTCTGAAAGTGACTACGCTATCACCATCAGTAAGTCTACGGCGCAAAGTGATATGGATTGATACAATATGGGTTCGATCGGATATCGGTATCTTTGTACATTGCTTTATATTTAGAAAACAATCCTTATTTATAAAAAATAATTTAATTTTATCGTAGCGGTAGACGTTGTACTGAGAACAACCGACAAATAAACTCAGCAACGTCCCTTTTTCTCCTTTTTTATAGTGCTAGAATATTCTAGCGCTATAAAAGAAAACTACGTATATACGTATATGCCCTCCTTATACATAGAAGGAAACTTTCCATCAAAAATAACATATGAAAGATATAAAACTTTATTTTTGAGAATGTGTCAAGCTCTATAAGTTGACTTGTACCTTAGCCTGAGCACAAAATATCTAGTACTCAACACTATTTAAAAAAAGGGCTATTCACAATAACATTTTACAGCAACGACAGGCAGGTAGGCCGACCCGATCCGAACCCTTCTCCGATCCGATCCGAACCCTTCCCCGATCCGATCCGAACCCTTCGGAGAATCTAGTAGGGCACAGGGACGCGCACTAGATGCCGTTCCTTTTAGAAAACCTCCGAAGGTGATTCGTTTCACACGGCTTGAGGGACCCTTTACGTTTCTCGGCGCCCCCAAACAAGCCCGGTGAAGCTGAAAATGCCGTCTGAGGCAATCAGCAATCTCTCTCCAAAAAAAAAAAGGCAGGTAGGTTTACAGGATAATCGTTAGACCAAGAGCCTTCTCCACTAATTAGCCTGGTGGTTGAAAAGTGACTCCCGGGCTCATATTACTGCTTTTATAAAGTCATTGCGCCCGTAATCGTAGGGACGACTCAAAGAGGGACACACTGCCGGACAATTTCAGCTCGGTTTGATCCCTGCCGCTCATTTCCTTCACCGCACTACACGCAATTGACTATTTTTCCATCCTCACCATCTTGATGGATGGCGGTCTACTACTGTGCGTTTCTCACGTATTTTTTTACCACGAACTACAGTGCTGTGGAACCCGCTCTCGGCGGCGGTATTTTCGGACCATTACGACTTAGGGATCTTCAAGAAACGAACCTATTTCTTCCTTAAAGGCCGGCAGCGCATCTGCGGTTCCTCTGGTTTTGCGGGTGTCTATGGGCGGCGGTGATTGCTTCCCATCAGGTGACCCGCCTGCTCGTTTGCCTCCTACTAATATAATAAAAAACAATGCTAGGATGACGCACATAATAGATGTGCGTGGTGCGAGGAGTCTGGCTATAACTCGTTGCTTGCCATTCTTGATCCTGAGCCATCCCCATGGCAGAGAAAGGATGATTTAAATATATATATTTCCTACACTTACAGCAATTATCTAGCCCAAGAGAAGTTTCGTTAGGAAACTCGTTAAATGGTTAAGTGACCTCAGAGATGGCGACACCATGAAAACCGGTGATACAAACCACTCGAAGAAGGAGGTCGTCTATGATTTTTTAGTGGGTCTACCTCTCCTCCTCTCATCAAGCTTTAGTGGTTGAACGAAGGAAGAGGAGGAGAGTCCCACAAAAGCCGAGGTTGCCCCTAGCTCCGGTGTATACCTACGCAAAGAAAAAAATAAAAAATTGAAGTACTGGCCATAGGCAATACTTTCAGTTTTAAAGTGGAGCGAGTAAAAAATGGAAACAAAATTGCATTGTCGAAACTGTAGGCTTAGGTCACTATACCCAACTAGCCAACCAGCCGTCATTCTTTAGTAGGCCTGTCCAAGTGATAAATTAACAATAGCAAATAAACTTTATTGGCTATGAGTTTAAAATAACTTCTACTTTTTAACTGGAATTAGTAAATTCAAATTCAAATTCAAATTCAAATTCAAAATCATTTATTCAATTTAGGCTACAAGTAGCTCTTGTGAATGTCACTATGCCACCGGTTCGTAAGTCTACTAGTCTAGAAATAAGTAATGATCCTAAGGATCTCTATGAGTCTCTTTTTGCATTTTATTAGTTGTGCCTCTACTTACGTAAGTAGGTACCCAAACTTTTTTAACCAAGCAGGGTTTTCACGACTGCTTTCTTACGTTGAGATACATATGTACAGACGCCTGCACATCAACCTATCCAAAACTGTCAAATTTCTTCAATACATTTCAACAATATGCCTTAGGAAGTCTATTGAGGAAATTTGACAGTTTGTGGTAGGTTGATGTGCAGGCGTGTTTACGTGTACAGACGCCCATCAGGTTATCCAAAACTGTCAAAATTCTTCAATAAATGTTCAACCACATGCCAAACAAATAAAGTTCAAAGTCCATTGAGGAAATTTAACAGTTTGTGGTAGTCTGATGTGCAGGCGTGTGTACTTACTTCGATCTTTCAAACGCTTGCAGCTCGTGAAGGCGGTGTGTCCCAATTGTTATCATAACCTCCCAGACACAGTCTCCCTGCCATATTTCATGCAGTTTAGCATAACGAGGGCATCGGCGGTTTACGCAGTATCCCTTACAACGCGTAAGTACTTCTCAGTTGACAAAACAGAACAAGCTATGGGAAATGGCAGGCAGCAGTGAAATTCAGTCATCTATCCTATTACAAAGTGCAAGATCCTGAGGGATTCAAATGTTTTATTGGGATAAAAAGTATCCTATGTGTTAATTTAGGATATATTATACTTGTCTACTGAATTTAATAAAAATCCGATTAGCCGTTTCAAAATTAATGAAGCACAAACAAACAATCCTCTATACTAGCCAACTACATATAACATATAATTAATTAATGTTTATTAGTTTGTCCCGTATGCGTTCATCCAATTGCGATGAAGCTTTGGTGAGTTATTGTGCTCCCGTGAAGGGAACCGCTGGGAACCTTCTATTGCAACATCACGAATTAACACAAAATAAATGCAATGCTTCAACTTGTACATTGTAAAAATATAATAATTTGTACCGATCATATTCTACTAACGCCTCGGTGGCCGAGTGGCAGAGAGCTCGGCCCGATACCCGAAGGTCCCGGGTTCAATTCCTAGGTCAGGCAAAATGTATTTCGGAATTTTCGATGCATAGCCCGGGTTTGTGGTCACCATCCAACATTTGGCAAGCATGGTGATTAAGCCATTACCCATCGCTTGTAGCGATGGCTTGATTTCAATGGAGGCTTTCGCCCAGCAGTGGGATAGTTGTAGGCTGTTTACTATATTCCACAAGTTTCTTATAGGAAAAGTAAAATAGCCATTTTCAAGGGGTGTTACCCAACCAGGTGTTTCCATTTACCAAGGTATCAACGATCGAAACTCGGAAGGCGCCGCGTGTGCTGCTCAATTTGGCGGAGTGAATCGTTCAGCCGGACAGCGTACAGTCACCATCAAATAAATCGAAACAGACAAAATGGTCAAGAGGCCTTTACAAGTACATATTACTTTATTTGTGAATCACAGGTATGTAAATAAAAAGCGTTATAATACATCACGTTTAAGGAAAACAAGTTTGAGCGTGTAAGCTTAAGCCCTTAACTGTATCCAGTATCCTCTGCGAAAACGAGTTACTTTCGAACCAAGTGTTACATTGAATTGATTGAATGTAACAAAGCTCCTGTCCATAGAAGTTGTCTTCTACATGTTAACCTACAATATAAACACTTGGGACGCCTAAAACGCTTGTGACACCCATTTTAATAACTATAAAATATAGTAAAAAAAAAAATTAAATGCCCACCCGACCCAGCCACGAATCGAACCTGGGTCTTCCGCAATCCGGGCTGCACTGATTATTATGCTACCGGGAAGGCTGACGTAAGCACTGAATTTCTTCACTACTTAGATTTTGACTGCTTTTTAGCGGCTGTAGTGCCATCTATCTAACGTTTTGCAATAAACCGATTGGCTTTGCAGATTCATCTTTACAGATGAAATACAACTTTGATAACACAACGCTATAGTTAATTTAATTTTTATTCAGCTTAAGTGCAGCAATTAGCACTTAAATAACACACAACAATAAAAAACAAAATTTACCCATTTTAATGCATATGTTACTGTAAAAGCTCGAACTACGGCAAATTCTAAGATTTTCCAGTAAAACCTAAGATTTACCAATTCTTAATGGTAAATGTCCAAAAAGGTTTGCGATTCGAACTTTTACCACCACTCACTTGGTAAATCTTAGGAGTTACATTGAAGGCACGGTAAATGTTGAAAAAAAAAAAAAAAAAAAAAAAATTAGGTTAGGTTAGGTTGGGTTGGGTTGGGTTGGGTTAGGTTGGGTTAGGTTAGGTTAGGTTAGGTTTCCCCTGGGTCAAAAAAAAAAAAAAAAAAAAAAAAAAAAAAAAAAAAAAAAAGGTTAGGTTAGGTTAGGTTAGGTTAGGTTAGGTTAGGTTAGGTTAGGTTAGTATTCATAAAAACCAACATCTACCAGCTGGCAGTGGTAAATCTTAGCATATACTGAATTCGAATGGTAAAAGCCCGAAAAGATAATCCCATTTTCAGAAATACTTACATTTACCAACTCGGGTCGGTATATCCTAAGACTTACTCTAAAATCTTAGAATTTGCCGTGGTTCGGGCTTTTACAGTAACACATACATTACTAAATTACTATGCACCCTTAAATGCATAGATCCATAACGATTTATGCATAAGATCAAAGTCACACTTTTTTCAAAGTAGTTTTTTTAACCCCAGTTTACCGTACCCAGTGCTTACCGTTCGTGATCCCAAACCGTAACATGACACTGCCATGTACCAAGTCTTCTCTGCCATGATGGCAAAGAAGATTTAGCACTTAGGGTATTAGAAGGTATGCCTTCCCTTCCTTTGCAGAGATTTTCGTGGCTGGATGAGGAAAAGAGAGGAGACACACACACACGCACGCACGCACGCACGCACGCACGCACGCACGCACGCACGCACGCACGCACGCACGCACGCACGCACGCACGCACGCACGCACGCACGCACGCACGCACACACACACACACACACACACACACATTCTGATCACTTAAGGCGACACACTGAAAAAATGCACCAACTTTCGTCGAATAGTTTAAGACTTCATATAGCCTTCAACTATATAGTCTTAAACTATATAGGCTAAGGCCTCTTCCTCATCGTATCTGTACAGATTGTTTACCGAGCGCATGTAATCAAAAGGCCTCAATAAACAGTCTGTACAGATTCGGTGCAGAAGCGGTACTGAAACGAAAGCGCACCGATCCGGTGAGGCAGAGGCCTTACGAAACTGAAATGGTGATAAAGGTAAATTCATGTCTTTATGTAGAATTTGCTAGCTCAAATACACGATTGTATAACTTTGACTAGATCATAATTATTTTCGAAAATACCTCTAAAAATCACTATAGTTGAAATTACAACGAAATTACTATATTTATATGCTTGGAAACCACTCAAATACATTAATATTTTGATTTTTGATATCGAAAACTAATATTTTAAGAATCTGTTCATTTCTATGCTGCCTCAATCGCCGCGGGCACTACGTATTTTCGACCTTATGACAGCGCCTAGGATCAGTCGATTTTGTATGTTATCAAATCGAGGTATGTCGTCGAATAGATCAATGTGACGGTGACTGTACGTTGCCAACAAACTTGCGGCGCTTTCCCCCGCCGGCACCGGCGCCGTGTTATTATTACCATCTGTAGGTTGTTGTTCAAAACTTTATGTAGTATGAAACGAGTCTTCGGAAATATCATATTTACAGGAAGGGATTTCATAATTTTGATGACAGTATCGACAAATAGTAATTTTAAGAAAACGTTCCTGTTTATATTAGTTTTCCAACGTTTGCTTGGAGACTAGGTGGTAAGAATTGTTTTTTACTTTGGGTTTTTTTTCTAATTGGGATGGCGGAATACTTTAAGGGTTTCTCAAGCCGCCGAAACACCGTCAGAGGTGTTCTAGAGGCAATGGCTGTACGCACTAGTGCGTGTCCCCGTTCCCTATTAGATTTTCCGTGGGGTTCGGATCGGAACGGATACTTTGGGTGCTGTCATCATTAGATATTATCATTAATTATCCCACTGGTGCTAAGAAAGGGAGATCAGGACATAACCCACAACCTAGATCAATGTGGAGTGGTGGGATTAAACGACTGCCATCTTACGATAAGAACCGGGACCAACGACTTGATGTGCCTTCTGAAGCCCAGAGAAATTTGAGGTCGCAACCCGAACGCACAAGTTACTGTGCCATCGAGCTATTTGGATGTCACATGAATAATTTTAATTATCTGCAGCTTCTATTAAAATTATTAAGCTGTAAAAGTGAAACTGAGGAAGTAATTACTTAAAATGATACACAGTACACAACTACTACACACAGGGAAAAAAAACTGTTATTTAACAGTCAAACAAGTGCCTCTTTTATTAACATGGTACTGTTTACCTCCTATACTAAACTAACTTCCGTATACCTTTATAAATGTCATAACTGACTTTTTGTACTATTATTACGGAAAGCGGAGCCCTGAGGGGTCATTCCAAGTTCTTACTACGTCCAAATAGCCAACTCCACACGAGTGTCATTCCGCTTATTGTAACCGTAATAGACCCTTCGCAAATATATCGGGCTCTCACACGCTTTGTGAATACCAATTGGTGGGCAAATGCATTTTGTCTTTTTTTACTTCGACTTTACGACCGTAATCCAATGTTACTAGCCGTAAAACCTGAATAGTGGCTGGAATGAAACTGGTACAGACTTTATTGAGACGCTGCGTAATTACTGTTTCTCGTATTATTATTTTTAAAGAAATCTGGAACAAACAAATGAGTATTTATTAGATCAGCAACGAGATTACATTGGGAGATTACAATGCAGGTTTACTTAACTAAGGCCCGATTTTTCAATCCTCAGATAAGTTTTATCGAACGAATAACATTGTCATTGTGACATATTTCCTAAAGAGAATTTGTCATTATGTCAAAATTATTAAATGAATAAACTTTAACTGACGATTGAAAAATCAGCCCTAAAGGTGATAGCTGTAAGCAAAGAGGTCAGCGACAATGACAAAGGACAAATAGGTTATAAGTAAATTGAGTAAAAGGTTTTTAATTTTTTATTTACATCAATCCATAGTAAATAAAATTTAAACGTAATTTATTTACCAAACACACACATAGTTTACATTACAGTAAACCAACACAAGTTGGTGCTTAAACAAGCTCGACATAATGCTGCTGGTGACTACGAAGCCACGGAAGAGATAATTATACCTACAGCGCCGTTTTATACTGAGCAAGTGAGGTGATAAAGGCTCTACAGTGGTAGTAGAGCTAAAACCATTGACAATAATCAAGATAAACTACGTACGACGTAACGTAGACAACCGACAAGCAGTATAAAAATTCACATCTTTTAAAAAAGTCATAAAATTGTCTTCGAAAAAAAGCCATCATAAAAGTAAGTGGTTAAAATGCAAATTGTTTTTAATAACATCGGCAGAAGCAAAGCTATTACTGCAAGCTACTACACAATACACCACTCGACCCATTTCGAGGCTCTTTGTCGAGGGTGCATTGCACCGACCGCAATGGGAACGTAATATTTTGATTAATTAGCGATTAGCCTATTAATAGGCATTCAACGCTACGGTGGCCGAGTGCCTTAGTGCTTAGTGGGACAGTGTATGTATAGACTAATGCTATTTACATACTGTATTATTATGCCTTCATTTCATATAAAACGTGGATAATTGGTCACTGCTTAGTTATAATAGGGATTAAAAATTTTGCATGTTAATTAATATATGAAGGAGAATGCACGGAGATTTTAGCAAAATTTTGGTGGATCAAATAAATGTTATGCACGGAACACCAATGTGTTTCCAACAGCTCTTCGGAGCCAAAAACAATGTTGCATAACTTCACTCCAAACGTGTTAGCAATTTTGTTGAACCTACCAGCGCTGCAGCGTAATAAAACTAAATTCCAAACTAAAAAAACCTTAGCCCTTATTAACAAGAAACCTGGAGAAAGCCAGACGGAGCGATGTTAAATCTTTCGACAAATTCTCCAATTAAAACTCTAAGCAAGGAAGCTTTTCGCCACATGAAGGTCTTGAGATAAGCCCCGCTAAGTTAGCGGTAACTTAGATAGCGCTTTTGGCAAGCTTAACTTAACATCCGTCTAGCATGGTACGATATCTACGAACAACTGGAATAACGCTAAAATATGTATTTTAAAGGTAACTTTAGAAAATGGAGTAGTTAAGATTAGAGAAGAAATAATTAGCTTTACATAAACAACTTATTTGAAAATCTGGTGTTGGCAGAAAAAATAAAATTGTAACAAACCCGTCGGCCATAAAAATACATTTGTTACAAAAAATTTACTTATCTTTTATTATTATTATGTTTTATAACTTGTAATTTAATAAACTACATTTAATATTCTAAGACTCCTAAGCGAGAATATCAACACAATCATTTATATCGACGGCGAAGTGCCAATATCTCCTATCTATCATTTTGCGGGAAATTGGCTTTCTTATATCTTTGACTTTCCAAATACCTACTAAACTATTGTAAAATATATTAATATTTCACTAAATCTCTGGCTTTCCTTATTTGTATATTCTGAATAACCCTTTTTTTTTCTTTGTGTAATGTTTTGTCTATGTTAGATATAAGGTATTAAGCACTTCGACGTCGATATGAAACTGCTTTGCTCGTCAATCGAATAGAACAATCAAAATATGACACCCAAGTCCTCCTAGGCTACCACCATCTTATCTAAGAACTCGTATATCGCTTACAAACATGTTAGCATTAATGTTGCATTCCGTTAAATGATGATTTAGAAGAAGTGCGCTTCCATTTTTAGCCTTATAAGAAAGCTTTGGGCCTTGACAACTTATAAGTTTTAAATAGGCCAAAAATGTTCATATTCTGATGTAAACAAAAAACAAACTTTAGTGCTCGCTGTATGTCTTTCTGAATTTATCACATTTTAAACCTCATATAATAAAACGATCGAATATTCCCTTCGAAAGTTGATTCTTTCTTTACTAACTTAAAAATAACAAGAGCTAACTTTGGTTTATGTCTTGAAACTCCTCAAACAGCTAATTAACATAAAGTTTAATCTATCCGAAGTTCATCGCTGCTCCCGCGGTCAGGCTTTGTTTACTATCTACTCTCCGACTGGTAATCTTTATTAAAGGAGCTGTGAAAGCATGGGAGATAAAAAACTTTTTGATTTATCCACTAACTTGAGCAGTTTCAATTTTATTCATTTTTGGTGTGGTTGCCCACTGTCGTTGTCAAGTTTATCAAATAGTAGTTACCCGCGAGTTGTTGCCCGCGACTTCGTTCGCGAAGACTACAGTAAAAAAAAAACTATCCTATATGCTGGTCTGGGTCATGGTCTGTATTATGAAGAAAGTTTCATTAAAATCCATTCAGTAGTTTTTACGTGAAAGAGTAACAAACATCCATCCATACTTACAAAACTTTAGCATTTATAATATTAGTAGGATATACGAATAAAAGATAGCATTGGTAGAATTCCAAAGGTAACAGAATCAGTTACGAGAGGAACAAAAATATATCACTAATTTTATTGCATATTATGTAATATGGTCCAAATTAAATAATAATTGGTAATTCAAAAGCCTCAAGCAGCTCGATAGTGTAAAAGGCTTACACCTTCGGGTTACGATCGTGTAAGTCGAGCACCTTTCCTAATACCGGGTCATTGTATGGGTGACCAATTATATATATATATATATAGATCCTCCGTCCTTGGGAAAAGATATCTTATATTGTTGGTACTTGTTGTATTAATATGGACCCTAGTGGTCTAGTGGTTAATACCACCAGTCTTAGACTCGGGACTCGGACCTGGGAATGAAACTCGGGACCCCGAGGTCCCGGGTTTCATTCCCGGTTTGGTTAGTGGTAGGGCTTGTTTGTCCGCCTGGCTAGCTACCACTATCTCATTTTAATATGTCGCCTTAATATCAATGTTTGTAGCAATGTTGTGTTCCGGCAGCTAGAGATAATTATAATAGATTACCTCTTACTCTAGTAATGAAATAAATATTTTTGTATTTTTTTTGTATTTTGTAGTAGAAAAGTTGCAGGGAAAGTATGCTTCCACCTTCGGCCTTATCATAATCGGCATCGGCCGAAAATAATAGATGACCCTTGTGTTTTATTTCCAGACGATATCTCCTTGCTTACATCTTTCAAAACAACATACATTTAAATGTAAAACTCACAGACCTGTTTAATAAAAATACAAACTGGATGACCCAACATAATTTAGAAATTAATTTCCTTAAAACGAAACTCTTAACATTCCATACGCGTCAAAAAGGTAATTTGGAAATAGATTTTTCTTATAACGGTAAGTATAAAAATAGAATGCGACACAAAGTTAAACTGCTCGGTTTGGTCATTGTTGCGCATTTGAGTTGGAAGGCCCACATAGCTACAATTACCTAAATAAATATAAATTATCAAGCTATACATATGCGCTCAAAAAAAAACAACAAACTTAGAAACTCAATTAAGTGGACTACTCAATTGAGTTGTCAATTAAGATCTATGTTGGCTAAAACGCGATTTAATTTTAATTCGAGTTTTAGCCAACATAGATGTAACCGAAAGCAGCAAGCCGTTTTTAAATAAAATTGAAATTTTACCCCTTCCTTGCTATATCTTAGAAATTTGTAAATTCATACGTAAACAAACATACAAAGTACTTTACAAAGCGACGAGACATTCCATCACGATACACATCACGACACGGCCACAAATTGATGATACCAGTAACAAGGCTTAAAATGAACTCCACCAGCTCTCTCTTAATGTAAATAAAATTATAAGTTGCCAATAGAGTTTGCTGATGAAAAAAGTGACAATGTGTTCATTAAAAAGTTAAAAAAACTACTTCTATGGAAATTTTCTTACAGTTAGTGTTCTAGAATTTATACAAGATAATGAATAAATTTTAAAATCAATGTTATTAAAATATTTTTGTTTTGTTTATATAATTTTTAACGCAAATTTTGTTGCGAAACATATTACAAAAACACAAATGTTGAAAAAATTTCCACGAGCAGTATTTGAACCTGCACTCTTCTGACATACCGGGTCAGGTGCTCTTCCAATTGAGCTATCGTTAAAAATTTTTCAACATTTGTGTTTTTGTAATATCAATGTTATTGTAGAAGAGTAAGTCGTCCTCGTCCTAATTATAATTGCTGTGCCCTTTTCAGGGTCTACAATGTACTTAATGTAATTTTACCTACCATCTTATTATCATTGTGGAATGCAATAAATTATTGAGTATCATTTAACATTAGGTGAAATGACGAGAAAGTGCTTACCCATAAGAAATAATTAAAAAAAACTCCCATGTTCATGTGGAGAAGCCTGAACGCAGCAGTGGGCCCCGATCCGATCCGAACCCTTCGGAGAATCTAGTAGGGCACGGGGACGCGCACTAGTGCGCGATGCCGCTCCCTCTAGAAAACCTCCGAAGGTGATTCGTTTCACACGGCTTGAGGGACCCTTTACGTTTCTCGCCGCCCCCAAAAAAGCCCGGTGAAGCTGAAAATGCCGTCTGAGGCAATCAGCAATCTCTCTCAAAAAAAAAAGCAGCAGTGGGACGTTACAAACAGCTGATACTCCTTAAAAGTAACTTGCATTTCTAACATTGTTGTTCGAAATATTGTCTACCATTAGCGCAAACTCTGTAGCCTCAAAAACGATATTGTGGGTGGCACTACGGCGAAGTACCAAGTATTCAGGGAAGACGTTTTGGCGCGAAGCCTAATGGCGTCACTGCCGGCGTGGTTTGCGAGCTCCAGGAATCCACTGACACAGCAGCACAGAGCAGACACTTTCGCAATAAACATACTTGGATAAATCAGCTGTTTGAATTTCCTCATTATCTCAGTAAGCAATCCAATGCAACTTGACTTGAACTTGAAGATGTGTGTGATACAGCGGTTACTACTTAGTGCGCAACGTTTTCCAGGCATGACCGATATTCATATTTATATGAGTTGGTAGGTTGTTCCGCTTCCGATCCGATCCGATCTGAACTCCTTGGAGAATCTAGTAGAGAACGGGGATACGCTTGAGTAATGCCATTCTTTCTAGCAACACTGAAGCTGATTCGATGTCACGGCTTGAGGAACCCTTTAAGTTTCGCGCCGCCCACAATAATATGCGGTAAAGCTGTAAAAGACGCTTGAAGCCAACAGGAAAGTCTTTCCTAAAACGAGAGTTAGTCAGTCAGTGAGTCAAGACTATTATATTAATATTGAAAGATTCTCAATGTTGCCAAATGATTGCATGTCATTGCTCTAAAACTATCGTATTCATACAAAAGATTTTGTGGTTTTTTTTATTAAAACCCTTAATGTACAATACTCGTACAAATATTCAAGTGAACATGCAAACTCGTATATCAGATTGAGATCGCACCTAATACGATAGGATATCTAATGACTTCACTAGAAAAAAGGGTATAAAACCGCTTTGGAGAACAGAGCAATCTCCATATTTCAGGCAACCCAATAACATTGTAACATCCCAATAGTATTGTCTGAGGGTCGGGGCCATTCAGATCACACCACAGAGCAGGTAACGCAGTAGCATGGAGGTACAATCAAACTCAGCTCTATGTGAAGGAATACAGAATTGAAATTTGATTGTTTTCCAGATAATGGGATTTCACAATATAGAAAATGTTTTCTTAGTCCGATAATTTATTAATAGGAAAGTAATTTACACATATAGTTAATGGATGGTAAATTATGGCCTATATGTATAGGTATGTCTAACCGAAGTTATCGACCACTAACATATATGAACGATACGAGATATAAGTAACAGCCGTTTAAAAGGACATTAAGTAGTAACAAAAGGCAAAACAACAGACTTAATTACTCACTGAAACATCATCATCACAACATCACAAAGGCCGGTCATCGGATGGGAGACCAAACATGTATCATCTCAAACTCCTCCGTTCGGAAGGCATGTAAAGCTTTTGGTCCCGGCTGCATTAGCAGTCGTTAACAACCACCAATCAGCACTGGGCTCACGTGGTGGTTTATGGCCCGTTCTGCCTGTAGTGGTGTTTTCATAGGGAAGGCTCGTGCCCCAGAAGTGGGGATTAAATAAGCTGGTGATAAAGATCTTCATCATAAGCACTTCAACGTGTCACTGCTGGGTTCAGGCCTTGCTGAGGCCTTCCAGCATAAACAAAACAGTGTTAAAAGATTTTTACAATCCGGGCCTGGTGCTTAGAGCACAAACAGTAGACCATTATTTTGGTAAATACCAGGTGAACCATTCCACTGCTCAAATGTGTCTCCAAACTCAACAAACATTTCCGCGTAACGGGGCAAGTTCTTAAGCTTAACTTATGGTGAGCTAAGTAACCCTCCTTGTTTTTATTTCTTTTATCTTTACGCATAATCAGAGAACAGTCGTTCGCAAGAACCTTTAGAAACACACACACTTCACTCCTGTACGAATAAGTCTGTAGTGGAATAGAGCATTTTCTGTATATGACATTTTCACAGTAAGGCATGTCGCGAATAGGTCCTTTTACGACCACAGTACACGGTTCCTAGTACGAGATTTGTTTAGTAGTATGGTAAGCTATCTTCTTCTTCTTGACGATCTTCACAAGGTGGTTGGCAAGAGCTGGATGAGAGTAGCTGTGGATCGTGCTCAGTGGCGTGCACTTCGAGAGGCCTATCCAGCAGTGGACGTGTGTAGGCTGATGATGATGGTAATATAAATTAATTTAGCTAAGAGCATATTGTTTTTATTCTTAGCCTTAAATACTGTTTCTTATGTCGGTTATCCAATAAATAAATAATTATATAAATAGGGCATTATGTGCATAGGCTTACCATGTTCGTCTAGCTAGTAAGTTTCATAGTCATCATCAGCTCATTCTTTTATGTCTCCACTGCTGGGGGACGAGCCTTCCCTTTGGATGGATAACGTTCCATAAAAACCACGCGGGCCCAGTGCGGATTGGTGGTTGTTAATGATTACTAATGCAACCGGGACTAACGGCTTTACGTTTGCTTTCCGAAGCACGGAAGTGCTCGAGATGATAAATTTTTGGTCACCCATACGATGACCGGCCTTTGCGAAAGTTGCTTAACCTCAGCAATCGCAAACCGGGCACGTTAACCACTGCGCCATCGAGCTCCAATAGTAAGTTAACCTTTGATCAATGTTTAAAATATTTTATTCTAGTAAGATTTTTTTCTTAAACAATTTATGTGTTTATTGAATAATACAACATATAATACAATACAATAAAACATATGGGGGTAACCACGAGTTCTTATAGCAGTATTATTACAGTTGTGTTGTAGTTTGTTGTACTGCTATAAAAGCTCATAGTCAGGCTGCAAGCTTGATTTGCACTTGACTAGATTATTATCAAACAACTTTAATTGTGAAAACCAGAAGACGTAATTGTTTAGCAATTTCCAGTAATTTCCTAGATGCGGTCGAGAAATAAACGGAAATAAAAGGAACAAAATAGAGCAATAGACATGGGGACAATAATTTTAAGTCCCCGCTGAAGTACAGATAATGACGGTCATTTAATCCAAGACCAGCCAGCGTTACGAAATTAGCCATCTTAAAGGGAGTCGGAACTTCACAAAGTCTTTTATTAAAATTGAAGTCTGTGTTCACATCGAGTCAGTGGTTTCAAACGTTATTGTATTAAGTATAAAGAGCCTACACAATTTTAGGATTCATTCAATTCGTGTCATTTACATAGCAGGGATTCTTCAAGGGTTCGTTTGAACATAATTTTAAATCCTTTATATCTTTTGCAGAACAAAAACAGAATAGAAAACTAACTGAATCCTATAACCGGGGCTTGATAATGTTACTATAGTCACACTACAAGTACCTATCATAAAAGTTACACACACACACACACCCCCTCTCACACACACACACACACCCCCTCTCACACACACACACACACACTCACACACATTTAACACTTATCTTAAGCCTAATTTTTGATTTTTGTTATTTAATGTTGTTGAATTGTACAATGTCACTAACTCAGCACCATCTTTTTGTGTCAAAGCGGTCCGAGGTAGTGGGAGCCTGATGACTTGAAATCACAGGTATTTTCATACCTTCTCAGGCATCAGTCTCACACAAACTTAACTCATATAAATGTTTAATGTATGTTTAGTGTATTATGCTGTGTAAGTTTGTGATGAGAAATAAATGCATTTATTATTTATTTATTATAAAAAAACAATATTTTAAAAGAACGTTATTAATATAAAGTTAAATGTGTAGTGGATTACCACTACACATTTAACTATTTAACCATCTATTTAACCATTATATTTAACCATCGTTACCTGTCTACATTAGTAGACAGGTAACGATACTTAGTAAAGTATTTACTTACTTACCGTTACGTTACGTGATATTTTTCGTTACCTAATGCGCTTAAGCCAGTCCGCGTAGAGCGGTTAGTTTATTAACCGGTAAAAATATCAAGCATAACGTTTACTAAACGTTAACCTTTGCTAAACGTTATCTTCGTATGATAGAGGTTACCTAATTTTTTTTAATTCAAAGCCCTGCCTATAACCGACCTACTGATGGGTTAATTCAGGTCTTCTGCACAAAACCATACCCGCCATAATGGCCCAATGCTGCCTGCATTTCATTCATTACGTTGTAATTTATTTATTTATTTGGTTCTTATGTAGAAAAGAATAAGATAATATTTATCTAGAAAAAATCAATCAGCCACAGGAAGCCCGAGTGGGAATGGAACCCACGACCTTTGGATAACCGGTCCAATGCTCTGACCGCTCAGCTACAGAGGCCCCATAAGACTCGTTGAGTTTTTCTAGTAGCTTGTTATTTACGTTGCAAGCCAGCCAGCCAGCCTATGCAAAATTCAAAATAATAAAAAATAGAAAAGAATAGGCTACGAATATTAGGTTATCGTTGTTAGTATTATTAGCTGATACTAACAGTTCCGCAAAATTAGAAGCCTAACTTCTGAAGCTGGGATAATGCAACGGCCTACATTTAAGACTAGGTCAAGTCGAAATAGAAAACAGTAAGTATTTTTACTTTTTTTTTATTTTCAAGTGCTAACTGCTGCACTGAAGCTAAATTAAATATTTATAAAAAACAGTGAAAAAATTAAACACCCACTCGACCCAGCCAGGAATCGAACCCGGGCCCTCGGCAACCCGGGCGGGCGCACCGACCGCTATGCTACCGGGAAGGCTGACGTAAGCGCTGAATTTTGTCACTGCTTTCTAATGCCTTATCGTGCTTTTCACTTTTTTTTATAAAATTTTATAAATATTTAACAATAAGTATTTTAATTTTAGTATTACCAAAATATAACCAGAGACTATTTCTAATCAATTCCTGCCTCAAGTGAGATAAAACTGGCCAACTAACAAGACAACGGCAAGCATTAGTTATAAATACCCAAATACGTTCAACATTAACCCACTTTTTGGATTAATAGTAAAAGCATTGTCTCTGAAGTTTGCGCGAACACTACACATTGAAATAAAACAATTTCTACAAACCGATTGGCGTTTATTTTATTAAAATGAAACGCGATTTAATTACGTGACGACTGACGCGGCCAACACTTCAGTCTCTCCGTGAAAAGGGTCAAATGTCCGGACAAAATAATATATGGATTTAACGCGTCTAGATTTTTTTTAAAAAAAAGCTTCTTTTTAATAGAAATTTTAATTAAATCGAGAATACCTACCAATACCATAAAACCATTGATTTATTACTAGTTGTTTGCGATGTGGACAATTTTTTTTTATTACTATTCTCCATCAGCTCATATTATGTCCCCACTGCTGAGGCATGAGACTTCCCTATGGATGGATAGGGAGAACGGGCCATAAACCACCACGCGGGCCCAGTGCGAATTGGTGGTTGCTGTGATAGACATTTTTTCCAGAGACATGTTTAGGCCCAGAGGTGCCGGGTTCGATTCCCAGCGGGGGGTACATGTTTGTGTACTCAGTTTGGTTGGTGGTAGGTCTTGTTTGTCCGCCTGGCTAGCTACAGCTACCACCATCTTATCTAAATATGTTGCCATAACATCAACGTTTGTAGCATTTTGTTGTCTTCCGGCAGCTAATAGCGATAAGATAGCCAGTGCCTTACTAATTGAGGTTTCTGAGTGAAGTGCGCTTCCATCATTGGCCTTATCATCACTTAACATCAGGTGAGATCAAGGCACTGTGCTTATCCGTAATATATATTTTTAAAAAAACATTAAAATTAGGGGGCAGCAATTGACTGTACACACCCTCTCTCACACATACACATACACACCACATACACACACACACACATACCCCCTCACACACATGTGATGTACCGGTCACCTTATATACTTCTATGTGTATTATTAATTTACTTATTAGTTCATTAAAAATAAAATAAAAATACTGTAACAAGAGTATTGTGAGAACATTGAGGAAAAGCGGGGTCTCCTAAAACAGGTATAATACTTAACTGGAGATCTTTGCCATTGTAATAGTTTTGTAATCCCTCTGTTACTGAATAAACATTTTTGATTTTTTGTTTTTGATTTTGTAGTCTTTTTCTTAATGCCTTATAAGACAGCTCTTGCCCTCGATATCGTTTGATGGTGAGCGTAGATGAGGTCTACGGTGAAGCAAGCTGCCCCAGAAGATGCCTTTTATCTCTCGCCTTGAAGGCATTCAGGTTATAAGTTTTTCGGAACACAGACGATGGCAGAGAATTCCATTCCTTGCCAGTGCGCAGTAAAAAAGATGACATGAAGCGCTTAGTGCGACATAGTGGAACTTCTACTAGGTGGGGGTGATATCCTGCAGTACGTAAGGAGGTTCGGTGGTAAAAGGGGGATGGTGGTATGAGCTCGAAAAGCTCCCCGGCACACTCTCCGTAGTAAAGACACACAGGCAGGCGAAACGACGACGCCGGTGTGCGAGGCTGGTAAACTTGGCCTCGACAAGCGCGTCATCACCGATGAGCCTTATAGCTCTGCGTTCCACCGAGTCGAGTGCAGGCACCTGGTATTTGGCAGATCCGTCCTAAAGGTGACTGCAGTATTCCATGCACGATCGGACTTGAGCCTTGTACAGGCTAAGGATCTGCTCTGATGTGAAATACTGCCGCAACTTTTTTGCTGCAGTCTGAGCTTTGGACTCGATGGTTGAGCCGAAGTTGAGAGTTGCAGTCAACTCCATGCCTAACAGCTCAAGGGTGCCCTTGATTTGGACGGACGGATAAAATGAACTCCTTTTGGCGGAGCTGGCTTTTGTGTTTTGGAGGCGTTGAAAGGGGAAAGAGTTGCTGAAAGAACAGACCCTTGAGAAACTCCGGCGTCGATAGCCATGAAGTCAGAGGAGCAGCCATCAATGACTGCTCTGATCGACCGCTCACTCAAAAAGTCTGTGATCCAATTGCAGAAGCCAGTAGGGATGCCGTACGCGGGAAGCTTGCTTTACAGACATTTATGCCAAACCCTGTCAAAAGCCTTCGAGATGTCTAGGGACACGGCAAGGGCTTTGCCCCAACAGTGTGTTGCGTTCACTAGGAGGTCCCCAGTAGACTGTCTCTGGCGGAAGCCGTACTGACGATCGCTGAGGAGATCGTTGTGCTCTAGGTACGTCAGCAGTTTGTGGTTTAGGACCTTTTGCATAACTTTGCACATTATGGAGTTTATGGCGGCTGGTCTGTAGTTTGCAGGGTCGGCACGACTACCTTTCTTGGGAACAGGCGGTACATTAGCAAGCTTCCACGATTTTGGCACCATTCCCTGCTTAAGAGAGAAACGATACAAACGCGTCAAGTTTTTGCAACAATTGAATACCGACCACTTGCCCATAAAATTTAAATGAAAATCTATTACAAAAACACAAATGTTGAAAAACTTAAATAGTAAAACTCTGTTATTTTTTGACGAGGAAAATTGTGTCGAACGCTGTGCTTTGAGTGTTGACCAGTGGTGCCACTACACAACGTGAATCTTCGCTGGTAGTTATATTATTATTTTATATATTTTCTAATAATGGAATTCTCTAAGCAACTTTCGCAAAGGCCGGCCATCGGATGGGTGACCAAACATTTATCATCTCGAGCTCCTCCGTGCTTCGGAAGGCACGTAAAGCTGTTGGGTCCCGGCTGCATTAGCAGTCGTTAACAACCACCAATCCGCACTGGGCCCGCGTGGTGGTTTGGGCCCGTTCTCCCTATCCATCCTTATGGAAGGCTCGTGCCCCAGCAGTGGGGACATAAAATGAGCTGATGATGAATGGAATTTTCATTTCGATCATCGACTTGTGTTGTTGACTGAAAGTGAAAAAATACTTCAAATAGCATAGACAATCATCATAATAATACATATTCATTGCCTCGGTGGCCGAGTGGCAGAGCGCTCGGCCCGATACCCGAAGGTCCCGGGTTCAATTCATAGGTCGGGCAAAATGTATTTCTGATTTTTCGATGTATAGCCCGCGTTTGCAATCACCAACCTGCATTTGGCAAGCGTGGTGATTAAGACATTACCCATCACTTATAGCGATGACTTGATTTCAATGATGGAGGCCTTTGCCCAGCAGTGGGACAGTTATAGGCTGTGTACTACTACTTACTTACTATAGATAATCTATCGAAAGAGTCCGGATCCATATCATTAGCGGTCGTGACAGACCCTCGGACAGCCGTCGAGGAGGGTCGCATTAATGAGTCGAGCTAGTCTCCTAACCCGCGGAGCAACTCTCGAGTGACACTGAAGGAGGTCGCCCCGTGACCGAACACTTCTCTCAATTTGACATCTATTTTTAGCCAGATTTATAAGGAGATCGAGCTAGTTTCCCTCAAGAAAACTAAAGCAATTTTAAGGATTTAAAAACGACAAAGTATGCATGTACTACTTTTTTCTTTTTAAATATTCTTTTGCGGCGATAACAATAACACAAAATATTATTCCTCTATGTTAAGAAAATTTATTTTATCACTTTTTTAACAGGTAAATAGTTATGCGAATGTGCAAAGAACATCAAAGTCAGTCAGTCAGTCAGTCAAAGACAAAACATTTACCTATTCGATAATCGTAAACCTTTCCAGGAACGTAAAAACTGTCTAAATAAATAAAAACTACAATTTCTAAGAACACTTTGAATTATCACTCGAAGTTAACCAAGACTCGTTCAAACTTGCTCACGAACAACTGAGAACCGAGCAACCTTAGACATCCATCGGAAGTCGGTCTCCAAATTAATTCATTACATTATTAATCCTATGGGCAAACGAAAATTTGAATGAGAGTAATTCAGTGTCACAACAGACGAGACGCGGCGAACTCCGCTCCGCTCCAGTGAATGGAGGCTTCGCAATTTCCCCCATTACGGTATGACAATGTGGAGGGCCAGCCCGCCCTTGAAACTGAAATCCGTTCGTTATCGCGCCTCGTTATGAATTATTCAGGCGCTGCCCGGACGCTACTGTTGCGGTTGTAAGTTTGTTTTTACATAATACTTTGATTCACACATTTGTTAGCAAACGTTAGCACCCTAACGTATTGAAATGATCAACTAAACAACGGGGTTTACTTATAACTTTTTAAACCATCATTCATGGTCACTTACATTAGAATAAATATTATTAACGGAACTATTTTAAGTTAGTTAGTTAATAAACTTTGTTTAAATGTAACGCGAAATTTTAAAAGTGTATAAATACCTAAGCATTTAGGACCTAGAAGGGCCGGATGGTAGGTGGCCATAGCTGGGCTTGTTCTAAGTTCTCCTCCTGGATATCTACCACCGCGCCGCGCCGTTTTAATTAAGTCTGTCGCCATAACAACGAAGTTGGTAGTATTGCTGTGTTCCGACAAAGATAAGAAAGTTGCTCTGTAGCTTTCAGTTTAAGTGTGCTACCGTCCACGGCCTTATCGTCACTTACCATCAGATGACATGATGAGGTATAAGCGCTTCTCCTTCTCTGTTCTCGAAAGTCCGTTTCTACCGTCCGTTTACGAAAACTATTTATTTTCCAGTTCGAAGTTTCCCAAGAACATCAATAACATAATGTGTTATAATATGTTATAATAAAATACTAACTAACTAAGTTGATTTATTGACGATAGTTTGCAGAATAACATCTATCTATGATAGAATGCAAACCGAGTTAACCGAGCAATCGGATTATCTTCCCGTCCGCTCAACCCGACTGTCAAATACAGCTGATAGCGCGTAAGACTATTATTATTAATTAATAACTATTATTTTTCGGGGATCAACGAAGATCGGAAATGTATTAACGTACAAGAAAAAGCTGCTGTTTAAAAGTTCAATAGCAGTCACAACTTCAACAAAAACAAGAACACATAAGTTTACAAGAAATCAAGATCAATTGGCCATATACATTTAAAGAGATAGTTCATTACCAGGCATTGATGATGTGGACAAAAATACTACCAGGCCGAAAAGGGCTAAGCCGAGACACGTCAGCCGAATTTATCCGGAGCAGGGCAAGTTGTGGTTACACTCGAAATATCAGAAGAAGGACGGAGGCGTAGGGGTCGGCCGAGAAAGCGTTGCTGGTGAGATGATCTCGACGCTTTCAAGAATTATTAAATTGGTGGGTAACCTGTAACCACCAAATACTTTGGCGCCTGGAAAGATTTTGGGAAACACCTAGATAAAAATACAGAAGTATGAGAATGTATATTAAGTTCTAAATTGATTACAGACAACGCTCTGATCAATTTACCGTCAATAAATGAAGCGATTGTCGCCGGCTGGCGAATCCAAATTATATTTACGATGTTCTTTCGGAACACTTTTATTTACCCCTGGTTACAGTTAATTATGCCCAAATTCATCAGCCATTGAATTTTTCAGTTGCCGTTCTACAATAAACGTTCCGTTGCAAACAGCGTTTGATCAATTAGCTGCTTAAAATTCAATTATTATTTGCCCTGTTCAAATTTCGCGAGTACAGGGCCGTACCCATAGTGCGACCCTCTGTCAGGGCTTAATTTGAATTATGTCCTACCAGGGGCGGAGTCTGATATGGTATAAAATTCACGTTTACGCCCCCCGTGAGATAGGGGGGCAGTATTGGAAAATGTTGCTGTTTTTCCCCCGCGATGTGTACAAATGTCGTATAAATATTTGAGTGCGCGCGTATTGAATATCCTTACAGTGGAGCAGTTTGGGGAAAGGGTTAAATTTGGAAGGTTAAAGGTCTTTAGGTATAATTTTATTTACTTTTAAAATTTTCTTCTACACTTCTACAACTCAAACTTCACTTACATTCAAATAAATAAAAGAAATTAGAAACCAAAGCAAGTTACAACCAATAAAATTTTAACTGCTAAGGCACGTCGCATTTCAGGGTGGCTATGGACGTGACATAACTGAAAAAAAAACAGTAGTACTAACTACATCAGTAGATTTACGGGCTAAAAAATTACCCTTTTCAGTAACTGTTTTAAAAAATTTGTTTCAATTTTAGAAGAGTTACCGTATTTTGGGAGAGTTACGTTACAGTACCTAGCGACCAGAGGAGAAAGGGACAAGATTTTTAGTAGGCTTTTAAGCAACAAAATCGGCTTTTATTTAAATAGTTGATTTATAAAGATTTACTACAGTTATTTCACTTGTCTAGGTTTTCGTTCTTTCTGTGGTGTGGTATAGAAAAGTCACCCGTGTACCTATCTTACAACAAAACGTCGTCGGGCGGCCAGTAAGTTATAAAGTTATAAGTCTAGTTTAGTCTAGTTTTATACAAAGACCCGTCTTACACAATGTTAGTTCGCTTCGCAGTGTCTTGTTGGTAAGTATAACTATAATACCTATATAACGTTTCATTTGTTGTCCGAAATGACGTTCCCAAATGTCTTCACAAGAACAGATCATGAATAAATAATGGTAAGTATAACGGGTCTAAGAAGAAAAAAATATTATGGGAGAACAAGTTTGTTTTCGAAATGCATGCTTTAGATAGATACTGTAGATGTCTACTATATTTATCAATTATGAAGTAGAGAAAAGGATTATACACTCAAATATAATTAAGTAAGTGGCTTCTACAACGACCGTTATTCACCAATACCAACATAAATTTCCCATTAGGATGTAAATCTATATAAAAAGGGTCGCTTTGTTAAAAGATTTGCATGCATTAGCATCTCATGGCGTATCGTTAGAGGTAAAACCTATTTTATCACTGTTTCTCGCCAATACTTTTCTCCGGTGAAGCATTGTTTTAATACAAAATAGTGTGTACCAAATAAAGATAGGGTAACTGCCTACTTACTATATTTATCAATTATGAAGTAGAGGAAAGGATTATACACTCAAATATAATTAAGTAAGTGGCTTCTACAACGACCGTTATTCACCAATACCAACATAAATTTCCCTTTAGGATGTAAGTCTATAAAAGTGTCGCTTTGTTTAAAGATTTGCATGCATTAAGCATCTCATGGTGTATCGTTAGATTTGTTTTTTTTTTCTATTTTTTTAAGGGACTTTAAGCATGCCATGTCAGTCTCATCATAACACCATACCGCAGAGAAGTCTGGCTGCTTGTAGGGTTTGCTAAAATAGTTTGATATACACCTACATCAGAAATTTTGAGGTTTAGTTGATTCGTCAATAATTGTCGCTCTCTATGATTTTTGGTACGTTAGATATAAAACCTATATCATCACTGTTTCTCGCCAATACTTTTCTCAGGTGAAGCATTGTTTGAATACTTTACTTTTAAATAGAGTACAAAATAGTGTGTACCAAATAAAGACGGTAGTGGCACAAGTGATCGACGTTTTCGTCTTTTAATCATTACTAGTGGTCGCGCAGTGGTCGAAATTCGACCGTAATTTTAGTTTCCTCCGATTCCACTTTTGAAACAATATTTTATTAAGGCTGCACGGATTGTATCCTAAGCAATGAAAAATTAAAAAAGGTAAAATGTGAGTTTGGATTGGCGTTGACAGATATTGGCCGCACCTCTTCCATTTTTGAAATTTTTCAAAAATGTATGAAACAATGTTTATTTAATAAGCATTCTGCACTCCTCTATCTATATAAACTATAAGTGTGCGCAATTTCATACTCCTCCGTCCGCGTAATTTTCGTAAAAAGGGGTACAAAGTTTTTGCTTCACGTATTAATATATAGACAATAGGGGTTAGAAACAGATTTAAGTCTTTAACAACGATTGAATACAGACTAACTGCTACCTTGCTGTCATCATCATCATGTAAAATTTCAATGAAAATCTACTGTGTTGAACAATGGTGCTACTCCCTACTACTACAACTAATACTACTAAGTACTTATTATTCTCCTTTGGCACCTAGCGTGGGAGATGAAATCAAACAGCCCGTGTAGCTACGAGGAATAGCTTCAAAAGTAGCATTTATTTCTCAATAATGGTTCACGTATAGTGTAAAGATGAACTTCAAGCATTTGAAAACTCTTATTGAGGTTTACATGTCATTCTCAAGTTGGAAAGAATACTTAAACCTGTATAAAGACTGTAAAAGAGAGTAAAGTTGGTCACTATTGATATGATAAAAGTACACTTATTTCATTTATGAAGACTTTTAGAGGGGGAAAATATGACAATGGGTGTTTAAAATTCCTCATGTGTTACCAAGTAGCATTTAGTTTTCAATAATAGTTCACGTTTAGTGTAAAAGTACACTTCAAGCATTTTAAAACTCTTATAAAGTTTCACACGTAATCATCAACATCACCATGTGAGCCTCAATAAGCGTTTTCATATTCTTAATGTTCAACTTGTTTTTTTTATTTATTAATCAGATAAAAAAATGAGCTGAGAGCATTGTTATTATTAATTATTATTAGTGTTAGTGTATGTGCGCCAGCTGGAAACAGCGAGTGTGGTGCTCTAGATACAAAGTTCGAGCTGCTATTTTAACTTAAGCAGAAAAACAACAGTAAAAATACTGAAAATGCAAATGCCAAAGGTCTACTTAAAGCGCATTTAAAATTTTAATACATTTATTACGGTTCAAAGATGCGGGTGCATGCTCCATAAAATGCGAAACATTTTATTTCTGTTCAATGGAAACACTTTTACGACTTGTACCGTAAAACGCGAGGACTTTATTCAATTTCGCTCGCAACTTGCAACTTGCAACCGGTTCAGTAATCGTTGTGATTTTAATAAGATCGTTACTCCGTCCGACACAGAACCGGATGAAGCTCCTAAATATTTTAAATCGCATTCGTTACATTACTGTTAGTTATTAGATTCGGAATGAGAATGAATTTGCTATGAGTAGACAAAACGAAGCTTTGGATTTAGATATATGAAAAGAATTACTTACTACAAATTGTTGACATATAAAATTATCATTAGTAAGACACTGACTAACTGGTTGCCTGGAAGATACCACTTTGAAGCGGTAATACAGCCAAATTTTTTACTATTTTAATTATTTTAATTTCATTCAATGTTTGTTACATAGTAGCAATAAAAGTCTTTTTCTTCTTCAGCCCATACTCACTCAAAGCTGAGTGTAAGCCATCTTGTCCGGTTTTGAGCAATAAAAGTATTTTCTATCTAAAAATAACCCTAACTAACACTATTTAATTACCATTTAAACTAAAATTAATTAATAATTATTATTAACTATTATTGTTTTTGATTTTTTAATAAATATTTCATATTTAATAATTTTTATGTTAACCAAGCTAGGAAAGAAGACTCTACGTCTAAAACAGTAATGTTCTATCTATCTAAAAATAATCCTAACTAACACTAACACTATCTGATAACCAGTTAACCAAGCTAGGACAGAAGACGTAGCTAAAACAGTTAATGTTAATGTTTTGTCCAACAGCTGTAACTTAATATTGCTCAGGTCAACAGCAGTAAGAAGCTTTCCTTTATTTACATTTAATTAAAGAATCAAACAAGCACGGGAAACCTGACACTGCAAATGAGCTCAAACGCCTTCCTTGGGAGGGGGACAGATCTAAGTCCCTTTCCTGGCTTCGTGTCCGGGTATACCCGGCTATCCGGCAAAACCCGGTTGATTAATCACATATCAGTTAGCAGGGATCAGCTTTCGCACTAAGTCGGCGAGGGGATTTGATCACGTGTTGATTTCCTTAGTTGGAGCTTATGGATCAGAAAATCGGGAGTGCAGAGGATATTATACGAATTAAATTGATCGTCTCATTCAAAACTTTAACTTCTAAGGACTCCTTGAATTCGTTAAAGGGCGTCAGGCGTCAAAAGTCGCTTTTTCCAATACAAAGATATCTTAAATCCACGACTTAATACCTAATGCAAATTTTTGCTCAATCTTAAGAATTCAAAACAAGGAACTTTCTAAATTGAAAAACGTTTCCAGTTGTTATTAATGAAGATAATTTAAACGAAATGCAATGAGATTTAACCATTCGTCTAATAAAAAGATTACAACTTTATATAACATCGCGGTACAAATCCGCAAATAAATCGAGTAGACAGACGATTTAATAAATAAAACAGAGGGGGCTGTAATGATCAGCTCTGGCGAAACTTTAATGCCGGTAAGAAACGCAGCCAAGTAAATTACTGGAGTAATCAATCAATGCTAGCCTTTGATCACATCTTTCTGAGGCAACATCAGAGGCTTACGAAGCCTTAGGCGTTCAAAACGAAACTCACAAGAAAATTTGTTTACCACATTTAAATTATGCACAGTGATAATAAAACTGCTGTATTACAGAATTCGTTGACTACATTTTTAGGGTTCCGTACCTCAAAAGGAAAAAACGGAACCCTAAAAGGATATGTCTAGTAGGTCTGTCTGCCTGTCTGTCTGTCTGTCTGTCTGTCAAGACCCATTATCTCGGAAACGCGTAAAAATATCGAGTTGAAATTAAAACCATATACTCAGATCTGCAGTCCTTTGAAGCTGTGAAAAAATCATACTTCCAAGTTGTCGAGAAAAAAGATACGGCCGTTTACGTCGCAAAAAACGTAAATTTCGATACTCTCAAGGGAATCAAAATGCATAGGGTACTTGCCGTTGACCTAGAACTATGAAGTTTGGCAAGTAGTATCGTCTTATACTACAAGTATAGGGAAAAATCTGAAAACTATAGTCATATTTAATTAAATCACAAAAAAACAGGGTCTATATGCAAGAAACGGGGGTCCAAATTTTGGAGTCGGTTAACCGTGTCATACGAGGTATCATATGAAAGAGCTTTATTTGCACAAGCTTAAACAGATTTTTAATTATTTTTATGATGAAGAATGATAAAAGAAACACAAATTTGTACGGAACCCTCGGTGGGCGAGTCCGAGTCGAGTCCCACTGCTTTGCTTCAGAGCTTCCCACATGAAAAATTACCCAAGAACACGACGACACTATTAGTAAATTTGATATTCTTTCAAAAGTAAAATTTTATAACTTTTTCATTTCTTCATTAGCTTTACTAACGACGATGGTAGTAGACTCGAAATTAAATAGCAAAAAGTTAATCCTGGTGTAATAATAGCTACTATTATAAGAATCTACCGCGTCATCGATGTACACACGCCTGCACATCAGACTCATCAGACTACCACGAACTGTCAAATTTCCTCAATAAACTTTGAACTTCATGGATATGTCATAATATGTCACATTTGCTGAAGAAATTTGTCAGTTTTGGATAAGTTGATGTGCATTTAGCATCAGTAGCATTTAACAAGAATAAGACATCGCGTCCAAATGACATGTGAGCACTAAACATCTTCATAAAGTTATCTTAAATCAAGATAATCGAGGCAAACTAAATGCGTTGTTACAAATTAGCAACGTTCACACTACAAAGTGGCTTATGGTTCGCTTGGCCGGTGGACCAAAACCATTCACTCTCAGCACTATTGTTTGTCTGAACACAAATTGAGGAGACTGCAGAAGGTAATCTTAATACGTACCGCGCTCGAGCAACGCACGCATGGTCACCCTTCCACGGGTACGGAATCTCGCAACAGCTGCACTCGACTGTTATGAGCTGTTCTATGCACGGGTCTATGTGCGCGTTGCTCGAGCGCGGTATGTATTAAGCTTACCTTCTGGGTCTCCTTGTTTTGTTGTCCGACTGTCAGACACCAGATACACTTCTTTGGGATTGAAGGCCGTCACGGATATGAGCTTGTGCAGCCTGGAATTCACTTTCGAATCCTTCTAGCAGAAATATTGGGTGGCCTTGGTAGCTGTAAAGTTGTAATCAACGCATGTGTTTAGAATAAATAGGTGCTTCATAATGTATATAAAAACATGTGTTAGATGTAAAAAATATATTGGTCCAGGTTTTAATAACTTCAAGGACAGCTAAATAAATGGCATACAATTAATCAATAAAGATATCTAAATTGAAATTAATTTCAACTATGTACACTTTTTAACTTTTAATCAAAGGTTTATAACAGAGATTAACGCAAGCTATATTGGGTTTGAAGGTATGTCTATGGTAACTATAAAAAAGTTTGCGTAAATTTTCGTTGTAATATATACCTTTAATTTTAATTAAATAAAAATATTTTTTGATTCAATATTCAAATATTCCATTCACAGACCTATATTTTGATCTGTGATTCCACTGCTACAAAATTTTCCTACTATACGTAAAGGGGTGATCTCAGTATTACATTGTAAATCTTCTCGGAGCATCGGCTGTGATAAATAAAAAGTTTGCGTAATTCCCCGTTATAAAAACTTAAATTTCAATTATATAAATACATTTTCTGATTCCAGACCTGAGCTACTATAAATTAAAGGGGTGGTCTTGGTCTCAGTATAAATTGTAAAGCTTCTCGAAGCATCGGCATCGTTACAATGCCTAGATCTTACGATAGCTAGTATCTTCAGATCTAAGGCCCTTTATTATATGGTTCACTACTATCATTAACAACTATGACAAATATGGCAAAGTTAGTTATTGTTTTAACAAGACGTTAAGTGGTGGTACCCTGTTATGTACCGACCGATAGCTATACTACCGAATATTACCGAAGAAACCTAAATTCACAGAAGATTTCGATGATCATTAAAATCTTTAGAATAATGCAAGGATTTTGGAGTGAAAAATGGAAAAGTAGAAATAAAATGTTTTAATCTAAGTTTTGTAAATGGCAGCCGTCAAAAACAAAAACAATCAACACAGGGCAATGACTTATGTAAAGAAAAGGGCTTGTTAGACGTAACATTATACAATCCAAATTAGAATTAGAGTGAATTGCATCCGACGCACTTAGGGCTTCGTCAATGGCTTCACTGTAATTAAGTGACACTTTACACTTTTCGAGAAATCCTACATTGGTGTCCAGAATACATCGGTTTAATTTATTTTCAGCCCTAACACATGTGTAACAGGGATGAATTGGCGATAATCTAATTCGGGAGGAGGTCGATTTGCATGCTAGTAAACTGGTTCTGTGGACGTTGTGTTTTACGGGTTTCCGTTCTACGGCGACGTGGCCGTGTGTCTTGGTGACTAATGATCATGTTCTTTAATGCGCTGTTTCTTACAGTACAGAATTTATGCTTAAGAACAGACAATGCAAATGCATTGTTCAAAGTGTCTTTGAGGAGATAGGAGTGAAGCTGTGCAGCTAATGCAACAGAGGTATCATTAAATATGTAGTCGACTGTCTATTGTCCGTTTAGTTTGTTTGCTCAGCTGTACTTCCTTCATCTGCATTATATTAATAAGTACAGTATATTTTTCGTTTCCTTCTGCACTCCTTACTCGGAGAACAATGCCACATAAAAATGGAACATAACTTGAAAAGAGTGAACTGCTATCCCAAATGAGTTTCCGATTTCCCGTGCAAAAGTTTTCGAATGCTTGTTTTTACCCTATAAGCGTAAAGTCACAAATTTTATCGAGTTATGCTATCAAAGTTTTTCAGTAACATGAACTGCTTGCGATACTTCGGAGAACACTATAAAATACTGTAGCAAAGACTATTCTTGTAACAAATAACAATTTATTTTTCAGTTGTTTAAATGAGCGAGTTATCATCAGAATGTCTTATGAGTCAACAAAAGGTATTGATGACTAAATATGGTATGGAAAACAAGTAAAACAAAAGCTCGTAGATCAATGGCTACCGGCCGAGCCGACGCATGGGCAGTGTCGGAACTTTTTGCATCATCTCTCCTTTTATGTTGTCAGTCCTGTGCTTTTTGTTAGAAATTCCATTGCTGCTTAGCTTTCGCCAGGCCATGTTTTTGGTTGAATAGTTTCACGCTGGCAAATCGATTGGAATTTTAAAATTTAAAAGCATTGAAGTAAGTTGGAAGTGGGAATTGAGCTTTATAGTATTGTGTAGTTCAATTTCTTTACAACTTACGGTTTCATGGTTCTATTGCACATTATTTTTTTTGGTAATACTTTACTAATGATTACACCATTTCCTGGACCGCAATTGTAACTTGTGTTTGTTTTAAAAAATGAGTATACCTATAAAGAAATGCAACATGGGACAAAGAAGTACAATTTCAAATAAAAACTACCTTTCTTTCCTTCTCAAAGATCTCTGTATTAGAATTAGGTCATTGGTTCGAAAAATATTGTATGATTTAATGAAATATTCAAAGGCTCTACACGTGTTTAGTGAAGCACGTAGGATTGACAAAATATTTGTAGTCACTCATGCGTAGACCGGACCGCGGCTAAATAAGCTTAACATTGCGCTCAAGACAAATGAAAGTCATTAACCACAATTCAGGTAATATTCAAAGCTAAGATATTCAGCTCCACCTTATTTATTTTTATTGGCATTACGCTAGTTATATTACAGTAATTTCTTATATTAACCTCAGTGTGGTGTAATCTCCTCAAACCACAAACACGGAACGAGGCGTAGTTGCAAGACACCCGCCCATCCAGCAAGTTGCTTGGTACACGGGATTGATTCAGATGGAAGGTGCTAGTGTAAATTACCCTGCTCTTCCTGTAATCTGAGAAGCGTGTAATGCGGTAGTCTCACAGAAAAACAACTAAGACCTCGGCTTGGGAGGCAATTTGTTGCTGCTTGCAGTATTAGATATAAAGCAGGTACTATAAAGCTCTCAAAAGTTTCTAACCAAGGTATTATGAAGTTAAAGAACAGAAACCAATCAAAGATAACTTAGGATCTTTGATATATAGAGTCAAGTAAGATAATTATATGGCCTCCGTGGTCTAGTGGTTAGACTACCACTCTCAGATCTATGGATGAAATATGGTTGAATTACGTTCTTAGTTTGGTTAATGGTAGGTCCTCCACGTCACCAATAATAAAAACATTAAGTTAACATATAAAAAACTGTTTATGATAAATGTGTTAGAAGTAGTGGTACAGAATTACTAATAACTGTAACTGCATAGTGGGACAATATGCTGCACAAAAATATTATAAACAAGAAAGTATTAGAAACTCCGTACCGTGATTACTGAGCAAAGCGGAAACAAGATGAAATCATAAAGGAGTGTACCTCTGAAACGGCACAATAGCCAGTAATAAATAGTAATCTTGGCCCGAGGCTGACGCCGATCATGCTGCGCAGATGCTGTGTTTTACCTACGGACAGTTACACCACTCCATGGTAGGACACAGTAGACCAACTTAGTTTCAGCGAACAGCAATACAAGGAAGGAGCTCGATGGGGCAGTGTTTAACGCGTCTGTTCTGCGATTAACCAGCATTAAGCAACTTTCACAAAGGCCCGTCATCAGATGGGTGACCGAAAATTTATCATCTCGCGTTCCTCCGTGCTTCGGAAGGTACGTAAAGCGGTTGGTCCTGGCTGCATTAGCAGTCGTTAACAACCACCAATCCGCACTGGGCCCGCGTGGTGGTTTATGACCCATTCTCCATATCCATCCATTGGGAAGGCTCGTGCCCTATCAGTGGTGATTTCATCTGGAGTCATCACGGACATGACGAGCGATGCTATCTGACCAGGCGGACTTGCAACAAACCAAGCCGCACCCACTATTGGCTATGAATTAGAATGAAATCGATATACTGCTCCGATTTAAAGTATCGATACTGTTTACACCGCCACCAGCTGCTCGTAAAGTACAGCAGTTTCAATCTTGGTCTACCATTTAATCTAAATTAATACGAGTACTAGCGGTTTGAACAACGAATAAATTGGTAATCATAAAATTATAATTATTGTTTGCATCAACTCTTGTAAGTTTAACAGGGCGGTGACTTTACTCTTCGACAGGGACCAGGACACTTTTTCCTATACCTGTAAAAAATAGGGTTGCTTCTGATTCAAGACTTTAGCCACAACTGAAAACAGACCAACTGCTTGAACAACGAATAAATTGGTAATTGTGGTAAATTGTGGTAAGTGGTAAATTGGTAATTGGTAGAAATTTTTCAACACTTTTTTTTTTCAAGTTCTAACTTGTTTGCAACAAAATTTGCGTAAAATTATAATATTTAACCATAATCTTGGAATAAAATTATAAACCTGTGGGGTTGACTTCATTGACATAAGACAATCAAACGACATTTATACATATCGTTGACATAAATGTCAATCCCAAACGAAAATCTTTCTATTCCATTTCTATTAGCATTATGCAACTTGGTCTTCTGTTCTTAAATTAAGACTCACTTAGGCACACTGGATGATAAATACTAACCTGAAACAACAAAAAAAACATTTTTATTATTTTTGAATTTTACATTCACAATGCTATTCTATTATTATTAAATAATTCTAATGCTATATAAGTGTATTTACAAGATAAAATTTTACAAGAAAAAATCAACTCGTTGAATTTCGGTAGCTCAGCCGTCAGAGCATTGGACCGGTTATCGTGGGTTCGAATCCCACTCGAGAATCCTGAGGCTGGTTGCTGATTTTTTCTAGTAAAATTTTATCTTGTAAGAAAGACATTGTTAACGTTACATTTATAAACAATAACATACTAATAATACTTTATTCATTTCTTTTAAGTGTTAACATTTGAACGTCTGCTCTTAGAATTATTATACAATACAGTACTTTTTTTTTGGAGAAAGTTTGCTGATTCACCTGGCTTGTTTGGGGGCGGCGAGGAACGTAAAGGGTCCCTCAAGCCGTGTGAAACGAATCACCTTCGGAGGTTTTTTAGAGGGAACGGGATCACGCACTAGTGCGTGTCCCCGTGCCCTACTAGATTCTCCGAAGGGTTCGGATCGGACCGGGGAGCGGAACAACCCGAGGGCGCCTCTAAAGGCTCGGACCTCGGCTCGGGTTGACCGCGTCGTGGTGGTGGAGAGAAGCGCCCAGGTACACGTCTGTACCAGGTATATAGCGCGTGTGAACCGGTTCGTCGTACCCTTGTTCTACGAGTACGGTGTCTTGGGCCTTAACTAGTGTGCATGTTTAGTGTATTCTGTAAATGTGTAGTGGCATTTAGAGGATCGGGCGGGTATGCAGTACTCCAAAAACAATTGTTAAAGTATAAGGGGGAGTGTAGTGGCACCAGAATTCGACAAATTTTTCATCGCCAAAAAGTAACATTAGCCGTCATTGAAATTTTACGGCGTGACAGCTAAAAAGCAGGTGATCGGTATTTAATGGTTGCTCAAAAGACTAAAACCATTTTTTTTATAACACTTTGTCTTTTTTCAAATTGTAATTAGTTCGCAACAATATTTGCGTAAAATTACATGTGAACTAGTTGTCGCCCGCGACTTCGTTCGCGAAGTACAACACGATCCCACAGGAACCTGTCACCGGGATAAAAGTATCCTATGTCCTAGTCCGGGTCATGGTCTGTATATGTGCAAAGTTTAAGCGATGCGCGGTCAAATAAACAGACAAAAATTCTTAAAACTGTTGGAACGTGTGCTGTTATCGATTCTAAGTATCCCCAGCCAACTTTATTTCGAATATCTTCCTTGTACAGACTTTCGACCCTCAAGCTTTATTATGTATGTAAATAATCATAAATATAGCTTGCCTAATTCTTAACTGATCTTTCAATATTTGTAAAAATATTAAGATGACGTAGTTGTCGACATTGAATAGGGCTCCTTTGGCTTATAAAGTAAAAGTAAATAGTGTTGATTAATTTCGGCGAGTTGGATTGAGCCACGATAGCATAGTTGGCAGTGCACCTGACCCGGCATGTCATGGGGTGCGGGTTCGAATTCCGCTTGTGGAATTTTTTCAACACTTTGTCTTTTTTCAAATTAAAATCAATTGCTGACCTCCATTATTAATGATTTAAGGAAAGCAAGGTCGATCATTGGGTGATGTCTGTCACTGGTGCCACTTCCCTACTATGCTATTAAATTGCCTAACTCGATAAGCCAAATTATGCAAATCAATCATGTATCATCTCGAGGTCCTCCATGCTTCCGAAGGCACGTAAAGCCGTTGGTCCCGGCTGCATTAGCAGTCGTTAACAACCACCAATCCGTACTGGGCCCCCGTACTGGGCCACCCGTTCTCCCATCCATCCATAGGGAAGGCTCGTGCCCCAGCAGTGGGGACATTAAATGAGCTGATGATGATGATGATGCGAATCAAAGGGTTCCTGTTTGTATAACTTTATTTGTTGATTAATTTGATTTAATTGACGCTTTGTGAATTAAAAAAGAGATTTTATTGAAGTTACTTTCATATCTGTAGTTGCAATAAGCACATTTATTTTCACTGTCCGTATTTTGTTATAATTATCTAGGTTCATTATTTTCGGCTCTACGTTGATTAAATTAATCGTTGCATCAATTTTATTCTCTCTCTTGACAGTAATTTAACAGCCGGATAGAAGTTTACTACTAATTACACACAATTATCATAAAAGTAACGAGCATTTCCTTTCTTTTAATTAAGTCAGTTGAAAGTGCGATAAGGACTAAAGTTTTGAAAAATCCTATGAAATTATTTATACAACTTTAACCGCCTCTGTGGTCTAGTGATTAAGACCACCGGTTTAGATCCACAGGTACCGGGCTCAATTCCCAGCGGGAGTACAAACATGTTTGTGTACTCTATTTGGTTGGTGGTAAGACTTGCTTGTCTGCTAAATATGTCGCCATAACATCAATGTTTGTAGCATTGTTGTGTTCCGGCAGCCAAAGATAAGATAGCCAGTGTCTCACTAGTTGAGGATTCCGAGTGTAGTGCGCTTCCATCAATTAGCCTTATCATCACTTAACATCAGGTGAAATCAAGGCACTGTGCTTAAACGTTAAATATAAAAATAATAAAAAATAAATTTAAAACATTTACGGCAATTGGGTCTAGGTGGTAATGGTTCGAATAAAAGTATAATTTATTAATTTATATAAGTCCATAAACCCTTCCCATTTCCTACAGCTAAGATAGTAAATCCGAATTCCTTATTATTAACATCCGTTTACATAATCATAAGGCTCATGGCTTTAAAGACTAGTATTTTTTTGTAGATTTCTCAAGACTGACTTCTACGTCCGAAAGCCATGAAATTTTTAATAGACACGATCCGATCGGTTTAACAGCACTACGTGGTTCTTTCGATAGTACAATCAATAGCAAAAGGCGATTATCAGAATACTAAGGAAACTTCAGTTTCCAAACTTCAGTATCAAGATGGCGCTAAATGATGATATTGATTATCAATACCAATACTTATAAAACCAATGATTCATTGCTAATAATACATACTCTCTCAGGCCAAATTCGATGTGTTTGTATAAACAAATTATTCAAATATTCTCTTTGTAAATATGTAGTGTCAGCCAGATTTTTAATGTTTCTTGAGAGTATTACAATGAGTTGAGAGTCACAATTACTCGTAGTTATCTTTTAGTCCGGTAACGCTGAAAAAGCCGCCTGAGGTTACCACGCTTAAGGCAATCAGTAAACTATGTCAAAAAAAACGTGGTTTTCATGTCACTCTCACTTAAAATCAGACTAAATCTGGCAGTATATGTATATTTGCATGAAAAATAAATAATAATTTGTTTCCAAACTTTCTATATCGAATAAGGCTTAAAGCAGTGTTAGACTTAGTGGGTAGTCGCGACGAAAGCATTTGGAAATCGATGCTCCGTATATTTTAATTAAATAGTGTAACTAAAAGTGCTACTTTGGTGCTGTATTATATACCAAAATAAAGCTGAAGTTACGTTCATTCAAGTGCAGTAAACAGTTCTCATAAACAATAATATTGTGTTGGAGTAATCACAGTGTGAACTGAACTAAACCGTTACATAACGCCTTGCCCGCCTGTTACCTGCGGCGCGCGTCCCGTACAGCTGAGTCCTTGCCGCGGAAGAACCGTCCTTGGCACCTTTACTTGTGTGTGACAATTGTTTGATCGGTGTTATATGAGGATTGTGTGTCAAATCACTGTTCGTTGCGGAAGACTGTTTTGAATTTGACCTAGTTGTGATTAATCTTAGACGCGTGTGTTAATAATGAACTGTTTAGCCTGCAACTCGGCTGTTAATCGCGGGGATGCTCTGCGCTGTGTCACATGCAAGGGTGTCTACCATTATGCGTGCCTAAATATGACATTGGCCTACTTCACGCAACATAATAGTGAACTAAAGAGAGTGTGGAAATGTCACTCCTGTGTCAACATAACACGGCGCAAAAACGACAGCACACCCGTACGCAATCAGTTCGAGATACCGGGATTGGCTGATATGTCTTGTGATGACCTACAGTTGAATACAACAACCCAATTGAATACGACAACCCGTACTTGCCCTGGTCAAACTACTAATATGCAGACAACACCTCTGTTATCAAATGTTCCCGCTTTAACTGGCGGCGGCACTATAACGTATGAGCAATTTAGTTTGTTGTTGGATTCAAAACTTGAGTTACTTAAAACCTCTATTATTAACGATATAAATAAAACTATTCGCAAGGAAGTAACCTCTGCTGTTGATAAGTTGAGGTCGGAAATTACTGAGACCACAGACTTCCTGTCGGCGGAGCAGAGAGACCTTAAAGAAGATCTTCAGAACGCTAACCATAAAATTGCCAGTTTAAAGAATGAGTGCTGTACTCTCCAAACTGAGATGCGTAACCTATGTAGAAGAATGATCCCCTTGGAAAAGCTGTCTCGTAGTCACAATGTTGAGATTCAGATGATACCGGAGAGGCGGAGTGAAAACCTGTTGACGCTGATGAAACAGCTTTGCGATATTATCGGAGCTCCAATTACCGAGATTGACATACACTCCATACGCAGGGTAGCGAAGCTGGACCCTTCATCCAAAAGACCACGCAATGTGCTCGTCACTCTGCCGTCGGAGCGCCACAGGGATCTTGTTGTCTCTGCCTTTAAGAAGTACAACAAACATAATAATAAAAAAGAACCCCTTAACACCACTCATCTCGGTTTGCCTGGTGAGAAGCAGTTCATGTATATTGCCGAACATCTGGCACCAGAATGCAAGGCCCTTCATGCTGCGGCAAGAAGATATGCCAAAGAATATCATTACAAGTATGTGTGGGTGAAGTTCGGACGGGTGTATATTCGCAAGGACGATTCATCTACTGCAACACTAATAAAGGATATTGCATGCTTGGAAAAATTAGGATAAAAACTATTTTAATATTTTATTTTCTGAAATATTACGCTGCTATTTTATATAATTTGATTGTATTTAATGAACATCTTTTACCAAAATGTAAACAGAGTTCGCTCCAAATTAACTGATCTGTTTCTTAATGCATTAAATAATGATTACGACATAATATGTCTTACTGAAACTAACTTGAACTGTGGTGTCTTTGATAGCGAGTTGTTTGATAAACGGTATAACATTTTCCGTAGGGATCGTGAGTCAACATGCATTAAGAAGGGAGAGGGTGGAGGGGTTCTCCTTGCAATTAAAAAATGTTTTCATATGATACGTCAGTGGTCTTGGGACAGTAAAATTGAAGATATTTGGGTCACAGTGATCTTGGACTGCAATCGCAACTCGAAATTAAACTTATGTCTTTGCTACCTACCCCCTGATTTGCCAAGCGTTCACTTAGAGCAATTTTATGACAACTGCCAGAGGGTCCTTGGTTCCTGTAAGAGCGATAATACCAGTTTAATCATGGGAGATTTTAATACCCCCAGTGTCACTTGGACGGTAGCCTTGTCAGGCACAGGTTTGTTGCCATGTGGTTCGACCGATCTTAAGTCCACTCTTTTACTCGGAATGGTTGACTTCTGTAACCTTCATCAATTTAACAACATATATAATAAAAATAATAGACTACTAGATCTGATATTCTGCAATGTTAATCACATATCGGTATCGGTTGCAGAGCCTCTTTCTCGCCTTGATGATCACCATCCATCATTATGCATTAAAATGAACACAACTACTATGCCAAAATTATTAAATCATAATACTCTTAAGGTCCATAACTTTAGGAGAGGGGACTATGCCAGAATTAAAGCTGATCTTAGCTGTCAGGATTGGTCTTATTTGGTTTCTAATGGTAACGTTGATGAGTCCGTCTCTAAATTATATGAAATTATCAATGAATTAATTAAAAAGTATATCCCTTTTTTAAATAAGAGAGACAATAACTTCCCGATTTGGTATTCTGATTACTTAAAACTTTGTTTAAAGAAGAAAAATAAATTTCATAATAAGTATAAAAAATATAAAAATCCTAGAGACTATGATAGCTTTGCGTCTTTAAGAACTCTTTGCAAAAAACTCATACATTCATGTTATACTTCATATTTAAGTTCTGTGGAGGAGGCAATTAAGAGTGACGTGAAACAATTTTGGAAATACGTTAATAACAAAAAATCTGACTACAGCATTCCTCAGACGATGCACTTCGATGGTGTGTCTGCTTCGGATGGCCGTGGTATCTGCGAACTCTTTTCCGGATTTTTCAGTTCTGTGTTTGATGATGATGTCTCTCACTCGCCTTCTAGTATAGTCTCACCAGATGTGGACTGCACAACGATGTCTAGCCTTAGAGTAACGGAGGGCGAGATTATTTCAAAACTTAAATCACTAGATGTTAATAAGGGTCCAGGCCCAGATGGCATACCTCCATTATTTCTGAATGTATGCGCGAATGAACTGAGCGCGCCGCTTGCATTAGTGTTTAATGAATCTCTGAGATCCGGCAAGTTTCCTTCTTTATGGAAGACGGCTCACGTGGTGCCTATCCATAAGTCTGGAGATAAAACTGACTGTTCCAATTACCGACCTATTAGCATTCTTTCTAGTTTAGCCAAGTTGTTTGAGAAGGTTGTTTACGATCATATTTATCATCACGTTCAGTCACTGATATCACAGAATCAACATGGTTTTGTCAGACATAGGTCAACGGTATCCAATCTTCTTGAATATAAAAATTATATTTGTACAGTCTTTGCCTCGGGGGGACAAGTCGACTCAATATACACAGATTTCAAAAAAGCTTTTGATAAAGTGAATCATTCTATATTGTGTCAAAAACTAAGTTCAGTGTTCGGTTTTCATGGTAGCTTGCTCCGGTGGTTCTCTTCATATTTGGATAAAAGGAGTCAATTAGTAACATTGCAGGGCTACACATCTGTACCAATTACTGTCAAGTCGGGGGTGCCGCAGGGCTCACATCTCGGCCCATTACTGTTTGTTATGTTTATCAATGACCTGGCGGCTCATCTGACGTGCAAGTCACTCCTATACGCTGACGACTTAAAACTGTTTTTAGAGATCAAAAATAGTGACGATTGCGTGAATATGCAGCGTGACTTAGATATAATATTGACATGGTGTGAAAATAATAGAATGACCTTGAGTATAAATAAATGCCACATCATTACACTCTCCAATAAAAGACAAAAAACTATTTTTAATTACCGATTGGATGGGCAGTCCTTGAATCGTGTTCGTTCCATCAAAGACTTGGGTGTGATTTTTGACGAGAAGATGTCTTTTAAGGATCATTTTGACCAAATAGTCTCAAAAGGTCACAAGCTTCTAGGGTTTGTAGCCAGAAATACCAAATTCTTTAAAAAATCTCAAAGCTTTCTTCATCTGTACAGTAGCCTTATAAGAAGTAATTTGGAGTATTGCTCTGTAATCTGGTCTCCACATTATATAGTTCACTCACAACGTATAGAAGGCATACAGAGGAAATCTTTGAAGCTATTGGGCTATAGATGTGGACTTAACCGGGTACTAACATCTTACTCAGACAGGTTGCGACATTTTAACATCGTTGCTCTAGATAAACGACGCCAGCATCAAGATCTTTTCCATTTGCACAAAATCGTTCACGGTTATATTGATTCTCCGACACTATTACAGTCTATCAATTTTAACACAAAGTTACTAATTCGGAATAGAAGTAAAAAAAATATATTTGTTCTTCAAACATTTAAAAATAATACATCGTTTTTTAATCCCATCGTAAGAATGTGCCGTCAATATAACGAAATAGTGCCCTTATTCGAACAGCTCGATATCTACACTTTAAAACATAACATTTTTAGAACCCAGGTTAGAAAAATAATGTCTTGATGAATGTTTTGCTATAATTTGAATAAATGTACCTATATTATTTAATTTTTCGCATTGCAATTTATTAAATTATTATTATATTGATACAATTTTGAATGTTATTAAATTAAATTAATCATACAAATTTATTTAAATTCAATTTACTGCAAATTGGAGTTATATTTAATTTTAAATTTCTTTTATGTATTATTTCCATTGTTTTCGTATCTGCACGATTAGCTGTGTGTACACGTTTTCTGGATGTCGGTCTTGCTCTGTTCTATTGTAAATTGCTATTTTAAGCGAATGTTGACTATCATCTGTTGTGTACTCCATAAATAAATAAATAAATAAATAAATAAATAAAAGCACAATATACCTAAAAGTAAATAAACTGTAGTATAGGTTTGTATACCTACTTTGCAATGTTTGATGAAAATATAAAATATTTTATCAAAAGTAAGTGAATATTCGCTGATGGTACACGCCTGCACATCAACCTACCACAAACTGTCAAATTTCCTCAATAGACTTTGAACTTTAATCCTTAATAATATGGTTGATAATGTATGAAGAAATTTGACAGTTTTGGATAGGTTGATCTGCAGGCGTCTGTACATATGCGTACTTATTAGTTTTATTTATAATGGTAGGTTTGGATCGTAAGAAAAATAAGAATAAGAAACATTTATTGACCTGCACAAAAACAAATACAAAGAGGATACTCATATGAAAAAAAGAGCAAAAAAAATTTAAATTAAAAATATAATAAGATAAAAAAAGAACATGATAATCGTCATGAAGAATTATCGACTTTTGCTGTTAACTGTACCGCCTACCAGTGTGCGTTGATCTGCAGGCGTCTGTACATATGCGTACTTATTAGTTTTATTTATAATGGTAGGTTTGAATCGTAAGAAAAATAAGAATAAGAAACATTTATTGACGTGCACAAAAACAAATACAAAAAAAATACTCTTATGAAAAAAAAAATTAAAAAAAAATATAATAAGATAAAAAAAGAACATGATAATCGTCATGAAGAATTATCGACTTTTGCTGTTAACTGTACCGCCTACCAGTGTGCAAAACTTCAAAGGTGTGTGTCCATCAATCTATGGGAACCTAAAATAGCGCTTTTTCTTTATAAAAGTTTTACCGTCGTCGTCGGCATCGCGACCGCGTCGCGTCCGTCGTGCAGCAAGGAAGTAATAGTTAATAAACATTAGTTTGCGCGCGCCAAAAATTGAGTTGGCTACACGTTTTGTATTTAGTAGGAAATCTTTAACAATATTTTTTAGATTATATTTGAATAGTTATTTTGCATTGACAATGCTATTCGAGTTCCACTTGGGGTAAGGCGTCTTTTTTCAAGAGCTTATTTTGGTATTTATTTTTAGATTTTGTAGTAATTTAATTATATAAATAAAATAAGAACATTTAGTATCTATACCCGAAATTGTTAGAAAAAGTAGTAGTAGTAAGCAGCTTATGTTTAAATTTGAATTGAATTAAAATAAAATAATTAAACTTTTAAAAAGTAAATACTTACTTGTTTATCGACTTGGTTAGATTAGATAAAAAAAACTTTTTAATAAAATAAAAAACTTCACAAAACACTATTTCTGTATAAAAAAGTAAGTACTTTTTGATTTTGATTTTGATGGTAATAATGGTGGTGGTCGCTCCATTTGTGGCGTTCATTTTACCGTGGGACCTTGGCAGCGGCCGCTCGCCCTTGAACCCCAGCCCGTTTGTAACCGTTTATTGCTACAAGGCTCCGTCGCGGCAGTCGTTAGTCGGCGGCACTCATAACAACACCATAACATTATCTAATAGCAACGTCTTAATAAATAATAAATATTTACTTTTTAGTAGTTATTTGTTATTCGATGATAGAGGCTTTTGCCCAAATATATATTTGTTGAGGATTCCGGGTGAAATGCGCTTCCAGTATTGGCCTTATCATCACTTAACATTAGTGAGACGAAGGCTTACCACTAAGATATTTATATTACTCAAGTATAACTTTCTACAATAATAGTAAAAAAATATAAAGTTTTGTTATGTTGAAATGAATCGCTTTATACAATCAACTCGTTTTTATTTTTCACATTCTTTGAGTTAGTCTTGACATTCAAACCAACACAAAACACAGTTACAGGTCAGTGGTTACAGGGAGACTGAGGTGATGGTCGGTTCATGAACAATTTGAAACTTGTTATTATAATCACAAAAACGGTTTTTGTGTCTAAAGAAAATATAAATATTTAGTTTCAAGAATATTATATCAGCGGTTTACCAAATCAGCACATTCCTCTCAAACAAGCACACTCGTAATTAATCCGTTTCGTTCGTGAACACGGTATAATATAATCCGTAAAGTAGCACACGCTAATTTCGGCAAAGATTCCTGGAGTGTGCACAATGAGCCAAATGAGTGGGTTTCCTAGGAGACCGGGCGGCTTGTTCATTAAATTTTCAAGTTTGTGCAAATTCCACGGAGCGGGACATAAGCGGCTTGCCAAGAAGCTGTTTGCAGTCCTACCACTTCGCTGGAGATAACTTGGCATAGAGTAGCGAATTTATTACGCAGACGGGACACGGTAGCAGTTTGATAGTATTTAACGCCGCCGCCCGCCGTACTAAAGAATTAGACAGATGGAGCTTTTCAGACTTAGGAAGCGCACACCATACGATCTTGAAGAACTTACTGTCATTCACTTTCTATTACAACTAACATTCGGAAGACAATAATATACTAATGTTTGTCATGGCAACAGCAATAACTTAGGTAAGATAGTAGTAGCTAGTCAGGCGATAATAAGATAGAAGCACAAAACAAGAGTAACTTTTATAGTATTTCAAGTTACGAATAAACTTTAAATAAAAATCAAAAAAACAAGTGAAATAACATTTTTTTAATATCTTATATGTGAGTTTGTAAGACATATCTGGATACTCTTCATATTTCCATATTGGAGAGAAACAAAAATTGAACTTACCTATCGATGAGCAAACGACTACAATATCGCATTCAGTCATCTAATAGTTAAATTGCAAAGAAAAACATGAAATGAAATCAATCTTCATTAGAGAAAACTGAAGCACTTTTGAATCGTTTCAAAATATTTTCCTGCCACCCATTCAGGACGTCTTTTAGCTGTGCAGAAGAAACGCCGCATGACGTAAGTCACAAAGTAAAGGAGACAGAGGTAGGTATTGTAGTACCCAAATTGTGCAAAATATCTGTTCTGTTATCATATACTTAGTCTTCTATAAAGTCCCAGTTTCGCTAGCGCGGAACTTTCCTGCCTTTGTGAATTTAATTTTGGAAACTACCTTCAAATGACACAATGTAAGTCTAGCAATTTGTTTTCTTATTAATATAATTGTTTGTGTGTTTGCTCTCTCTCAAAGTTAGCACCCAGTCAAACTAAACAATTTAAATGTAATGTTTTCATTCCTGTTATTTTGTATTTTGTAGCTACTTTTACGTGGTTATTTGGAGAAGCAATTTTATAAAATTTAGTGTAATTAATAGTAGACAGCAATTTCTACGTTTTTATTTTGGAAAGAGATTCTATTTGCCTTGTTAATGTTCTTTATAGTGTAACCGGGATTTTATTGGCAGCTAGTAACTAAAGCTTCCTTAAGCCATTGAGACCGAATACCATCTAAGAGTTTCTAGACAGATCACATCACGCAAGGGTGTTCCTGACCCGTACTAGATTCTGCGAGGTGTTCGAATCGGAAAGCCTCCCACAATCCGGTCAACCGAGAAGAGGTCCTAGTCTTTAGAGACGCCCTCGGGTTGTTCGACCCTCGAATCCGATCAACATCATCAACAGCTAATTTTTATGCCTTCTCTATGGATGGATAGGGAAAACGGGCCATAAACCACCACGCGGGCCCAGCGCGGATTGGTGGTTGTTAACGACTGCTAATGCAGACCGGCACCAACGGCATTATGTGCCTTCCGAAGCACGGAGGAGTTCGAGATGAGCAATTTTTGGTCACCCATCCGATGACCGGCCTTTGCGAAAGTTGCTCAACGTCAGCACTCGCAGACCGTGCGCGTTCATCAACGCGCCATCGAGCTCCTCATCCAAATGATTCGATCCGAACGCCTCGGTGAAAATAAAAGGAGCCTGCGGGACAAGCTGCGCCATGCCTTCTCCTTTAGAAAGAAACTCTCTGAGGATCTTTGATCACCGTTTCTTGAGGACTCTTTCCAAAACAAAGGATCGAAAAGCAATTTCATATGAAATATAAAGTATATATAGATAAAGTTCTGTACTCTTAGCTTGTATATAGGGTTTCACTGCGGCCCAATGGTGTGTGAAATGTTTCATTTTTCTTCGACGTCCCGTTGGCAGGTGTCGTGACAAGGGTAAACATTCTCATAGAGACCATTGCTGAGCTGTCAGCCGCGAAGGAATTTCTTTATGCAGAGTGTACGCAAATTGCTTTACGGCCCCCACGAAAAGTATTCGCATAGCAAATATATAGTGATTGAAAGTGACGATACAAGAACGAGCAATATAGTAACAGATTACATTATTGATAAGAGTTTGCTGTATGTTGTATGTTATCTAAACATCGAATATTTATTTATTCAACACTTTGTTATTAAGTAAAAAATTATTATTTTTTGTATTGTAATAAACACTTTACATATCTAACCTAATTTTAAGTTAGTTAGCAATCAGTCGTACCCATAAATAAACAGTCATCAGTTATATCTGTGTTTCTATCAAGATCATTATCATATCAATCCACCATTATTTGGTCCTTCGAGTCGGATATTATTTTCTATGTATAAGCCCAATGGTGGGAGCAGTCCCTGACGTTAATAGGTAGATATAGATATATTATGGTTTAAGATATTAATTTCATGAGTATGTAATTAATTTGTAGCACATAAGCTCTCGGTACATTTCGTCTGAATCAGCCCGTGATATAAATGTCGTTCGTTCGACTGTTCAACGGAGGAGTGAAATTGTAGTGTAGCTGTAAATATAATACTCATAAATGAAATAAATTATAAATATAATTAATTAATATTATTTCATCATCATCATCATCGTCAGCCTGTAGAGGTCCACTGATGAACAGGCCTTCCCAATGGATCGCCACCACACTCGGTCCTCCGCCTTTCGCATCCAACCATTTCCCGCCGCCTTCTTCAGATCGTTGGTCCAGCGAGCGGGTGGCCGGCCCACCTGCTCTCTGTTATGTATTAATAAATAATTATAAAATAATACATATTATTATAATAAATTGGTTCAGTTGCCTATCTATATTTTGTATTCAGAATACTAACATTTATGCTATGTAGGTAAAAAAATACAAGCCTCGATACTATTTAAACTGACTGTTGCTAATTCCGATTAAGAGGGGGTATAAAGGATTTTAACACTAGAAGATAAACCACGACGTTCGATGAAATGAAACATGCCTGTTACCTCGAGTCAGATGCGACATACTGGCGTTCTGCGCGGAATAAGAATGTCGTAAGCGCCGAATAAGTTTTAGTAGTAATTACTCGTAAAATATAAATTATTTCTTCAAACCGCTAATAGCGAATTTGATATTGTGTGTTAAAATATTCTCAGGCTCAGTAATATGCATGAAATTGAAAATAAATTGATAATAGTTGAAAAGTAGACGTAAGTTCGTGATTTTTTTTATCGATAAAATTTAATTATATTATGCTTTTACTTTATCCTGGGCCCTATCTTTGAAATAAATGCCTACAGCCGCGCGGTACGTAAACACGCGATAGGGCTGCCCACCTACAGTATTTTAATTACATCTGCCTACTTTGTGTTTCTATCTAGTTTCGTGAATGTAGTTTGTAAATACTATATTTTTTATTTAAACAAAAGAAATACGTTGTGAACAAAATAGGAAGTGTCCAATAAAAAAATATAAAAATGCATGTTGTTTTTTGATTAGTAGATTTAATTAAAAACCAATCTAATATGTTTGATTTAAGACTTAATAACAAATCAGTGTCATAAACATGCCAGGTTCTTGGACTTGCTGGTTTCCTCACGATGTTTTCCATTACCGTTGAGCAAACCGATCAGGCACTCTGAGTGTAGGTAGTTTCGCTGTTAAATGACGCGTGAGCGCAAACGATTTCCAACTTAACATTAGTTCTCCGCCTACTTGTTCGATAGCATCACCATTTATTAGTCTCGTAATAATTTCAAAATCAATCAATCGTTTAATTCAATAATGTTTCCAAAAACCCGCAAACCGGAGGTTTTAACACGAGCGTACCTAACGTATCATGAACCGCCTAATAACTACCCTAGTTCACTCGTGTATCACTTTCCTTTACCCTAATCACTTTATTTATTAATTCAGGCATATTAATATTAAGTAAGTACTTGAACTTATTTTAATCAAAAAAATTGCACGCTTACTGTTTAAAAAACAACACACCGTCCGTTCGTCACTGCGGCACACTCGCGACTGTTGCATGCCGAGCGCATGCCGAGATCGGAGCGCGTAGGTATAGCTCGCGCTTCGTCCGTCTATATATGAAGTTACAATACTCATAGATTACAAAAACACAATGTTGAAAAAGTTTCCACGAGCAGGATTTGAACCTGCACCCTTCTGACATACCGGGTCAGGTGCTCTTCCAATTGAGCTATCGTGGTTCTAACCAGCCCGCCGAAATTATTCAACACTATTTACTTTTTTACTTTGAAAGCCAAAGGCGCCAATTCAATGTCAACAACTACCGTCATTAACATCTGATCATAATATTTTTACAAATACTAAAGATCAGTTAAGAAGTAGGCTAGCTATTCATAAAATGTTTTTAATTTGTTTAAAAATTTCCACGAAAAAACACAAACACAAACACAATCCTGCTCGTGGAAATTTTTTCAACATTGTGTTTTTGTAATTTGTTTCGCAACAAAATTTGCGTTAAAATTATATAAACAAATTAAAAACATTTTAATACTGATAGATAATATTACCATGGTATAGTGCAATGCAATGAATGTTTATTCGTTACGTCGACGCAGCCGTCAATGATGGAATAACTTGATTATCCAAGATGTAAGTAATATAAACCAATCGGCGACCGACGGTGCGCAGTCGCAGTCATTCGTGATGGTGGAAGAGACATCTGGCATTCCTTTTCCATCTACATATATTTTTTAAGTACTATTTACTGTAAGGGGAAGCAGTTGAGAGGGCACTCTCAAGACTTATTTTTCATACTATACATACTAAAAGACATACTAAAGACATACATATAAACAAACGCATACTAAAAGACTTAAGAAAATATGTTTAGACTTCTTTTTCTTAGTCGTTACACTCTTGGCAGAGTGGTCGTGGTAGTTATTTCGGTCGTAGTGATCCGCCTAACCAGCCGACCGACGGACGCCGCCATTCCCTGACCGACGCCATCTTTGTGCACGGATACAAGGGGTTCTCTACTGCTTCCTTTATTTGGTCCGTCCATCTTATCGGCGATCTACCGCGCGCTCGGGTGCCCACAACCTTGCCCTGGACTACAAGACGTTCAATTGACGCATCATCAAGTTCTTGTATTATAATTTATTTATGTTTAAATGTTTCTTTTTTAACTATACACACTACACAGAACAAAAGCCGCTTACTGCTACTAAAATTCACTGTCTAAAAACTTCCACAACTTTAAATTGGCGTCATGTTACATCTCTGTGTGAAACACTTTTGCATTGTAAATTTATTCTGATTACTTACTCATATAGTATTCAGTTTTTAAAAAAGAAGAAGTTGTCGTTGGGACTCCTGAATCCTTGTTCTCTGGGCACTCGACATGAAGAGTTTCTTGTGGCAATGGATCGCTTTGATGTTGATATTGTGGCCATCAACGAGACTTGGCTCAGGCGAGGTGAGGAGGAACGTGCTCCCGCGCCTTCTGGATACCGCTTACGGCACATCCCGCGGCCACCTGCAGTCCGTGCTCGCGGTGGAGGGGTTGGTTTCTACGTAAAACAAGGTATAAATGCTCGTCTTTTATCTTTTCCCCCCGCATCGTCTATAGAGCAAATGTGGTTGAGTTTAAATGTGAATGGTGTCAAGCTAGCTATCGGTACGGCATACCGCCCCCCGTGGTTAGATATAGATACTTTTATAGACGCTTTAAGTGACTCTGTTACCTCATTGGGTTGCTATGATCATATTGTTTTATTGGGCGACTTTAATGTTAATGTTATGAATACTGGAGATTTACAAACAAAGAAACTTTTAATTTTTTTTAAGTGTGTGGACTTTTCACAATATGTTGAACAACCAACCCACTTTACTACGCATAGTCAAACCTTAATCGACCTTATCTGCTGCAATACTCGAGTTTACAACGTTAGTGTTAATCACATATCGGACCTTAGTAGTCATGCGTTTATCACATGTGACCTTAATGTAAGAAAGGAGAAGCCACCTTCAAAATTTATTATGTATAGACCTCTAAAAGATATTAATTTTGAACAGTTTGACTTTGAATTGAAATCCATTTCGTGGGAAGGTCTTTTCAACGAGGATGTGAATATTACGCTGAGCAACTTTAATCAATTTATATTATACATATTCGACAAATATGCTCCGCTTAAACTTTTATACTTGAGGGGTCAATCTCATCCGTGGATCACGTATAACATTAAAGAGATGATGAAGCTGCGAGACAAGGCTCACGCTAGAAGTAGGACAACAAAGTTGGATGTTCACAAGAAATATTACAACGATTTGAAGTCTATAGTCATTGCAGCAATCCGTAATGAGAAAACCGCATTCTTTAGCCAAAGTATTAATGCGTGCTCGGGAAATCCTAAACTTCTATGGAAAAACATAAAAAGGTATTTAGTAAATTTAAAAAAAAAAAACTCTGAGCTTCCTTTGCATTTAAGTAATCCCACTGATCTAAACAACCATTTTTTGAAACTCCCTGGGAACGAAGAAAGTAATTTATCTCTTTTAACTGAGTACAGTTCGAAAAGGTACAGTTCATCTGTCTTTACGCTAAAACCTGTGTCTGAGGTAACTGTACTCAATATAATTAAATCAGTTACCTCTAATGCTCAAGGCGTTGATGGCATCACTTCAGATATGATCACGCTAACACTGCCCCATACCTTGTCAATAATAACAACAATTGTCAATAACTCTATAGAGGCTGGCATTTTTCCGGAGCTATGGAAAAACGCGATTGTTAGACCTATTCTGAAAACTCAAAACCCTAATGACTATAAAGATTTGCGCCCCATCAGTATTTTGCCTTTCATGTCTAAGATAGCCGAAAGAGTAGTTTGTAAGCAGATGATCGACTATTTAGAATCGAACCATATCCTTCCTGAAAAACAGTCCGGATTTAGGAAGGCTCGCAGCACTGCTACAGCTTTGGCAGATGTGGTGGATGACATTCTCGCTGCACAAGACGTTGGTGAGGGTTCCTTGTTGGTATTGTTAGATTTTTCGCGTGCATTTGATACCATTAACACCCAGATTCTTTTATCCAAATTAGCCTACTATGGTTTTGACGCTCGTACCCTGAAATGGTTTTCAAGCTACCTTACTGATCGTGCTCAGCATGTTGAAACGCGCAGCGAGAGTGGCATTATTTCTAAATCTGCCACCAGTCTAGTTAAAAGAGGAGTGCCACAAGGTTCTATATTGGGACCGATACTTTTCATTTTATACACTGCGGACCTGATTGAAAGCATCAGGAACTGCAAGTATCACCTGTACGCCGACGATCTCCAATTGTATATCTCATGTGATCCTGATGAAATTAGTACAGCAATCCATAAATTGAATGAAGACCTGAGCCTGGTATCTCGTTGGTGTGACAGAAATAATTTAGTTCTAAATCCAAACAAGTCCAAAGTTTTGGTGCTGGGGTCGAAAAACTTTATTGGTAAAATATCTTCCCACGATGTAGCAGCAGTTACTATCCGAGGAGAACCTTTGCAACAAGTAACGCAAGCTCGCAATTTGGGTCTACTTATGGACGGCCGACTGCAGTTCGAAGAGCATATTTCGGAAATAATGCGGAACTGTTTTTATAGGCTTAAAGTGTTATACCGCATACGCGACTGTTTACCCATTGATATGCGAGTCAAGCTGTGTGAAGCGCTTATTCTTTCAAAATTAAATTACATTGATACAGTCATTGGCGAATGTCTATTGGCCCGAACTAAAAAGGTTATTCAGCGTATCCAGAATGCATGCGCCCGATATTGTTTTCCTGTCCCTAAGCATTCTCACATATCCCCTTTTTTGAATCGCTACAACTTGCTTAGCATGGCTGCTCGACGAACTTTACATTTTGCTTCGCTCCTTTTTGGAATTATAAATAGCAGGCAGCCTCCATACCTATACAATAAGCTAGAATTCACGCAACGACAGTTCAGAATCGCACCACGCCTTTTGTGCCCACGACACAGGACGGCCGCCTTTCGTGGCAGCTTTCGGTACGCTGCCTCGAAGTGCTGGAACAACTTGCCACCGCCTGTGCGTAACTGTAAAGCCGCGTCAACTTTCAAGTTACAACTAAAAAAACATCTTCTTCAGGTTCAGGTTTCTACAACTTAGGCGGCTGTACTGTGTCGGAATTAAAATTAAAATTAAGATTAAATCGGAGTTAAAATCGTTATTTATTTGTTCTGTATTTCAACACCATTGTAGGCTGCACTGTGTCGGAATTAAAATCGTTGTGTATTTGTTCTGTCTTTCAACACCATCTCACTGCGATTATCTTGTATGTATCTTGTATATATATATAAAAATTGCTGGAGCTGCGCCTCCCTCTCACTGGTTCCACAGAAAATCAGCGCCATGGCATATCTATGTCACGGCATCAAGCTGAGTGGCGACCATTTCGGTAGCATCTATTTGTGACTGTTTAGTATGTTTAAGTTTAAATGTTATTGCTCCGAATAAATTTTTCATTCATTCATTCATTCATTCATCACGCCGAGATAGATGCCCCCAAAGAATTTCCAAAGAGATGTGCCCAAAGAATTTCCTTCTTTCAATTCAAAGTAGTGTATGCCAAAAGATACAGCAGGCATAGCAGATATTTCTTTTTTAAATGCCATTACGTATATATAGCTTTTCTATTCCAAAATCATACTTACTTCGTTATTATTAGAGACCTTTTCGCATTCAAAACTAATAAGTGCCCAGTTATAACGTATATTCATTGAAGTTTGTGAGTGCGGTGTGCTGTATTGAGTCTGAATTGATCTATTTTGGCAAAAAGCAAATTGCAGCTGCAATTAACTTGTACGCATTCCGTCTAGACTTCGGAACGACTTTAATGCTGTCACTGCGACACACGTTACTATACGAAATGAAAGCATTTGTATTCAATGGGCACAGGAAAGCAGGACTTCGAGAAGGGGATGTTGACAATCTTGCATCGCATACAATAAGAGTCGGCGGACGGCAGTTGAAACGGTTTTGTGTATTGCCTTTTTTAAATATGCAATTGAACGAAAGGAATGTGCATTTAACATTTTGTACTTTCGCGTTGCACAATGTAAAGTGTAATAAGGCAATGGAGGAGTCATGAGGAGCTCGATGGACCAGAGCGGTTTGCGTTAAAACTAAAACTTCTCCATGGAGAGTAATACTCAATGACAAAAATATAAAAAAAATATAGCTTTTTGGACGACTACCTGCTAAATGGGCCAGAGATATAGAGCTGGTCTCTGAAAAAACGTGGATGCGATCAGCTCAAAATTGTAGGGATTGGCGTAACATGAGGAGGCCCATGCTCAGCAGCGGGTAGATACGGGCTGAAAATGATGATGGTGAATATAGTTTTTTTTATATTTCCCAATAAAATACATAGATGATGATGATAGTGAGACAACCCCAAAGAGTAATCCAAATAAAAAGGCAATGACAGCTAAAATGGCTTTCTTTCTCGTTAATAGAATATTGGCGCTCTTCAGCTTGTCTTTATTTTATTTTCCCTTTTTGTGAGTCGTTTCTTCTTTGAGGTATGACCGTTGCCACCCAGTTTTATATAATTAATAAGTTCTTTACAGTATGGGTAATAAATATGAGTATGGACGTAACTATATATCTTAGTAATGTAGTTGCTACTTACGCGTACGCTACGTTCGGATTTCATCGAAAATTGTTACGAGCTGACGTTCATGTAACTATTTTGAAATTAGCTTGTAGCAAGAAAATGCGTTTTTTCTTTAAAAATTTAACCGCCACTTTGTGTGTAATCATTTTATGCTTACAGGTCTCAGACCTAGAGTCTACGGCTTGATTTCCAGTGGGGCATACTGTTTTTGTTCTCTGGTTGGTGAGGGGTAGGGTTGGTTTTAAGTTGTCTGGCTAGCTACCATCGTCAAATCTAAGCCCATCGCCAGAATAAAATGTTCGTAGCAGTGTTGCGTTCTGATGAGAGATAATACATTTTTAGTCACCAATCCGATGACCGGCCTTTGCGAAATTTGGGTAATTTATTTTATTTTATTTTATTTTATCATCTTAGGAAAACCAAGGTTAACAAAATTGAAATAGGGTCATCAAGTGATACACATAAAACCACTAATAGGTTCTCACCGATAGAAGTTACTTAATAATAATTAAAACTAGAAGCACTAAGCAACGCATTATTAACCTCGCTCAAACTATTAACGAGTTGGTATTACCGCAACAGAATATCTAGTTAAGAATATCATGTGGGTTCGAAGAACCGCTCGCTCAACATCCGCCTCGCTGATGGTACACTGGTATAGAAGAGGTCCAGCTCAAACTGCTTGCTAAGTAAGTTAAATTTGTCACGCGCACGCCATAAGTAACTTCTTCTTCTTCGAATTCTGCCTATAATTGGTATTAGCAATCACAAACCTAGCGCATCAACTTCAAACTACTGCACCATCACGCTCCTCATTCCGATAGATCCGATCGTAAACCTAAAAACAATACTAGTATTCACACAATATTCCTAGTGATGTATCGTGTCTGTGTCGCTGGCTCGCTGGCCAAAGTGTCGCTACACCGTGCACGGCACTATTAGTCCGAATGAATATTTGATGCAACATATAGCTCAGGGAGTAATCGCACTGTACGGACGGGAATGTGGAAATTATGCGGCGCGGAATAATAAGCTACCATTGGGCCGGACTGCGACCATCAATCGGCAGTGGAATTGTATGACTGAGGATAGAATTTAGATGCAAGAATGCAGGAAGAGATAGGAACTTCAGAATTAAAATTTGGAGAGATGCACTACAATTAGTCCTGAGAAGAGAATGAAGACGCAAGAATGCATTAGAAGGATGCAGTGCGACAGGTCCAGTTTTGAGAGACGGGAATCTGGAATTTATGCGGCATGGAATGATAAGCCAGAATTGGTCTGTACTGCGATCATCAATCGACAATGGAATTATATGACTTAGAAGTGAATTTAGACGCAATAATTTAGAAAAAAGAAGACGTTAATATTGATGCGAAGTGAAGCAGGATTGCGAAAAACTTCTTCTTCTTCAGACATGCTAGTGGGCTTTTTTTTGCTTAAAACTACTTTGAATTACTTTAATCTTAGCTAACATATATATGTTCTAAGGATGTTAGATAGCCGAGGACAGCAGAAGAGGCAGATTCTGATCCAAAGCAACTAGAAAAATCAAGAGAAAATTTTCGGTCACCGATCTGATCACATATCACACCCAAGGTAACTTAACATTCACGACCGTTGCTAGAACGCATGAGCCCACCACTGACCTCGACTAGATGAAATGAAATAAATTAAATATAAGTTGAAGAAGTCGCAACGCGTATAGGGCGGGCGTCGCGGTCGGCCGCATGGGAACAAGGAACGTAGGGAAGCGGGTTCATGTGAAACGACCTTAATTGCATCTTCATTATCACTAAGCGCGGCCATTGTTTAAGTGGAACGCTGAATATGATCAACTACGATTGTCATTTGTTTTTATTAAAAAGAAATACCTAACTCTTTTTGTGGAGCGGTAGTTGTAGGTTGATATGGTACAGAATATTCTTTGTTTCTTGATTCCGACCGACCCTTCCGATTAGGGTTGCAAACTTTTTTTTAGACCAAATATAGTATTTTTGGATTCAGTAGCCATAAAAATATAGTAGATAGGAAATTAATTAAAAAAAAAATAGTATCTTTTATATTTCATGCTACCTAAAGTGTATTGTGTGTAAGTGTGTATTGAATTATTATTAACAAATTTGACCATTTTGTTGCCTGATAAATATATACGCATATTGTAGTTCACCAAAATTAGTTGGATGGGCAGCCCTAGTTATTGGCAGAGCTTTCGAAAACCTCCAAAACTTTGTCCCTAAGTCAAAGGCAATTAATACTACGGGTTTCTTGGTGTATATCATTTAATCTGCAATCTATTGTTGGCCTGCCCAAGAATGCCCACATAATTCATTGGTCATTGCTTAGGATAATAATATATTGTTGCCAAGCACTATTGTTTTAGTGTTGTCGCACAGATTCTATATAATATGGCTGTATATCATAATGTCATTAGCAATTACCAAGAATATAATGGCCAAAACAATGATATATCATCGTCATTTATCAATAAAGACCTTTGAGTCTATTCCAGACGATTTACTTAGAAAAAATGTAATGTAACTCAAAATATCTATAATTTTTCAAATTATAGATTTATTCTTGTATTCACAGTCCGTCAGTAAAAAAACAATCGAGAGAAAATTATAAAGGAATACAGAAAATAGCAATTAATTTTTAATTGCAAATTATTGGAAAAATAAGAGAGTTAAATTATTATCAGTTTGCGTACTCTCCGAAGTAATGTTATCTACCTGTACAATTAATAATTACAAATTAATTACCGTGAACTCATTTAAAATTTCCACTGCTTTCGACATATTTTCTTTATAAAATACTAGCTTTTTGTTCGCGGCTTTGCTCACGTGGGCTACATGACTTGTGTTTGTATATAGTATATATGTATATTATATGTATGTAGAGACCTAATATAATATAATATATATAATATATAAGCCGGTCATAATCGATCAAAGATTTTGCTCCCTTATCGCTTTATCATTCTTTTCATCAATGCCTAAATAATGAAGACATTCATTTGGCTTACCAAAATTTGTCCAACACATCTACATACGTGAGTGGCGTTGGCAATTCTTAAGCTAAACAAGATAAATCCTCGGCATTCGGAGTTTTCGGGACGTCCCGGCTGAGCGAGGCAAACACAATACTGCCCCCGGGACGCATTTGTCACCGCAACCTTTCCTCTGCCGCCCATCCCGCCGGCTATTTGTCTAGTAAGCTTTTCGTGTAGTTCCAAATCTTTAAATGGACTGAATCTTATACAATCTGAGAAGCACGTGGAATGCAGAAAAAGCTAAACCAAAACGCGATCGGTGAGCTGAGCATGCTACACGAAAAGTTTATATTTTTATATCTTGCGGGTAAAGCATTTGGCCTTCATCTCACCTAGGCCAATGGTGGAAGCACACTCAACTACTGAGACACGCCAAGATAGCCATATCTTATCTGCTTAGCTGCTGGTACACAACAATACTACAAACAGTGATGTTATGGCGTTATATTTAGATAAGATGGTGGTAGCTAGCCAGGCGGACAAACAAGCCCTACCAACCAAACCGAGTATTATATAATCCGGGATCTCTGGGTCTGAGACCGGTAGTATTAACCACTACACAGGCGGCTGAAAACTGAGACTTCAAAAAGAAAAATAAAAAAAGTAAAAAATAATTTACTTAGCACAAAGAAATTCGTATTTTGATTTAGTTAAGCAGAAATTATTTAATAAGTATACAAAAAAGAGCTCTAAGAAGCAAGAAATAATATTGAAATCATATTATTAATTACCTAGATACCAGTTTTTAAAGAATATCTATTAAAGTCAGGTGGGGCTATTACAATAAAAAAGTGGAGATAATGGAACAACTATAAAAGTTTAAATGAAACAAATTGTCCCCCAGCCGGCCGACCCATCTCTCGACTGTCTTTCGGCTCCATCATCAGATCGAATCCAGGCCTTCATTAAATAGTAGTGCTTTAAAATACTTAATGAAAATAATTAACAAACGCACTAGTCGCCACTACTATTTTCGAAGGTTCCCCTCGATTTCTTCAGGGTTCCATCATCAGATCCTGACCTGATGACCATGGGACCACCTGGAAAAGAATTTTCAATATCGGTTTGCAACTTACGGAGATATCGCGTAACAAACATACAAAAAAATAAAAAACATTCAGTTGAATTGAGAACCTCCTTCTTTTTTGAAGTCTGTTAAAAGTATGACTAATTTAGATGTCGTACACCACGTTTGTATGAATGAAGTATGCGTAGTTGGCTACACGCATTGTACATATTTATTTATTTATTGACGAAGTGTTAAAACATAAGCAAAGGTATACATGTGACGCCCTGCTAGAGCACAGCAAATAAGAGGGCTAACTATTTTAAAAATCTAGGGTGGTTATAATATAATATATATAACGTTTGACCAGCATGCATAAAACTAAGTTATGAGAAACCAAAGCTTATAGAAATAATGCTATGGAAGCTTTATTAATACGCGCATAACTTCCGATCGACTGCACAAAATTGGATAATTCTTTTTTTTTGTGTTTGTTATTGTCAGGACAAGGTTTGTAAAGAAAGATAAAAGAAAAAAATATATTTTTACTTCAAAACAACAATTCGATTTTCCAATACAAAATGCACAAACATTTGATGTCTTTGTTTGTTTTGTTGTCATAGAAACTGTCAAAGCGGTACGAAGTCCGCCGGGTCAGCTAGTGGTAAAAAAATATTTGGATTGTGTCCGAAACGTCAGTGAAAAAAATTATAAATTTTCAATTCCGTCAAAGTGTCCGAATACTTTGTGTCCAAATTGTCAGCAAGTCGATAATAACATAGCCAAAGTAGGAAGCACAGACCACCTTAGAGTCATCAATTTAGTTTCATTCACCAGTTATCTTACTAACTATCAGAACAACATCTACTACAAACCAAACTGTGTGTTCTAGAAATCGAACTCAAGAACCCAAGAACCACAAGATAACCAGAGAAGGTTGATAACTTTAAACAACAACCGTAGATTCGTCACAACAAAAATAGAAGTTCACAATAAAATGCTTACTGAAACGTAAAATGTCTAGTGAATTGTGGAAGGAGGTTCTATTTGTACTGAAAGTTTCTTGAAAGAGTTGGTTTTGAAGGTACCGGGAATTCCCGGGAGGACGCGCGCTCGCTACATTTGCGCAAAATGCTTCGACAACTTAGCAACGTTCTATTTTTATTGAAAACTTGTAAAATCTATCAGAAGGAGCTCATGAGCGCAGTTGCGATCGTGTAAATAAAGCTAAGCATTTGCATAGTCGGATAAGGGACTAAATTAAAAAATATTTTGAACTTCTATGATCTTTAGAAGGCACGTCGTGTTTTGGCAATCATTAGGACGAACGTTGTGGTGTAGGTTGATATCCTTAGTTAGGTGAAAGGTTCTAGACTCTGGGCAGGGTACAAGTGATGACAAAAATCTACTGATATAATATTTACACAAGCATCACTTATAAAGTGATCAAATTATGATAAGGCTTTTAAAATAGTCAGCGACCGCTTACGACATCGCCACAGTATGCCGAGAAAAATTCAGAAAATGCGAAAAACCTCTGAATTTTCTTAATTTTTCATGTCTGAGGGTTTGGGCTGGGCGTTGATTCGTTAGTGAGCAGGACTCATAAACCCTCTTCGATATTTTTAAAATATATCGTTTTAGTTTCGTAAAGAAATTGTCTGTTTATATTTTTTCTTCATCGCGTCATTTAACCCTGTCCTGCTACAAAGCTGCCATATCTGCTACTTTCCTACCAGAGACTACTATTATGTTTATGTGGGTTTATTTATTTATATTGTTATAGTATATTAATCGTTATTATTATTTTTGCTTAATTTATAAAATACACACTATTCTAATATGTTTTAATAGTTTCACCTCTGATGCAGCCAATTCAAAATCAATATTTTTTATTAAACAAGCTCCTGATTATAATTCAACTGTTGTGCCGGCGGCCGCGCACATGTAACGAACACATTCTGGAGCCAAGGGCAAGCAATAGGCACTGATCGTGCGTCGCATGCCTATTAAGCATGCGACACACGATTCGTCGTGTACGACTGTGCACCCCATATAGTAATCATGCATCGAAAATCGAAACGAAAACGAGAATGTCGACGGAACTGTCGCTCATAGCAGAGTGCCTAATGCGAGTTTCATTCAACCACGCGATTACATTCCTGCAGATTACGGTAACGAAATTGTATAGCAAAATTGTAAATTACTTCGTCGTACCGTACCAGGACAGGACTCGCACCAGGAGGCATTGCTTGCTTCAATGACACAACACGATCGAAGATGCCATACTAATTCTCGTTTTGTTGACGTCATCGAATAGTGAATAAAACTTGCACTCAGCACTCAGTCATGTCGTCAAAGCAACATTTGTTGCTGTGTTCTGTCAGTTGATGATGTAGGTACACACGCCTGCACATCAACCTACCACAAACTCGTCAAATTTCCTCGATAGACTTTGAACTTTATACCATAAGCATTTGGTTGAAAATGTATTGAAGAAATTTGACAGGTAGGTTGATGTGCAGGCGTCTGTACCATGAAGCTGTAGATATAAAGCTTCATGGTACCTAGGTATCTATGTAAGTAGTTTTCAGTTTCAGTAGTTTAGGATTCCAGGTAAAGTGTGCCTAAATCTGTAGCCTTAAAATAATCTTTGTAAAGGCGGAAGTAATAATGTATAGAAATTTTTAGACTGTTTTTGCCAAAAAAATATTTGAGTGATGATGATGGATACATAAAAAAATATTTGATTGATGGTGATAATGATGATTATACTAGATAAAGCAAAACCCGTAAACAGAACAGGCACAAACAGATAGCTTTTTATAAGACAGTTTTTGCATGCAGCAGAAAATATAATTATTGATTGTGGATGTAGACGACGAAAGATTGTTTTTTTTTAAATTCAATCCATTCCTCTAACTACCTTAATCTACTTTCACTTAAGTCTACCAGATAAGCTATCTGATAACAGTATGTTAACGTGCCGTCGACTGGCGCCGGCCGCCGCCGTCGGCGTCGGGGCCCCCACTTTGCGTGTGAAACATTGGTTTCTCGATAAACTCCGTGGGCAGTCAACTTTTTTATTACCTACACCGGCTGGGGGTTGTCAACAGCATAAAGAAAGGTTTTAAGCAGACGTTTGGACATGCAAACTTTTTAGAAACAACTTTTAAAACAAAAGAGTGTCGGTCTTGAAGCCGAGGACTTCTTGGTGGGAAAGTGAAGTGTCACGTTCACGTGTGCAATTTTGTTTTATTTTCTTTAATTAAAGTTTTATCGGACACTTTAAAAAATGATAAGTTATTAATCGTTAAGTGTTCGTATAAATTACACTTAGTTATGCAGAGCGTTGCCTCCTGAAACAGGCGATTATAATAAGCCTAAAAGGAGGCTCCGTTAACTAGATAATAATTTCTAAGTCTTGTTAAAGAAATAAAGAATTTTGAATTTGAATTTTTGAATTTTGAATTCGTGAAAGAGACAAAACAGTGCAACGCCGCTTTCCGAGATCTCTCAAGAAGTCGACGTGAGATCGCAGTTAAATTACATCTTTACTGATACTATGTGGTTTGGACAAATATCATTTATCATTAAACATTTCTATTAGGACTTATTATTATTATTTCTTAAGCAAAGAAATTGTTTTACTGTATCTCCCTAACTTGACACGACTGCTTGAATTACCATTAGAAGTCACTAAATGACAACAAAAAAAAAACAGATAGAAACTCAGGATGAATGCGAGAAAACGTGGTTCATCGCCGTACAGTAGACTTCTAACACGAACCTACACCCAAGAAAAGCGTATGCGCTAAAAATCAAACCAGGAGACTGGATGGAAAACATTGGCGATCAAAATATTTTTAAGAAAAATAAAGTATCCATCCTCCTTCCCATTACACTACAATTACTACATTGTTCGGTCTGCCAAAACTCGAACCGGTAATGGTGTGCGATAATGATCGCTGCCTCGTGCAAAACAGCGCTTGCTAAAAGCTTAAGCGATTTCCATATCGTTTGCGAAGAATAATAATCAATCAAGTCAGCCAACGCCACGGTCGACTGCTAGTTGTGAATCGGTGCAATTAGTCGCCATATTGCCTTCCCCCTACCCCCTACATCCAAGTAGGTGGGACTTACCAGTTTGTTTTGACTGCGATAATGAATGGAAACTCTCTGGTTTTTGTTTCAGATTCAAGAAGGATCTAAGTACATACAAGTTGCACTGTTGTGACTATAAAAAATCACAACACGGAAAAGTCCTTTTCCGTGTTCTGTGATAAAAAGCATGAAAGAAAGCAGAAATAGAATAGAAAGCAGAAAGAAAGCAGTTCATACACGTATTCTGTATACGTTTTTGGAAAAAACTTATTTAAAAGCAAACACCTTCATTGTCGAGTGGCTTGTACACCGGTTTTCATGGTGTCGCTATCTCTAAGGTCCCGGTCGGGTCAATTTAGAAATTATTGTTTTTCTAAATTGTCTCGGGTCTGGGTGTTTTCTATGTTTAATAAGTATGTATTTAAGTATTTTTAGTATGTTTATCCGTTTTCTAGTAATTTATTTATTGTTTTCCGTAGTGCGCATGCGTGTTTCTGAAGGAAGGTCTATACTACGGGGAAAACCCCACATCAACCATTATGTATTATGTGGGAACTGAAACACTGATATTCGATCTTCAGCAATTAATACAGGGTTAAATCTAGACTGCGACATTGAACAACTTTACATCTATAAAATAGGTTTTATAACATTTACGCAAATATTGTTGCAAACAATTTAGAATTCAAAAAATTGTTTAGAATAATTTCGGAATAATAACAATTCAGAATTCAAACAATTATTTAGAATAATTTCGGAATAATACCGCTTCTGGTTTTCTGTACTTTTATAATTTTACTATAAAACAGATAAAGCGTATATTTATTATAATTAATTGAATGAAAAGTATTTCCCCATACCTTTGGGGGCGATCTAAAAATTTCAATCTCAATTAATTTAAATCCAAAATGTTACACAGTTGTTAATAATAAATTGTTAATAATATTAAAATTATTGACACCATTTGGACCCTCTGGCACAACAATTAAGAAGAGAGGATGAAACCATTTATCCATAGAACATAAATAATAGCTTAAAAGATTAAATATTATCATTAATGTTTTCACTATTGTATAGTATCGAGTCCATAGATAAAGATTAAGAAACCACTAATTAAATTAGTTTCATTTTAACTGCGTTGCTTGTACTTATGCCTGTAGTAGGTATGTCCTACCAAACGAGTGCAATTTGTAATAAATTCAAAAATTTCGATTCGACTATTACCCCGACGTGACGTCAGGAATTTTAATTCCGGTATTTGGGGGGTCGGCAGTCAGCCGGCAGCGCAACTCCCCTCCCGTTGACTACCGATAATTTGTGAGTCACTCGCTAACTCATGCAATGTTTATGCGTTGGCGGCTGATATATATTACTAGTCTGTGGGGGTTAGGGACGTTAGGTCATAGTGTAGTTTGGTAATTAAAAAAGAAGAATAATTACTAGAAGAATGGTCATTGAAAGAAGAATAAAAAAGAGAAAAAAAGAAATAGACGAAGAAAATAAAGAAACAAATGAAGCCAAACAAAACAAAGAAATGTTTTTGTTTTGTTTATATAATATTAACGATAGGATATATACATAATATATAACGGCTGGTTAGAACCACGATAGCTCAATTGAAAGAGCACCTGACTCGATATGTCAGAAGGATGCAGGTTCAAATCCTGCTCGTGGAAATTTTTTCAACATTTGTGTTTTGTAAAACAAAGAAAGATAAAAAATATAAAAAAAAGAACTGGAAAAATCAACCAGCCTGAGGAAGGTTAGCTCGCGTGGGAATCGAACCCACGACAAGACAATAAAAGTGCATGAGTTGGGAAACTCTTATTTAAGTTTGTGTTCCTTTATAGATTGCTATAACGTTGTTATCCAATATAACTTTTTAAACTATCATGGACACATGCATTAGAGTACCAACCTAATATATTAACATGATTCTTATCATGTTAATTAATTTTTAGAAAATTATATTTCGGCACAGTCTCAGTTAAAAATAATAAACATGGTAAGAATCCCGTTAATAATCACTCTATTTTTTATTAATTTGCACTGAATATTATACAGAAGGCAACACAATTATAATTAACACAAGTTGATTATTAAGCTGTTAATTACAGCGGCTGAACGCTACGCCCGATATAAAATGGCCGGACGAAAGTACAGATTTTGAACTTCATAGGCGTAGTACGACTCGTAGTTATAAGCCGACCCGGTACAAACTCACAGCATTGCAACATACACATCTGGTGGAAGAACGTCATAACTACAAGTTTAGTTACATTTAAGATATTGTTGCACCGGATGTAGAAGATTATTTGACATCATATGTGACCAAAAACTCGTTTCGTTTATGGCGTTTATGACGTTTTTGCACCAAATGTGCACGGGTGATCTAAAAATATATTGAGCTCTGTTTTTACATAATACGTACCCGTGTAATATGTGTACCTTTAAGACTTTTAAGATCGCATACCTAACGCGAAAATCGATAAGCCATCGTGTTATTTGAAGTTGGAGTTAATTCAAACATGGCTTTTTACGCCGAAGCTGAAAGTTTCTGAAACTCGAACAGTCACACACAATTGGGTATAATCTAATTAGCGTATCTACAAACGAACGGTCATACAAGAACAAATACTTTTACATCCAAGTGGTTTGTAAGTGATCTAAAGTTACATTAATAAAACATGAAACTTTCCTTTCTTCGAAAAGTTCCTAACTACCAAGAAGTTTTTATTGAAGATCTCTTTTTCAGTTTCCAGTCGTTGATTACCATTTCACTATCATTGGAAATTCATGGAACGCGAAAAAAGTTTAGATGACGATCGACCTTCCGGAGTTTTAGGGTCTACTCTGAGGGTTCGCCACAAAACTTACCAGCACCAGTTTTGGTTCACAACGGGAAGCTCTTAATCTTCATCTCACATTCACACCTAATGGTAAGTGACAATAAAGCCGTAGATAGAAGCGCATTTCGCCCAAAATTTTCAACTTTTTTTTTATTATTATTTTTTGTAATAAGTTTTTTTTAACTATATTATGTAAATATTTAATTCAGCTTAAGTGCAGCAATTAAAAATTAAAAATGAAATTTATTTATAGCGTTGTGTTATCAAATTTGTGGTATTTCATTATATAAAGATGAATCTGCATATTGCAATAATCGTTGGATAGATGACACTCCTGCCGCATGCCGCTAAAAGCTGTCAAAATCAGTGCAGTGAAAAAAATCAGAAAAAATCAGTGCAGCCGCCCGGATTGCAGAAACGCAAGGATCGATTCCTTGCTAGGTCTGGTAGGCATTTAATTTTCTTACTATATTTTATAAATATATATTTAAAAGGAGTTTCATTCATCATGATCTAGTCTGAGGGTTTGATAAACCATCCCTAAAAAAGCACATGTTTTTTGGTCCCCAACGAGTAGCGTTTGGCCTTCATCACACTTGATGGTATGTGCCACAGAACACAAGATAAAGGTTAGAAGTCGTAAGTGGGCGGAACCCGCGCGCCACTCATATGAGTGAACACTCATATCCAGTCCGTTTCACGATTTGACACTTCTCAGTCGTTCGCGAACTATCGAGCTGTGATTTTGCGGAATATTTACATAAATATGCCTTCTTGTGCTATTTTGACCTGCAGGAAGCAAAGTAAAACATGTAACGTTACACATGGAAACATTTCTTTTCATCAGTAAGTTCGTATTAACTGTTTAATTAGTAAAAAGTAAAAAAAAATCAACGGTGTCAATAAAAATATACATTGCTTGTTAAAAATAGAATTGTATATCAGCGTTATATGTCGTAACAATGTGAACATACGCTTATTTGTGTGCGAGAGGCGACACTGGTTCCCGTACTAAATTGTATGCATTATATTTCTATCCTCTTTCTGTGTTTTGTGATATGTGCCTATAAGGCCGTAGATAGAAGCGCACTGTGTGGAGCGTTGGGCGAGTGAAACCACCTGTAACTATTAAGGTACATTTATTGTGCTCAACCTTGTTGCAGCCGTGAAAAGAGAACGAGTGGCTTTTGTTTGCCCGTGCCCTACTAGATTCTCCGAAGGGTTCGGATCGGATCGGGGAGCGGAGCAACCCGAGGGCGCCTCTAAAGGCTCGGACTTCGGCTCTGGTTGACCGGGCCGTGGTGGGGGAGAGAAGCGCCCAGGTACATGTCTGTACCTGGTGTAGAGCGCGTGTGAACCGGTTCTTCGTACCCTTGTTCTACGAGTACGGTGTCTTGGGCCTAAACTAGTGTGCATGTTTAGTGTATTCTGTAAATGTGTGGTGTCATTTAGAGGATCGGGCGGGGAACAAGTGGCGGGCGCGCAGACCCTTATATATTGGCAGACTGTCGCTGTTTGCGGGAAATATAGGAACTACTCATAAGTGATACATTGTCTAGAATAGATTGATTGCAACATAACTGTTTCCCTTTGTCGGTGCCGGCTGGCGCTAAATATACAACACGCACCACACACGGTACCCTCAACTACTAAGGATCTAACCTAAAATTAGTTTTAGGATCTAGTCTAACCGCCATACAAATAAACAAAGAATAAGGTCCGAATTGTTATTCCGTGTTTTGTTCCTGTCATGTAAATGTAATTTCAAATTAGAGTAAAAGAGACAAAACACGGAATAACTATTTGGACTTTATTCTCTGTTTATTTGTAAGGGGGTTAAAATTTTTCACAAGACTTATAAACACTTGTTTGTTATTCACGAGAAGCGCTTGGCCTTTAGATTACCTGATGGCAAGTAACGATAAAGCCGTCAATAAAGCGCACTTTATCCAGAATCCTCAATTACTGAAGATCTTACTTATGAAGGCAGTTAAGGCAACATACTTAATAAGATGAAGGTGCGGTAGGGTAGTAGCAGAAATGGAATGATACTGGTTTTAGTGAGCCCCACGGGCATGGTGTACGTGTAAGACAACATTTTACATAATAAAAAAAGCAAAACAACCAACCCGAACAACCAGTGGCTCCCACTGCGATCAAACCCGACAACGGTGAACCACCAGGCCACAGAGGCAGTTAACCTACGATCTAACCCGACTGATAGCTTAATGCACATATCTACGATACCCCGAGACCAGCATTCCATTGCACAGCGCTACAATCATCAGTCAGCCTGGAATTGGTTTCCACATGGCCATCAATTGTCGAGGAGCTTATCTGTCTCGCGTCAGCCTCGATCCGTTCAGCCGTCTGTGGCAAATAAACAATGACTGTACCACCCTGTCAAAGTATATAGCATGACAAAAGGATAGTACTAGAAGATTAAATCCAACCATAGAGCTGTTTCTGTGGTATATAGGTTAATCCACCAGACCTCAAAGCCAAAAGGCCTAGGATCGGTTTCCAGCGGGGGGTACCTATCAAGTAGCCTGGGTAGCTTAGCTACCACCACCGTTAAGCCTTTTGCCATAATAACAATTTTAAAATAGCAGTATTGTGTACTGACAGTTAGAGAATCAGATGGGATAGCCAGTTCCTAAGTAGTTGAGATGTCCGGGTGAACAGCGCTCTCGGCCTTACCTTTACTTACCATCAGGTGAGATGAATGATCAAGACCTGCATAAAGGCAGGATTTCCACGTAGGTAACTAATAGATTAAAATATAACACTTACTTTTTAGTGCTGCATAGGGTAAGTAAACTCTGTAACAAAGAAACAAAACATAAATAAACACGAATTTGAATCAGATCAGATTTAAACAATATGTACAAAGCGCTAATAACCTTATTTAGTTTGCAATGGCTAAGGGATTGTGTTCTCTGATTCTCTGAAACCTGCGTGGTTTACCAAGAAATCCTACCACACCCTAACAGTAATAAAACAATTGACTGCCATTTAGTACCTACCTACTTAATTATAATGAAACAATCTTACGAGATCACCGTATTATTCTATCGGCCATTTGGCATTAACGCAATAAAACTCCCCAACTCTCATTCTCCTAGCCGCAGTCACAAAAAAAAAAGACCTCAGAAGGTAAGCTTAAGGCGGAACCTACAGACGTACGAAATGAACATGCAAAGTAACACGCAATGAGAAAGAAATTGCCGTCCACATTGTTGCAACGTATCATGCAATGTAACAGAATTCCCATAGTGTGGACGCCTTGCTCGCACGAACCGTGCACACTACGCGCACGAACAGAGCAATACAACTCGTGCGCGCCGCGATCCGCCATTTGTCGGTTTTTTCGCCGAACACAAAGGGGCGCGCAGTGTGCGCAAAGCGCCAGTGTGGACGGGTTGTGTGTGTTTGTACTGCGGAACGCGCGCGAACAATGGATAAAAGTAGTCATTGGACTAAGTTATGTTCGCCGCGCGCATGCCGGAAAGTGATGCGAGTAGATACATGCTCGGTTCGTGCGCGCGCTGCGTCCACACTTACGAAATACTCCTTTCATGTTACATTGCATGTTACGTTACAGCAGTCTGTACCCGCCTTTAGTCAACCAGCTTAGACAACGTCTCACGGACATGGAATCTCGCGACAGCTGCGCTCGGGCTGTTCTGAGGGCTAAGTTTGAGTATTTTTTGACGTTCGATCACGTTAACGAAAACGAGATTTTGTATGGCAAAATTTTAACTTATTCTCGTTTGTCGCCAGGAGGCGCTGCTAAAGTGCCTTATTAATTTTCGTTTTCGTAAACGTAATCGCATGAATACGGTTAGTAAACAAAACTCACACTAGGCACCCCGAGCTATTCCGAGATCCGATCCGATCCGAACCCTTCGGAGAATCTAGTGGACACACACTAGATGCGTGATGCCGTACCCTCTAGAAAACCTCCGAAGGTGATTCGTTTCACACGGCTTGAGGAACTCTCTAAGTTTCTCGCCGCCCCCAAAAAGGTTCACCACCTGAAAATGAAAATGCCGTCTGAAGCAATCAGCAAATTCTCTCCAAAAAAAAGAAATACCTATTCCTAGATCTGCGTCTGTGGAGGGTTTATGTGTGTTTGTATTACCTTCTGGGCGTCTTTGTTTGTGCCGCAGCGCAGGCCCGGGGGTCTATCGCGTGGACACGCGTGATCGCTAATGGATTAGTACACCAAGCGCACCGGGACACTATTGGGGATTAGCTAAGTCGTGCAAACATCCTCCCTCGCTCACGGATTGGAATTGAATATGACCGGAGCTGTGTGTCGTACGACAGACGCACGCCAAACGTAGAACATAATGCATAATGCACAAAAATATTTAAAAATAAATCAGTGAACGCATTATACGCTATCTCCTTTTGAAAAATGAAATAAAAAGTTAACCTTCTCTAATAATAATTAAGCTTTTGTGTGTGATTATATGTGTAGGTATGTGAGTACCAAACGTAGGAGACAGAGAGAGTTACATAGTTTGCGTCCTATTATGCTGTACCCGACAGGGTCCACAAAGCTCAAAGCTTGTTTATTTATTATAAACATTGTAGCTAAGCATTCAATAATTGAAATGAAATAATACACAGAGAGTTTAGTTAGACCGATATAAACGGGGGTCGTCTATCGTGGTCACGCGTGATGGCTAATGGATTAGTAGGTACATAATTCATTTATTCACTTCATTTTGCAACTTTTAGTAGTTCAAACACAAAGAGTATGTCAATAAAGATGGTAATATTGTTACAAAATTACCTTTTTAAGGCATCAGTGATATTTGATTCTAATTCTAATATTTAATTAATTAATAATATGATTAATTCATTCAATAAGCAGTTCTCCTCGATACGGCACGCATTGTGAGGAGGTTCCTGTCTCTGGAGCCCTAACCACCGGTAGCTTGGACCCTGGTCCCGATGCCGGCGGATCCCTATTTTTTTATATTTCTAAATGTTTTGTTTATTTTGTTTAGTATTTAAAAATGTACATTTATATGAGAAAAAATAAATAAAGATAACAATAAAGAATATTACACAATATAAGAAAACAAAAAAATAATAAAACAATACACACCATGTACACACTTTGAACTTTATGCCCTAATTATATGGTTGAAATTGTATTGAAGAAATTTGATAGTTATAGATAGGTTGATGTGCAGGTGCAGGCGTCTAACACCATGCGCACCAGTAGGTACACCAAGCGCACCGGGACATTATTGCGGATCAGCTAAGTCGAGCAAACATCCTTCCTCGCTCACGGGTTGGAATTGAATATGAACGGAGCTGTGTGTCGTATGTATGTATACGATACGACAGTCGAACGTCAAACGTAGAACCTAGCATAAAGCAAAAGTATTTACAAATAAATCAGTAAACGACATTATACGCCATACACATTGACACCCATTTCCTTAGGTAGGAAGTGTTAGAGTTCGCCCACGTCCGATAATCGGAGACCGATTTTTTAGTCAGTGAAAATGTAATGTATGGAATTGTATGTTGCAACGCTAACGTGTCCTACAAAAAGTCGGTCACAAAATCGGTACTAAAACCCCCGCGAAAAAATCGGTCCGATTATAGGTCCTACAAAAAGTCGGACGTGGGCGGGAGCCGTTAGAGTTACAAAAATAAAAATATAAACTAACTAAAATCTCAAAATAATTAAATATTAAGCTTTTGTGTGTGTGTGTAGAAAACAGAAAAACCTCGCATAGACTTTAGAACTATAGACAGATAAAAATGCATAATTAAAATGCTAAGAGCGAACGAAATGGAAGAGCAACGTTATTTGCAGAATTGTTATTAATAGACCCGCCAGTGGATAAAAAGTCTGAGAGTTTTAGAAATACTTAAGTAGTAAAAAGCCAACCGATGTATCTAAGTGGAAAATAAAATTAAGAGATTCTATTCGAAATGAAATGATATTTCGCCAAACTTAACTGTTTTACTTAGCATTAATACAGCAAGTCACGACTTAAATGAATGCAGAGAGCATTAGTGATTCGATCTAGTTTGAAGTCTGTGGAAGGGAAAGACGCCATGTTATGACGTATCATTAGTGCGAATGGCGGATGGCTGAACACTCAATGGCGAATGACGGGGCTTTCGCGCGCATTCGCAATGTAACGCGATTAAGTGGAACGATCACACCGCGACTGGGGAAGTCTCAAGAAGATCTGTTGTACTAATTGACTTAGATGTACTATATAAATTCCATTTCTTATTTTATTTCAAATCAGGGCGGTTTATAAATGTGAACAATAACAAATCATGGGTATATTTAATTTAATTTAATTTGCTGAGTACCTACTGTACTACCAACCTATTTATAACAAGAAAGAGGTTATCTAGACTGTGCTTTAACTAAGTACACCAACTCTCAGGGCTAACACTTTTGCGTTACTTTGGCTGACCGAGTTCGGTCTTGCAAACTACATGTGGTTACATCAGACTTCAAAGCTCATAACAGCAAATAAAAGAAACACAAGATTTTTTATGAATTATTGGGGTTCTAAATGTTTCAGAATAGAATAGTAGTACCTACTTAAAATAAAACGAATGTAAAGCAAAATAAACTGAGCTTGCCGTGAATACATATCCATCCACAGCATATCCACCGTCAGCCACAATCATAATAACATAATGCCTTTCTCAAAGTGACAATACGATGATTGTCATTTTTATTTTTTTGTAACATTGTATACGGACAAAGTTGTAAAGCGTATCACTATGATTTTGCAAAACATTATAATTTTGCACCATTGTTCATATTTGTAATTGTTGTCAATAAAGTCTTATACAAGTATTTAAATGTATTTCAATCAAATTTAAGAATATTTTCTAAATCTTACTTACCTACCTACGCAGGTACGGGTTCATAAGTATGAGTGGACTATCATATATCAACAAATCCTATCTAATATTATAAATGCGAAAGTTTGTTTGCTTGTCCTTCATTCACATCAAAGGGAGCAACGAATCGATGCGATTGTTTGCACGGAGATAGTTGGAGGGCCCGAGGGATTCATAGACCAACTTTTCTTTGAATCCGGTCAAACACAATGTTTTTGTGCTACACCCGAAGTAAAGCATCTGAAGACCCAACAAATTGCTTGCTGGAAACATTTTGTTTCCCTATAATAAAGTGCTTATGTACACACGCCTGCACATCAACCTACCACAAACTGTCAAATTTCCTCAATAGACTCTGAACTTTATAACTAAGTTTTATGGTTCAAAATGCATTGATGAAATTTGACAGTTTTGAATAGGTTGATGTGCAGGCGTCTGTACTATATTATAATAAAAAAAACTAGTTTATATATATTTTTCGGAAAAATACTAAAGAATAGAAATTGTATGAAGTGTTTATCTATTGGTGTTTGTTACACTAAGTTATGATATGTATTATGGAAGATTTGTACTTTATAGTGTTAGCAAACGTTAGTGGGCCAATTAATATATTCAAAAACAAACCTCTTATAATTATGCAACCCAAAGCAAACTTCGGGGTAAATTTTGAAAAAGTTTTGCACACAGTGCGGACTTCATTTCGGTAGTCAACATGTTCGTAGGTAGCTAACTAATTCGCGGACCAACTTCGGGGGCAATAAAAGTTCCGTACACACACCCCGGGGGCCCGGGGGTCCGGGGGCGGCTCCACTAACCGGTTTAATGGCTAAACTGACATCTAACTGCGGAGGCGATATTCCCCTATTCATACTGTCAAACCTTATGGACGGTTTATGAAATATGAATAGGTAACTATCACCCATCTGCCCCTAAAAACAAGTACAGAAGCAATTAGGTTATAAAACATTACAAACCATCAACTGAGACTATTAAGTTAAGAATTTAATAAATACTTATTCAACATATTTTTTTTTAAATTTATATAAAGCCCTCTAATAGAATGGCTGCCGAGGACGGACAAGCGGAGCGCTGCTGACCGACCACCTGCTAGATGGGCCAGGGATAAAGAACTGGTTGCTAGAAAAACCTGGAAGCCATCAGCTCAAAAGAAACGATTGGCGCTACATGGAGGAAGCCTATGCCCAGCTGTGGGTTGATACGGGCTAAAAAATGACTATGATGTTTCAAATTTAGATTTAGAAGTTTTAAATATTGCCTGTTTGTCAATTATTGAAGATTCAGGATGAAGTGCGCTTCCATCTTCAGCCTTATCGTTACTGACCATCGGGTGAGAGGAAGTTTGCTTGATGATATCTGCCATACTGGAGCTTGGCTCAGGCCCAGCAATAGGACATGATAGACTGATAACGATTAAATCACAAAAAGAGATTTGTTAACACAACAAAACTTTTTGGAAATGACTTATTGTTCCGAAGCGGGATTCGAAAAAGAAACAGAAAACCTTTCAAAGTTCCGTAGCATTCAGTTTAAGTTGTAAAGTCTTTTCCGGCAGACGAGTTATGAGTCAAGTTGGAGCCAGACGGGGAAACAAAAATATATATCAGCTCGGCCCACGTAAATTGGAAGATGAAAACTTTGCCAAACGGTCAGCTAGCGAGTTAGCAGTGACTCATCGTAACGATATTCACAAGTACAAATACAGATCTTTTTTTAGTAACTTTAGCTGGTAAGCTATACATAGCCCTTATAACGGACAAGCCTACATTATTGAAATCATATCATACCTACAATTGATGGGTATTGATAGAATCATGCATCGAAAACTAAGAAAAACTTTGCCCAACCTGGGAATCGAAACCCGGACCTTCGAGTCGAGCGCTTGCTACTCGGCCAACGAAGTATATTAACCGCTAACCGACTAAGATGATTTTGAAAAGCAAATTAAAGCATTCGTCAACATTATCATAAACCTATAAACGTCTTACAGCTGGGCCCAGGACTTCCCACATGGCTAGGTCACTCATCCGATGACCCGTCATAGTGAAAGTTGCATAACTTCCATGATCGCAGCCCGAGCCCGTTAACCACTTACCGTAAAAGACATTACGTAGCTTAAGCATTTTCATTTATAAAGAAGAGTAAAAGAATGGAAAGAGCACAAAAGATTCCAATGGCTCGTAGAGGAAAAAAGGCGTAGGGACACATAAAATAAGATTTATCTTCGGATAAGGATTTTGGAGAATTAGTCTTTTTGAGAATAACGCATTTCGCGATTTAATCATTTGACAATAAGCCCATTCAAGTTAGGCATTCCACGACTTAACGATTATTACCTACCTATGTAAAGTACATTTAAAACAAATAAATATAATATTATTTTAAAACAAAGGATAAACGGATAACATAGAAACCAGACACAAAGGGAATACACAAACACTCGTGTTTTCTATACAAACGTTTGAACGTAGCGAGATTTCTACTCACAGCTACCGGTTTCGGAGCGAGGGACCGCCAGACCTAAATTCCTTCGATTGTATTTTTTTCTTTTGGTAACAGATGAAATCGAAGCGATTTGAATTCGCAACCCAGAAAGAATTGGGGTTTACTTATTCAATACTTATTTAGCGACTAGGTGATTTCAATAGAGCGAGTCATAAAAAGCTGCGTGGGTGAGTGATAAAGACTACAAATCTTACGTCCATCAGATTCAAATATAATTATGAAAGTGACATAAACATTAAACATTTAATTTCGAAACGGAGATATACCTACACCAAAAATGTAGTTAACATTCACAAGACATTAGGAGTCTTACAAATCACCTTTGTCACCTTTTTTGAAGAACAAAGTGACCACACTTCTGGACCATACCTTCGGCGTTGTCCCTTTCCACATGACGGTATTCAACAATTTTTTAAGCTGCTCCAGGACTGGACGCCCATATGCTTTCAAAAGTACCGATGTGATACCGTCATCCCCAAGGGGTTTACCGTTTTTAAGTTACCCGAGAGCCATCTCAATTTCGGCAGAATCAATTATCAATGATCAATCATCCCCAGTTGAGCAGGTTGCCTGATTCTAGGGATTTCATATCCTCGCCCTGTCTTCGTACCTCAGATAACCCTAGAACATGTAAAATTAAGGGACCTAGCTCTGACTCGAGCTCAGCGAGATGGACGTCTTCCTTCAACGTCCGAGCGTTGTACGTCGCCAGGTATAGTCGTCGGTGTAGGTGACCTAATGGCGCCCGGAGATTTTTAGCACCCCCCTGTCTACCGTGACCACAGCCGCCACCATGGCAGGGAATAGCAGGGCTGCCGGGAACTGGGAGCCGTTGTAGTGTAGTGCGGTCCATTAAGAGTATTGCCCATACTCGCCACGCTGGGCAAAAACGGATTGGCGAGCGCAGTACCGGGCTTCCTTGAACTAGCAGCGCTGCTGTGCCCGTCGATAGTCTGATTTGAAGCTCGGCTAAATTCGTGTGGTTATACCGCTACCAGTCGGTCGTCAGAGCCTCGTCCGTTAATCAGCAGGGTGTACCTCGTGCAGCTGAGGTTGACAGTACAGGGGCTTATGATGTTTCACCCGTATCACCCCAAAATATGGTATTGCATAAAAGCAAGAGTTCGTTAAAATAAATAGACTAGTAGTTACTATAAGTCTTATAAGTATTACGAGGAAGGGCCTGTTACAATGACTTATCTGAAGTACAGTAAAATGTAAGATTAACCAAAGACAATAAAGAAAGGGTCTACAAATCCTCATCAAGACTAAGTAGGAAATGTGGATAACAATTAAGAATCTTGCAAACACTTTAAAGGCAAAATGGTGTAAATAACAAGTAGGTAGGTATTATACAAACATTTTAAAACCAAAGCTTAAGCCTCACCAATGCGAATAACAGCCAAACTGTTTATCTTGCCTTGCTAATGCAAAGCGGAATCAAGCGTTACAAAGCGAAACGCGTAAAGCGCGTCTGCGAGCAAACGCATTACCGATAGGGACCAGAAGGCTAGGGTGCAGGCAAGGGGATAGCCCCTAACAACAAAAGATGGTCGGCTACACATTTGTATCGATTTGCAGGCAACGGTACGCCGACGACGGCTGGCCGCACACCGCCACACGTTATTTAGACTTTACGCTTATATTTTAAAGTGAGATTATTGAAATGATACACTTTTGATGAACTTTTTTTTATATAGGAGTAAGCACAGTGCCTTCATCTCACCTGATGTTAAGTGATGATAAGGCCAATGGTGGAAGCGGGGGGGGGGGGGGGGTTGTCTTAACACGTATTCTACAAACAATCCTGAACTACTTTTGTATAAGACTTTTTGATTAGAAAAATATCAAACAATATTGACTTTTCTTACAAAAGTTAAGCAACAGAACTGTTACGTGTTCGTTTTGGCAAAAATATATACAAAAGACGTAGAACAAATGTGAATCAAGTGTAAGGTGGACACAGGAGAGGTGTGTAAGTAAAATACTTGGTGAAAAGGTTGTTTAAGGTTTTACAACTAACCCTGTTTACCCTGTATGTGTCTTGATTTCAACGATGAAGGCCCAGCAAAGGGACGTTCAATGAATATGCTATTTACAAGATCTGAGATTTTAGTAGCATTGTGTGAAGACGACCTTACAACCAGACACCGAGCAGCTACGTAGAACTCGCATCTGACAGGTGATGCTCAAAGGGGAGGCTTTGACAAAGCGTTCGAATAACTCGCAGAAAATAAAAGCAGATACCTACTACCTCACCGTGGGCTGTTGCTGGGAAGACGGCCATTTGTCACGGTCGAACTCGTTTAAATTCAAGCCCGTGTTATTCCTGACAAATTGCGATGCCATCAAGTAGATTCAGTACCTCGGCACTGGGTAGACCCTTTATCTCCTCACACCTCAGGTGAGGCAATTGATAGAAATCGAGTTGGAGCCAGAGCCAGAGCGCAGTAGTGTTTTATTTTTCAACATTAAGTGAGAGATTGATCCGGTGAAGTCGTTTAATGTTACGGATCGTCTTTTGTTTTCGCTTTTTATTTTTATTTTTCAGGGGCACAATGGCTTCACCCTTCCGAAAAATTGCCCCCTTTATCCCAAACTAAGGCTGGTTTAAAACTGATGCAGCAGTTTGTTACTATAGGGCCTATAGTAAGGTAGATACAACTAGCTCCATTCTGAACAAGGTATAAATCTACTCTAAGTTTTTTGTATACATATTTAGGTATACGTAAAGAATAAGATGGATTATTCTTTACGTATACCTAAATATGTATACGTGCACGTATTTACTGCAGACATTTGATGGTTTCAATTTAGCAGATATTGCAGTATTACTATAGGTCTCATAAAGAATATAATTATTAATGTTTTCATACCTTTCGATGACAGTGTGACAGTGTGATTGTGATTGACAGTGAATATTAGTGTTTTCAATATATTTTAGTGATTTCAAAACAAACATTAACTGCTCTAATGGCTCATGGTAAGGCATGGTAATGGAAAAGTAGTGGGTACCTATATAAAACATGCTAAGTATATTATATTGTTATTTTTTCTTTTGTTTTTTTAACATGTGTGTTTGTCTTTTATATTTTGTGTTTTTATTTGTGATGGAATGTGTCCTTTTATGATAGGGCATTTTCCAATATTTTTGACGCTGTAAGGGAGAAAAGAGCTTGACACTTGTTTCTTGCCGGTTCTTCTCAGTACAAGTTCTCGGAGCCCAGAGTAGACTTACGAACCGATGGCATAATGACGTTCATAAGAGCTATTTGTAGCCTAAACTGAATAAATGATTTTGAATTTTGAATATAAATAGAGCTTCGCTACATTAGTTGTAAATAGTATGATCAACGCAATGACAATGGCTGGGGATCACTAGAGCACGGCGATGGAGACGATTATTCAATTGCCAAGGCCGTAGCGTATGGATCTAATGACACAGTGGGTGTCCACGGTCATCTATATAAAGCAGTTTTATGCAAACTAATGCAGTCCTGAAATGGCTTCTAAAATTGTGGTTGTGTTTATTGTTGGCGCGATGGCGGTCATCGCGGCACCTAGCGACCGTAAGTGCAAAAAAAAACCTCTTTAAAACTTAGGCTATTTATTTATAGTTTACTGATTGAGGCTTTTTGCGGTATTTTTAGCGTCACCGGACTTTTTTGGGGGCGGCTAGAAACTAAAAGGGTTCCTCAAGCCGTGTGGAACGAAACACCGTCAGTCTTCGTTCTAGATGGAACGGCATCACGCACTCGTGCGTTTCCCCGTTCCCTACTAGATTCTCCGAGGGGTTCGGATCGGATTGGGAGCGGAATAACCCAAGAATGCCTCTAAAGGCTAGGACCTCGGCTCGGATTGACCGGGTCATGGGCCGTGGGGGTAGGGAGAAGCGCTCAGTAGGCTTCGGAACGCCCCATCTCGATAATATTTTGTTCACTCAATTTCCACGCAATTGTCGAGATGCAGCGTTCCGAAATTGTGAAACTTATCCCAATATCGATACATATTAACCGCATTGGAATTGTATTGAGATTGAGTTTGCGTTCAAGAGTAAGCCTACAGGTACAAGTCTGTACCTGGTATAGAGCGCGTGTGAACCGGGCCTAAGGGAGTGTGCATGTTTAGTGGCATTTAGAGGATCGGGCGGGGTATATCTTTCTGAAAAGGCAAACGAGCGGTTAAAAAAGGACCGTATGGTCCTTTTTTAACCGACTTCAAAAACAAGGAGGAGATCCTATGTTCGACGTGTATGTTATTTTAAATGTATATCCAGCGATTTCTCCGTCATTTCCGGTGTAAGCGGTTACTGCAGCATACATGAATCCGTCGTCTGCCGTGAATACAGACACAATAGAATTTTTATTTTTGGCGGCGCTGATCTGCTCTCGCGCATATCAAAGATTAAATTATCAATATCAAGAAATAGTGGTTTTCTAAACACACATACCATGAAACTCTTCATACGGATCTACTCGTACAAAGTGTTATCCTGTAACCACGTACTATGTAAGAGTTTCCAATTATTAGGATGAAATAATATGTAAAACTATTAAGTAATGACATTACTACTTTTAACGTCTTGGAAGTAATTAATACTTTTATTGTCATTATCCCTATTATTGTATTATTGAATGCGAAAAGAACTGTGTTGCTGTCTCATAAGAAACTAAGAAAGTCTAAACCACTGACGCATAACGGCTCCAGTCGCAACTGAAACAAACGCTTTTGTCAAGCAAGGGTAACTTCAAGTTGAATTAACAGAGACATTCGGGACATTAGCATTCCACAGATTATTATTCAAGACACATAAATAATTGGCTAGCATCCCTTAAGCCCGGTATTAATAAGTTGGCAAATTCAAATGTCCTAATAGACGGGCTTCTGGGGCAATCAAGATTTCTGCTAACAGCGCATACTAATTAAGCTACGTTTAATTTTGACATTGACCATTTACTTGCAAATATTAAGTTAGTGGAGGAGCTCGATGGCGCAGTGGTTTATTGACGCAGCGCATTGCTGACGTTTAGCAACTTTCGCAAAGGCCGTCATCGGATGGGCGTCCAAAAAATGTATCATCGTTCTCCTTGTCCATCCATAGGGAAGGGTCGTGCCCCAGCAGTGGGGACATTAAATGAGCTGATGAAGACTAAAAGAGTAATTCATGAAACTCCAGTTGGATTAAATGTTAGTTAATTGTCTGTACCTACAATTACAAAGATAATTTTATTGGTTTGGAGGTAATCTAATATAGCTAATAAGTCTATGTGGTTCCCCTTAGGCAGTGGTGCCCAACTGGTATTGCTCCAAAAGCTATTTTAAAAATTCCGACACCTCACGCGAGCATCAAGTGAGATAAAGGAAAGTACATTACATAAATACAATATTTATTATCATAATATCACTACACTTAAAAATGTTTAGACCACAGGACGTGACTGTTCAGATTTAGTAAATATTTGTTTTCCTTAGTCGATTTTACTTTCGAACGCCTAAAAAACAGGCCGCGAGCTACCGGGGCTCGCGAGCTACTTCAGATGTTAGGCGTCGAAGGTTAAATAAAACACACAACACGTACATACATCACATACCGGTTGGGCACTAACTGCTCGTTGGTAAAATTATAACTGACTCTATAGTCTAGTGTTACCACCGGTCTCTGACCTAACGATCCATGGTTCGCTTCCATATCGGTACAGAATTATTGTTGTACTCAGTTTGGTTGATGCTGACTAGCTAGCTTAGTTACCACAATTTTATCCAAGTGTCTCCCTATAAATACGACGTTATTAGCATTGCTATGTTCCGACAGTTACGAGATAAAATAGCCAGCTTCTCAGTAGTGGAGGATACCGGGTGAAGTTTTATTCATATTCGGCCTTTATAAAAAAAAATCATACATTTTTAGACAGTTTACAGAATGTTCGTTACAATATTAAAACTATACAAACAGTGAGTTGCAAATCAGCGACATTGCACAGTGCTCTGTGTACTACAACGGAACGGTACAAATGCAATTCGAATTAAATAGTAAAAAAGGAATTGTCAGGAGGTAGTCCAGAGTCCAGTCCAAGTAGAGACGGGAACCAGTTCTCCCAGGTACCCCTGATGGTCATATAATTGATTCTAGTAACGCCGCATGTCCGTTTAGGGACCAGTAATGAAATGGCTACTCTTCCATATGTGATTATAAAGATTTTACTCACATAGGTTTGTACGTGGTTTTTTATTTTTATTAGATACAACTGAACCGTTTTTCTGTCCTATGTGATTCATCTTAAAAATAATTATTAAATTATATAATTCTTCCGACCGTGTGTGTGTATGTCACTGAACTCCGCCTGGGCCGATTTTGGTGAAATTTTTTGTGTGTGTTTAGTGGAGCTCTGGATGGTGATTTTCAATTTGATTTGGTCTAGGATTATTTATTTTTAAACCATCATGGGATACGGGTGTTGGCTCAAGCGGACGAAGTCGCGGGCCAGTTATTTTTTAACAATATTAATAAAGCTTTTTTTTTAGATATTTTTTTATTATATAAAACATAGCGTTTATTAAAGTTATTTGGAATACGTCTGGAAGAGATATACAACGAGATAACAACGAAGTTGACTGTAGAACCTTTTATGTTTCACATGAGACGATCTTAACCATTTTCTTACCGCATCGCTTTAATTTATATATACAGGGTGTGCAAACGAAATGAGTCAGTATGAGAAAATTTGTTCTTAGCAACCATGACGTTTATTTTAAGTTATCTAAATCTCTCTTACAAACTGGAATTGAACCCGGGTTAAATACACTGTAAGTTGTTTAGGCTTTACTTTTTTATTCTCTTCACGGAACACAATCATGTTTCATAAGTAACACAATGTACCTACAATATATTATTATCTACGCTATTGCAATAAAAATGCGTTTACTTATATATTGGACCTGTAATTAAGGTAATTTATAAAAAATATAATTAATGCAGTTTTACTTAGCTTAATAGTTCTTTGGTAGAACAAATTGCTCTATGTTTATAACTTTAGCTCATGTCATGGCATTGTACGCTTAGCAGCAGTTTCTAAAACTAAACTAACTTTTTAAAAATAAGCTTTTATTTAAATGCGCTAAGAAGAAAAAATAAACTTTTACTATCAACTTATAACGTCATTACACAATTTATATGATGTAAAAGGTTGTCGCTAGATTTAAGTACTCGTATTTACTTTTTACAGGAGCTCGATGGCGCAGTGGTTAACGCGCCCGGTCTGCGAGTGCTGACCAAAAATTTATCATCTCGAGCTTCTCCGTGCTTCGGAAGGCACGTTAAGCCGTTGGTCCTGGCTGCATTAGCAGTCGTTAACAACCACCGCACCGCACTGGGCCCGCGTGGTGGTTTATGGCCAGTTCTCCATATCCATCCATAGGGAAGGCTCGTGCCCCAGCAGCGGGGACATAAAATGAGATGATGATGATGATGATGATTTACTTAGATTGAAAATTTTAATAGTTAAAATCAATCACTTCAAGTTATTTAATTTGCTTGTTTATCTACACAAGTAAATCTCCAGGCAAGCTTTTATATTGTATAAATTGTGTAATGTGTAAAAGTTTTAAAAAGTCAAAGTTTATTTTTTTCTTTTTAGCGCATTAATTAAAAGCTTGTTTTTTAAAAAGGTTTTTACTTTTAAATTATTTTTTACTTTTTAGTTATCGCTGGACCCGTTTCAAAAACTTACTCCGCCATATTGGATTTAAAATGACGTAGTGACGAACTCGAATAATAAAGTGTTATTATTCGAGTTATTCTCAGCAAACCCTTTCATTTGATACCTATATTGTAGGAATGCATTAAAAATAATTAGCCCCGCCATCTTGGGTGTGCCGCCATGTTGGATTTAGAATGACGTCATACAGTTAACCATGCATTGTCATCCAAACTGAACGTGTACATACATACATACATACATACATACATACATACATACATACATACATACATACATACATACATACATACATACATACACACATACATACATACATACATACATACATACATACATACATACATACATACATACATACATACATACATACATACATACATACATACATACATACATACATACATACATACATACATACATACATACATACATACATACATACATACATACATACATACATACATACATACATACATACATACATACATACATACATACATACATACATACATACATACATACATCCATACATAAGAACCAACAAACGTTTTTTTTTCTTACTTTGATCATACTTATTTGCCATACATTTTTCTTTCTTTGTACTTCTTCCACATACTGACCCATTTAAATCGCTCACCCTGTATACCCTTTTTTCAACCGCCGTCCGGCCGTGAATTCTTCAGTAATTATTGCTACAAAATAAAAGATAATTTAAAACCCCACTTAATAACATAGTATTGGCTGATGGTAAGGTAGCAGGTAAGGCCAGTTCGTAAAGCGACACGCGAACCAGAAATTTGTTAAGTATTGTTCTCGGTATTAAGACTATCAAGTTATCAACTTGATTAAGAAAGTCCCTTCTTGTTTCTTTATACGGAAACGGAAAGCAATTTATGTTTCCGTCAAAAATGCGTCTTTTAATTGTGTATATATGTCAAGTGGTTAAAGTATTGAAAGCAGAGCAACTAACTACTTTATAGTGTAATATTAATATAAAGTTAAAAAAAAACAAAATCGCTTTTATAAATAAAGAATATCGTTTTATACCATATGAAGTTAAATCATACTAATATCATACTAATATTATAAAGAGGAAAGTTTTGTATTTTTGTTTGCAACGAATAAACTCAAAAACCACTGAACTGATTTAAATAAATATTTCATAATTAGAATGCTACATTAGCGCTGAGTAACATAGGCTATGTTAAAAAAACATAATTATATAACCCTAATTAATAATAATTTAATCTTACAACATCTCGTTTTCTAAGGCATATCTGAGAAGTTTAATTATTATGTTGTATGCATATGGTGGTACCTATAAACCTAGACATAGATTTCCAAGGCATACCTATTTGAGTACCCAACATTTAAGCCGAGACCTAAGACTTAAGATGTTAAACATTTACTTGTAATGGAACGCAAAACTTTAGAAGTTATAAGTTTGACATCGTTTTAGAGGGATAAAATTCTTATACGTGCGTGGCACGATGTGGATATGAAAAACACCTACTTTGGTTGTCTGGGGTAATTAATACCCTCGTTGCTAAGGAATCTTATAAAAGGGTCATTCTACTTTTTGGTAGACAAAGGCAAGCCCTGGTCGATAAGCTTAGCCCGCTGGGCTACGATTTTTTTCCGAGCACACCTTTTTGACTGTAAAATGGAATGACCCAAAAAACCGAAACGAACTACCTGAGTTATTAGACGTTATTAATCTTTTTAAACGTGATCCTTTATAAACTGTAACATTTTAATAAGATACTAGAACACAATATTAAAGAGATTGCATAAAAAGTAATCGAGGTTATTTATCTCTATTCCAGACCCCTACAGGTAGGTACTTTTATTACGGAACTGAGTCAGGATGGGTGACTTAGTATGATGATTGGTATGGTGGTAGGCTGGATTGTTAAGTTATGGCCCGATCTCCTCTTACGCTATTGGAACGTTTTTTACTGATGGATGACTGAGATGAAGAAGAGAATCTAGAATAGCGACCATGGGATCAAAAGCGCGCGAGAGGAAGACCACAAATGATGTGGAAGGACAACTTCAAGAAAGTGGCTGGTATTCATTGGATCCTTACTGCCCAAGATAAAGTATTTTTCTGTGAAGAATTGCTGATGATACTACGGTGAGAACCTGTAAGTAGTTCTTTATGTATTGTTTATAATAAATTGTAACCCTATCAAAACTTTGTGAACTTTGGTTTTCCTAGAATTATAAAATAAAATTTGTTAGGACACAGCGATACAAATACTTCTTCTTACATAAAACATTAAAATAAAATTCACATATTTTACCCGTAGTGCTTACCCGTAAGTATTATTTCTTCTGCGTCGTAAGATATTAAAAACAAAACATATCCTGAGTCCTGACTGCCGTAAAGCGGATCAGGCATTGACGCTTCTAAGATAGACTTAAGTCATTTTTGTGCTATACAAAGAATCAATCCGGACACCTCAAGGTGCCTAGTGAGAGTTTAAATTGCCATTCGATCACATTAACGAAAACGAGAAAACGAATTTGTATGGCAAAACTTTAACTCACCTCGTTTTACACTATGAGGCGCTGATTCAATGATCGAATGACGAATAAAACTCGCATAAGGCACCCACATAAGAAGAACGGCAGCCGCAAAAAAAGTCTAGCCAACATAACTCAATTAGTTAATGAAATCTCCATCAAATTATAATAATAATTATGAGGTTACTCTCAGACTAATAACGCAAAATAACGTTCTGTAGAAGGTAAGCTTCATACAAATCCGCTCGAGCAACGCACACTAGGCAACCTCTCGCGGACAGGGAATCTCGGACTGGTTTGAGATGGACCGATATTCTATGTCCGTGAAAGGGTTTATGTGTGCATTGCTTGAGCGCGGTAGGTATGTATTAACATTCCACAGTTTTTTTAAAAGTAAGTAATTCTTTAATTTTCTTCACAATATTCAACATAAAACAATGTTTTGTTACAAACAAAGATTGTGAGAGACTGGTGCCTGCGTCAACCTGTCTCACAGGCACCAGCGCTCTCCTCTCAAGATATGGTCGACAATATATAAAACATTAAATATCATATAATCGAAAGCATAATAACAGTGTTCACCGACAGATCGGAGAAACGTAAAAAGATAATAACATTAAAGTATTTAGCTTACCTTCTGAGGACTCCTTATTCTGTGCTAATTATGACTCATGTCGGGAGCTAATTAGTTATTCCAGACACCTTTTAGGAAGCTAACCGCGTCAAAGGGAACTGCAGCCCTACGTTAACAGGATTACCTGGGCACCGACTACGTATAAAGCTATGTCTAGCTTTGGTACCTACATGTTAAATAGAAAGACTTTTAAATAGAAAGATTCGATCACGTTAACGAAAACGAAAATTTGTATGACATTAATTTTCCTCGTTTTCCACCAGGAGACGCTGCTTGAATCCCATACAAATTTTCGTTTTCTGATAGAATGGCAAATGATATTCGCACTAGGCACGTTGAAGAAAAACCTCAGATATCTACAGCTTTCCCATTACGCAATATAAAAAAAGCTCTACCAATATACCAACAAGAAAAAATAAAAGTATACTGTCCCACTGATGGGCAAACGCCTCCATGAAAATCAAGACATCGCTACAATATGGATGTTGACAACAACAACAATTAATTCTAAAAAATTAAACGTATCAACGAAATCACAAATCACTCTTCAATATAAGCAGTCTAGATGGAGTTATAACAAGTTCACTGTACAAGAATTTGAAAATCCTTTGATTCGTGGGATAGCGAAAGAGTTTAATGAACTGGTAGATTTGGCTCGCCGTTTTTCGCCGTTAAGAAGAAGAAAACCCTATAAAGAATAGAATACAATAGTTCTTTATTGCTTTACTCAAACACACACGATTTACAATAAAATCATAGACACAGTCAAATAACACAGTAAATATAAGACAAAAAGTAAAAATAATAAAGCGGTTCGGATGGCTAAAAGATGAGGTTTCGAGATTAACTTTTTAACTTAAAGGTTTTTTTCTGTTATCATCATCATCAACTTATAAACATTCCACTGCTGGGCTCACACCTTCCCGTTATGGACAATAGCATGGGACGATCAGACCATGACCTACCACGTTGGCCTATAGGCGCTTACATTGTCCCATGGAACATGAAGCGTAGGACCAAGGTAGTATGTAAAATTTTGGTGAAGTTTTGAAAACATTTCGACGAGTGGAATTCAAACTCGCACGTCGCACCCTCTAAGAAATTCATCGATTTCCGCCTGTGGATTATTTTTTAAGAGATAAATTTTCATTCAGGAGCTAACCCTGCAACCCGCTATAGCTACAGTTGCTTAACTTGCAAAATCGTAACCTAGGCGGCAAAGACTTCAAGCTAACGAGCTCCGTATGTACTATTAAATATAACACATGACCGATTACAAAGTTGAAATCTGACGAAGCAGAAAACAAACTGACTGAGTTCTTTACCACATCTGACGCTGATGGATTTATCTACGCAATGGGGGTTAATTAATTAAAAATGTCCGTCAAAAATTAAGCGTTTCACAACCCTCGCTCCGTGTTTTAGTATTAAATATTAACGCCGAGTCATATTATCATTACAAAGCGTTACATACAACGGCATCCACAATAGCACGACTCAGGAACGTTTTGTTAATTAGTGAATGTTAGTCCCAGGGCGGAATCAAACCTGCGACCCTTTGTTGCAAGTTACATTGCCGTTTGCGCGGCTTATTGATATTAGCGTAGATCTTTAATGAAAAGTTTGAGATATGAGCGTTACTTTGCGTGAAACGGAACGCATCCGATTTGATAATAGTTGACGGTAGTATTACAAAATAATTTTGGTAAATTTGGGATGAGCAACGCCAGTCTTTCAAGAAAAGCAGACACTTCAAAATGTTCTCAAAAGTCAGGATAAAATAATAAATGTAAGAGGTATAAACGCATGTACATTCGTAGATCCGTATAAAGTTTATCGTTTGCGTACACTTTGCAAAACAATAAATTAAAATGGTTTTTCCAAGCTTTTGTACCTTTAAAGAAGTTTTCGTAGTTAACTTTAGACAGTATTTATCAATAACATCGCTAGGCATTTATAAGAGGATATGGAGAATGATATTCCACAAACAAGAATATCAGTACTTCTAAGCATTAAAAAGGTTTATTCTATTAAATCTGTTCGTGTTTATAGCCTATCACACTTAAACCAAAGGCGTGATCACTAGACCACGAAAACGATTCTCCAAGTGACGAATACTAAGCGAGAATAGCTTCGAGATTATTCTTGGAAATTCAGCGTTTCTGCTGATATCGTCATCCTTCGACACAGAGTAGATGAAACCAGAAAGACTCTTTACAGGTTGAAGTAATGAACCTTTTTGAAATATTCCGAACTGTACAGCTCGATTAAGCGAATAGAAAGAAAGTATAGCTTATTACCAGTCAGATGTCTGGACAAAAATGTTCAGTCTCAACAAAACAAAACGGAGAGGTTCATCTTTTCTCTCACTCCGATTCTAGCGATTGGCGGTATACTGCCACCACCACCTCATTTTTTATGTCCCCACTGCTGGGGCACGAGTCTTCCCTATGGATTGATAGGAAGAACCGACCATAGACCACCACGAGGGCCCAGTGTGGATTGGTGGTGGCGTCTTACTGCGTTCAATGTTTATTAAAAAAAAAAACTCTTTCTACACCAAGCGTCAATGGATATGGTCAATGTTAAGAACTGCAATATACCAACCAAATATCAACAATATTGCACATAAAATTAGTTTTTATCAAAGCACGTTACCAGGTTAGCGAATATTCGCATTTGTATTCACATTTCAAAACCTATTTCAGATTCCAAAACCCGATATTCGAATTCTCGAATATCAGAAACGCAACATTCGATACAGCTATTCTGTAACACACATTGCATTGCATTATTCCGCCGTTCTATTTCTGCAACGTCATTCCTATCCCTTACAGTTCATCAGAGATTGTACTCTACACTAATGACGTCAAAGGAAAAAAACCTAGTTCGCAAAGAGCCTCACCTTCTGTTCGTTTCATTCAGTGATTCCGCTTGGTAACTAACAGAATCACACGGCCGGTTTGACCCGGACACTTTGTAAATGGGTTCCACTTGCGAAGTCCCGAAAGTACGCTACAATGAGCTCTATCCCGACTTTAGGTGTTAGGATGTTGGAAAGTTCAGTTGGGAGGACTTAGAAACAAAGTTTAGATTATAATCGGATTGAAATGTGATTCTTTGGATACCTACTTATTATACAAAGAGTAAGAAAAGAGAATTGTCATTGAAATTGTCATTTATTAAATTTAGGCAGTTTGGGACTTGAGAGCATAGTAGCAACTCATTGACCTAAACACTCTACTTTGGTATATTAAGAAGTTTATTTAATTTGTTCTCTCTCTTCCTTTTTATGTATCTGAACTGAAAGCAAAGTAAAAGAAAAATTCAATCAGGGAAATACAAAAGCCAACTGGGATGTACGACGACAAGATAAAGAAAGATATAAACAATAATATGAAAAGTCCCGTATCAATCACTTACAATTATACGTTCTTATTTAGACCATTAACTTCTGAATTATAGAATTTTGTTGTTTAAATAATAACTAATCATATATATACTTAGTATATAAATATGTGTGCTGAGGTTAAGGAGGAGCTCTGCGAGTGCTGAGGTTAAGCAACTTTTACAAAGGCCAACCATCGGATGGGTGACCAAAAATGTATCATCTCTATCTCCTCCGTGCATCGGAAGGCACGTAAAGCCGTCGGTCCCAAATGCATTAGCAGTCGTTAACAACCACCAATTTGCACTGGGCCCGCGTCGTGGTTTTTAGCCCGTTCTTCATATCCATAGGGAAAGCTCGTGCCCCAGCAGTGGGGACATAAAATGAGCAGATGATGATGATGATGATGATGATGATGATGATGATGATGATGATGATGATGATGATGATGATGATGATGATATATAATACGAACGATATAAAATCCGTAATAATTACGATCACTGGTAAAGTGTAAAATTAGAGCAAGTATTTTATCACAGAAGAACTACATAAATAATATCCTAAAGTAAGCCTACACCAACATTATAAGATACAGTTAAAAGCCGTTATCTCCCAAATTAGTTTCCACATAACAAATCACGAAATAAATTCTCGAATGAATAATTTACTTGTGCCATTATTCCAGACGCGTAGAGGGCTATACATGGTTTCAGCCATCCCTTTTCCATTCCAAATGTAGGGTAAGTTAGATTAGATGGGTGTTCCCAGAGGTCTAGATTTCGAGGGCAATTAGTGGGGCAGAGAGCGGTAGGTAACTGTAAGGTAATCGAATTGCTTGGCACTTGTTGAGGGTAACACACAACAATTAGCTTGATAAATTCAAAGGGTTTTTCTAGTTTAATAGGTAGGTTTTGACGGAAGATTACCTTGACACTTGTTTTTATACATAATTGTAAATAATAAAATAAGTGACAAGGTAGAAATATCAAACAGTTTATAAGGACAGCTTTATTTACCGCTGTAGCTAACAGGATAACCGGTTTAGAAAAAAGTTAAATGAATTTCGAAGATATTTCTATTGGCATTTTCTATTGGCATCATTTCATAGATTATTATAGTCAGCAAAGTGCCATTTTCTACAATACCTTTATTGTGGCTTATTCCCATGCCTCCAAATTTCATCGTTTTCAAGTCATACATTGATTCCCTCTCGCCTCCAAAATCAATTTTAAAGAAATATTAACTATTAAATCAATTCCCACCGCCTCCAAAACTTATCAAGTACGGTCACGTTTTGTGAAGTTCTCTTACAAGGATTAAAATCTTAAGGAAGAAAAATAAAACACACTAGATTAGATAAGTGTTTTTTATATATTTTAGCGTTTTATTAACGCTTAAATATATAAAAAACACTTATCTATAACGCAGCTTCATCTTAACCGAATGTTCAAATATTTGTAAAAATATTTCTTTCGGATCTCAGAGGTGAAAACTTCTAAGATTGATGAAGCAATGTTGACTAAAATACATAAGCATCAAGCACTGAAAAATTTCGACGGGTGAAAGCCAGACCTCGGTAGCCAAGTGGTTAAGGCAGCCGCCCGGAATGCGGAAGGTGCGTGGTTCGATTCCCGCCTGAGGTTGTCGTCTTTTTTCAGTGTTTAAAATTTTAAACTAGATTAGATTTATTAGATTAGATTTGTCATAATCTCAGGTTGCAGCTATACCAACGCGCAAATATTAGATAATAGGTCTCAGATTAATTAATCACACTTTAGTTTTCTAATCACTAGGTGATAGAACACTGATTATAAATTGTAATTAATCAACAATAATTACATGATTGACTGAAGCATGATTAACCAGCTCACAATCAAATTCAGATACAAACACAAATTCACATGTTGCATTTTTGCTAGCGTACATTTCATCCGATAAGAAATAAAAAAAATTATAAAACAAAACACATCTATTGTTTCCACTAAACACACAAACACAGAGCGTGAGAATCTCAACAAAGATGTTATCTACATAATTCTATCAGTATTGCCGTCTCCAATCTATCACAATGAAATTAAATCTCTTCGCACGCAACCGAACCTAATTCTACGGAGAGCGATAAATTTTACAAATTTTAATCCCTTTATCGTGCCGGGCCGTTAGTCCTTTGTCCCGACCGAACGAATACGTTTGAGGATTAAGCCTCTAAAGGGTCTACTGTTTGGTCCGTGGTGTGTGGGTCGTCCATAGAGATACTACTTAATTAGCAACTACGCTTCCTAAAATTGGCTAAAGGAAAAACGATCGCACATCTTTCCAGGGATAATTTATTTTTCTACCACTTTGGAAGTCACGCTGCATTTTCTACATCGAGTATTATTGTAGCATCGAAAAAGAGACTTTTTTTAAATTGATGATTTGAAATTTGTGTTTTTAAGGGTATGTATGAGGCAAAGTAAAATAACTGGCTGTAGAGGCTGGATGTGATTCCGTAGCAGACGGCAGCAGCAGAAGAAGTGTCGCCGCACAGACCGCACAGGCTATATGGTATGTGTGTTGCCGCAACATTAGTGATTTCTATGTGTTTCTATGAAGACGACGTGTCACTAGCTCCGGAAGATATTTCATAGAAATACATAGAAACCATTAATTTTTTTATGGAGATTTTGCTGATGGCCTTGGACGGCCTTTTCAGCGACACCGGACTCTTTGGGGGTGGCGAGAAACTTAAAGGTTGATTACATTTAATGAGAACTTCATTCAAAATTAGTTTTTTTAAACTGAATGAATGCCACCCTCACTGTCTCCTGAGGGATTTACAGTACCTACTATTACTACTATCTTGCTTTCACTTAGTCCAGTCCCAAGTATGCTGTAGTATCTATGATATTTTTTTCGGGTAAATCGTGGTTTATCTTCTAGTGTAGTGTAATCTACGATTGGCGATATACCTTTATACCCCCTCTTAACATAGACCTAGAGGTGGAGCATGCCAAATGTGATTACGGCAACGAATCATTGAACGAATAATTGGATTTGCTGACGCGCACTGCAGCTGCAGACGCACGTTTAGCGCCGAAACTATACGTACGCACTTTAGCTCTGAGCCGATGCATATTTTAATAAATGAGTCAAGCAGATTTTACTGTTATCTAATAATTATTTTTAATCCTTAAGAGTAGTTACGTTGCCTTCTCGTTGAATTCTCTAGTAGTGAGGATTTATGCCGACATTTTTATTATTTTGAATTTTTGCATTCACAATGCAAGCCATATGTTGCCAGCCTCAGGCAGCTCGAGTGGGGATCGAACCCACGATCTTTGGATAACCGGTCCAATGCTCTGATCGCTGAGCTACCGAGACCCCTTCTGGGGTCAAAGAGTTCGAATTCAACGAGTCTTCTGACTCATTGAATTTTTAAGTAGTTTGTTATTTACTCTGCAAGCCAGCAGGTATTATGGCATTGAAATTACTACCCTCACAGTCGAAAGAACACTTTTGCAAGTATTTAACAATCGATAAAGACGTAAAAAATTGTTATCTTGTTATGGCGACATATTTAGATAAGATGGTGGTAGACTAGCCAGGAGGACAAACAAGCCCTACTACCAAACAAACCGAGTAAGAACACAAACTGTAATATAATTATAAAATGTTTTTGTTTTGTTTATATAATTTTTAACGCAAATTTTGTTGCGAAACAAATTACAAAAACACAGATGTTGAAAAAATTACCACGAGCAGGATTTGAACCCTGCACCCTTCTGACATACCGGGTCAGGTGCTCTTGCTCAGTTGGAAGAAGGGTGCAAGTTCAAATCCTGCTCGTGGAAATTTTTTCAACATTTGTGTTTTTGTAATTTGTTTCGCAACATAAGTTGCGTTAAAATTATATAAACAAAAAAAAACCTTTTATAAATAGCTTGCCTACTTCTTAACTGAACTTTAGCATTAGTAAAAATATTATGATCAAATGTTAATGACGGCAGTTGTTGACATTGAATTGGCGCCTTTGGCTTTCAAAGTAAAAAATAAATAGTGTTAAATAACAAAAACACATTTGTTGAAAAAAAATCCACGAGCAGGATTTGAACCTGCACCCTTCTGTGTGATCATATCTGATTGTCATCCATAATATTTAAAATTACATAACAAAATCATTGATCCATGTCAAGTCATTGAACCGCATAGTAAACTTCAATTCGTAAATTGACTCGATTCTCGGAAGATATCCATGTCAGATAACATTCGATTCGCCGTAAAATTGTGAAACGGCTAATTATCTCATCAAAACTCACATAAAAACAGCACGAATGTAGTTTTGTCACGCACGTATAAATAAATAGATCCAGAAGGTAAGCTTCATACAAACGCGCTCGAGCAACGCACACATAGACAACCTCTCACGCCTGCACACTAGACTAGCACAAACTGTCAAATTTCTTCAATAGACCTTGAACTTTTAGGTCTTAGGTATTTCATTTATTGAGAAAATTAGACAGTTTTGGATAGGTGGATGTGCAGGCGTCTGCACTATGATGTAACTCTGAATTTACGATTATTGCATAGTGTAGGGGGGATCTTGGTTAGCTCCGTTTTCATAGTAGGCTTCTGATAATAATATTGTCTCGTAAGATAGCTTGGTCTTAGGTTTAGGTAATAGGAATGTCGTCGTCATCGTCATCAGCTCATTTTTATGTCCCCATTGCTGGGGCACGAGCGCACGAGCCTTCCCTATGGAGGGATAGGAGAACGGGTCATAAACCTCAACGCGGGCCGTGGGCCTAGTTCGTATTGGTGGTTTTTAACGAATGCTAATGCAGCCGGGAGTGGCCGGGACGGAACAAACGGCTTAAAGTGCCTTCCAAAGCAAGAAGCTCGAGATGATAATTTTTTAGTCACCCACCCGATGACCGGCGTTTGCGACAGTTGCTCTCAGCAGTTAGCACTCGCAGACAGGGCGCGTTAACCACTGCGCCATCGAGTTCCTCGAAGATTTGTATTTACATTTAATTACAATAAGCAAATTTTATTTAGATGACGATAGTTAATGTGTACCTATTTTTACAGATCATGTTTGATCATTTTTGTCAACTCATAATATTAAATTATCTTCGCTTTAAACCCAATGTCTTTCATTTCATGATATAAAAAGTATTCGATTCGATTCGATACTCGGCGCGGTGATTTCAAAGCTCTTAATATTATTAATATTATGAAGAAACCCATTGATTTTCAAAGCGAAGGTATTTAGAAAATGTTGTTACCCGTATATTAGGCTTGATACAAAACGAAATGATTCCGCGATTCAATTTGAACACTAGCGCCATCTAGTAACAATGTTATGAACTAATATTTTCTTCTATCAAAACTAATCTCTAATTCATACGTTTATAACAAATAGGTAAGTAAAATAGGTTAATAATAAAAGTAATAAAAAAAACAAAACACCATACTATCATAACTAGTGTTCGACACACTAAGCCCAGAGATCGACACAGTTTTGGCGCCAAAAAATTACATACGTTTTCATTGAAATTTGGCTAGGTGGTTTGTATTCAATTGTTGCTAAGAATTAAAATCATTTGCTGACCCCTACTTTTAATAATTAAAGGAAAATATGTTGATCACTAGTTCATGTCGATCACTGGTGTCACTATCCTATTACCTACTCGTACATTAAACAAATATTTTAACAGGTCGTGTTTATATACATTTCATAATTATAATCTATCTGTCTTGTTCAAGCAATAAGTAGAAAATACTAGATGGAATTTTTAAGGCTTTACAAAATTTTACTCGTTTATACTTAAAAAATTGTGCTTTTTAGCCTTTGGCCTTTACATCATTAACAGAGCAGCGCGAAACTAATGGTTTAGCTACCCGTAGTGACACAAAACTCACCAAAACCACAAAATAAGGAGACTGCCGAAGGCAAGCTTCATACTAACGCGCTCGAGCAATGCACTCATAGACACGTCCCCGATGCGATCCGAACCCTTCGGAGAATCTAGTAGGGCACGGGGACGCGCACTAGTGCGCAATGCCGTTCCCTCTACAAAACCTCCGAAGGTGATTCGTTTCACACGGCTTGAGGGACCCTTTATGTACCACGCCGCCCCCAAAAAAGCCCGGTGAAAATACCGTCTGAGGCAATCAGCAATCTCTAAAAAAAAAAACATAGACACTCACGGACACGGAATCTCGCAACAGCAGCGCTTGGACTGTTCCGAGCTGTTCCGAGATCCATGTCCGTGCAAGGGTATATGTGTGAGTGAGTTGCTCGAGCGCGTTATGTATTAAACTTTTATGCCTTTCGAGTCCAGATAATCGATCTCGTTTAATGTCAGAGGCCTCTAAGGTCCCCAACTCTGCATACCCTACTAGTTTCTCCACGGCGCTAGAGTCGAGAGTATTTGGAAATTAACATTATTACAATTGTTAACACAACTCTAAACTCTAATAAGCGTTCATATAGAAGCAACATCATTTAGTACCTTTTCAACCCAGAAAAGAAAGGGTTTTCATTCGTGGGAATGAGAACTGAAATGGGTGGAGTATAGTAGAGGTGCGTATGAGTTATTAAATTGATTCGGCGACATCTGTGTGTGTGTAAGTAAATGAGTTCTTATATGCTTATCCAGAAGTAGGGCTGCTGCTTCTTAGATTAGGAGTAGCTTTATAATATTCCCACATAAACAACAGCACTTGCACATGTAGAGATTGAGCCATAAACCTACCACACAAAGTAAGAAGACATACAAGGTAAGCTTTGAGGTACGCAGACCGCAAACTGCAACCGCAGACTGCAAGCGACACTACTGGCACTATGAATCTCTATAAAGTTGATTCCAAGCCTGGCGCCACTGCTGCGTGCAGCCTGCAGTTGCAGCGGGCAGCAACACCAGCTGTGTAGCGAACCGCAAAGAGTTTACACAGTACATCGCGTAGAAGCACAAGGTGCGGGAGTGACTGAGGCATTGTTCCATGCATTGTGCAGTCGCGGCATGACGATGACGCCACATTTGGAATAGAGGCGACCGCGACCGCAGGCAGCACTGCGCTCAAGCGCCTCGCAGTGTCGCGGTCTGCTCGAGGAACATCACGCACTAGTGCGTGTCCCCGTTCCCTACCAGATTCCTTAGGGGTTCGGATCGGATATTCGGTGTTTTTAAGCTAAATTTAACATGTCTACACAGAAATTGAATCACATCAGACAGAGCTACCGTCTCCTCCGACTCCCCGCCTCATTTGACATTCATAGCAGCTTGTAAAAGTCGGAATTGGACAAGAGAATCCTTCGCAGTAACCGTTAAATATTAGTGCAAACTGGACTCACGTTACTGCTCGTTTGGACAGAACAGACTCGGTGTTACGCGATTCTTGTTGGAACTTGGATGTGTACCTGCAAAAAAATACAGTTTTTTAATATAAATTCATGTAGAAAAAACGAAAAACTGACTGACAATGACATGCTGACATGCTACTTTTCTTTTCGCCATAATCATAACATCATCAATGTTTGTAGCATTGTTGTGTTCCGGCAGCTAAGGATGAGATAACGAGTGCCTTGGTAGTTGAGGATTCCGGGTGAAGTGACTTCCGCCGTCGGCCTATCATCAGGGGAGTTGATTGAAGGCCAAGTGCGTACCCGTCAGATATTTAAAAAAAACATTCGCGTAGAAAACATGGAAAATTTGTCATGCTGCTTTTGTGGATCACTTAAGTTTCTGCCGAAGTTAAAGTTACCTATACTTGTGGTATTATTTACGATAATAATACCTCTGTATGACATTCGGAATACAAACACAACTTTTTGTAACACAAGCTTGGCCTTCATCTCGCCTGATGATAAGTTACGATAAGGCCGAAGATAGAAGGGCACACTAAAATATCATTCTTACGACATACTAAGACAAGACGGTGCGGTAGCTAGCAAGGCGGAATTAAAACAAACCTTAACACCAACCGATCCAAATACTATATAAACCCCGCTGTAAAAAGAACCCGGTTCTCTGTTTGTAACACCACTAGTGTAACCACTAGACGGTAAAAAGTCCCAAGTTGTGTCTAGGCAAAGAGAAACACTTAAAACTCGGCGTAATGAAATGTTGCAGGCGAACCCTTAGGTGAAGGTTTTCATTTAAAATCCATTTACTAATAGCAGAGCCCTCTGTCAGACGAGAGGGGATCGCCCCCACAACCTTCCAACTATAAAATATATGGATGAATATTTTATTTTTAGATTTATGTACGACGAACGAACAGTTCTTCAAATTGATTTAGGCACGAAACCACGTAATAATTCATAGTACAGAAACTGGAAACTGATGGACCCTCCAAGATTATTTTGTTACTACCATATAAAGGTCAAATTTCTTTTAAATCATAAGCCAAGTTTAAATAAATGTCTTCTGTTTTTGTCAACGTCTCTTTATTTCCCTAAAGCATAGAAATTGTTATTAAAATTGATGTAAAACAATAAGAACTTTGACGTTTGTATCGGCAATCACGTTACCTACACGTTAATTTTATATTTATTTTATTGTTGTTTTTTATTTATTTTACTTATTTTTTAAACTTGACTTAAAAGCAGGTGAGATAAAAACCGTAACGAATTAAAAAAAATACCATCAACGATACTACCATTATATACGTATTTAGAACTGGGTCAAAATATCCCCCAACGGTAGGGTTTCTAAAACAATCAGTTTCTAAAACAAAATAGTAGCTATTAGTTAATCTGTGATAGTAGTCAAAATTTTCTATTAATAAACGGTATGACGTGTATGTTATCTTTTGTTATGTGTCTAGCAAAGCCTCGTACAATTTGGAATTTGTTTGTACTAAGGGTGTTTTATAAGTGTCCCTTAGGACGGAGTGTATTCAGTATGTATTTGTGTGTTGCCATACAATGAAAGCAGGTAGTACCTACACTACCTACTCCTATATAGGTATACAGGTGATAGCATAATCAGAACGAACAACTTCAAATGCTTTTTAAATAATTAGTAGAAATAAAAATAAATGGATATTAAGTGTGCCTAGATAAGATACCTATATAATAAGTGCGTACCTAAAATTTTTTTTGAAATAGATACCTAAGAAAGTTCAAAACGTTAGTTAGTTTAATGTATTAGTACTCAGATAAAACAATAATTATTTGCGCTTTAATATCGCTGCATCACTTACTTATTAGCAAATTAATATTTTATTTTATTTTATTATCTTAGGAAAACCAAGGTTTACAAAATTGAAATAGTTCAACCCTATGGTCATCAAGTGTTACACATAATAACCACTAATAGGTTCTCACCGATAGAAGTTACTTAATAATTAAAACTAGAAGCACTAAGCAACGCATTACTAACCTCGCTCAAACTATTAACGAGTTGGTATTACCGCAACAGAATATCTAGTTAAGAATATCATGTGGGTTCGAAGAACCGCTCGCTCAACGTCCGCCTCGGTGATGGTACACTGGTATTGAAGAGGTCCAGTTCAAACTGCTTGCTACGTAGGTTAAATTTGTAATACATTAATATATCTCCCTATTCTTCCATAGGGAACCACCCACTGCTGGGGCACGAGTCTTCCACTCGTGCCCCAGCAGTGGGGACATAAAATAAGCTGATGATGATGATAATATTGACTTTCTTATATCACCACAATATACTATTGTGATTGATCCATTTATTTCTAAAAACTTATCATTATAGGACCTACGTCAAACAAAAATTAAACTGCTCACACATTGAACTGATATAAAGATAAGATTAATAACACTGCTTACATATCTCTAATTTAATTTTAAACAAAAGCCATTTTCCCGACTTCGCAATCCAGTGGGGAGTCACATTTAAGTCCGTGTGGAAAATATGGAATGTTTGATCCCGGATTAAATGAAACAAAACATTTGCGCGCATGGAAACGTAGCTCCAATAACCGTTAATTACATTTTGGGGGCCCGTATTAGGAGTCCGTAGTAAATATAGAAAAGCCAACGCTATTATTTATGCTTTTTAAAGATTATATAATGCGCTATAAATACAATATTAATAGTCCTGTTAACCCATCTAGAAAAGCTAATAAATACGCTTGTCTATAGGTATGTGTTCACGTCAGTATCTAAGGGAGCTCTGGGGACTAAACGATGATTTCTTGCATTCAGTCCGAGCACCTATCCGTTCGTCCGTAAGTTTTTATCACAAAATGTTCATATCTAAATCTTTAACTTCTTCTATCTATACATATAATAAAGCTAAAGAGAGTCGAAAGTCTGTACATGGAAGATATTCGAAAAAAAGTTGGCCGGGGATACTTAGAACAGACAGACCATGACCCGGACTAGGATATAGGATACTTTTTATCCTGGTAACAGGTTCCTGTGGGATAGTGTAGTCTTCGCGAACGAAGCCGCGGACGACAACTAGAAGTTCATAAATTTATTTTTTGAAAAAGTCTGGTCATAAACCCGTCTAAAACTGCGGAGACATTATCAGTAAAAAGTAATCAAATAAAAAAATATATTGTAGAACTGCATGGTTTGCTAGTTGTTTATTTACATTTTTTAAATTCATTTTTTTTATTATTTATAATAACATAATGTCTGTATTACAAAGTTTCTTAAGGCTGGAGACTAACCGAAGCATATCATCGTCGTAACGTACCATTTGCGGCGAGCTTAGCTTGATACGTTATTTCTGACTGTTGCTGACCAACCGATAACAGGGTTGAGCCTAGTCTATGGTTGAGACCGCGGCGAGAGGCTCGGCTTACTGTGCTGGGTGCCTAGTGTGAGTTTCATTTGACATTCGATCACGTTAACGAAAACGAAAATTAGTATGGCATTGAGCAGCAGCTCTTGGCGACATTCGAGAAGAGTCATAATTTTGTCATACAAATTTTCGTTTTCAAAACGTAATCGAATGAATACGGAGTAAATAAAACTCACACCGAGCACTGCGAAAGCGAATGCTCGCAACGAACATGTTACTTTACGGCAAAACGCTCCGGTCAGTCTCGACCTTAAGAATTAGATCTATGAAGTTTGTGTAGGATCTGTGAATGGCTTAAATACTATTCGCGCTTGGCCATTTTCAAACAGCAATGGACGCCTCTCGCCACGCGCGGTACAGATAATATTTCTGATTAATGCCATTAGCTGTGACGCGAATCGCATACGTTTTTTACCTAAATCCAAACCGTCTGGCCGGGGTTAGGACAATGGCGGAATGTGGTGTTACCATATAGGTAACGGCTTTTATATTCAAGCAGCGACCGTTAGATACATTTAATACGTTTTATATGTAATATGGTAAGTTCTTTTGTCGTTTTTTGTAAGTCCTAAAAGGTAGAACTCACTTAGATCACACTTAAAACGACATCGAAAATATCCTAGGAAGGTAATTTTACGATATTTTTATAATTATAGTTATTTTTAAATAACAATAATTGTACCTATATATTTTCCTAGATTGATTTATAATAAAGATTAATTTAAGAAAAAATAAAATTGTTTTTCTCCAAGTCCAATGGCATCGCACAGCCGCCATGTTTTTTTTTAACGTCACCTATCTAACACTTGGGCAGCTAAGACGAATCTAACGATACCTCAATTATGTAAATCCGTTCAGTGGTTCTAGAGATATGAGGTAATTAAGAATAATACATACAATATTGTTTTCTAAAGTTTACGCGAACACTACACATTGAAATGAAACAACTTTTACGGATCTACTCGCGTTTATTTTACACATTAGTTTTAATTAATGTTTATCCTGACGTTTCGAACCCTTCGTGGTGTCTCCCTGTGACCACGGACCCTGCAAAGGGTTCGAAACGTCAGGATAAACATTAATTAAAACTAAGTGTAAAATAAACGCGAGTAGATCCGTAAAAGTTGTTTCATTTCAATAATACATACAAGATACGCGCGAAAAACAATACCCTTCCTTTGCAGTCGGGTAAAAAGGTAAAAACCCTTTTTCTCAGTACAAGTTCTTCCGATTTAGACCTAAACACCGACAGAGACTTGCATATCACCTCAATTGGAGCCATATAGTGAATAAAGACTGAACTGTCAGTAAACTATCCAGAATTATTGATACTCATTGAGTACTGTTCATGGAACTCTTCTATAACACAGCTTGATGCGATTCTATACACTCTTTATTTACGATACAAAGCATAGTATTAAAAATACAGCTGAAAACACACAACATACTTTTGACAGGCTCTAACAAAATCGCTACATGTGACTTTGGCTCGTGCTATTTTGTCGCGATATAAATGGTATGTTTTGTATAGACGCAGATGACTAATGACATTTTGGGAATGGGGGACTGCCAATGCCGGTCACACGTGCTGCCGACGGCGAGGGTGAACGATGTTTGGCGTTCAATAAAACTTTGCGAGTGATAGATTACGCACAGGTACAGTTGAAGTTTCATAGTTTGAAGTAAGGCTGCCAATGCCAACTAGTTTGTGAGGGAACTTAGTGTTGTTTCTACGAATTGCCAATAGAAGATTATACCTCAATTTTATTGCAAGAAGGAAATACACAGTGGGACTGTAGTTTTAACGAATTGATAAAAATATTTACAACGTGAATTTGAAGTCGTTGTTTTCCTTTAAGCAGATGACAGTACTCATGAATAGGAACATATTTTGTATTAAACCAAATCCAAAATCTTTAAAAAAAATATTTTTGTAGATTTTAGATTTTTTTTATTATTTAAAGTTAGTTCCTATTTATTCATGAGTATTATTAAGTAGAGTATTTTTAACTGCTTAAGAGAAAGCAGCGACTTAAAACGCATAGTGTATAGGCTTTTATTGCACAAAGTATATACACACGTTATACCAGACATATACAAAACAAAACAAACACCCTTTTGGTTTGTTTGTGCAAGTTTGTCAACTAGCCTGTATAATGTGGCACTGAGTACTTTATTAGGTTTGGTTTTGGTATCATCATGAACGCGCCAATTCATTAACTTACTAGATTTAATTGAACTATCTAACGTAGGTATTACATACAGTAATAAGTTAGGCTACTCATAGGTATGGTATTCAATATGCTGTGGGATGTATGCAAATTACCGTGTTTTATTTTTGTTATAAAGGAAATTAAGGCCTTTACCCACTGTCTATATTAGTGTATTTTGCGAATATTCCGGATGGGTGAACTATTTTAATGTATTGAAAGCGCATTAACCCTTTCACTTGTACAGCTTAATATATTTTTAATTGATTTCCAATTATATTGCAACTACATAAAGTTTAAATTTCGATGGTACCTATATTGCCATTACCAGTAAAAAGGTACAAATATTTCATTAAGAATCCTTAGTCCATCGCTTCAGCTTATGACGCGAGGCACGGACTAAGCAGTAGCTACGCATGGAACAGGATGAATCATACAATCGATCTGTCTTGTTGGCAATCTTGTTGGCAAACTTTGCGCGTAAATTAACTTAATCCCGACAAGTTTACGACTATTGCACACCTTCATCGACTCTTCACCGATGCTATCAGGGATAAAAGTTCAAGTTAGATAAATGGCTGTTTTCAGCTGAGGTACTTTAAAAAATACTTTTTTCTCGACATTTTTAGGTGAAAGACTTTTTAACGCAGTTTTTGGGGGGATTGGTATATTAAATATAATAGATTTTGATATTATTACTAGCTGACCGGCGGACTTCGTACCGCTTTGACAGTTTCCATGACAACAAAACAAACAAATCATTCGTCCGCTTAAGAACACCCGTATCCCATGATGGACCCCTATAGCAGCGCCACCTACCGGGTCCAATTGTAAATCTAAACCATTCTCGAATCCACTTGAACACACACAGAAAATTTCATCCAAATCGGTCCAGCCGTTTATAAGGAGTTCAGTGACATACACACGCATGGAAGATTTATCTAATATATAAAATTCTCGTGTCACAGTTTTCGTTGCCATACTCCTCCGAAACGGCTTGACCGATTTTGATGAAATTTTTTGTGCTTATCCGGTATCTATGAGAATCGGCCAACATCTATTTTTCATCCCCCTAAATGTTAAGGGTGGTCCACCCCTAAATTTTTTTTGATTTTTGAAATTTTTCCAATACAAAATGATTTGTTTGTAGTGTTGTCATGGAAACTGTCAAAGCGGTACGAAGTCCGCCGGGGGCAGCTAGTATACCTATATAAATATAATCGTTAATTACCTTTAGTTTTGTTTTGAGAACAGATGCCTTTGTCTATGATGATGATGAAAAAAGCTTTCAATTGAGTATATCTTTCTAGATAAACTCAGATAAGCTGGTGGTATGTAGACCCTGGATGTCCAAAGCTCGTGTTTTTACCACTAAAGGGGTAAGTTACAAAAGATGACAATGATGATAAAAAAAACGAAAGAGCCTTAAAGTAGTCGCGTATAATGTGTAACATTTGACATCTCACCTTTTGAAATCAATATTACAATAGAAAATAGATTATAGAATTAACAATGACGTATGTATATTTTTTTACAAATCATAAAGAGAATGCAGTAAATACTCATTAGAAGACATTTGACATATCAAAATGATGACAATATGTCAATTTAAATAATAATATGACATATCATGTTCATAATATCGATTTAAAATTTACTAAATGGCGATTTTCCGACTTCCACTTCCGTCCCATTTCTACGAAATTACCTACTCCCACAAATTGAATATATAGAAGGCGAGCGGAAAGATGTTACACATTAAAAAGCTTTCAATGCAATATATGCCTAGGTCTAGGTTAACTCAGCTAAGCTAATTGTACCTGGGTGTCCAAAGCTGATGTTTTTATCACTAGAGCGGCGCAAGTTACTTACTATGGTAAATTACATTAACCACTAGTTCTGTTGTTAGAGTAATGTTACTGCACACTATTAGGCAGAAAAGCGTGTTCACTACAACAATAGCGAAATAAAACTAGTTTCACGTTCGTGCTTTTCGACTGTTATATTATTTGACGTACGTGGAACCACCATCGTTTGTGGATATAAAAGTTTAACGTGTACGAACATGGCCATAATTTTCACGGAAGTCGTAAAGAGGCGCGCGTTTGTTGCTCCGCCATGTTGGAAACATGGCGGGTGTTCGGTTGTTGTTTGTTGGTTTCTTCTTCCATTTAAATATCAAATTCAATTTAAAATAACACTGACTACTTAAAACATAGGCAACATAATTATAAAATATTGTTTTTTTGTTAGTGGTAAGCGTAAGTTTATGTTTCTCGTTTCATTTTTATGATTCAATGTCATTGTTCACACGTCTGCACTATAGACTACCAGCATCCGTCCAATTTCCTTTTTAAACATTGAACTTTATGTCTATCTGTGGAGTCAGAATAATAACTAAAGCTTAGTGTTCTGAGGGTTTAGCATTTATTGAAAGATTTGACAGTTTTGGATTCTGTGATGTGTGAGTGATGTGCAGGCGAATAAAATGTTCCTTGTTTTGTAATCGATGTTAATATAGCGATTGAGAATGATGAATGTTTTCCCCCTCAAACCGTTTGACGTGGGATAATTATAAAGAGCGCCCGCGGACCTCGTGAGAAAAATAAAAAATAAACTATGTGCCTCTCTTATATTCGATTTTCCAACAGTCATGCATGTTCACGCACACTTAACAATATAAAACACCGATTTTAGGTAATAAAACAAAATTGCAAACAAGACTCTCCACTTTTCCGCAAGATGTCACGCTTGGTAAGGGAAAGGCGCGGGAAACCTCGACAGTGTTTTTTGTGGCAGCGGAGGGCAGCGGTAAAGGGGTTAAACATTTTGTAGGTGTTTCTGTCAGGTTTATGTGTCAGAGCTAATATCTGTTTGAAACTCCATTCATAAAGTAGTTGGGTATGTGGGTATACTATTTTTATGAGAAGAAAGAAGTTACAAATAACTTCGAGTTCATATGTATTTAACTTCATGAGGCGGTGTGTGTATTTAAATATGGTTTTAACTATTTCACCGGTATAAGCGCTCTGATAGGTCCAGTCAAGCGTCAGGTCAACTTTAGAACTAACTAATATCATTAATTAATATTTCAAATGGACGTAAGTGCAAGCATTTAATTACTAACAAAAATGTTACTGTGAGAAGATAGCAATCAGGGATCGCTACCAAACGTTACGAGATTTTAGGGATGCCACACTCGAACAATTAAGCAGATAACAAGCTCATATCTATATTTCCTTGTGACATTCAACCAGAATATTAATTTCTATACAATGAAGACATAGATGTAATACACAAGAATTTGATAAACAAGTATATTTACTTTCCCATATAATTTTCAAAGTTCAACGCCGCGGTGTCCGAGTGTCAAAGCACTCGGCCTGATACCTGAAGGTTGGGTTCAATTCTCAGGTCGGACAGTGTTTGCATTTGGCAAGCGTGGTGATTAAGCCATTCCCCATCAAATATAGTGACGACTTAAACTCAATAGTGGAGGCCTTTGCCCAGCAGTGGGATATTTATAGTTCTGGGTAAAGTAAAGTGCGCTTCCACCTTCGGCCTTATCATGACTTAACATCGGGTGAGATGAAGATAAGTACAGTGCATCTAATTCGACTTACGATCTATAGTGTTACAGCTCTATATAGTCCACACGAATCGAACACAAAACAACAATAAAGTACATTGTTCTGAATTCTATTTGTTGATACATTATAAATGTAACAATTCATGGACATGAAAGTTAATATTCGGTTGCATTCGGAAATGCCATGATTACGTAGAAGCACACTGTACTTACCCGTAAGGTTTAAAAACAAAAAAAACAACATAACGACTAATGTCTATAATGGGCATCAACAAGCCAACAAACTACATACAATAACTACTACCACAATAATAAAACTTGCTTATTTAGGACTGACTGGATTTATAGCATGTTGCTCCCCACCCAAGAGGAATTATTCAAATGAGATGTTAAAATATAAAGGAGGAGATTTGAATAGGGTTGACGTATCACGTGCATATTTATCGAGCATGTGCGACCAACTAAGAAATTACGTCGCCAACACGCTATGGCTATGTTAAATTAAAGTTATCAGATTTGGTACAGCAGTAAAAATATATTTGAGATTGTTATGTATGATTCATGTTCATGCATATTTTTGCTACCCTCCCGATTCTTAATGCCACTACACATATAGGTACACAACTATCATCAGCTCACTGTATGTCCGTACTGCTGCACGGATCTTTCCTATGGATGGACACAACATAGGAAGAACAGTTGTTAACGACTGCTATTGCATCCGGCATTAACGGCTTTACGTGCTTTTGAAGCACGGTGGAATTTAAGATTTTAAAATGTTTTTGTTTTGTTTATATAATTTTAACGCAAATTTTGTTGCGAAACATATTACAAAAACACAGATGTTGAAAAATTTCCACGAGCAGGATTTGAAACTGCACCCTTCTGACATACCGGGTCGGGTGCTCTTCCATTTGAGCTATCGTGGTTCTAACCAGCCCGCCGAAATTATTCAACACTATTTACCCTTAGCCTATGCCGTCAAGTTTTCCTCTTTACTATCTGACTTAACGGTTTCGAGGAGTCTAAGAAGGTATGGGGACACGGTAGCTAGATCAAGATTCTCGCCGCTTATCAACTTGATAAGCGGCGAGGATCCTGTTTTGATTCGATGACGTTAACGAAAACGAAAATTTGTATGACATAGCCTAACTTTCTTCGTATGCCGCCAGGAGGCGCTTCTAGAAGGCTACATCAATTTTCTTTTTTTTTTTTTTGGAGAGAGATTGCTGATTGCCGCTGCGGCATTTTCAGCTTCACCGGGCTTTTTGGAGGCGGCGAGGAACGTAAAGGGTCCCTCAAGCCGTGTGAAACGAATCACCTTCAGAGGTTATCTAGAGGGAACGGCATCGCGCACAAGTGCGCGTCCCCGTGCCCTACTAGATTCTCCGAAGGGTTCGGATCGGATCGGGGAGCGGAGCAACCCGAGGGCGCCTCTAAAGGCACGGACCTCGGCTCGGGTTGACCGGGCCGTGGAGGAGGAGAGAACCGACCAGGTACATGTCTGTACCTGGTGTAGAGCGAGTGTGAACCGGTTCTTCGTACCCTTGTTCTACGAGTACGGTGTCTTGGGCCTAAACTGGTGTGCATGTTTAGTGTATTCTGTAAATGTGTGCTGTCATTTAGAGGATCGGGCGGGGGGGCATCAATTTTCGTTTTCGTCAGCGTCATCGAATGAATACGGATAGTAAAAAAAACTCACACTCTCTCTCCATTCGATTAACGTTAACTAAAACGAGAACTTGTATGGCATTGCAGCAACGCGCCCTAGTGACAAATGTAGTAAATTTAAAGTTTGCCATACATATTCTTATTTCCGGTAACGTGTTTGTGTGGTGAATAAAAATCACAGTCAGCACTGAAGATTGCAACTTTTATAGTAAGATGGATGATTAATATCATATATTTATGAGAGACGCATTATTAGTATTTCCATTATTTTTTAAATTATTGCATCTAAATATAGCACTAACCATAAAACATCTTTATTGATTTCTAAAATATAATAGATAGATATATAGATAAAACTATAATAATGATAACTTTAATGTTATGTTCTAGAAAATGTAGGTTAGATCTTATGGATCTTATTTTAAAAGCTTAAAATATATTATACGTTAACGTAAGAAATGGTTTAACATTTTACTTTTCCTTTTTTTATGTTTTTAAGTGTTAATTGCTGCACTGAAGCTGAATTAAATATTTATAAAATACAGTGAAAATATAAATGCCTACCCGACCCAGCTAGGAATCGAGTCTGGGTCTTCCGCAATCCGGGCGGCTGCACTGAACATTATGCTACAGGTTCGATTCCTGGCTGGGTCGGGTAGGCATTTAATTTTTACACTATAATTTATAATAACATATTTTTATTTTACGAATTCTGTTTTCGATGTGATAAATTAAATCTGCGCAAAACGTTACAGGGAAACTCAATTACGCATAATGGGCTTATTGAAATTTGAATCAATCCGGATTAAACCAAATTTATTCCACGTCACGACGGGTTTGAGTTGCTATCGTTTACCGAATTGGGTCATTATCTAACAGTGCGCGGGGTGATACCGGCAACCGGCAAGGAACCGGTCTCTTAGAACCGGTTGATGACTTACAATTTATTAGGTACTAGCGGCCTGCTCGCTCCAAAACCGTTTCATGCGTGATGCCACGGGTTGCCCGTGGTACCACGTGGTATCGCAATGTAGACCTCCACCGTGATCTTGATCTTCCCACTATCAAAGACTTTATCAAGGACGTTTCAAGACGTTACTTTGATAACGCCCCCCACCACCCTAACCCGCTTGTTGTGGCGGCCGCCAACTATAATGTTGGAAGCCTTCCACCAACAAGACAGTTCACATCTAGGCGTCCTAAACGCGTCCTAGATGACCCCGACGATCCCATAACAGTTGCGAACGCCCCCCCGCCCGATCCTCTAAATGCCGCTACACATTTACAGAATAACTAAACATGCACACTAGTTTAGGCCCAAGACACCGTACTCGTAAAACAAGGATCACAGCTAGGAGGTGTTCTGTATTAAACTGTTGCTCAAGACTAAATTCAGTTTCTGACTCCTATTTTAATTGTTTAAAAGAATCAATATGGAGCAATGGTTCATATCGAACCCTGGTGCCATTACCGTTCACATGTGATACGTTCGTTCGTAATCATAAAATTATAAATTATTTGTAAAATAGTACACACGCCTGCATATCAACCCACCACAAACTGTCAAATTTCCTCAATGGACTTTCAACTTTATGACTAAGGTACATGGTTAAAAATGTATTTAAGAATTTTGTCAATTTTGATGTGCAGACGTCTATCAGTTGTTTGTGTTTTATTGTTGTCAACTTCTTATATACCCATGTATAGGTTCAAAGTTTTATATAAAACTGGTCCTATTGAGCCAGACTAATATCTAGGCTCTAAAACCGAGTCTCGTGGGTCTTTTACCCTTTTTTTTATTCAAAGAAAGTAATTGTCATGTTATTTAAAAAGTAAATAGTTATTATTAACTCACTACTACACTTACCTCCCTACCTAACTGTTTAACACGGATTTAAAATTCCACCCCACATTTCATTGAATTTCGGTGTGGCTTACCGAGAAATAGCGTGATGTAATATCTTCCCTAAATTGCTTTGAACATTGCTGTGTTTCGCTGTTATGGGATTTTATTAAATTTGACATGAGAAATGTTTTTCAAGTATTTTTTGTGATAGATTAGATAGGTAGCTTTTGATACATCATCGAAGGTGCCGCCTCAAACCTGCTAATTGAAAAACGTAATATAACTTAATAGTGTTGGTAACTCTGTAGCTACCGATTTTAGCATCAGTGGGTACTATGGGAAGATTTTAAGAATCACGCCATTGAGAGACTGAGATTCGATTTCGTTCAAAAATGGAATAAAGACATTAATACCTCGATTGCACTAATTATTTGTTGGCTTCAAAAGGCTGATGACGACAAGCCAAAAATAAGGTTTATAAACAGTTTGGGTTAAATTGGTAATATTCGTTTTCGTCAACTTGGTCAAATGTCAAATAAAACTCACACTAGGCACCCTGAATACTATGAGAAATGTCGAAATTCATTAATGTATTCAAAAAATCTTCCCCACTACAAACTTGTTCTACGATTTATTGTAAAACGATAGGGTCAAGAACACCACAATCGGACCGAAAGCCCAGATCGATATGAGAATGCAGCCCGTACCATGCAGCGTACCGAGGGTACTGGGATATCTAAGGGATGTGTAGGGTGCTCCCCTCTGACTCATAAAGAGGGTGGCACGCACACCCCCTCACTTTTAAGGGTTTGGTCGATACTGCTCTCTTTTGTTTTGGCACTGAGCTCGCGTGACTCTAGGTATCGCTTAATGGTTAACTATTGCTTTTTGGATTAGCTTGAAGTACGAAGACCACGTTTGAAAAAATGGCAGTATGGCTAGATTTTAGGCTAAATTTACGGTATTCGTAAATTTCGTTTGCTTTACTTGTATGTTCTCATATTGTTTTCTAAAGCTTACGCGAACACTACACCTTGAAATGAAAATGCTTTTACGGGTCTACTCACGTTTATTTTACACATTTATTTTATTTTAATGTTTATTCTGACGTTTCATTTTTAACCCTTTGCAGGATTCGTGTTCACAGGGACACTGAGGTGTTGGTCCTCTCATAATTAGTTAGTAAGTTCATACCCTCATTTTATCTAATCGAGTGCGTTCCGTTTTATGCAGTAAGAGCTAATCATATATTTTGGTCTGGATAAACATTGAAATTAAATTAATGTATAAAATAAATCATACACACACTTGGGAAAATTATACAGACATTATATGAGTATAACGAGCCTCTATGCCTTGCGTGTGTGGACTACGAGAGAGCCTTCGAAACCAACGAAACCTGGGCTGACCTGAAGTCCGTGCAGTCTTATTTAATGTCGATACATTGAGTGTGATCTGTGTGACAATTTCTTGAAACTTTTGCAGCCGAATCTCTCGTAGAAGTAAGTTTTTTTTACACTTTATCAATTCGGTTAACTTACAAAAGCATAACTTTTGATTACACATCGAGTATACGATCGGTGAACACAAGGCACCCTGGGTGCCTAATAAGAGTTTCATTCGCCATTCGGAAACGAAAGTTTGTAGGACAAAGAAGTAGCGCCACCTGCCCTCCGACCGCCGACGATGCTCCCACCGATGACGTCATAAATTATACACGTAGCCAAAGCAATCGAGTTAGGCGGTCGGGGGCCCGGTGTCAAACAAGCACATGTTAAATTTTACCATACAGATTCTCGTTTTCGTTATCGTGATCGAATGCCAAATATAACTCGACTTTGCCACCCAGAAGAAACGAACGACTAAGCGCTTACCCGGCATGAAATAAAAGAGAATTTTCTCTCTCAATTACTTATTTGTCATCCCATGGTCACGCTCACTCTGAAACTGTTTAAATAAAGGATCCACTTGAATGTAGCCGGGGTCTGACTCCGTAGTGTCACGAAATAAGAAGACCCAGAAGGTAGGCTTCATACAAACGCGCTCAAGCAACGCATACACAGACCCTCTCACGACACGGAATCCCCCGCCCGATCCTCTAAATACCACACACATACTACACACTTATAGAATACACTAAACATGCACACTAGTTTAGGCCCAAGACTCGTAAAACAAGGGTACGAGTTCGGGGACCGGTTCACTTGCGCTCTACACCAGGTACAGACATGTTGGGCGCTTCTCTTCTACACCACGGCCCGGTCAACCCGAGCCGAGGTCCGTGCCTTTAGAGGCGCCCTCGGGTTGTTCCGCTCCCCGATCCGATCCGAACCCTTCGGAGAATCTAGTAGAAAACCTTCGAAGGTGATTCGTTTCACACGGCTTGGGGGACCCTTTACGTTCCTCGCCGCCCCCAAACAAGCCCGGTGAAGCTGAAAATGCCATATGAGGCAATCAGCAATCTCTCTTCAAAAAAAAAAACAGACACGGAGTCTTGGAACAGTCCGAGCGCTGATGTTGCGAGATTTCATGTCGGTGAGAAGTTGTATAAGTGTGTTCGACCGCGTTTGTATGAAGCCTACCTTCTGCAGTCACCTTATTTCGTGGTAGTGTCGGCACAAGTTTGCGGAAAGAGCCCGTATCAAACAGCATTCGTCAATACATCCCGAACCGAGGGCTGTTGCTACAGAAAACATGACTGTAACAAAAACTATATGTGATACAACCACGTGTTGTGGTTGTATCACATATAGTTTTTTTTTTACTTACGGTTTAAAATATTGGAGGTTGTATTGTGTTACACACTTTTCACGAACTCTTAAAGTAGATAATTAGTTTGGTTACATTTTTTTTATTCTGCATCAGGGAAACGCTTGGCTTTCGTTTCCTCTGTGTCCTTCCTTCTCTTCTGTGTAGATCCTGTATATACGACATAACATAAATTTTAGAAGTTAAAACAAAACTGCAGACATGACTCTTCACTTTCCCGCCAAGAAGTCAGATTTAAGTTTATTCACATTGTTTATTCTTAAATGCACACAGATATAACATAAATACGTTTATAGTCTGTAGGCCATATCGAACGCCGACTAATCGAAAGTTCAAAATTAAAGAAATAAATCGAAAGATCGAAAGTTAAAATCATCGACAGCGATTAATCGAAATGACATACCTAATCGAATTGTTATTTTATCGAACGTTAATTACGTCGAACGGTCTCAACATCGAATGTTCATTACATTGAACGTTAATAAGGTCGAACGTTCATTAATCGCTGTCGATCATTTGACTTTCGAGTAGTTGTCGTTCGATATGGGCGTAGGTAACCCGTAGGCAATAGCAGACAGCGAGTCATCGATGAAATGTTATGTTTTAATTGTTATACTCTATTGCACACAACCCTCGAAATTTGGGGGACTCCCCGGTCGTTGACCTTTAGATAGGGTGCAAGCAATCATGGCTGCATTTACACATGGGGAAGTACAGTATTTTTTTCCAATCATTACCAAAGTAGGTGCTACTACTGTCTCCACTCCAGAGATTGTTTGTAACCGGTACCTGATCGATCGTACTTTTTTTATTTAGTTTTTTTTTACTTAATTATGGTTTCGTGCGGCTATCGTATTTAGCCAGTGTCAAGTCAAATTTTTCTTCCAAGTTATATACAACGTGTACCTAACAAAAAGGTGTGGTAAAAAATAAACATCCAAACTGTATCCAATCTAGATCTTGTATGTGTAAATAAGACATAATGAATATTTAAATTAAATATTTAATTTTAAATTTTATTTAAGCAAGCAGCAGTGATCATTAGTTACTAAACCACTAGGGCTGTGACTTGCTTATTTTGATGTCACAATAGAAATATTTAATTAAAATACTCTGCATCCAAGCAAACTCTGCATACAAGATCTAGATACACTTTACTTTACGGATACACTTTGGATGTTTCACTTTGAAACAATATGTACTTTGTTAATAGATGATAAATAATGATAAAAGAAAGATGACGATGAGGGGTCTGGGGGGCCCAACCGTACAAGTATCAGTAAAAATGTGGGGGCTTGCATTACTGACACGCGGAATTTTAAAAGTGACGTTGCACTGTTGACGTTGTTTTCACGAATCCACCATTATTTAACATTAATATTAGACTAACACAAATTTTAGAAAATAAAACAAAACCGCTGACATGTCTCTTCACTTTCCCGCCAAGAAGTCCATCCTTTTTTGTAACTAGGTAAAATGCTTTGCTTGGCAATTGAGGATCGAGGGGCGTATTATTAGGTTCAGGACACTCATTGCAAAGCTAATTTGCTTCAGAAATGGCAATAATCGGCCTCGCGTCATGCGATTCGTCACACAAGCTTTTGTCGGGACTGATGTTCGTCCGGAAAACTATATGGCTTGTGTGACGGAACGTATTGACTTTCTAAAGCAAAAAGTCTATGCGTGGGCCAAACCGTATACGTCGCTACAGAGTGCGTGTGGACCGTATACAGACGCTGGGGAGGAGCTGATCAACGTGTGATAGACGGGCAACTACCAGATGTTGATACCATGACTAATTTCTGGCGCAGCATTTGGTCGGTGCCCATCAAGCACACGGAAGGTGAATGGATGAGTGTTGTCAGGGAGGCGTGTGAACCTGTCGAGACCATGCAGGCTATAAATATTAGTACGGCTGACGTAAGTTGTTGCCTCTTCGCAGTACAGACAAGAGTCGCTAGAATCATTCTCTTCAAAATCATTTCACCTATCAGACGCATGAAACTCAGAATCATTCAGAAAAATTAAAGCCATTTAAGTAACATTCAAATTTATTGGACAATTTTAACCTGTACACAACAAGCAGGACGTAATGGCTCTGCATATAGCTACTGCCAATAATAACGGGCTCCAAAACAAGACTACCAACACAAATACGATGATCTCCACTATTTCCCACGCCAAACTGCAAAATGAGACACTGGGGTGTAAAACCATGGGTATCTGTGGTAAACCATCTGCATAGGTTCTTTTTCTTAATGACGCCATGTAAGCATTACTTTTCAAATCAGTCTCAGTTCTTTGCACTTTTTTCTTCTTCCTATTTATTCGTTCGGATTGTCAAAATGAAGTAGATGACTCGTTTCAAGTTCCAGTTTACTTTTTAAAGCTTTCGTAGCTCGAGTTGATTTCGTATCTCGCAGGATTAATCTTACACATATTGCAGTTGAAAATACTCCACGGCTGTCTATTGTCTTTCTCGTTCAGTCTTTAACTGCCATTCGAACATTACGAATAGTCCGTCTAGGATTCACTAAAGCTCTACACGCATACTGCCGCATATAACCGCTACAGTGATAAATAATAATTTAAGCATATCTGCCAATGATTGCCAACATAACATCAACGCTCTTTTCATACTTGCAAGCTTGTTTGTTCATAAACTGGTCTAATTTTAACTGCATTTTTTTCTTCAATTTATCTTCTTTTTTATTTTAATTTTTTTTTTGTTTAAAGAGTTTTTTTGCTTTGGCTTTTCAACCGCTTCGCTTCTACGCTTCTGTTCTTTGATGATTTGTTTTGCGATGGCTTTTTCGCACTCGCAACGCATGCCAAAGCTATGGCTATTGTATCTTTAACATCTTCAGTTTCCTCGCCTTTTATATCTTTGCCATTGCCTTTAGTAGCTTCGTTACCATTGGCTATTACATCTACAGTTTCCTTTTCGGATTTAGCCTCCTCTACTGCTTTACTGTTTAGCTTGCCTTCTTGAGCTATTTTACCCTCAGCTTTTACTCATTTAGTATTTTCTTCAGAATGAGCTGTAACTCGAAAGCAATCCCCAGATGAGAGGTGAGCTTTTAAGTACTCTTCTTGGTTTCCTTTCCAAGCCGGACAAACTAAAGCCATCTGTACAATTTTATTACATGCATAGGGATATTTACCTTTTTGATTATCAAAGTTAGCTAAATAGGCTTGAGAACAATAAGGCTCATCATACTTTAGTCTGAGAAGAGATTTATGCAAATGACTATTTTTCAAAATTGTATTTTGTGCTGTATCCCCATATTGAAAGTCAGAATAAATTCTCCTTTTCTGAAACAGTACCGCCTCGTCGTGGTAAATTTTCCTTCTTTTTTCAGCTATTTTAGGGACTTTGAGGCTAATTGTCGTCTTTGAAGAATTTGAAACTTTAAGATAAGCTGGACGGTCACTTTTCGATGTTTTTAAAAAGTACTTGTTTTCTTTTTCACTACGCCGTTGAATATCATTTTTTTCTAGAATCGTTATGCTTTGGGTTCTGTTATAAACTGCTGACAAATATTTATTACGTTTTGTAGGAAAGAAAATACAAGTACTCATATTATGCATGACCGTTTTGAAATAAAGACTTTTCTTAAGTGTTTTTCTTTGAGGTTTTTCGGGTTCACTTTTTCTTGAATCTTTGTAGTCTATTGCCTTTTTTTCATTTTCCTTATTTAATTTTGCGCAGCTATGTGTTTGACATCGTCTGTTGAATATTTCTAGTTGATTGTCTCGATTTACCTTCGTTGAATATTTTGGCATAATTTCATGTGTTATTATTATAGTTTTGCTTATATTCATATTAAATTTACTAGGCACATATGCGTAAATCGTTTGCATTTCTATGAGGTTAGTTTGCCGTTTGATAAAATGTTCAATTTTATACTTATTTGGATGATCTTGACTTTTGTTGTTTATCTGCCTCTTACTTGTAAGCTGGCTTGATTCTGAACATTTCGATTGCAATTTTCGTTTAGTTCTAAAAACATTATTCCACGTATTTTCCATAGCAAGTCTGTTAACAGTAACAACATTATTGAATCGTGAATTTGGACCTACTTTACGGGAATTTTGAGAACTTATGGAATGTTTTTTGTTAGATTTGTCCTTAATTTTTTGTGTTTCTATAGCTGGGTTTAATTGGTGAATCGGAGTTTTTTTTTTTTTTATATGACGTGGATATCTTTTTTCTTTTCCACGTCGCTCTTTAATTGAATTTGATGCTCCACTTTTTCGAAGGTTAAGGGTACAAAAGCATCTCTTTAGTAACGCTCCCATACCGGTACCTCTTGTAGCAGTTTTTACACAGTCTGCTTGACAGATTTGACTATTTCCTCTATTATTAGCGTGCGAGTAACGATGACGAAATTTTCTACTTGTAGTAGACTGTTGTACGGATGAGTTGACTGCAGGACAAGGTTTACTAGTTGTACAAGCTGCAGCAGTGGGCGTGGTGCAAGGTCTGGCTATTTCACATTCAGTACCGTCTGTTTGCTCCTTGTAAAACTCAATATTAAAAGTAATGTTAGACCCATAGCGAGTAACTCGTTTTGTGGTAGGACCGCTGGGTAAGCAGGGCCTGCATGGTATGCGTGGCATTTCTACCAAAACTCTCTTTGGTATTGTCATAGTAGGTATATCCCTTTGACATATTTGTTTATTACATTGGGTACCAAAACTTCTACAAATTGGATCATTACAAGGTACACCTGACGTATATTTGTGTATGGGGCTTTCCGTTCTCGTTCCAGATTCCTTTAAACGACGTAGTCTTATTCTCTCCAAGCATTTGTATGGATCGCATTGACCAGGTATACAAAAGTTGGGCTCACATTCATCGGGATCCAATAAAACATGCCTTCGAGTACCAAGAGCAATCTCCTTATGTACAGGCAAACTGTCTTTCATACATACACTCATACATTTATTTTTTTGTAACGCTAACGTGCAGAAACATCTTTTCATTAAGGGTGAAATGCTCGTACCCTGTGTTTTACTCATTGTAGTTTGTAATTTGTAATCACGACATTGAGCTCTACCACTACATACGCTTTTACAGGTTGTTTCTCGTGGTCTACAAACAGCTTTACTTATCATTTTAGGTGAACACGGTTGGCATGGTTTTGTTACTTGACATGGTTTACATGGTGGTTTACATGGTCTAGGTAGAACTCCACCAGATTTTTTGTAAAATTCAATGTTAACATTGAAAGACGATCCTAATCGGACACTAGACGAATCGCCATCACAAGTACGTACTGGCTGTGGGTCGCAAGCTACAGGATCACAAATCACAGGTTTTGTACTTGAAGCTCTTCGTTGTTTTTGAATTGGTGACGCCACAATAGCTTGGCAATCCATTTCTTTACATTTTGTCCCCGGAGCTGTACTACTAGATGCATATCGCTTTGGTCTTTCAGTTCCAGCCCTCTGAGAATGCATAAATCTTCTTCTTATTCTTTTCTCACATTCATAAGGGTCACAGGCTCCAGGAACGCACACTCCTGGTTCACATTCATATGGCAACAGATTTGGAAAAGTGACCACGTAAACACTCTTGTTGCGTGCGGCTTTACTAATGGTGTTGAATCTTGGACCAGTAGCATACCTCATTTTCATTGATTGATCTGATGTCATATTTCCCGATTTTTGTAGCTTTAATGTACAGAAACATCTCTTTAACAATGGGCTCACTCCAGTCTCTTCATCTTGCATCTTTAGTGCCCGAATTTGAGAATCTGTATCGCGAACTGCCTTAAGATGCTGCATTTTTCTATTTGTTGTGGTTTTTAGAAAAGAACTGGTACTGCTACGGTGTCTTTGTTTTCTTTTTCTAGGTCTGAAAACAGGCTCTTTCATCAGATCTTTATCTTTATAAAACTTTATATCAAAACTAAATCCAGACCCTAAGCGGACTGACTGCCTCACTGATTCAGTGCGTGATGAGTCATTTGATCTTCTTGAGCGATAGGACTTTGAGGAAACAGATTTTGATCTGTTGCGTAGAACATGCTTTATTACACTTTCCGCTTGAACTTTTTGAGCTTTAGAACTGGCTGTGTATCGAATATCACTTGACATTGATTTTGATTTAAGTCTTCTCGTAGATGTTCTAGATGTTTTGTATTTCATATTTCTTAATTTTATTATCTGTTCGCATTCATAGGGATCACATTCCCCCGGAACGCAAGTATAAGGTTCACACTCATAAGGCTCTAATTTGTAACCAAGTTTGTTGTGTTTTGCTGTTATTACTCCTTTATTTAAATCCTTCATAAGGCGCTTCTTTAGAAGTTTCTCACATTCATAGGGATCGCACTCATAAGGAATGCAGATGTTAGGCTCACACTCATAGGGTTTCAATTTCAACTTTTTTCCTTGAGTCATAACACTTTTTGAATATGTAGGTGTCTCCTTGAAAGCAGGTGTTTCTGTACCTTGAGTGAGCATTTCAACTTGTTTATTTTGTTTTTGTAGCTTTAACGTACAGAAGCAGCGTTTTAATAAAGGACCTACAACACTATCTTTTGTTTTGGATATTTTACTCTTTTTTATAGCTCTGGCAGCGGCTTGAACTTCATCTGCATTAAATGTGCGATGTTTATGAAATTCTATATCAAAACGATCTGAAGTTGCGCGACGAATAGGTTCCTGGTTTCTTATAACTTCTTTTTCGTTCACAGTAACTTCTTTTTCGTTCACAGTTTTAGTCGGACGACTTTTTTCTTCATTACTACGTGATTTAAGAGACGATCCTGTCTTCCTAGCTTTAGATATCTTCGATGAATCAAAACTAGACGAAAGCGACCTTGTTCCCAATATATCTGTTACAATAGCCTTTGAATCAAGGCGCTTATTTCGTAATTTTATTAGTCTTTCACATTCATATGGATCGCATTCACCTGGTATGCAAACGCCAGGGTCGCACTCATAAGGATCAAGTTGATAACGAGGATTTTCTGGAGGAGAATTCATAACTCTAACCACAGGTATTGCCTTGTCATTGTCAGTTGCAATAACAGCGTTTGCAACAGCAGGCTTAAGTTTTTTAATACTCTTTGACTTCAGTAAACAAAAGCATCTTTGCAAAATTGATTTCGTATTTCTTATCTGGGAACCTTTTGAGTCAGCCATCCTTAATGCTTGTTTTTCTTGTAGTTTTTCTTTTCTATGAAGTTTTGATGTACAAAAACACCGTTTCAATAATGTAGCTGTTGTTGTAGATGCTTTTATAAGCGAATTTTCTAGTTGTGAATCTCTATGATGCATTGTTTTTTGGTCTTGTGATGCCATATTTTTTAAATAACGCTTTTGCATTGACCCAAAATTGGAATATGAAGGCTTTTTCAACTTTCTTTGAGGTCTTTGAGTTTTCTCTGTAGTAGAAACAGAAGGTCTAACTTTAACCGGACGTTGCGAAGGATCTTTATCAGAATTTGAGTCGGTATTTTCTTTAAAAAACTCTATATTTAAACTTAAGCTAGAACCAATACGCATAGCTTGTCTAGATTGCTGACTGTCTATTTTTTTAATGGATTTTTGATTGGCTCTTTGTTTGCGTCGAATTTTCGATCTTGCCACCTGTTTACTTTGAGTTCGAGTGCTTACTTGTCGACGGCCAGTCATGCTTGCTGCTGTTTTTTTACTTCGTGTTACACTAGCCCCGAAGTCTTTTGTCTTTTTATTTCTCATTTTTATACGTTCCAAACACTCGTAAGGGTCACATTGACCAGCCACGCATACCTGCGGTTCACATTCGTAAGGTAAAAGTTTGACAGGTTCGGGCCTAATGGTAATTTGACTTGCTTCTGCTCTAACCATTACAAAGTCGTTCAACGAATTTGATGGGACATCTGTTCCCTTGTGAAATGTACTTAGAGTTTCTTTTTGTTGCTTTTGCCCTATTCCCTTTTTTTGCAACTTTAATGTGCAAAAACATCTTTTCATAATGGTGTTTATCCCGGATCCCTTATGTTCAGTTTTAATTAAAGATTGCGAATCTTGACTGTGCCGTGAAACGCCACGTTCCTTTGTCCCTCTTGTTTTCAGCGTTTTATTCTTCATCTTAGATGATCTAGATACTAAACGAGGTCGCGCTGCACTTTTGGATGGCGCTGCTCGACTTGGTGGTGGTATGTTTCTCGACGTTGTACTATGTTTGGAAAATTCTACATTAAAACTAAAACTGGAACCTACACGCACAGCTTGTTTTGCAGTATGTTTCGGTTGTTGATGTTGACTTGGAAGAGCCTTATACGTTATTCCACTAACACGTGTCTTTTTAAACTTTTCATGAGCTTGTCTTGATTGTATCTTTTTGGTGAAACTAGACGTAGAATGATTAGCGAGACTTGACATTGATCTAGACTTTATATTAGTGCCAGACATTCTTGAAACTTTCTTGTTTAAACGTTTCATAATCAACTTTTGGCATTCATATGGATCACATTCATCTGGTACACATACTCCTGGTTCACATTCATATGGCTTTAATTTATGTAAATATCTCTTTTTTTTTGACACTTGAAAGTTCATTGTACAATAACGTCGATGGAGCAGTTGACTAGCACCAGTCAATTGTAATCTGCTATCGCATAAATATCTTGTTGAAACCAATTCTTTCAATTCATTTCTGGAATTATTTTTAGATTTATATTCTTTTCCCGATAAAAGACAACTTTCGGATGAATGACATTTTTCGGGCACTTTATTAAACATCCTTGGCAAAATTATATTTGACTTAATAACAGCAATTTGGCAGGGTGGCTTTGTACTTGGAAGTCTGGAATTTGATGAATATGATTTCATATCATAATGACTCATTACAAAAGATTTTGTTACATCGTAATTAATAAGAGCACTTGAAATAGAAAGAGCGTCAAGTCTTAAGCCATTGCGGGCTACAACTGAATCATGTAATGTTTCTATTTGTTGTATATTGTCATCTACGTGAGGAATTGCTTTTGAAACAGTAATTCTACTAACTGTATAAATTCTTTGTTGCTGTACATCAAACCCCTTATCTTTCGGTGTTTTAGGTTTGGTTTGCTGATTTTGATTATTACCTTGCAGTTTCAATGTGCAGAAACATCTTTTTAACATAGGTCGTATACCTGTAGACTTAGAATCTTTTTTAGTATGGGCAACTTGTGTGTCTCGATGACTACTATTATTGCTTTTAGCTATTGCTCCTTTATTTCTTGGACGTCTGATAGATTTTTCATTGGAAGATTCTCTGAAAACTTTGGGTTGAGCTTCTTCTGCTGAATTGTATGATTTATTCTTACTAAATTCTATACTAAAACAAAAATCTGAACCAAGTCGAACAGATTGTCGATGGTCGATTTTCTGGACTAATTTTGGAGACAAGGATTTTTTATTTTTAAGTGGATGAATCGATGAATGCACTTCTTTAGATCGTTTAAATTTTGATCTAGGCGATGCTCCCTTTGATCTTAATGTTGATTTGTATGTAATATTTGACTTCGATTTCACTTTTGTCTGATCCGTTACGATAGCTAAGTTTTTGTATTGTGGCCTCCTTTTTTTAATTAGTTCTAGACATTGGTACGGATCACATTCACCTGGTACACACACATAAGGTTCACACTCGTATGGTCCTACAACAGGTCTGATTTTAAGTTTTTCTGGTTTCGTTTTCGTGCCTTTTGTTAGCATAATATTTTTATAGATATCTCTATTGGACTCTGGAGTTTTTGTGCCTACTGCAACCGTATCATTCGAATTTATTCCCTTATCACTCGTTTGTAGCTTCAATGTGCAGAAACATCTCTTCATTGCTGGGGATATAAATGAACCCTTGTTTTTTCTTGTTATTAACGTAGAAGTTGATTTTTGTTGTTGTTTTATTTTGTTTTGATAGCTTCTTTCTTTTAGTTTAGTTTTTTTTGTTTTCGACATTTTTTCAGACTTTTTTCCAAACTCTCTTCCGGAGATGTTACTTATGGATGACACTGGTGATTTTTTATCAATATTCTTGTCTTTGTAAAATTCAATATTGACGCTAAAAGTAGAACCAATTCGAACTAATTGGCGATCTGGAATATTTGATGTCGTATTAGAATGTTGAAGCGTTCTTTTTTTCTTTTTGATATTCTTCCCTGAAAATACACTTGATTGTACTTTTTTGGTTTTATTTGATACGTTTCTTGATAAGACACTAGATGTCGATTTACTTCTGCGCTGGTCTGTACTTGACTGTTTCACGTGATGTTTTGGAACTCGCTTATTGATTAGTTGTAAACAATGGTATGGGTCACATTCACCCGGTACACATACTCCTGGCTCGCATTCATTTGGAAGGAGTTTATATCGTACTTTTGTAATTTTCTCTTTTTTTTCTGTTGCTATTGTTCTTGTTTCAACTTGAGGCTTTGCATTTGCAACGTCTTTTACTTCGCTTAGAGAAGATTGACTTCCTTTGGAACTTTTGGTTTTTTGAGGATTAGCCAACTTTAACGTGCAAAAACATCGACGTAAGCCGTGTTTAGTTAATGTAGACTTGGTTGCCGAAGTACTAATCTGTGAATGTCTATGGCGTAATCGAATCTTTTTGTGGCTGCCGTGACTGCGTTTTGCGTTCTTAAGTGTTTTAGTTTTCTCTTGAATCGGCTCTTCTAAAGCACTAGGAGCTGTTTTTTCTTTGCTAAACTCTATACTAAAACTAAAAGTTGACTGAATACGAACAGCTTGTTTTAGTGACTCTGTTCCTTCAACTATTTCGTGTACACGTGTTTTTGATTCTGGTATTTTTTTTTTTTTATCTGATGAATAAGGTGTGACAGGTTTTGAACTAGCACTAGAAACAGACTTAGAAGATATAGTGGATACCGATTTAGTTTTAGATCTAGTGATTCCTTGTGAAGACCCATGCCTCAATGTACGATTTTTTATTCGTTTTACACATTCCGTAGGATCACATTCAGTACATACGCCGGGAAGACAAAAATTAGTTTTTGGTGACAAATCTTTTACCGGAGTGCGTTCGAGAACGCCTACTTTACTTGGATTCAGATATAATGTTCGTTTTGATTGAGTGGCAGTTGTTGTATTAGTTGTTGTATTCCTTGAGACTGATTTACTTGCTTTATGTCTCGCACCCTTTGGTTTTAATTTCAAGGTGCAAAAACACCTTTTCAAGCTATGAGCGCCACTATGGCGTACAGCTTCAGAGCTCGGTTTCAGTTTCTTTCGCTTACTACTAGATACGCTTATTGAAATAAGCTGTGGTGGTACAGGCGACAGACCAGTAGCAGATTTAACAGACGTTTTTTTCTTCTCAGGAATACATCTACAACTTACTTTACCTTTCGGAGCATTGCTTTTTTGTCTTTCATTAAGCTGAGCCTTTTGTTCTAGTTCACCGACTTCTACTTGATGTTCGCCAGCTTTGTTTTTGATATCAAGGCTGACTTTTGCTTGACCTGGAGATTTATGTGTAACTTTTTCATATTTTAATATTTTTCCAGATTTTGATCTAATAATTATTTCTTGTTCAAATCCTTTTGAAGCAGTATTTGTGACTTCTGCTTTAACGTTTGTGTCCTGTGTCTGTGTGGTGGCTTTCTGTTGTTTCTCAGCAGTCTCATTTATTGCATTATGTTGCTTGCTACCACTTGCTTTTTTTACAGTAGGTTGCTTGCTACCACTTGCTTTTTTATTAATACTTGTTTCCTGTTTATCTGCAGCAGTAGGTTGGTACTGATCAGGTACTTTTTTTTCAGTCTTAAGTCGTTTTCTACGTCTACGATTAATAATTTTGAAGCATTCCTCTGGGTCGCACTCCTCGGGATGGCAACCAATTTCGCAGGGTATATATTTATTTGAGTGACGCCTTCTTTTTTTTTCAAGTTTCTCTTTAAATTTTGCTATCGAATCTTTTTTTATCTGAAACGCAGTTTGATTTATTGACTCCACAGCCGTATCTAAGCTTGCCTTAACCCTGTCTCGAGCGTATTTTAATTTTTCTATAGATTCTCTAGTTTTAGCTTCCACATGTTCTTTAATTGTCGTTTTAGATTTCTTGATTTTCCTAGCTCCTTCGCCCATACTTTGCATAAGGCGAGTTTTAGATCTCTTAATTTTTTCATAGGACTCTTTTAGTCTAGGGTCTTCTTTAATAGTAGTATCCACTGTCAAATCTGATGATTGCTCTAACAATGACTTTGGGCGTTCAGATCTTAATTTCCTCATTATCTCGTGTGAATGCCGTTTTACCATGTCTCTAATTTTGCTAGAACATGTACATGGTTCAGAACTTATATGTTTCGGTTTGAAGCGAACGCCCCTTCTGCGGCCATCGTCACTTAATCCTCGTCTTGATATCATGCTTGTTCCTGACATTGAATACTGTCCGCTATGAGGGTGACCATGTGCGTGCCTATGCCGCCGCTTTGATTGATGTGCATGTGATTGTACCTCACCGCAGCTACAACAGTTGCAACAATCGTTTAAGTCCTTATTTTTGTGTTCTAACACTTTGCCTTCGTCGACCATATCCACAAGCTCTACAATATCACCACTTTTATCACTATCATCAATGCTACGACGAGTTGGTGAATGCTTCCTTGGTTTCAAATTTGCTTTTTCTTGAATACTTGTACTACTTCCTGATAGAAGTTGATTTCTGATATCGTCATAGACTGCTCTGGTTCTAACTAGTCTATCGAGCAATTTTCTTTCCCTTAAAGGAATATATTTACCAAGATAAAGTTTATCGATTTTGGAGCCCTGTAATAGCATCCGTTTAACAGAAGGGTGATCTGATCCTCTTTTATAAACACATGAAGTGCATGAGCAGCTTTGGCTCGTATCGTGACCTTCCGGATGCTTCATGATTGGTGTTCAGCTTTTCTGTAGATACAAATTACATTCAGGACAACGTTCTCAAAGGAATGGAAGCCACAGCCACAAATCCAAACAGTCCTTTCTCTTAACACACCAATTCACATGGTAGATCTGAAAATGGATGGTGGTTAGAAGGGAACATGAAAACTATTAGGCTATTCAAAATAATTGGTTCGTTAATAAAGCTCGTATGTTATTCATTACTTTCCGTTCCTGGTTTGGAAATTTTTTTTATAAATATAAATAGAACTCTTTTACAAACAGTGTAACAAACAGGGTAAAAAACAGACCTAAAATGGCCGCTTTGGACATTACAAATTATTGATGAATAAGTACGAAACTACATCATCTTTTATGGTCCTTATTGTTTTCTAAAGTTTACGCGAACACTACACATTGAAATGAAACAACTTTTACGGATCTACTCGCGTTTATTTTACACATTAGTTTTAATTAATGTTTATCCTGACATTTCGAACCCTTTGCAGGGTCCGTGGTCACAGGGAGACTGAGGTGTTGGTCGTCTCATAATTAGTTAGTAGCTTGAATACCCTCATTTAAATTTAATCAGGTGCGTTCCGTTTTACGCAGAAAGTGCTTACAGTATCTTTTGGTCTGGCAGTATGGTGTTGGGACTGGGATTTAATGTTTTGTATGATGGGATTCCAGGCTGGTGGTAGATTCCAACCATCTTCTCTATTAAAATTAGGATGTTTTTTAATTTCAATAGCCTCGCGTATCATCCTAGGGATGAATCGTTGTTCTCTAGCGAGTATTTGTGGTTTATCAAATCTGATGTAATGGTTGGGCCCCTCAAGGGAATGTTCGCATACTGCAGACTTATTTTCGCGCCTATGCTTGACGTCGGCTATATGTTCTTTAACACGGGTTCCTACACTTCTCTTTGTTTGCCCGATGTACACGTCTGCATCCCTATATATATCTTCCTGCCCTAAACCACCAAAACTGTATGGGTTACAACAGCTTATGTGAAGGATTCCTACCAATTTGTCAACGATATCAAAAACCTACATCTCGCTGACAATGAAACTATGGTTAGTTTTGATGTGCAGTCCTTATTTACATGCCTACCGGTACAGGATTGCATTGATATTACCAAAAAACGACTAGCAGAACAAGATATGTCTTATGAATATGCAGTACTATTAGAGCATTGTCTTACATCTGGCTACCTTTTGTGGAATGACATTTACTACCTGCAAGTAGAGGGTGTCGCCATGGGGTCCCCTGTTTCGCCCATCGTCGCCGATATCTTTATGGAAGACTTCGAGGAGAAGGCCCTGAACACAGCACCGGTAACCCCTAAGTTCTACAAGCGGTACGTAGATGATACCTTCACTATCCTACCAACTGATAAAGTATCTGCTTTTCTAGATCACCTTAACTCCATACATCCAAAAATACAATTCACAATGGAGTTAGAGGCAGACAGTAAGCTAGCTTTCTTGGATACTTTAATCATCAGAAATCCGGACCATAGTTTGAGTCACACTGTGTATCGTAAAGTAACCCATACAGATAGGTACCTCAATGGTGATTCTCACCACCATCCTAGACAGTTGACTACTGTAGGGAAATCTTCGTTTAAGAGAGCACGGTATCTGTGACACCCAACACCTGGCTGCTGAGCTTCAGCATGTCAAGCACGTACTACAGAACAATAATCTGAAAGTACCACGGCTTCGGCACAGGAAACGCAATAAACCAACCACAGTCGAGCGCCAACCTGCTGTACTTCCATATTTGAAAGGTGTCACTGACAAGATTGGACATATCTTAAAGCGAGCTTCAATCAACACTTACTTCAAGCCGCCGAAGAAGATCAACCAATTTTTACGACCTGTCAAGTGCAACATACCCCTTCAAGATGCAGGCGTGTACAAACTGGACTGCGACTGTGGGCTCTCTTACATCGGGCAAACAAAGAGAAGTGTAGGAACCCGTGTTAAAGAACATATAGCCGACGTCAAGCATAGGCGCGAAAATAAGTCTGCGGTATGCGAACGTTCCCTTGAGGGGCCCAAGCATTACATAAGATTTGATAAACCACAAATACTCGCTAGAGAACGATTCATCTATAGTGATAAGCGAGGCTATTGAAATTAAAAAACATCCTAATTTTAATAGAGAAGATGGTTGGAATCTACCACCAGCCTGGGATCCCATCATACAAAATATTAAATCCCAGCCCCAACACCATACTGCCAGACCAAAAGATACTGTAAGCTCTTTCTGCGTAAAACGGAACGCACCTGATTAAATTTAAATGAGGGTATACAAGCTACTAACCAATTATGAGACGACCAACACCTCAGTCTCCCTGTGACCACGGACTCTGCAAAGGGCTTGAAACGTCAGGATAAACATTAATTAAAACTAATGTGTAAAATAAACGCGAGTAGATCCGTAAAAGTTGTTTCATTTCAATTTTATGGTTTAAATATGAAAGTGCCGGCCAAGAAGAAATGAAGAAATGCTGTATTCTGTCTGTTAGAACTTGCCCGCTTAGTATTTATTATTATATCTTTGGTTCAATTTGAGCTCGAAAATTCGATGTTTATATATTTACTATGGATTGAATTAACAAAAACAAATTAGCAAACACATTTTGATATCTTTTACGTAAGATTCAGTGGTTCAAAACTTCAAATCTCATTTTTGACATGATATTTTTGCTCAAAGATCTGCAAAAGAGCAGGCTGGCCATCAGTGGTGAACGGTCACCCTCGCCCATTGACATCAGCAACATCAGAGATGTTGGTTATAAATCCTTGTTTTGAGTGGTTTTTTTTAAATGTATCTTACTAAAAGATTTTCAAAATATCAAGTTATGTTAGAAAAAATATTTTGTTTTTGCTCGTTCTATCCATCAACACTGTATGATAATATCGAATCTTCGAACTACACAAGAGTAATTAATGGCCCTCCAGCTTTGGTGCCATAATAATCAATACTCAAACGGAAAAGTTCTAAAATAATATAGTATTATTTATTTTTGGCCTTCTTTCTTCTTTCATTATTGGACCAAAAATGTATGAAAAAAAATAATAATATTGAACGACGTTGTAGCGTCAATCGTTGTGGCGAAAACCTTTCTGGATGGTACCCAGTCACAAGCATGTTACACGTCTACACTCTTGGCTACTTTTGACTCTTATTCCATTGTATTAAGAATGGGTCTAGTTAATGAAATCGACGGTCGCTGTATCAAAATCTTTTTTTTTTAATTTGTTATAGGCAGGCATTTGATCACATCTCACCTGATGTTAAGTGATGGTGCAGTCGAGGATGGAACATGCCTACCTAGAAATAGCCTATTCTTGACCTTGAAGAGGTCCAGATTATACCTTTCAGGGAACACACTCGCAGGCAGCGCGTTTCATTCTCTAGCTGTACGCACTAAGAAAGTTGAACCGAAACTGTTCGTGCGACAAGGTGGCATATCTACAACATAGGGATGGAACTCGGGCCTCGCGCTCCGATAGCGGAAAATGGATGGTGGGACTAGGTCGTGCAACTCTTTCGCGCACTCCCCGAAATGAATCCTGTAGAAGACCGACAGACGAGCCACCCTACGCCGATGTTCTAGACTTTGCAGCTTGGCGTCTATCAGGGCAGGGTCACCGATGAGTCTCTTAGCTCGTTTTTCAATCGAGTCCAAAGCAGCCAGATGGTATTTGGATGATCCATCCCAAAGGTGGCAGCAGTACTCCATACATGATCGAACTTGTGCTTGATATATAGTTGGAGCAGCTGTTCTGGCGTGAAGTACCGCCTAACCTTAGTGAGAACCCCAAGTATTTTTGCTGCAGTCTTTGCTTTGGACTTGATGTACTGCCCGAAGTTGAGGTTGGACAAGATCTCTACACGTAGGAGCTGTAGGCTGTCAGTCATACTTACAGTCACATTCCGGAAAGTCGGAGCCAGGTGAAATGGGCTCCGCTTAGCGGAGAACAAACAAGCTTGTGTTTTGGGTGCGTTGAACGTGACCAGATTGGCATCGCCCCCAAGACTGCTTGGAGGGCTTCGTTCAAGCGGCTAACCATGGCCTCTCGACAAGAGTCGACATGTTTGCCAACTTTTGCACTCGACATGTATCTATCCGTAACGGTGCTGTCGTCTGCGTACCCAAAGGTACCGTTTATATGAAGCAGGAATAGGGTTGCGGATAGAACCGATCTCTGAGGCACACCGGCATCGATAGCCTTTTGGTCAGATGAGTAGCCGTTGAGGAGAACGTTCCACTGACGGGTCACTGTAGCGAGAGTACACCATAATATCGACGGTACGCTTCATCGACAGTACACCATATCGACGGTGCGCTGCCCGACCCGAGCAAGACTTCTGGAATTTTCTTTTCATTTTCGTAGTATGAATACTACATACTCAGGAATTTGTCAATACCTTTCAACAAAAATCCCAATTTCGATCTTGTGGTTTTTGCCCCAGTGACTTTTCGCTCCAAGCGTACCGTACCACTCAGAAAGTTTTATGCCACACAATTCTACAATGCCCCATTCAACAAAATAAACAAATCTAACTTGTTCAATAATCTCAATACTCAAAAAGTTATTGCATTCTACATTGGTACGTACTACGTAGTAGGTAAGTCGTAAGAAGGTACATTGTAGACCGTGTAAAGGGCATAGCAATTATGTTATAATATAATATGTTGAATCTGAATAACTACTTAGATTATATGAATACGGAATGCAATTAGAGTTGAAATTATAAAATAATTTTCTTACCGGTCAAATATAGTTACAGGATCACGCAAACCAAGCGCACGGTAATAAGTTACCTAAAATCATCATTCCACCGGCCCTTGCTCGCACTGATACCGTACAAAAACACTAAAATTTACATACAATACAATAACTTAAACACTTAGCGTAATTTCATAATTCCGACACTGTCAAGGCATCAAATAAAAAAAATGTGACACATTCCTGATAGTTAATTTGAACGCGATATTATTTTTAAGAATTTTGTTTACAATGTCAGTTAATGGAAGAAGTTTGGGAGTTGCCAAAAAGTCCCTAATCCTTTCAACAAAGAGGTAAGCCCATCCGCTCTTTGGACAAAGAGTATGTATGCTTTGGTTGCGTTTTTGTACGAATTGGACGTTGGACTCATAGGCACAGAAGAGAGATTATCGTAGGTACGATAGGTAGGTAGGTAGGATTATCGTTGCCAGTACGAATACGCACGATACATCGCACCTCGCACACTAGCTGCACGCACGTCTAGTGTTTATCCGAACCCCTAGGAGACCCCACGACCCCTTCAGCCCGAGCCAAGTTTCTAGCCTTTAGAAAAGTCCTCGGGTTGTTCAGCTCCCGTTCCGATCTGAACCCCTCAGAGAACTAGTACGGAAAGGGGACAAATGCTTGCGTGATGCTATTGCAGAATGTCCTCATTAGAGGGTATTACAGGTTCTAAATACCCTCTAGAAACCCTCTATGTCCGGAAAAAATCCGTGACTCTGTAAAGGCTATATGCGGTCAACGGCCATTTCTTCTGAAACAAGCTTTAAAATCGGAATGAGATGGATTTCAAATTAATAGCAATGCGATTAAAAGTCCACTTGAAAGTTTGATTGAAAGTTTGTTACCTAGAAAAAAAATTATCTTGCTCGATCTAGGTAGCTATTTATGATGACGATAACATAAATTTAAAATTCGTAACAACATCGATACATAGGTAGACTGTAGGTACCCTATAATATTTTTCCCTATAATACGTGTTTGTGTAGGGACCGACCAATTTTGTTGAAACTTTTTGTGTGTGTGTTTGATGGTTTAGATTTACAATTGGACACGCTGTGTCCAATTATAAATTGAAGCGCCACTTGCAATTGCAATAGGGTTCTAGGATTTTTTTAAACCATCATGGATACCTACAAATGTTCACGTATGCGGACGATGTCGCCAGCGGGACGCCAGCAGTATCTAGGTACAGACGCCTGGATGCCTAGTGTGAGCTTTGTTTACTATTCGTATTCATTCGATGACGTTTACGAAAACGAAAATTAGTATGGCGTTAAAGCAGCGCCTCCACATGAAATTCGCACTTGGCCACTGAATAACTAATAGTACTACCGTACAGAAGACTCAGGGCATCTTTCACCATCTACAAGTAAGTTCCCATTAGCGTTTACTTGACAGATAGTCCATACAAAACTGTCACTTTATCTGCCAAGTATCTCCTAATCAGACATTGTGAAACAGGCCCTTACTCTCAGAACAAAAGTCAAGTTTAGGTATAAAAAACCCTGCACATAAATCTATTCATAACTGTCAAATTTTTTCAATAAATGTTCAACCATATTCCGACGACTTCTTGGCGGGAAAGTGAAGAGTCATACCTGCGGTTTTGTTTTATTTTCTAAAATTTGTGTTACGTCGAATATTAATGTGAAATAATGGTGGATTAACCGTTGTGTTCGTGAGTGTGCATGAGTGTTGGCAAATGAAACAAAACAGTGCAACAACAGTCACTTTTCAAATTCTCTCAAGAAGTCTATCGTGAGGACCTAGTAAAGCTCCACATCTTTACTGAGGTACTCGAGGGGATATACCTACCCCCCGTATATCATTTCTCACTTCCCATTTCTATTAACATTCATCATGGGGTCCTTATGCTAGGTAGGCTAGATTTTAGTAAAACAGGCAAAAGGAGAAGATAAGCAAAACTTTATGAGTTCCCACTGTAAGGCCCCCCTGGTTTTTTGAATTAAAAAGCAAAAAAAAGTCAATACTTAAGTTAGTAATTCTTGTGTCGCAAAACAAATATATTTATCGGTAATATCGGTTGTTAGTAATCTGGCAGGAACAAGGGGGCCCCATCGATTGCGGGGCCCTGGGCACTTGCCCACAGTGCCCAATGGTAAATAAATAATTAAATTTATTTATTTCAGGCAACAAAAGGAGGGCTTGACATTGCTGGTGCCATTACCCTAGGTGATTTGTATCAGATTGATGCTAGAGTCTAAAATCAGTTGCAGACTCCTATTTTTATGATTCAAATGTCGATCGCTGGTGCCATTACCCTAACTGATCAAAATTAATTAGGTACTTATTCATTTTTAATTGTATTTTTTGTAGAAGATTTGTAGGTATATAATTTTTTAAAAGGCAAATAAATCTGCTCTGCCCCATGTTAGGCTGAAGTAGTATCCAGATGCCCACATAGGTCATAGAGGTGGTATATTAACTAGATACCTACCTACCTTTATGTAAAATCTCTAGACCGCGGTAGTAAAAGCGTAAAAGCACAGAATAAGTAAGTAGGTACCTACCTACATACTATGCTGGTAAAAGATAGTTTTAAAAGAACCTAATCTATAGGAAGGTATGTGGAATCTATAGGAAAACCTTTTGGAATACAATAAGTAATAATACTCTCTAATCCAATCCAACCTCTATTTCCGCAAAACTTTTGTAGGCTTTCTTCCACCTTTTATGATTCTTCTTTTACAGTCCAAGCTGTTCGTCTCTGGAATTCGCTTCCAGTTGCGATCAGGCGTGCGAAATCCATTCACATATTTAAAGAGCTCGTGAAAAAATTCTACCTTTCCGATTAACCCTGTCCAGCTGCAAAACTGCCATATCTGCTACTTTCCTACCTGAGACTACTATTATGTTTAAGTAGGTTTATTTATATGTTTGTCATTATTATCATTTTGATTATTATTATATTGCTTCAATTATAAAATACACATTATTCTAGTATGTTTCCATAATTTCACCTCTGATCTTAAAGTTTATTAGCTCTCTCCATCCGACTGGTTGTCTGGAAGAAATCGCTTGAAAGCGATAAGACCGCCAAATTGTAACTTTGTAATTATTCATAGTTATATTTTCATATATAGTTCATGTTTATGTTTTCTAGTGTTGCAATAAAAGTATTATTTATTTATCTATCTATTCTAGGTAACTTCTTTAGTCCTAGAAGTAGTAGGTCCTAGTACCTAGGTAGGTAGGTAATAAGAATACGGTAAGGTGGCGTTCCAACTTTAGACAATAATCGAAGGATCGAACCTTTAAAACGTAGTAAGTCCTTGGTAGGCATTTGTTCATTCATCCCATTCACATCACGGAGGTTAGTGACTTGCGAGACACCTGCGTGACAGGTTGCACCGAAGTAAGCGTACCTACTACCTAACTTACCATCAAAGTTTTTCTGCTAAGGTCCAAGAAGCCGGAACTTTAGATGTATTCATACACAACCACAACAAACACTTTGTAGTAACACACAATTTCACCACATAAAAACACACAAAAAGTAAGTCTTAAATAACTTATTCCGCGAGTTTCGAATCACACTTCCACAAGCCACGATACGACTTCTTTACTCAAACAGCAAAAGCAAACTAACGCTAGTCAACTCAAGTTACTCAAGTAAAGCTTTTTGCATTAAAAAGCATGCAACGCCATCTTTTATATAAACGACCAACCATAATAACAACAGGACGCTCAAACGGCTGCAGACGATAAACAAACGTTGTTGACATATGTTACCTAAATATTCCGCTAGATGTCCTTACTGTAATTGCTATCTAAGTCAATGGTACGTTGATAGATGGCGCTTTTTATGTAAAACTAGTTGACCCGCCGGACTTAGTACCACTTTGACAGTTTCTATGACTACAAAACACACAAAGACATCAAATGTTTCACAGCTATAGGAACATTTTGTATTGGAAAATTAAATTGTCGTTTTTAAGTATAGATGACAGATCAACGATTTTAATTGAACCTATTGTATGTAGTATATGTAGTACTTATTCATGTAATTTTATAATTTTTACTTAATACCTCAGTGGGTACTAACAATAGTATTAAATTGAATTGAGTTATGTCCGAAATTAATAAATCAAATTGAATGACTACATCAAAATATCCAATATGTTAAGTTGTCATAGATGCTAATGTCAATTGTTTTTGCCGTTTTCAATTATTGTGTCCGTCTGTTTCGTTTTGTTTTCTAATTTGCTGCAACATATTAAATATACAGTTTTACAAAGTAGGGATCTTTAATTGGCAGTAGGTTAAGTATACAATGTAATAACTTAGTTTATAAAGTGCTGTATATTATGCTATGATCATAAATAAATTAAAATAAAAAAATATAGCTCTGAATAAATATTTTTAATTTCATCTCATTTCAGTTCTATTTATTTATTACTGCAGTTTATTTTTCACTCCTAGCAACTATAGTTGCTAATGGAATTGAACTATTGGTTTCAGAAACAAGTTACTGCAAAATGTATTTACTACTTAAGCCTATATTGCACCGATCCGATGGGTGGGAGAGGGGTACCATCAGGTTAAGTATATTATTAGATATTTAGGTTTTTAAATGACACCTAATAAAACAATGTGCTATATTTTTTACATAATGCCATTTTTTATTCAATTTTTATTTTTTTAGAACCATGGTACAGACACAGGTACACTCCATATTTATGTAACATTAACAGTTAAATGAAATATTTCTTATATTATACAGCTATAGCTATTGTCACTCAGAGACAAATGATTAATGTAAAAATTATTAGTTAGTATGTATCTAAAATTGTTAATTCAAAATAAGCGATAACAATTTTATTATTGAAAACATATTTACAATAAAAAAATCATAGGTTCAACATAATTATGACACCTTGGTGGCCAAGTTGTAAAACACGAGGCTAAATATCTGGAGGTCCTGGGTAATCTACAGGTTGCGAGTGCCCCCTCTCGATCCTCTAAATGCCATTACATATTTACAGAATCTACAAAACATGCACATTACACCCAAGACACTGTACTCATAGAACGAGGGTACGACAAGATGGTTAACACGCGCTCTATACCAGGTACATGCGTGATGCCGTTCCCTCTAGATAACCTCTGGCGGTGCTTCATTTCACATGGCTTGAGGAACTTTTTAAGTTTCTCGCCACCCCCAAAAAATGCCCGGTGAAGCTGAAAATGCCCAGTGGCAATCAGCTAACTCCCTCAATAAAGGCTCCCTATTGTGATAACCAACACCAACCCACATTTGAGAAGCGTGTTATTAATTGTATTGATGACTTGATGTCAACGAAGGAGGTCTTTGCCCAGCAAGGGGCAGGTATATCTGAGTGCGTTAAATAGATAATTAATCTGGAGTGCTATGCACTTTTTTCTGATTCTGTTTCTGAATCACTTGGTGGCCACATTGGTCTGTTGTCTTTCTCTTTTCCGGCATTTTCTAAAAATGTGTTTTGAGCATCAATTACACTTTTACTATCTGTACAATTTGCGTACAAGTCTAATACTTCAGAATTCAGTTCTAAAAATGAATGACCCCATGAGAACTTGGATAAGTAAAACTTAGCCTCTGCCTTATGGCCGGTTATGAACATAGCAGCAGCCAAGGCTTCAACGCAACTCAATTGATAAGGCTTTCCGTAGTTAATAGGGTTCGCAGCTACTAGAAATGGTAGTAATCTGGGATGGTTCGACTTCATTTTACCAAATGGCGTTTCGTCAATTTTTGCCCACGAACAGTCAATTACAGCAAGGCCAAACTTTTCTATAATATAATTGTCTGACGGACTCACGCACTGAGTGCCAACAGGTGACAAAACCAGCCCTGGAAACCTCTGCCCGAGTTTTAAGACTTTTATAAGGTTATGCCTGAGTAGTTTTCTTCCTGAACACTTTTTGGGGTCACAATGATTTAAGTCCCACATGCTTACTGCAAACGAAGCTTCTTTGCCTTCATCCTCAGAAGACTCATTGGAGCTCTCATCTGATGAATTAATATCTAAATCATTTAGCCGTTCTGCATAATCACGTTGAAGATGATTTGTTCTTTTCTTAAAAACGGTGTTCTTTTTCTTTGGAGGCATCTGCAACAAGGAATGGAGTGTCGCCTTGAATGTCTCTAATATAAATATAAATTATGAACCAATTAAACAATCAAAAGAATAGTATGTAGATACATACATATTTTACTTCAATTCAATAGCTAGCTTCCTTTTGGTATACTTACTTTCCTCTGTGAATAGCTAGCAAAATCAAACTCACAACAAAAACAAAAACTTAACCTTTCCGAACATTGTTTTTTTTTTTCTGTTTATTGTTTTACGGCTCCGGATGAAATCCATCAAGCCTATTCATTCGTTCTATCTTCATATTATTATGTAATACATAAATAAACAATATTGATGATGATGAATGATAATAGAAATGGGAAGTGAGAAATGATATTACCCCCCAACCCCTCGAGTATCTTAGTAATATGTGGGGCTCAGTAAGATGTGGGGCTTTACTAAGTCCTCACGCAGACTTCTTGTGAGAATTTGAAAAGTAACGTTGCACTGTTTTGTTTCATTTGCCAACACTCATGTATACTCACGAACACTTAACGGTTAATAATCCACCATTATTTCACATTAATATTCGACATAACACAAATTTTAGAAAATAAAACAAAACCGCAGACATGACTCTTTACTTTCCCGCCAAGAAGTCTCCGAACATTGACATTTGACAGTGACTGTGGCTTTTTATTTCACTTTAGGGAGGGCAAAAGGATCTAGTCTATACAGTCTGGTCTTAAAGTAAGATATGGAACTTGCTTTAAAAATACTAATCCACGTATTTAATCTCCAATCAAAGAAACCACCATTATTTATAGAAACAAAACTCTTTATGAAAGTTTCATATTTTCTTATAAGCCTGATCCACGAAGGTTTGCTAGGGGGCCTGTGTGAGTTTTGTTTACTATCCGTATTCATTCGATTACGTTTACGAAAACGAAAATTAGTATGGCATTGAAGCTGCGCCTCCTGGCGACATACGAGAACAGTTAAAATTTTGCCATACAAAGTCTTGTTTTCGTTAACGTGATACAATAGCTGTTGAAACTCGCACTAGGCACCCTAAGTCAGGCAGGGCCGCAGGAGGTACACGTGGGGACCCTGTGGGAGGTACCAACCTCAGGTACTGGCACTACACAGACTTTGATGATATATGGGGATCATTCTTAGAGCCTTTTAGATGCTCTAAGCTTAAAGCATTAAACCAATGTATTTGTTAATTTAAAAACAAAATATCATACCGCATTTTTTGAATTTTTATTATTTATGATTTATTCAATTTTCAAAAAGTTTTTTTTGACACTGTCAGTTATTATTTTTTATCTAAATCAAAGTTATATTTTATTGAAAACTCAGTATTAACATTTCTTGTGATTAAATTCTAACTACTTATTCAAAATTGATTTCACACGCGGAAGGATGAGCAGCGCTTCGATGGCGGGTGAGTTTATAAATAACGACGGCTGCATTTTTTATCGTGCCCTTAGAACGTACCCTGATGATGATGAGCATGGGCATTTAATTAGTATGTAACCAATTTGTTTTTGGATTATTTCTGCTCATGAAGTTTAAAATATAAAAAACAAACTGCTTTCAGTCAAGAAATTTCCAGATGGATTTCATTTAGATTTAATAGATTTATTTTTTTAGGTAGTGTTTTTATACTTAAGATATTGTTTTTATTGTAGGTACCTACTTATTAGGGATTTAATTCATGTATTGTTAATATGAACAAAGTTGACTAGACGCTGAAAGTTGTCGCATGCGCCTAAGAAAGGTTTCCCGATCAGATCCGAACCCCTCGAATCTAGCAGGGAACGGGGGACAGGCTTGCGTGGTGCCATTCCCTCTGGAAAAACTCTGACGGTGTTTCGATTGAAAGGGCTTGAAAAACCCTTTAAGTTTCTCGCCGCCCCCAAAAAAGTCCGGTGACGCTGAAAATGCAGTTCGAGGCCCCTAACAAACTCTCAAAAAAAAACCAACCTAAGAGTGGTGCCTCAGAGGAGCGACAAGGTCAATGGGAAGACGATCAGCTTAATATGGTCACACATCAGCATCACACATCAGTGTGCCTAGTGCGAGCTTTATTTAACATTCGAACACGTTATTAGAAGAGAAAATTTGTATTTCATTGAAGCAGTGTCTTCTGATGAAAAAGAGGATAGTTAGAATTTTCTTTTTTAATTTAGCTATATTAGCCATAGAACTCGCACTAGGCACCCGGATGACGAATCTTATAGCTGGCACCCACCACATATTTTTCTCTCCCACTATTTTCAATTTCGATATGCAAAAAGATTTATCATTATTAATGCCAAATAATATAACCACAATTATAAATAATGTCGTACTTTATATGCTTACAAAAATAACAAAAATGAATAAGTTATTTTCTGCTTGTATGCATGGGTTATAGATCGGTATCTGGTAACTATGGTATTTCATTAAATTAGGGGTAGTTAGTACCTTAGTAGCCGGCTGCTCTACCATTTGTTCTCGTTCTGTGTCGTTTCTTTTAGCTAGTTATTAATTATCTTCCTTATACTACGGTAGTGACACACGGATGTTCGACAGCAACAAGTGATCGACTGATCGACACTTTTTTCATTTAATTGTTAAAGTTAAGGGCCAGTAAGTGATTTTAATACTTAAGCAATCATCTAGCAAAATTTCGTAAAAAAACTACCATATTGTTTTTCGAACGCGACGCGACTGATGGAATCTCTTGTTGAACACTGGGGTTACTTTCTTTTATTTTTATTGTTTTACTTCTTTCCCCTTTATTATTGTAAAGGGTATTTTAATGCTATAACTACACGATAAAATCCAATAGTACAACTTAAGCTATTTTAATTATTTAATTAATTAAGGTAGGTTAAGTTGCTATTTAAGTTACACTGTACATTTTTGTTTCTATTGTTGGCTAGCTTTACAATTTTTGTGACATATTTGGGATTAGGACGATTTGGGCCCTTTCGCCCTTTGATGGTACGGCACTTTCGTGGTACGGGCCCTTTCGTGGTACGGCCCTTTCTCGCAAGGGCTCGTTCTCATGTACGGCACTTTTTACTGTGATCATGACTACTAACGTTGTTGAAGATTGGAATCACCATTTAAATACAAGTATAGAAAAACGGCCAGCACTATTTTCTTTTTATACACAAATTAAAAGCAGAAGCACGTCGTCAAGACACAAACAGTTCTTGTTCGGGCATTTAAAACGAAATAAAGAAAGGACTTTCAACAAGAAAAATTAAAAAAAATAGTAAAAAATAAATACACATAAATTTATTACAAGAATAACATTTGCACGCCTATCATTTGGTTTTAATGTTATTGACGCGAAAGCGATATGTTTGTTTTGTTTGTATACAGGCGATGCCGCGGGTGAAGGATGTAGTGTATGATTTTATTTTAATTTCGCCGTTTTGTAATTATAGAATAAGTATATTATAATTTGTGATTTCTCAGTTTAGGCATTATATGACTAAGAAGCTTAAAATGTCTTTTATTCTTAGAGCAGACTCGGAACCAAATAAAATGTTCTAAAATTATGCATACTGCGAAAGTGCCATACCGCGAACGGGATATACCGCGAACGGGACATACCGCGAACGGGACATACCGCGAACGGGACATATCGCGAACGGGACATTTTGCGACTCGCCGAAGTTTTTTATTGGCGGGCCTAAAAGCGAAAGGGCCTAAATCGTCCTAATCCATATCTTCTCTAACCAAGCAACGGTTAAGCGAAAGCGAATCGCTTCCCTATTGCGGATACAGAAAATAGGGAGATATTGAGTTGTACTTATTGATTACGACCTTGACGACCTCCGTAGCCGAGTGGCTTGCACGCCGGACTTCGGCCGGCGCTAACTCTGAGGTTCCGGGTTCGATTCCCGGTCGGGTCAATGTCGAAAACGAACTTTTCGATATTGTGTCGGGTCTGGTTGTGGTACCGTCGTTGTTTCTGATTTCCATGAAACGAGTGCTTTAGCTACTTACCTTGGGATCAGAACAATGTATGTGATGTTGTCTAAAATAAAATAAATAAAATAATATATAATTAACATTAAAGAAATAACAGTAGTACCTTTCACAAACCGGAACGGTTACCATGCACGCTCGGCACGTGTATAATTTAACGGGGGTTATAGTAATCGATTTTACCATTAGTGTGACAGCTTATTGTCTGCTATCTAACATTGCTGAAACGCCAGCGTTTGGTGATAGTTGACTGTTGAATTTCGTTGAGTCTCTGCCTTCATCGCGTTGTCTACGAGGTGACTGCCGATCTTGAAAAGGTAAATTAATTAATACTACACTACATTATTGCATTAAGGGTTGATTGTTAGTTTCTCGGTTAAAACTTTATTGTTAGCTAAAGCGTTGCGTTGCCTAAAAAAATAAAGTTGTTTAACAAATTATTAAAGACAGAAACAAAGACCTACCTAGTGAATTATATTTAGTATAATTTGGTCTGTTGTAATTTTTTTAAAGGATTGAATCAATCACTGCTTGGTCTTATTGTTTTATTTTTTAAATTGAAGCCTAGAATATAAACGTTATTTTAAACTAATAACAACAGATTTTAGTTTACATATCAAACGGATTGTATTACTTACTCTGTTTTCTTCTGTGACGTCATTTAAATTGTCATAAAAATTATCGTTATAAAACTTAGTAATATTCTACAATATCTTTGATATAGCCGTCTTAGCAGACTCAGATCCATAGCTAAAAAGGTGCAAGTTTGAATCCCAATTTGGCAGTTTAAAAACTACCCAAACATCAAGAATCATGCATTCTATGCGTTTTTAAATATAATTTTTGCGTTTCAATTATGTTTCATAGTAGGTACTTTCACGAAAGGCGGTTGCAATGCAAGTAAACTTCCGGACAGAATATTTGGAGCATAAGCTCTTATTCTTAAATAGAGTCGAACGGACGTTTGTGATCAGTCACAGCTCATTTAACAAACCTTATGATTGGGATGTCATTGTTTGTCGCATCACAATGGAATACACGACATGCTCCATCGTTTGGACATTTATTACTATGTACCGGCCATAGATTAATCTACATGGGAGCAACATAATTATCTATAAGTACCTGGTCTTGCGTTAGAAACTTTTGGTTGTTTGTAGCCACACATTGGTCTAAGTAAACTGAACTTACTTTTTCTAAAAAGATGTTGACCTAAAGTCCTAAGTTCCTAATCATGCTACAACATGTTATAGAAGCTTATAGAACATTGTACATACATTATTGCAAAAAAAAGTATAAGGTCAACCGGGGTATTTGCGTTTTTGGGGTTAATGCGTTTATTTAGAATTACTTAAAAACTAATCGACTTACCACAATTTCCGCCCTCTAGTGAAAACAGGTTGAACTAAATTCTTCTTAAAAAGCACAAACAGATGGCGCTGCACATGACGTAAGTGAGAAATCGTCCATTTTGTAAAAAGCCATAATTTCAAGAAGTCACGTCGCTGCAGGTAAGTGAACATAATATTTTTTTATTCCTTTTTTCTTCATATTTCTGTTATTATTCAATTGTGCATACTAATGCTTATTCATTGACTGTCCAGTACAAGTAATTAGTTTTATCGAGTCTGTTATATTTAAATAGGAATAATGTCTCAAAGTTTTGAGGTTAGGTTAAAATATTTGGTAAAATGCGTCTACAATACGGGGTTATTGCGTCTGTATGGCGCATTTACCCCAAAACCAGTGAAGGTCAACCTTTTTAGAATGTATTATTTTTAACTTTGAATAAAAATATTTATTTGAGTTTTGGCTTTCACCAATGTGAATTAGTTAAACATAATGATTTAAATCATAAACATGTAGGTATACCTAACTTATTTATTCCAACAAAGAAAATTAAATTTACTAAATACTGAATGTGGCCGTGAAAGTGAAAATAGTCTTTATTTAAGTAAATGATTTCGAATAATGTTTTTAAATCGTAATTTTAGCATAAGCATAGCAGAAGCGGGCGGCGCGATGTCGACGACGACGCTGCGGCACCATCTTAATGACCACATATTGTTACAGATAACTATCTGCACTCGAATGTTATCTATTTTTATTTTCTTATTTTTTAATACTGTACATTTAAAGAATGTGATGTTCATTAAACTTTTTTAAACAAATTCTTTTTTTGTATTTAAAACATTTATTAGTCCAAATATATCACGGTAGTAGGTTTATAACCACCAATAACATATTTAATTAATTTACTTTATTATTAAACGTTCAAAATGTTCAGAACATCTGGATTTGACAAGGGGCAAATGCCCTCTTTTTCCCCTCTTTCTTTAAAATTATTTCTAATTTCCTCCTTGTTTGTTTTATTTTTAATTTGCCGACGGATACGTGTAAAGTAATTCCTTTGAAGTGCAAAACACTCAATGCCAGTGCTAGAATAGTACCAACCGAATTAATATTTAATATAGACGCATATGCCCCTGATGGGGCAAAACCGTCTAAAATTCCTCTTTTTAAAAAATAATGGAATACCTCTTTTGATTACGAGAATATGAAGAAATTGACATACTAATTTTGAAGACAGAAAAACGTAGTACAAACTTCAGATATGAATATTGGGCATAGTTGGTTACGTGACTCACAATTTGACTATAAAATTGATGAGAGTAAAACTATGACGCTGTGGTATGGTAACTATTCTTGTAAGGTCAACCGGGACCTTACATAAGAATAGTAACCATATAGTAATTACTAGTTACCAAGTTGTTGTTGCATGTCCATACAAAAGTACTGCGCTAAATAAAGAAATAACCGTTTCAGTTATGACTGCGCATGCGAAACAAACATTTTACCAAAAAAAGACAAGTTAGTGTCTTTTTTTTTGGTAAATGTTTGTTTAAATTAAATGATAAGCGTAATTTTAAAATAGCAACTATGCAGCAGTGGTAGATTCATTAATTGATAGCAAGCAAAACGAGCCGTTCGTTGCCGGTGTGGTAAAATCACGACTAGGTACTAGGTAGGTACTACTTACTTAAAAATGCTTCAAATGATGCAAATGAGCTTAATTATTTAGTATAATATCATTTTACTTTACATTAATCACTTTGCTTTACTAGGTAGCATTTCTACTTTCGTTAATTACTTTACTGTAGTAGAGTAGGCACTGCTCTGACTACATAGGTAAAGGCATAAAAATACCCATTACTTATATTAAAATACTAGCTGTCCCGGCGGACTTCGTACCGCATTGACAGTGTCTATGACAACAAAACAAACAAATACCCAACAACAAATCCAAGACAGTAATTATTGTGGAACCAAATATAGAGACAAGGTATGAGTTTCATTCCCGTGGGAATATCGGGAAAAAAATTCCCGTGTGTAGATCCAGGTTATAAACTATCTGTATGCCGAATTTCATCCAAATCCATCCATCCGTTGCAGCGTGAAGAAGCAACAAATAACACACATACACACACATACACACACACACAGTTTCGCATTTATAATAAATATTAGTGTGATAAAATAGGTAATCCATCTATTAATGTAACAGCTACAATAATTGAGCAAGTTGGTAGGTTGGTAGGTACACACGCCTGGACACCAGACGACCACAAACTGTCAATTTTATTCAATAACCTTTGAACTTTATGTAGGTATATGGCATACGGTTGAAATTTTGTTGAAGAAATTTCACAGTTTTGTTCATGTTGATGTGTAGGCGTCTGTAGTCTGTACCCAGTTCATTTAGTTTAGCTTCCATTAAAACATTAAACATCCAATAGTGTCTTGGGATCGGCGACAGCTGAATGTTCACTTTTTTTGTCCTTGAGCCGTAACGCCCGACTGACCTCGAATATATTGATTGTTTCAATAAATACTATCTATCAACTATAATGAATTAAACTATCATACGTAGAAGAGTCATTTCCAGTGCGGTGTTGTGTTGGTGAAGCTCTGTGGTTTCCAATAAATGTAAAGTAACTAGATTAATTGAAATTTAATGTTAACAAACACTTAGAATCTACATAATTATAGATACCATGAACTGAAAATACTATACTCGCCTTGGCAATCAAAAATAAAAAGCTATGAAGAAATGAAACGCTCTTAATTATTATTCTATTCTGTTGTTTCCAATCTTTTACGGGTCCGTAAACTAGATGCAGATCCTTGCAAAGAGTTAGAAACGCCAGAATAAAAATTAATTAATTAATTTAAGTAAACGCGAGTTTTAATACGTAGAAAGCGTTTCATTCAAATTTTAAATGTTCGCGTAAGGTCAGCAATAATTCAGTGCTGCCTTTTTTAGATTTATTATTTACTATTATGTTGGAAACGTTATAGTAATTAAATTGTTCTCTTTAGGGTTCCGCCCCTCAAAAGGAAAATTACGGAACCCTTAAAGGATCACTTTGTTGTCCGTCTGTCTGTCAAGACCCTAGACCCTTTATCTCGGGAACGCGTGGAGGTATCGAGTTGAAATTAAAACCATATACTTAGGTCTGCGGTCCCTTGAAGCTGTGAAAAAATCAAACTTCTAAGTTAAGGAAAAAAAAAAGATACGGCCGTTCAAGTCGCAAAAAACAAGGGAATCAAAATTCATAGGGTACTTGCCGTTGACCTAGAACTATGAAATTTGGCAAGTAATAACGTCTTATTCATACAAATACAGGGAAAAGTCTGAAAACGGTACATATTTAATTAATTCACAAAAAAACAGGGTCTTTATGCAAGGAACGGGGGTTCAAATTTTTAAGTTGGTTAACCGTGTCAAGTGGAGTATCGTATGAAAGGGCTTCATTTGCACAAGCTTAAACAGATTTTTAATAATCTTTATGATGTATAATTTTCGATTTATGACGAAGAATGAAAAAAGAAATACCTTTCCCTCTTTTATATGTATAGGTACATAATAACTTTGGTGTATGTAGTACCTAACAGTCCGGAAAAGTTGGAGACTCGATTCCTGAACTATATACTTAATATGTACCCATAAATTTGTACGGTACCCTCGGTGGGCGAGTCCGACTCGCACTTGTCCGGTATTTTAATAAATACTTGTATTTTTGTTTCAGCCTGCTTTAACTACGACGGCGCTGGAAAAGGAGACAAGTCCGATAAAAAGGATATGATGGAAAGTGGTAAGTTAGTTTTAAATCACACTCGCACATCAAACACACATCACATTCGCACATCAAACACACATTAAACACACATCACACTCGTACATCAAACACACATCACACTCACACACACACACCCTCTCACACACCCTCACACCCCCTCTCACACACACACACACACACCTTTTTCCTAAGAAATCTAGCTTAGCAATATGGTAGCTACACTGATAGGTCGTTATAACTAGTCATAGTTTTTGTGGATTTTGTTAAAGGTTATATTGTTATGTTAATAAGGATTATTATTTATTGGAAGTTATAGGCACTTACTACTTAAGGGTTTTTTTCATTTCTGCCTTTGATATGGCCTTTTAGCGTTCCTATATACAGGATGTAAAAAACCCCTAGAGAGCAAAATTTTTCTGTACAGTCACGAGCATTAACATGACACTTTTGACAAGTTTTGATTGTTATCCCATTGTAGGTGTTAAAAGTTACATTGTGTACATGTTAATAATGTTCGTGACTGAATGATGAATGCGAATGCGATGAATACGCATAGTGATGTTGCCTCTGCGCTATTTCTTTTGCATGGTACAATCTCATAATTAGGTACCGGATACAAAATATAAAATAATTGAAATGTAACAAGATACAACTAAAATAAAATGACAATATAAAATTTATATAATATTTTAATATTTCATTTAACTAATATTGAAATGTTACAATAATCTACCAACTATAAAAATATTACTACTATTATTTTATTAACACATCATAACACTATTTACTAAAGTGTATATATACAGATTACACAAAGCAAAGTTTAAATAAATATATAAAATAAAAGTTGAATATATATGATATTACTATATACGAGTACTATAGACACACAATATAATAATAATACCATACATGGTCAGATTTACACATGCGAAAACAAAAAGTTTGAAAAAAACAAAAAAAAAAAAAAAAAAATCCTATGTACTTACCAATTTATTTCTAATGTATTATTGTAATATAACAGAACAGAACCGCGGCGGGTGGGCGCGGTGGCACTGCACTATTTTGTCACGCACACACGTATTGCATGCACACACTGCACCGCTACCTACAAAGCTGCTGCGCAGCGTTCTCGTAACACACACAGTCATAACTATAGACACAGTGACATTATGATTTTTTCTGAGTCGATGAGGGTATCTCAGTTTAAATTCGATAGACTCGTTCGGTGATCTGGTTAAAAAATTCCTTGTTACAAAAACTTTTTACCCACTTAATTTGACTTTTCGTTTTTGTTCTATTTTGTATTATTAAAATTATATATAGCCTAGTTTAAATGCATGTTTCGTCACAAGGCAATTTAATTACTTTTTATAATTATGAATCTCATGTAAGTGAATTCTGTATTCTTATGAGAATAAAGTTTCTTTAAACCTGACTGTACTGGTCTATATCTGGAAACCGTCTCTTTCTGGAGACATTAAAAGTGTGGAGGTATTAAGTGTGTATAAAAAAGTGTGGAGGTATTAAGTGTGTATAAAAAAGTGTGGAGGTATTAAGTGTGTATAAAAAAGTGTGGAGGTATTAAGTGTGTATAAAAAAGTAATAGGTAACTAAACTTTTTTAAACGCAGAATACATTCCCAGCTAGGCGCACACCATGTTCCGTTTCACATTCACGTATGCACTATACATAGTCTACAATACAGATAGCAGCTGTTTAAAAAAAAATTCAAAGAGTGGTTTCCCAGCAATTATTTCTGCTTAATGTGACTTAGTTTGATGTAGAGTATGCATACATTTCGGCTTCGTTAAGTTTTTTTTTTTACACCCTGTAGGTACCGCACGCCTTTGTTTTATCACTAAACAGTGCAACCGTGCGGCAAATAGTCTGACGCCAACCGTCTTTTATAAAACCGTTCCAATGATTTGGCAAAAGTACCTATGCAATTAGGCAAGACTTAAGTTATTGTAATCCTACTAATATTATAAACGCGAAATTTTGTAAGTATGGATGGATGTTTGTTACTCTTTCACGTAAAAACTACTAAATGGATTTTAATGAAACTTTCCTCATATACAGACCATGACCCAGACCAGCATATAGGATACTTTTTTTTTCTTTTTTTTTACTGTAGTCTTCGCGAACGAAGTCGCGGGCAACAACTAGTACATAATATATTAAGAATTGCTCTAATCGTTAAATTATACAAAATATCTATTATTTAAAGTTATTACAAAAACATAAATGTTGAAAAAATTTCCACGAGCAGGATTTGAACCTACACCCTTCTGACATTCCGGTTCAGGTGCTCTTCCAATTGAGCTATCGTGGTTCTAACCAGCCCGCCGAAATTATTCAACACTATTTACTTTTTACTTTGAAAGCCAAAGGTTGTTGACATTAAATGGGTGCCTGAATTTGTGTTTTTGTAATTTGTTTCGCAACAAAATTGGCGTTAAAATTAAACATTTAAAGAAAACATAAACATTTAAAGTTATATCAAAAATGTAGGTAAGTATAACAAAAACACGAATTTACGATTGTTTAGCCTTTTGGCAAATTCGATAGAATGATTGCATGTCATTCTACCTATCGTCATTTACATTTTTACATACATTTTTAACCTTGCCAAAAATGTATGTCTACCAAGTTTTAAAGAAATATGACCTAGTTACACGCGACGACGCGCCGCACTGCTTTTGCCATGTATTTAAAAAGGGATACCGCCACTTGCCAGAATTTCATTTGCCCGAATTTTATTTGCTATAATGGTCAACAGACATATTATTGTTTCTCATAATTTTATATATCATACTCATTGTTTACTATATTAGTCACGTGCTAGAACCTTTGTTTTCCATAAAGTTAATTTCCATAACATCATTTGTTATAATCATTGTCTCCCATAAAATCAATTTCCATAACATCATTTGTTATAATCATTGTAAGCCGTAATTATTAAATGCCGAAATTGCTTCTACAAAAAAAAAATAGGTTAGGTTAGCTTGGATACATGAAAGACAACGCACGAGCCGAGCGAGCGAAGCGAGCGTGCCAGAAAGCAAATGCATACCTTGGACAGATTGGAAATTAATTTAGTATGGCGTTGGAATATTCTGTTACATAATATTATTGCAATTAAAAATATGGATAACAATACGTATGGCATTCGAATCATTATGGAATCTAATGTTCGGGCAAACAAGAGTATGTCACATGTCTTTTATGGTACACAAAACATGCGGGCAAATGAAATTCGGGCATATGAATATTATGGCATATATTTTTCGGGCAAACAATAGACAATCATTTAAAAAGGATGACGAGTTCCATTTTTTTTTTGGGTGTGCCCTTTATTTCGAACCACATTACCAAATAAAAGTTTTTGGGTCCTGTATCATTATTACATTATGATTCTCTGTCACGTCAAGTATAAACAAAGGACAAACTATACTATGCTATGCTAGTGAAAAGAAATATTCTGTAAGAGTGCGAATAGGGTACTGACCGAGAATGAATGGTTGGGTGCTCATCTTTTTGTCTGCGCGACCTACCAGTTTGAACAAAACAATATAGTGAATGGTGAGAGCGTCGCGTCGGTCGTAGCGTAGGTAAAAAAAGTTTTGCATGCGACAAGTGCGTTTTTGTTACCTGTGACTAAAATTCTCACTCTATGGATAACAATGTCGAGTGCTCCCTCCAATTCGATTCGAAGTCACCAGTGACTATTTTGGCACTAGAAATTCTGGAACGGTATACTTAGATAGTTTTTAATATTCACCATGCATTATATATAATTTAAAAAATATTGTTTAATAGTGATGTTCTTGTCATTTCCAATTTCAAGATTATCACCGGTGTGATTAAAAAAAGTCAGCTATATATAATGCAAATAAACTATAATTGGTCCTTCGAGCTCCGTGGAAAAAGCGAAATCGTACAGATAGGGACACATTTGGGAACTTGGTTTCTTCAGAGTTTAGGCCCGACCGCCTAACCGATTGCTTTGGCTACGTTTATGACGTCATCTTGTCATTTTGAACTGCTTATGAAATCAATATCGATAGCTATGGCTATAGCTATACGTCATCGAGACGTCATAAACTATACACGTAGCCAAAGCAATCGGTTAGGCGGTCGGGGGGCTGGTGTGAGTTACGAATATTATCAAGGTCAAAAAATAAAGACAGCGTTATAGCCCTGGTTGTGTTTAGAAAGAAGGGAAAGATCGATACTTGTAGGTAGGTTTTGCCAGTTATTGTTGTTATTCGAATGGAATGTACACACGCCTGCACATCAACCTACCACAAACTGTCATATTTCCTCAATAGACTTTGAACTTTATGCAATAATAATATGGCTGAAATTGTATTGAAGGAATTTGACAGTTTTGGATAGGTTGATATGCGTCTGTAATTCCAGTACACCCGCATAGCTTTTACCTTTTTATTATTCATAGGATACCTTTTATCGCTGTTTTAACGGAACTTCATCAGAAAGCAATCATCCATACCGTTCGAGAATTTCCAGTGCCAAAATCGGTACTCACCGGTGGTGTGGTGATTTCGAAATTCGAATACGATTGAGAGATTTATTAAAACCGATTCAAAGCACTCATGTTTTATATTATAGTGAGGTATGATATATAAGTAGCCTATATCCAGCAGTGGACTAGTATAGGCTGATGATGATGATGATGATGATGATGGTATATTATACCCACCGCTAGGAATAGAACCCGGCATCATCATGGGTCTGGGACCGGCTGTGGTTGAACGGTGATTAGATTACAGAAACAACAGAAACATAATGAAGACTGTTACCTAAACAATTTTGTACAAAAAATATTGTGTAAACTTTTAAGTTTTCCGTAAGAACTTTTACACCCGTTTGCCGTTGCCTTTGTCTAACTATTACCCGGTCAAGTTAACTAGGCACTTGAGTGTAAGCGACGTTTTCGAGCCAAGTGCTGAGTTAACTTGACCGGGTAGTAGTTAAGCCAAGACTTAGGCGATTCATAAGTTTAGTGCAAACGGGTGAATGTGTTATTAGACGGCACTGCGTTGATCCCACTAAGCAAATTGCAGTTACGACAATTTGTAAGGCAAATTGATACTTACCTCGTTCTCACGAAGCGGCGCTGCTTCAATGCCATACAAATAGTGAATGAAATAGTGTAACTGGCATTAGGCATGATGAGATAGAGACCAATCGCATCTCTGTTGTAAAATTATTATTTTTCCTGTTAACTATAAAAATGGCATGGCTTATCTCATCCAATTTGTACATTAGCGTACCATTTTTAACGCTTTGTTATTTCAACGGTATTATTCGTCGAGGCTGGTTCACTGTATTGCATGTTGATTGCGTCCTAAGGGGTTCGGGCACGCGAGTAGAACACACGATATCACTCACCATTGTTACGGAATTGGGATTTAAAATATGGGTTAATTGATATATGAAGGAACATACATAATATTGAAATGAAATTAAACAAACAATCAAATCTTAAAAGTAATTGTTAAAACTAACCCATCAGACTGAGAACGACAACTTCTTAAGATGACAAGTTTCGAAAACGAAGGTTTTGACTGTGCCATTGAAGATAAAGTTATCAAGACGAATAACTACCGGAAATATATGATGAGGGACGGTACAGTCGACATCTGTCGGACATGCCGCCGTACAGGAAAATCACTCCGACATATTATTTCTGGTTGTTCTCATCTTGCTAACGGAGAGTATTTGCACAGACACAACCAATTAGCCAGAATAATTCACCAGCAACTTGCTCTTGGATATGGCCTTGTTGAATCGGAGGTGCCGTACTATAAGTATGCACGTGCGCCAGTACTCGAAAATGGTCATGCAACGCTCTATTGGGATCGCTCTATCATTACGGACAGGACTATTGTCGCCAATAAGCCTGATATCGTGGTGGTCGACCGATCCCAGCGCCGGGCAATACTGATTGATATCACCATACCTCATGATGAGAACCTCGTAAAAGCTGAGAAGGACAAGCTCAGTAAGTACCTTGACTTGACTCACGAGGTTACCGCCATGTGGGATGTGGATTCAACCATTATTGTACCGATAGTCGTTTCGGCAAACGGTCTTTTAGCCTAGAGCCTCGATCAACACCTAGAGAGGCTCTCGCTGAAAGGTTGGGTCAAGGGTCAGATGCAAAAGGCAGTACCTTAACACGGCACGTATTGTCAGGAGGTTCCCCACTCTGCAGCCCTAACCACCGATAGCTTGGGTCTATCCCCGCTGCCGGTGGCAACCTAGGTTAAGTTTTTTTTTATATTTTATATTATAAAAAAATGTTTTATATAAAATATTGTAAAAAAAATTTTCTTAACGTATATATTTAATAAAGAAAATAATAATAATAATAAAAAATATAAATAAAAGATAAAGTTACGAGGTTCTCATCATGAGGTATGGTGATGTCAATCAGTATTGCCCGGCGCCGGCGCTGGGATCGGTCGACCACCACGATATCAGGCTTATTGGCGACAATAGTCCTGTCCGTAATGATAGAGTATATTTATATATTTTATTGTTTTTTTTATTAAAATATTGTCAAAATCTAGTTTTAAGAAAGAAAATAAATAAAGAGTATAATAATAAGCGCAGTGAGGGTTCACGGTATGGGGGATCTAGCACTTGAAACTGAAAAACTAAAAAAAATCCTGACACTGACTCAAGCGTTACCATATGGTAACGCTAGTACATAATGGGTTTAAAAGACGTTCAGTAACAGAGCATATATTTTTAAGGAAAAACACCTAGGCTCCATACGCATACGTACCGTATCTGTGTATCCCTTTTTGTGGGAAGACCTAAGCATTATGTTCAAAGAATTTTCCGTTGACCTGAAACCCGAAAGTCGATGTAAAAAACTTTGCTTAAAACTAATTTAATTTTGCTGACCAAATATTTATTTTGTAATACAAATAAATTATTTCCCTTCAGTAAATTACTATTTAAATCTGCCGGGCAAAGGACTACCTGCTCTACATTGAAACTTTGGGTCTTGAGAAAAAAAAAACGTTCCTTACAGGATTTCTTTTGATACCTGTGTGGGTTACCCCATTATGCGAACTTGTAAAAGAATTCGGGCGGGTGCAACGACTCCACTCCGCACGTCATTGGTTGGCTGGCAGCTCCAGTCGTCCGTCAGTCGATTTGTGTTTCAGCACATTCAGTGCGCCACCGCGATTCACGGCTACGAGACGTACTCCTGTTTGCTTAGACAATTACAACATGCTTCTGGACCGGTGCTTTTGACGTTTTACCGCGCTTTTTTTGTATAGAACTGTTTACTTAATGGTCTTAGTGCAACCAATAAAAGCTGTGTAGTGGCAAAATGTATCTTGGAAAACCGAAAACCTCATCGAATGGTAAGCGAAATACCTATTTGGCGATGATATTTTGTTGTGCGGTTCGTTTCATTCGATGTAAACAAATGATAAAGTAGGGTTATGTTTTTTGACTGATATTGTCGTTCGCTTTTGCTGTGGTCGTCGGATAATCTCTTGATTGTGAAAGGGGCGAAACTTTATTACACCAACTGAATTTTTTACCGCATTTGCAAGGCCGTGCTTAGAAGCTTGGCAGATTCAAAACTGGGGGCCTAGTGTGAGTATTGTTTACAATCCGTATTCCTTCGATTACGTTTACGAAAACGAAAATTAGTATGGCATTGAAGCAGCGCCTCCTGGCGGCATACGGAAGGAGTTACCGGATTGACCGCCTCTGTGGTCTAGTGGCTAAGACCACCGTTTAGACCCAGGGTCCCAGGTTCGTTTGTTTACTCGGTTTGGTTGGTGGTAGGGCTTGTTTGTCCGCCTGGCTAGCTACCACCATCTTATCTAAACATGTCGCCATAACATCAATGTTTGTAGCATTGTTGTGTTCCGGCAGCTAGAGATAAGATAGCCAGTGCATCACTAGTTACTGTTGAGGATCCCGGGTGAAGTGCGCTTCCATCATTGGCCTTATCATCATCGTCATCACTTAACATCAGGTGAGATCAAGGCACTTTGCTTACCCGTTAATATATAAAAAAAGTTAACATTTCGCCATACAAATTCTCTTTTTCGTTAACGTGATCGAATGGCGAATGAAACCCTGTTGATTTTGGTAACGGAACTTCACGGCCGAAGTTCACGACCTGTAATTATTTTACGCATAAATCTTTAATGTAAGTACAGACGCCAGCACATCAACCTATCCAAAACTGTCAAATTTATTCAATACATTTTCAACCATAAAGGCGTAAAGTTCAAAGTCTATTGAAGAAATTTGACAGTTTGTAGTAGGTTGATGAGCAGGCGTGTGTACTATTAAAACACCTTTGTACCTACCTACCTGGTTTTACCCTTCACAAAGCTAATTGGGTAAACGTCTGAAATCCATGGGAACTATTTAGTTAATTGGGGATTGATTGAATCACAATGTTACGCATTCAAACAAAACATCTCCCCGTTCAGCGACAGACGTTGACGTTAAATAAAAATATTCTCAGTAGCTATTATCTCTAAAATTAAGAAAACAATTAAATTGTTCTGTTTTGTAATGAACTGTGACGCTCAAAAAAGTTGTAAGTATTTTTATTACCCGACTGCAAAGGAAAGGTATTGTTTTTTTTTTTCAACTAGTGGTCGCAAGTGGTCGAAATTCGACAGTAATTTTATTAAGGCTGTACGGATTGTATCTTAAGCAATGAAAAATTCAAAAAGATAGAATGTGAGTTTCGATTGACAATACAGATTTCAGAAAAGAGTATATATGCGTGTGTGTCAAATACATGGTAGTGTGTGTAATGTTTTTTTTATTGATGTAATGTATTTTTTATGGATAATTTTAAAAATATATTAACATTCTGCAATCCTTCTCTATATAAACTATAAGTGTGCAAAATTTCATACTCCTCCGTCCGCACAATTTCCGTAAAAAGGGGTACAAAGTTTTTGCTTCACGTATTAATTTAATACACTGTTAAAATATTGAAAGCAGATATTAGATTAGTAGGACTCGGAATGGGTTGTTGAATATTTAGGTGATCTATGTTGGTACCTACCTACCTACTTAAAGATGTGTGTTACAGTAAGTAGGTATCAAATATATTTGATTAAAATTCATTACAATGGAAACCGCAGAACGCTTTCTTATCGGTTTTGTAATTCAAACAGTTCGTCCTTGGATCGTTGTCCTTGCCCACTGGGGCCTCATAGCTCGTGCTTACATAAGAAAGTGGTTATAAGTTAAGCAACGCATTTCTTAATGGAAAAGCTAACTGTACAATAGAATAGTACGATATAATTAAAATCAATGACCTATACCTACATAACCTACTTAAAACACAAAATTTCAAAATAAAAACAAATTGAAAAAACTTTACAATAAAAATAACTAGGTACTTAAGTATTTACCTAGTGTACGAGTTTGGACTGGCACGTTGCATTTTGTTCAACAAAACTTAAACGTTCGTTACCTTTTTAATTTATTATTTTTTAAGGCGGGGTTTCTTGAAATTGGTGGGTAAATTTTATTACCATTTTAGAAACACTTTTATTAGACGTTCTTGTAGATATTACGACGATAACTTAAAAGATGTTGACATTTTTTCTTCATCGTTATCAATTTTCAAACAAAACATTGGTGATATTATATTTAATAGACAACTGTAAATGAACTGATTTTTATTGTTTTCATTTTTTTTATGTCATTGTTTTTCATTTTGAATGGTTAAGGTTCCAAACTCGAATGTTCTTAATATTTGTTACATTTAATGGAACTTTCTGGTCTGTTTGCAAATAGTTTTGTAAATTTTATTATTGTGTATGACTGTATTTTTTCCTGAATAAATAAATAAAGAGTCTGCTGTTGTATCCGCATATTTTGTGTTTGCATTCTGTAACTGCAATCTGCAAATTCTGCAATGCGTAACTCGGACTCCTTAGCGGCAGCACAAAATAAGGAGATTGCAGAGTGGCTAGTGTGAGTTTTGTTTATTTGTTTGTTTGTTTGTCGATTACGTTTACGAAAACGTAAATTAGTATGGCATTGAAGCAGCGCCTCCTGGCGACATACGAGAGGAGTTAACATTTTGCAATAAAAATTCTCGTTTTCGCTAACGTTAACGATTGGCGAATGAAACTCGCACTTGGCACCCATAGGGTAAACTTCATACAAACGCGCAACGCACACATACCTGCCTCTCATGCACACGGAATAATCTCTCTTCTGTGACGGAACCTCGCAAAACTGCGCACGGACTGGTTCAAAATGATCCGACACTCCGTATCCGTGAGAGGGTTTAGTGTGTTTGTTGCTTGTGCTAAAATATCCACAGTGCTAAAATGTCCATAGTGCAAAAATGTCCATAGTTCTATAATTACCATAATTTTAAAATGTCCATAGTGCCCTTTTGGTGGTGTATTGTTCAAAGTGCTAAAATGTTATCGGTACTAAAGAACTTTCTTTTATATTTTATAATAGACTAGCCTTTGCCCGCAGCTTCACTCGCGTCAAATTCGAGGTAGCTATTTTAAATAAAAAAACACAATATTAATTTTATTATAAGAAAATGTTATACAAAAAAAGATTAAAATTAATAAATGTAAATATTCTCTATTTTTTGAACTAATTTTAGGCAGCTGTCCCACAGGCCGCCGCCAGCGGGTAAGCGATGAACTATCGACTATTTTCTCCCTCAAAAATGGATGCTCGGCGCGTTGCACGGGTCGGCCAAGAACTACTGACGCATCCTACGGGCAGCCGTAGCTACTGGCGTCTGGCCAAAGTGTGCAATCGAACTTCTGTCAACCCTCGCTGCCACCATTGAGATGTCCTGACGGAACTTTAGCTCACAGGCCGCAGAAGAAGGTCGATTTCCTGGCCAAACTCTTTGCGGCTAACCCCCGAATCGATGACTGCAATGCACAGCCACCTACAATTTCTCACTGTGGCCACACAATGCCCGATTTTGAAATCAGGCAGTGTGATGTCCGTGCGGAGCTGCAGTCAATCGATGTCCGGAAAGCTGAGGCCCTGATGGCATCCCAGCAATAGTCCTAAAAATGTGTGCAGCGGAGTTGTCCCCCGTGTTAACGGGCCTATACCGTCTCTCGCTCTCTTCAGGTTGTGTGCCGCAATCTTGGAGAGAGGCTAATAATGTACATCCGGTCCCCAAAAAAGGAGATCGGTCAGATCCATCGAATTACCGCCCCATAGCCGTAACTTTAGTTTTGTGCAAAGTAATGGAGCGCATTTTAAATAAACAACTTGTCCATTACCTAGAAGAACACTTCATAATTCACGATCACCAACACGGGTTACGCCCGAAACGGTAATTGGGTGATCTTCTAGCGTATGTTGCACATCTCTGGGGTGAGGCTATTGACAAGCGTGGTGAGTCGGTGGCTGTTAGCCTTGACATACCAAGGCCTTTAATTGGGTCTGGCACAAAGCTTTTCTCACCAAGCTCCCGGCATACGGTCTGTCTGCTCAGTTCTGCAACTGGGTCGCTGGCTTCCTGTATTGGCGCAGAATCCGTGTTCTGTCTGATGGATGCGCTTCGCGGCTCATGTCAGTGAACGCTTGTGTCTCTCATTGTTCCATTCTCTCTTCTACGATGTTCCTTCTACATATCAATATGCTTCCACTTGAAAATATTCATTGCTATGCAGATGATAGCACGGTGCATGGGGGATATAACGGTTACCCAGCGGCAGGGAGGGTCGAAACCGAAGTGAATCGAGTGAATCTTGTCTTTGAACTCAATCAGGTATTGGACCTCATATCTAAATGGGGCTCCAATAATCTGGTTGAGTTCAATGCCAAGAAACCACAGGTATGTGCGTTCACGGCAAAAAAATCACGATTCCTTCCCCTTCCAACTCTTCAGTGTACATCTCTAAGCCTGCAGAGCAGTATCAACATGCTCGGTATGACGATTCGCTGCGATCTGAACCGTCTGTACCTACTCCTTCCCTCACAAGATCTGGGTGCTTAGTGCGATTTTCATTTGCCATCCGATCATTTAAACGCAAACGAGAATTTGTACAACAAAATTGTAACTCTTCTCGTATGTCGCCAGGAGCGCTGCTTCAATGCCATTGCCATACAGCATACTAATTTTCGTTTACGTAAACGTAATTGAATGAATACAGATAGTAAACAAAACGCTACTAGGCACCCAGTGCATAATCCATAGTCTGTTAGGTTAGGTTAGGCTTATCTATTACATTCACGTTATTTTCATTCATGGATGGCTGCCACGCGCGACAGACATGCATATCAGCACACTAAACATTTGATAATGATTTCATAAATAAGTAATAATACCAAAACGTTCCTATGTTCATTGCAGGGCTTTGTATACCGTTAAACAATAAAATTGATATCGATATTTATGTAGAATCAAAGATACCGGAAAAACCGTTACTTGGAGGGCATATTTACCGGTAAATTAACTAACCGCTCTACGCAAGATCGCAAAAGTGCAATATGTAGGTAACAAAAAAGTAGCGATACCTTTTTAGATAACGTTACCTACATTACTGGTAGTCTAAGATCCGAACTAAAACGACCTTCACCCATCTGTTTATTGGATGAAAAGTATTTTGTTATATTCGCGCTCAGCTACAACGCTGCGTCCTCTTCTGTCGCACGGGGTATTATTTAGCTTGAACCTCTTTGTCACAAGTCTCCACACGCATAAAATTTTCACCTTTCAAAACTCGACAACCGTCATTCAGGCCAGATTTTTTTACAGGCAACCCTATATCATCGTATTCGTAATTAAATAGCGCTCATTTTGATATAAGATTTATTTATTAAACAAATAGGTGAAAATAACTATTTCGATTTACCTGTTTATACCTGCCAACCCAGTAGTTATGCCAGGAAGAAAATAGACAACCTAACGTTTGTATATTCTATAGGCTTCATACTTTCGGTTGGTATTAAATTTATTCGTTAAACTCATGACTGCAATATTTCAGTATAAAATTTTTAATTAATCATAGTCTGGCAAGAAAGAATTTTTTAGACAACCCACTCGAGATATATTTTCTAATATATTAAATTTGAAATAAAATACCTTTTCATCCATTAAACAGATGGGTGAAGGTCGTTTCTAGCGGACCCTCTACTATGGTAATAAATTACATTTAAAGAAAGTAGTGGTCGCCCAGTGTTCGAAATTCGATCGTAAATTTATTAAGGCTGCATGAATTGTATGTATCAGCAATGAAACATTAAAATGCAACATGCTTGCAACATGCTTGCAACGTTTCTTATTTTCTTGCTCCTCATCCAACACATTAATAAAAATAATTCCTCATCGGAGCTATCCATTGTCGCACTAGGTTGCTTGTCGACCTATGACTGACTGTAAAAATCCGTCGATGCGGCGCGGCATGCCCTGTATAGTAGACGCAGTACGCAAAAATGCTCGCCGCACCGTTTGCGGCCCGACCCGCCTCTAATGGACGCTTAGCTTTAGCTCCTGTTCTCTACAGTTCTTTTCCACATGTAGTTTTACGGTATGAGTCTGGACTCTGGAGGCAATCGTACTAGAGATGCCTAGAACGCTAGGAATATATTGCAGCCACGGACCTGAAAAAAAGACGGACGTAACCTCGTCTAATCATGTTTTATTCGTTGTAAGCTCCCGATATTTCAGCAATTTAAACGGTTTCACTTCACAATCATAATGTTGACCTATCAAACATCATTTATAGAACCACTGTGATAGAAAAGAAAACACATGTTACTCGTACGTATAAAGAAATTTATTATTTACATAACATAATGATTATTGATTATGTATTAAGTAATGAATAATAATGAAATAATAATTTACAATAATAAAATAATCAGTGCCATTAGGGCCAATTGGAAATTTAGATTTCACCGAAACTATTCACAACTTTGCCTTCTCCATCATAGCAAAGAACTTACCATCACAAACATAATGTATTAAGATAAAAACGTGGTAAGTAAGTATTTAAATTGGGAAACAGAAATACTGACAAATTATTTATTTATTACTTAAACTAAAATATTACTCATCTTGAATTTATTTTGTAATAATTTTGGTTATCACAATTTAGTTTCAAAAGCTTATTTTATAGTAGTTCTGTTAAGTTATTTATTCAAATCATTTAATCTATAGTAATCATGTTCGTGGATCGTGCTCAGTGGCGTGTATGTACTTGAAGATGCCTATGTCCAGCAGTGGGCTTGTGTAGGCTGATGATGATGAATCATGTTAGGTAAGTATATAATTTAGAAAAACGCGCTAAAATCCCTTATGCTGTATCATCTTTTTGTACACTTGTCTTTTGTTGTCTAATGTACGGGAAATACTGGAATCGAACGTTTAAATACTTTTGAATAATGCATTTTACTAAACCTTTTTATGATCTGCTCCTGCTATGGCGTGATTAATTTCTATATTTAAAAATGTTGTTCGGTTTCCAATGAACATTTCCAATATTTTTGTCATTAGACACATGTTGCTTATAACTATATATTTGTATTTTTTCTTTAACCAACTTTCTAATTACAATTTCACAAATACAACAGATATCAAATAAGTCTTTCGAGGGGAACCTCAACCCTCCTCTGTTTTACTTTAAAATCAATTTATGGAAATCTAGAATTTCGGTGGTTATTAGTTGAGCCAAAACAAACATGACATTTCAATGTTTTATGCAATGAATAGTCTATATTGCCCGATATTTAGCCAATTATAAACCTAATAATTATAACTATATATTATTTTATTTTATTTCTAGGAAACCTATTAAAATGGATGCAAGAGTTATTTCATAAGAATTATATGGGTTCTATTCTTTTCTTTTTGAGATATGGAACGCTAATAAATTACGAAATCTGATTTTACCGAGTCACAAATGCAAAAAATACAGTTTTCCAAGAAAACGTGTGTGGGTGTTTGTGTGGGGGTGTGTGTGTGTGTGTCACCCACAACAAGACAACATAAACGTAGGTGGTAGTTACAATTACCTTATTTAACCTTTCAAAGAAAACCATTGAACTTGACATCGATCAATATACTGTGTAGTGTGTTAGGGGTTTGGAGTATGGCCTTTAATTGACAAAGCCTGACCTGGGCGGGGAGGTTTGTAACTAGACTGTGGGATCGATAGCAGCCCGCCGCGCGTCGGGCTTGGCAACCAAAATCTGGGCCCTTGATTTTTTTCTTCCATTTGTCTTTATACCTATTTCATGTCTATTTTTATAAATGTTTTTGTTTTTTGGGACATAAAACAGTTAAACATTTTTCGTTATATACTTTACATGACTTTGAATTGAATGTTAGGTAATTATTTATTCTGTGGTTGGTATAATAAAATAAATAATAATATAATCGTCGATGGAAAAACTTGGATTCAATTGGCGTTACATGAAGGAGGCCCCACAATAATGTCCAAAAAATAATATTAAAATTAATAAAAAAATAATAATTTGTTATCGTTTTGACTAAAGCTTTATCAACTAAAATACACACTGTTAAAAGGTGAGAAGCTGGGTAGCCTGAAACCCTTCAAACTAACTTTTAATTACGTGTCATGCAAAATTGCGCGCAAGAAAAGTAAAGCGAAAAAAGTTAAAAGGTCAACTCTTAAAATATATCACAATGACAATTAGGGTTGAAATGCGTAATGCCTCTGCACGGACGTAGCGTGCTCCACTCAACATAAAATTAATGTAAATTGCTGCGTACGAGGAAGTCGCTGTTCCGTAACTTAAAAAGCTAAGAACCAATACGGCCAGTCAACCCGATGCCGAGGTCCGAGCATTTAGAGGCGCCCTCGGGTTGTTCCGCTTCTCGATCCGATCCGAACCCCTCGGAGAATCTAGTAGGGCACGGGGGGGGCACACACTAGTGCTTGATGCCACTAGAACATAGAGAACATAGGTGTGGTCATCAACATCATCATCATCATCATCATCATCATCATCGGCTCATTAAATGTCCCCACTGCTGGGGCACGAGCCTTCCCTATGGATGGATAGGGAGAACGGGCCATTAACTACCACGCGGGCCCAGTGAGGATTGGTGGTTGTTAACGACTGCTAATGCAGCCAATGCAGCTAATGGGACCAACGGCTATACACGCTATCCGAAGCACGAAGGAGCTCGATATGATAAATGTTTGGTCACCCATCCGATGACCGGCCTTTGCGAAAGTTGCTTAACCTCAGCACTCGTAGACTGGGCGCGTTAACCACTGCGCCATCGAGCTCTTCAATGTATAGGTGTGGTGCATGAACGCAATGTTACGTGTAGCGTGACATAAGTTAGATGTTTCACATAATATTAGAATGGGTCATAAATTAATACTGCTCTAATAAAAAATAGTAAACGACTTTTGTTTCCATTCATTGCACACTTTAGAAAAAACTTAAAATGATAGGAGAATAAAACAAAATACAATCGAATAATTAAACTCTTTGTTTGGTAATCGATAACAAAGATCTACAATCCTGTAAGACTCAAGAAAATAACGAAAGTATCACATTAAATTGTCAATTCTTCAGGGATCGAGGAATCGGGATGGACGCTTGATGATATAAAAGTACATATTACCATGTGAAGTAAGAAAGGTCTAGAAGCAGACCTCAACTGATTTTGTCTTGTTTGATATTTTCAGTAGCATGGCACAGACCGATGTCGGCGACATCCCGCCAGGAGGAAGAGTTGATGCAGAAGAGCGCACGCGCCCTGCAGTCGACCACCGACCCGCTGGAGAAGCTGCGGCTGCTGTGCCTCTCTCGTGGCGCCTCCGGCATCATGGGGCTTGGCAGGTCTTTGTCAATTAAATGAAGATTTTTTTTTTACTATGCATAGCTCGGCAAATACCGCCACTCCACCACCTGATGTTAGTGGAAATAAAGTCCAGACGCAAAGACAACTGGTGCAGCGTGAAAACACGCAGCATCAGTCACCCTCACCCTGCCTCTTCACACCTCGTTTGAAGGACCCCATGTCATAGGAAGAAGGGAAAAGTTAACTTTTGTTAACCATGAGGCTGCGTTTCCACCAGAGCTTGTACCTAGCACATCGCGTAGCTACCTCGGTCAACTCTACTCGTAGTGGAAAAGCCTTAGCCACTGATCCGCTGGAGGAACAGTGGCTGCTGTGCCTCTCTCGTGGCGCTTTCGGCACCATGGGGCTTGGCAGGTTAATGTCGTAGTGTCTGAAGTAACCTTTAGTCGACCACCAACCCGCTGAAGAAACTCCTGCTACTGCGCCTGTCTTGTTTCTAGCATCATGAGGTTTGGCAATTTATTTTCTAAACAAAAAAGGTCGGCAATGCATCTGCGATTCCTCTGGTTTTGCGGGGATGCCCATGGGCGGCGGTGATTGCTTCGCAATAGGTGACCCGCCTGCTTCTTTGCCTTCTGCTAATATAAAAAAAACGAATATATTTTGGCTAGATTGCGGCCAATGTTTTCCAGTCTCGTTGTCATTGTTTTCCGTATCTAACGTTAAAGAATGACAAACAAATACAATTTCTTATCGGTAGCGTACTCTACTCCGATCAACAATAGTACGTGTAGCGTATGTATGTTCTTTGTAATGTGATTTTGTATAGGTAAAAAACTTAACTAAGTCACCTGTTGTATGTGTGAGTAATGTGTGCGAATAGACATTCTATTTTTCAAATTTGAAAAATATGGTATGGTTTGCAAACTCATTATTTGCATAACTTTCAAGTTTGATTATTCCTATCCACTTATGATTACATTGTCACGATAAGATATAAATAGTTGTCAATGTCAAGTAATTGTCTTCGTATTTTTGCATCGTTCATGAATAAACAATACAGTTTACCACAGGAGCAAATTGTAAAACCTCGATTTTGAATTCAGCTTGGCAAATTAATATGGCACCATTTCCTGAAATTGGTAGAGGACAACCACTGTATGTTCAAACGAAAAGAGTTTTGTGTAATATGTACAAACATTTTAAGGAGGTTTGCGATAAAGACTTAAGTTGTTTATCAACACCAAAACAATTGGTCATTAAAATATCTGGTGTACCGAAAAAACTGGTTCTCAACACATTAAAAGAATTTGAAAGTATGCATTTAAATCAAAAATTTAAAAGACCCATAAAGAAATCAAACCGAAAATGTAAATGGAAAAATGTATGCTTACATACAATGAAGGAAGAGCAAAAGTATCAATGTCAAGAATCACAAATGGATGCAATTTCGGAGAGTTTCATTATAAGAGTTTCCTCAGAAGATAATGACAGTGACATTGCTTCTGTACAGTCCACTGATGAAAATGAGGATGACGAAATGGAGAGTGTTTGAGGTAAAAAATGTACAGTATGTTATTAATAATAATAATAATAAAGTTTATTGCTTTAAATAGTACATGTAAACGTTATTAAGTTATCTCGCAGTATCCCAAACTGAGTCAAGCTCGTATTTAATATTAAATTATATATTATATATTATTATTATATTTATTATTATTTAGCTTGTATTAAATATTTATATAATTTATTATGCTTATGCGTTTTTTTGCAAACTGTACACAACTACATACAACAGGTGACTTAGTTAAGTTTTTTACCTATACGAGATTTAATTTTTACAGTTACTTTTTTTATATGATCGAAGTTACATACAATACCAATTTTAGACATGACTCGCTCTTGTCCAAGATTATAGAAAACATCATAGTTTATTACCTACATCTTTTATTTAAAAAATTGTATAAAAAAAATAGTGTAGGATAACAAAAACTCGAAAGCTTTGTACTCCATACACAATTATACATAGTCGTACGTCATACCAACCTATTTCTGACCTTCACAGGATTTTTCGAAGAATGGACGATGATGGTAGCAACCAGCTGAACAAGGACGAGTTCATCATCGGACTCAAGGAGACCGGGCTGGAACTCAGCGATGAGGTGCTTATTTAATTACCTATATAATTAGTTAGACCCATGCTGGTCTGGACGTAAAAATAATGTATCAGCTAGAAAAAATACAAAGTGTTGAAAAATTCTACGAGCGGGATTCGAACCCGCACTTACGTTAATTTACGTTAAATTATATATAACCATAATCACAATGTATCAGCTGCCTAACTTCCCGTGCATGTCGTAAGAGCAGACTAAGGGCTCTTTCAAATTAGGCGTTTCGTGTCGGACCGCGCTGCCGTGCGTTTTCATATTAAACGCCAGCCGCACGACAATCGCACGATTGTTTTAAGATGGAACGCTTTGCAAACGCACGGCAGCGATCCGACACGAAACGCCTAATTTGAAAGAGCCCTAAGGGACAAGCATTCAAAGATACTCGCACATCAGGCGATCGGTTAGCAACCCATCACTGATACTTTCTGATCAACTTCGGAACCCTATTTTTGTTTTTGCTAATTATGGCGTCGTCGTGTGCGTCAGCACAGCTGTGCCACAGTGGAAAACAGATTTTTTGCCTATGCCAGGAATTAGTCAATAATTAGTAAAAATTAGTCGCCATGTAACAGAATTAACGGTCTCGCGTTTTTTTTTTTCGAGATACAGGTGTGGCACAGCTGCACTGACGACAGTACAACTGTGCCACACCTGTATCTCGAGAATGGAACCACGTAGCGAAGATCTGTTTGCATGGAGAATTAGTCGATAATTAGTCGAAATTAGTGGCAAGTTACAGAATTAGTCGGTCTCGCGTTTAAAAGTTATTAAGGGTTTTTAGGGCTCGAGAATGGAACCACGTAGCGAAGATTTATTTGCGAATTAGTAGATAATTAGTCGAAATTAATCGCCAAGTTACAGAATTAGTCGGTCTCGCGTTGGCTCCGCTGACGCGACAGCGCAGCTGTGCCACCTGTATGTATCCCGAGAATGGAACCACGTAGCGACGATCTGATTGCATAGAGAATTAGTCAATAATTACTCGAGACATCATCATACGTCGTTATCATACGGGGGGCAAAAACGATTTGACAGTACAGAAAGATTATGACAAACAAGCAATAACAGACGTGAAACTCATGAGGAACATTTATGCCTACGTGTTCAAAATTTATCAACATTATTTCTAATATCCGACCTACATACTTAACTTGAGTACCAATACATACTTAAATAAATTAACTATGCAGTCGCAATACAAACTCATTAGTCACTTTTCCTATTTGACATTGTCATTTATTAGTAAGGACATTATCAATTATCCGTACTGATAACTGTGTTCACAATATAATAATTGCCGAGTTCTTTTAAAAATGCAGCGAAGGAATAAAAACGTGCGATGAATTTGTGAAGTTGTGAATTAAGAATTATCCTGAATTACAGGCTCGTGATACAAAATTATATTGCAACGTTACTTTCAGCCAAAAAAAGGCTTCTATGGCACGACATTTTAACTCGGAAAAACATACGTCCGTCAAAAAAGATTTTAGGAAGGAATTGACCAAATTTATGGTAAGCTGTTGTTCTGGACGAAATAGATAAGTTATGTATTAAGTATGATAATAGTTTGTGTTAATAATTTATATTGCGATGTAATTTAATCATGTTAGTCTAAGTCAATCAATGTATACTTGTATGTTTGTTATTATTAAAGATATTTAATCATTGCCTTTCATTAAAGCCCTGTGGAGACTTAGGTACCTAGGTTAGAGTTAGGACATAGCTTAGGTCACATACCTACTTAGATCCTAAACACACACACACGCACACACTTTGCAACTAATTTCGACTAATTATCGACTAACTCGCTATGCAATCAGATTTTCGCTACGTGGTCCCATTCTCGAGATACAGGTGGCACAGCTGTTTAAACGCGACACCGATTAATTCTGTAATTTGGCGACTAATTTCGACTAATTATCGACTAATTCTCCATGCAAACAGATCTTCGCTACGTGGGTGGTTCCATTCTCGAGATACAGGTGTGACACAGCTGCACTGACGTGAGTACAGCTGTGCAACACAAAACCCCTCATAACTTTAAACGCGAGACCGACTAAATTCTGTTACTTGGCGACTAATTTCAACTAATTATCGACTAATTCCTGGCATAGTTAAAAAGTCTGTTTTCCATTGTGGCACAGCTGATGTGCTGACGCACACGGCGTCGTCGTCGGGTCCCTAATGGCGAGCTACTCGAAATTGGGATATTGATGCTCTGTCTACCCCTTTTTGGGAAAAAGACGTGATTGAATTTATGTACAGAAGCCTGCACATCAACCTATCCAAAACTGTCAAATTTCTTCAATACATTATCAATCATATGACTTAGTAAAAAAGTTCAAAGTCTATTGAAGACATTTGTCAGTTTGTGGTAGGTTGATGTGCAGGCGTGTGTACGTAGGGAAAATTAAACAAAAATTCATTTATCAATTCTGGAGTTCAATGTGCCAGAGCGTATGTACAAGTGGTTGCTTTAGTTTTTAAATATCATACCACATAAAGTAAAGAACAGTCATTAGCTTTAAAACCTACTGTCAGTCACAAAATACCTCTCTCATTGAAATCAAGTCTTCACAGTAATAGATGGGTGTCGCCTTAATTACCACGCTTGCCGAACGCAGGTTGGTGATCATAAACTTAGACTATGCATCGAAAAATAGTGTCACACTTTGCCTGACCTGGCAATTGAACCCAAGACCACCGCGTTTCTAGCCGTGCGCGATGCCAGCCGGCCACCGATCAACGACTGGACGTACTTACTAAAACACATTGAATAAACTGGTTCCAGGATGCAGAGGAGCTCTTCAATAAGTTTGACGGTGACAACAGCGGTTCGATCAGCCTGGATGAATTCATCAGACATATCCGTGTAAGTGTCTATACTTGAGAAGCTAGTACTATTCTCCCGAGAGTATACAGGATAAAAAATCCTTAATATCATTAGGATTACTTTTACAAGGATCTTCTTAAAGTGAGAGTTTTGTTTATTTTCTTGATGAAAACGTATAATTCCAATTATGGGTTGAAGATGGTGATCACACAATCCCGGGTGAATCAATAAATTCGAAACATACCTAAAGTCAGCTCCTCTGGATAACTGATAGGTTTGCCATTCGGCCACCGAGAGGCCACATTGGCGACGATTGACACTGAATGTTGCTTTTTTATTGCTTATAACTTTGCCTTCATATCACCTGATGTTAAGTGATGATAAGGCCGAAGCTGGAAGCGCACTTTACCCGGAATCCTCAACTACAGCGACACTGGCTATCTTATCTGTAGCAGCCGGTAGACAATAATGCTATTAATATTATATATTTAGATGAGATGGTGGGAGCTAGCCCGACAGACTTGAACAAGCCCTGTCACCAACTAAACCGAGTACAAACTTATACCCCTCGCTGGTATTCGAACCCGAGACCTCCGGGCCTGAGATCAATGGTCTTAACCTCTAGAGCACAGGCGGTTGTGTGCAACATTGAAATCGTTTGATCGTCTGTCGGTGCGCAGCCGCCGATGTCGGAGTCGCGGCGCGCCATCGTGGAGCAGGCGTTCCGGAAGCTGGACCGCACCGGCGACGGCGCCATCACCACCGACGACATCCGCGGCGTGTACCGCGTGCAGGCGCACCCCAGGCATGTAGCCGCCCCGCCCGGCGAACCTCTAAATGCCACCACACATTTACAGAATACACTAAACATGCACACTAGTTTAGGCCCAAGACACCGTACTCTTAGAACAAGGGTACGACGAGCCGGTTCACACGCGCTCTATATCAGGTACAGACATGTACCTGGGTGCTTCTCCCCTGCGACCCAGTCAACCCGAGTCGAGGTCCGAGCCTTTAGCGGCGCCCTCGGGTTGTTCCGCTCTCCGATCCGATCCGAACCCTTCGAAGAATCTAGTAGGGCACGGGGACACGTTCTAGTGCATGATGCCGTGCAGGCGCCTCCATACACTTGAGCTCCTATAAGTCACGACATCAGAGTATGAGTTGAGAGCTGAGAAAAACCGACAAGAAATTTTGCAAGGGCGATTTTTTTCTCTTACAACGTCAGAGTACTGGAATGTGGTCTCCCTTTTCTTTCACCACAAAGTCAACGTCAAAACGATCTGAGCGTTCAAACCAACCAAAATATCTGAGGAGCAATTTTTGAATCGCACTCAGCGATGTCAAAATTAAAAGAGACATGAAATTCAAAAATTTACCCTCTGAGCATTTGACAAAATCTACCAAAATAATGTGTAAATGAAAGTGCACCCTTAAAATCTTGTAATAAGGATAATTTTTGTCAAACAGTACAAATAGATGTAAGAATAACTTATTTTACATTTTTACAATTACCTATTTGATGTTTCAATGTTACATATTTCAGGTACATGAGCGGCGAGGAAACTGCTGACACCATCATGAACAAGTTTCTCGCCAACTTCGAGGCTGAAGGGGTCGTGGACGGAAAGGTGAATTATTTTTTACACTGCAGAAGTAATTTTATTATAACTGGCTATATTATAATACCTACAAAGTGACGTCTCTTAATGAGACGAGGAGGATTCCATTTGTTCTTGTATTTTGAGCTCTACTGAGTTTTTTTCACTTTCATTCGATCGCGTTGTATTGTAATCTACAATTTTTTTGAGACGTGTGAGAAGATAATAAAATGATAGCTAGAAAAAAATAGTAGCTAGATAGAAGCTACTAGCTAGATATTATATAATAATAAAATAATAATAATAATAAGAAATAATAGCACGAATACTTTACTGGTGTAAGTTTAAATCGGTACACGATGACAGTACCTACCTAAGTATTGTATTATTATTTTAAAATTTCAGCTGAGCTAGTATTTCGAGATTTGAGGTTCATAATAAGCAGAAGTTGTTGATGCTATAAAACTTTTTGGAAGAAGGTATTGTTAAGAAATATCATCAATATCATCATCATTTCAGCCAAAAACGTCCACTGCCAGAAATATAATAATAAATAAAAACAATTAAATAAAATTAAAAGTAGTCATTTTCGCGATGCATTTACGTTCCGGATCGTTGAAATGACGAGTGATGAATGAACGTTAATCTAGCTAGTAGCTACTATTATTGATCAAAGAATCATCAGTGCCATCTGTCGGTCCTCTGCATCATTCTCATACAAATTGTAGATAACAACTCGATCGAATTGTAAAAAAAACCAATTGGCATATTAACTTTCCCTGTTTCTTAATCCAACTGAATGCGTCCATTGATACAGCCAAGGAAGACTGTGAGTATAGAATAGGTATGCTTTATTACATATCGGGCGGCGGCGCTCCAACTACAACTTGCTTGTGCAAGTAACTACACTCGTGAGCAATAAACCGGAATCACTTCATCGCGTATTGCTAAAGACAAGTTTTTACCATTTTTATGCAATGCATTATAGATTGTGGTATATCAATTGAAAGGTAATTTTATAACCTATAAGCTTTTAAAAAGATTTAAAATTAATAAAATTTCCTACCTAAATATAGGGAATTGTTGCAAAAGGTTGAAGTTTTGGATGTCTAAATGAATACGAAGTAATATGAAAAGATAAGTACGTTTCTTTATTTACAATGTGTATTTTATACACATCCCCCTCAATACTTTGTATTATAATAATATATCCTGGCCCTAATGACTGCCTGTAAACAGTTTCTCATTGACCGAATGAGTTCTCCTGTGAATCCTGTGGAATTCCCTGCCATTCTTCGACCTAAGCAGTTTCAGATTTTCTATCGTCGCCGGAGCTGAATATCTTCCTCGTACCCAAAACGGGTACGAGTTCAGCTCGTCCCACACATGTTCAATAGGGTTCAAGTCAGGACTGAGTCTGAGGCTGGTCAGTCTAAGGTGGAAATCCCGACTTCCAGATACTGTCTAGTCATTGCAGCGATGTGGCAGTGGGCGTTATCGTACATTAGCAGGAAATGTTCGCCAATAAACTCGGCGTATGGGAGCACATGGCCTAGCAGAATGTCGTTGATGTCACCACCAGGTACGAATACCAGCTCCGTTTTTGCTTCTATAGAAATGCCCGCCCATATCATACAGGACCCGCCCCCGTATGCCTTTGTTTCCGCAAAACAGCATTGTGCCAATCGCTGCCCCGGTCTTCTATAGACTCTGTCGACGGTCGCTACCATGCAGGCACATCCTTGTTTCGTTCGAGAACATGACTCGACTCCATTGCTCTATATCCCAATCTAAGTGATCGCAAGCAAACTGAAGCCGGGCTTCTCGGTGGGCTGGAGACAATTTGAGCCCCGTAGCTGGCCTTCTTGGGGGTCAAATTCGCTTCTTTAAGTCTTCGCCTCACTGTCCACTCGCTAATCACAGTGCAACGCTGTCTTCCAGATCCTGGTCTCCGGAAAAAGTTTCCAGTCTCCCTGAACCAAATCTTAATCTGTCAAGGTTAGGAAGCTGTCGAGCAATATTATGCTGAGAAACCCTTGCTGGATTAAGATGACGATTTGAGCGGCTTCTGCAGGTGTGGTTTCCATTTTCTTTCAGATTCAGTGTTCCCAGTGACGTGAAATATTGGAATGATGACCATTTTCAGGGATGCTCACTTTTTAGTGTTTCAGGACTCCAAAAAAAAAACAGTATTATGTTGTAAAAAAATATGTTTTTTGTTTTTACGTTTCATGACGTAAGATTATTTCCCATCTTTGTGTGTGACATTGAAAGAGGTTGAAAGCTTGTTAAATTAACTTGAAATCATTACCACAACGTACTTATAGTTTATTGCATAGAAACTGTAAAAATAAGTGTAGATCATCCCGCGGTGTAGCAATTCCGGTTTATTGGTCGCGAGTGTATAACGTCAATTCGGCCTAGTGAGAGTTAATATTTACCATTCGTTCACGTTAAAGAAATCGAGAATTCGTGGCTCCGCCTCTGTGGTCTAGCCGGTCTCAGACCCAGATATCTCGGCTTCGATTTCTAGCGCAGGGTACGTGTTTGTGTACTTGGTTGGTGGTAGGGCTTCTTTGTCCGCTATCTTATCTAAAATATGTCGCCATAATATCAATGTTTGTAGCATTGTTGTGTTCCGGCAGCTAGAAATAAGATAGCCAGTGCCACACTAGTTGAACTTGAGCTATCCGATTGAAGAGCGCTTCCACCTTCGGACCTTATCATCACTTAACATCAGATGAGATGAAGGCCAAGTGAAGGACATGCCGGGTCAGGTGCACGGCATGTCATGGGGTGCGGGTTCGAATGCCGCTCGTGGAATTTTTTCAACACTTTAATAATAATCTTTTTTTTAAATCCATTGTACGTGTTCACTATGATAGTTGTTATTCGAAGTAAAGTGGTAAAGCGTGTACAATTTTATCAGAGGAATTATTTTTAAAAATATGCCACAAAATAAGTAGACTGCAGAAGAAAAGCTTCATACAAACGCGCCCGAGCAACGCACACATAGACAACCTCTTAAGGCTTGTCTCCTGCGCTGCGCCTAAGAATAACAAAATAAACTAACAAAGCATGTTATCAAAACATGTTAGCAAAACATTGCAGTCTCCTGCGACTTTTAAAGACAATAAGTAAAACAGAAATATCTATATATTAATCAATCAATCAATTAAACAAAACATTTATTTCAGACACAAGTCCATACAGCAAAAGATTTTTATTTTTGTTTTAAATTTATTTATTTAATACGTGAAGCAAAAACTTAGTACCCCTTTTTACGAAAATTGCGCGGAATTGAAATTTCGCACACTTATATTTTATATAGAGAATGAGTGCAGAATGTTAATATTATTTTTAAATTATGCCTAAAAAATACATTACATTAAATAAACATTGTTTCATACATTTTTCAAAAATGTCAAAAATGGAAGAGTAGCGCCCGAAATCTGTCAATGCCAATCCAAACTCACATTCTATCTTTTTAAATTTTTCATTGCTTAGGATACAATCCGTGCAGCCTGAATAAAATATAGTTTCAAAAATGGAATCGGAGGAAACTAAAATTACGATCGAATTTCGACCACTGGGCGACCACTAATACACAGAAAATCAAGACATACGAAATGCATAACCTCAATGTTCGCAACAACGATGAAATTAAACGCAGGAGACAGCTTCACGGATACTGAATTTTGCAACAGTTGCGCTCGGACTCGGGCTGTTTTGAGCTGTTCCGAGATCCGTGTTCGTGAGAGGGTCTGTGTGTGCGTTGCTCGAGCGCAGTATGTATTAAGCCTTCTAGGTCTCGTTATTTTGTGAATATGCCCTTCACATTCACGGCTTTGGATGCATGCGTTTTATTCAAACATGCGGCATGCGTTTTCAGCCATCCGGCAAATTTACCATATCACATGTGTGAGTGTGTTCTTTACAATTTCAACGAACTAAAAATTTATATTTTGTGCAAAAGCATGTCATAATACTTACTTCTTTATTTTTTTATTGGTCATTTTGTGACAAATTTCCTCAATAAAATTTGAACTTTATTTATTAGTCACTTTAAAATTGATTAGAGAACTAATGTCGTGTGTGTAAACACGGCGGTAGATCAACCTACCCAAGTCTGTCAAATTTCTCCAATGAATGTTGATCTATAAAACCAAACAATAAAGTTCAAAATTGATTGTAGAAATTTGACAGTTTTGGGTAGGTTGATCTGCCGCCGTGTGTACATTGCAGCAGTGAACTAGGTAGGTCCAGCAATAAAGGTCACTGAACTTTTTAGTGCCACATCATAACGGAATATTCCTACCTGTTATTCCGTTTTGTCCACCAGGGTGACATGGGAAACAAGAGGTTCCCCCTTTTTAGAGACCTGTTAGAGAGACCCTGTTAAAGAGGTGGACAGATGAAACTTTATTTAGATTGAAAAAGTTCCGTCTGTCCCCCAGTCGCTATTAGGGTGACAGATAAAAGTAGACACATTCTTGTTATGGTGCTTCTTGATTTACTCGATCATCCATCATACACAATCAATTTCGATCTATTATCAGGCGTCGCTGTTACACGTAATAAGTCGGTCGCATTCATCATCATCATCATAATTTTCAGCCTGTATCTACCCACGGCTACGGCTGGGCATAGGCCTCTCCTCCATGTTACGCCATTCCCTTCTGTTTTAAGCTCGCAAACTAAATTGCCATGGCCAAATGAATATTCCCGATCGAGGCCGATGTAGCAGACGGACAAGCAAGCACCTTTAGGTTGTCTATTTGCTGTCTATTCACAAAGTATTTAATGAGTTCAGTGACTTGGTTGCCGAGTGTACAGACGCCTGCAAATCAACTTATCCAAAACTGTCAAACTTCTTCAATAATTGTTCAACCATATGCCATAAATACACTGTGCTTTTTAATTCATCATAGCCAAAGCCTTTAGCGAGCATGGCTTTGTATGGGAAAGTAAAAAAAAACTCGTTTTATGACCTATGTTTCTTGGGAAAAGTTTTTCAGTGTCATGGTCTAATCAACCCACCTGCGTATCTAAGACAGTTAAAAAGAACGGTGTATAAAGTTCAAAGTCTATTATGGAAAGACAGTTTGTGGTAGTCTGATGTGCAAGCGTGTGTACTACACCAAATATCCGTTATGTCAAAAGTTTCAATGGTTTCCCCACATCCCCAGGTGACTCTGGAGGAGTTCATGAATTACTACAGCGGCATCAGCGTGTCGATCGACAACGACTGCTTCTTCGACCTGATGATGCGTCAGGCCTACAAGCTGTAGCCGCTTTTAGCTGATGCTGCGCACCAAATATCTACGTTTCCTAATGTTGATTAATGATATAGTTTATTTATTTGTATTCGACTCATGTGTGCGATAAATGATATTGTTCATTTCAATTACATTTCTTATGGTAAAATTATTGGTTTTTTATTTATGAATGCGGATGTGTCATGTCCTTTTATGTAGTCAAAAAATAAAGAGACCCACAGGAAGTAAGCTTTATACATACGGCGCTCGAGCAACGCACACATAAACCCTCTCACGGACACGAATCTCGAAACAGTTCGGATCAGTCCGAGCGCAGCTGTTGCGAGATTCAGTGTCCGTGAGAGGTGGTCTGTTTTTTTTTGGAGAGATTGCTGATTGCCTCAGACTGCATTTTCAGTTTCACCGGGCTTGTTTGATTGGCCGGGCTTGTAGATTCTCCGAAGGGTTCGGTTCGGATCGGGGAGCGGCACAACCAGAGGGCGCCGCTAAAGGCTCGTACCTCGGCTCTGGTTGACCAAACCGTGGTGGAGGAGAGAAGCGCCCAGGTACATGTCTGTACCTGGTGTAGAGCGCGTGTGAACCGGTTCTTCGTACCCTTGTTCTACGAGTACGGTGTCTTGGGCCTAAACTAGTGTGCATGTTTAGTGTATTCTGTAAATGTGTAGTGGCAGTTAGAGGATCGAGCGGGAGGTGGTGTATGTGTGCGTTGCTCAAGGGCGTTTGTATTAAGCTTACGTTCTGCAGGTCTCTTTACTTTGTGGTATAGGGTTCTGTCATATGACGAGCGTGTATCATGCTCATTTTATGTCCCCACTGCTGGAGCACGCTCCTTCGCCATGGATGGTTAGGGAGAACGGGCCGGGCCGTAAACGTGTGCATCAGCACAGCTGTGCCACAGTGGAAAACAGACTTTTTGACTATGCCTAGTCGCCAAGTAACAGAATTAGTCGGTCTCGCGTGGGGTTTTTTGCGGCACAGCTGTACTGACGTCAGGGTGCCACACCTGTATCTCGAGAATGGGACCACGTAGCGAAAATCTGATTGCATACCGAATTAGTCGATAATTAGTCAAAATTAGTCGCAAAGTAACAGAAGTAGTTGGTCTCGCGTTTAAAAGTTATTAACCCTTCAACCGCCAGACTTCATATCAGTTGTCGTACCCTCAGCGCCAGACACGTAAATCTAAAACAAATACCTACAGCAAATAGGGATGTTCAATGGTAGATCGATAAACAATAAACACATTGACTTTGACTTTGATATACCCGGCCCAGCTACTCACGGGCACGCTTAAAATTTCATCTAAATAGCTTAAGCTAGTCATGAAAGAGATTCCGTCTTTTAAGGCTTTTTATATTAATTAATACCAACAGCTACAGTCTTAATTTTAGAGCCAAGTCGTGTAAAAAGAGGCGAGTCTTATTTTAAACGACTAAAGGACTCGAGTCTCTTTCATCACTAGCTTCAGCTGTTTAAGCTTGAAGAAGTAACAGACAGACAGATAGAAAGAGTTACTTTGTAATTTATTGTAATTTAATTTCTAATATTAGTAGGTATTTTGATAATCCAATGAAACAAAAAGCGTTTAAAGATCTTGAAAGATTTATTGATTTACGCACAGTAAAATTAGTCCGGATATCTATTTTTATTACTCAAAATGAAAAAAAAAAACTTAATTCAAAATCATTTATTCAGTTTAGGCTACAAGTAGCTCTTGTGAATGTCACTATGCCATCGGTTCGTAAGTCTACTTTGGGCGGGAGATCTTGTACTGAGTAGAACCGGCAAGAAACTCAGCAAGTGTCCAGCTCTTTTCTCCCTTACAGCGTCAAAAATATTGGAGAATGCCCTATCATAGCAGGACACTTTCCATTACAAATAAACACAAAAAATATAGAAGACAACCACAACATGTAAAAAAAACACAAAATAAAAAAAAACTAAGTTAACAAATTTACATCAGGTAAAAGTTTCAATTTCCGCAATGTCATACAGTACCACTATAGCACTCTAGTAAAAGTCAAAAATTATTTAAGAAAAACATAAAAAAATAAATTCAAATAGATTATGTGTTTTTCATTATAACCAGGCTGTTTTATCATCTAAATATTCTTTGACAGTATAATAACCTTTTATAAGTAATAAAGACTTCACATGTTTTTTAAACTTATCTAAAGGTAAATCTAGTACAGTACTTGGTATTTTATTGTAATAGTGTATACCTTGCCCCAAGAAAGAACCAAGAACCTTCTGTAACCTGAACAGTGGCATTACAAGTTTTGTCTTATTTCTAGTATTGAAATTGTGTACGTCACCATGTTTAGTAAAGGAGTTGATATTGCAACGTACAAAAACTGTACAATTATAAATATATTGAGATACAACTGTCAGGATACCTATCTCCTTAAAAAGATTTCTTAAGGAAGTTCGTGATCCGAGTCTATAGATAGTTCTTATTGCTTGTTCTTGTAAAATGAATATAGTTTCAATATCAGCCGCTGTTCCCCACAGTTGGACGCCATATGACATGACACTGAAAATAACTAAAATAGACTATTCTTGCAGTTTCAATGTCTGTTAACTGCTTTGGCAGTTATTTCTAATGGCATAAGCAGCAGAGCTGAGTTTACCGGTCAATTTCGATATAAGGATTCCATTGAAGCTTTGAGTCAAGGGTTATGCCTAAAAAGACTGTAGAATCTACCAAATCTAATTGATCACCGGTTGTTGTAATATCGGTCGGTTCATATCTGACATTTGGTAATATAAATTTAATACATTTTGTTTTCTTAGCGTTAAGCTGTAAATTATTAATAGTAAACCAACGGAGTACCTCTGAAAGAGCTTTATTTACATTTTCATAATTAGTCCTACACCTAGTTACATTAAAAATGAGTGAAGTATCATCTGCAAATAATACAATTTCACAGAAGTTCTCTACAAAGAATGGCAAGTCATTAATATAATTACAAAAACACAAATGTTGAAAAAAATTCCACGAGCAGGATTTGAACCTGCACCCTTCTGACATACCGGATCAGGTGCTGTTCCAATTGAGCTATCATGGTTCTAACCAGTTCGCCGAAATTATTCAACACTATTTACTTTTTTACTTTGAAAGCCAATTAGGCACCCATTCAATGTCAACAACTACCGTCATTAACATCTGATCATAATATTTTTACAAATACTATAAAGATCAGTTAAGAAGTAGGCAAGCTTTTAATAAAATTTATCATTAATATAAATCAAAAGGAAAGGCCCAAGATTCGACCCTTGTGGAACTACCATTTTTACATGAGAACCAGATGATTTAGTAGTGAAGTGTTTACTCCAATCTCATAAAATGAAACAACGATTGATAAGATATATTCCGATTTTTATTCTTGAACCACTTGTTTATTCCACGACCGTTAAATTCATAATGCCTCATATCTGTCAATGTCAGTGTTACCAGTCGACTAAATCACTTGATATAAAGGAACTAGTATTATACGCGTTTCAGTATAATGCAAATAACAGATACTTGTCACTAAATATACATTATAAATGGTTACCTTCGAACGTTATACAAATTAATAACAATGACATCATAGCTTGAATCTTACAACTCGGCCATCCATTAAAGAAGTGAGTCCTCTCACTTTAAAATTAACAAAAAATATAAATTTGATTTAGATACATAACTACTTATTTAATCAATATAACTTTTTAATATATTATAACATGGTAGTTACTGATATATTTATTTTTCTACCTTAAGTAAATCTTACATAACTATCTTGCACAGTCAGTCATGTTCTGCAATCATCTGTGCGATATCAATAGTTTGATACCATTCGCTTCTGCACTGATTGCTTATAACATAACCTGCGCTCCATTCATATTATATAAATACCACCATAAGCAAAGACCATCTGTGCGAAACCGTATTGCAGTTCCATTCGCTATCTGCACTGATCACAGTGATCACTTAGGGTGGACCATCAAATCATATCATATCATATCATATCATATCATATCATACCATATCACATCATATCATATCATATATATCATATATCATATCACTTCAATATCAAAATCAATTATCAAAGTTCATTTCAATCTCTTAGATCAACATTTAAATTTTTGCGAGTATAATCGGTTCGGTTCAGATATAATAATCATTTTAAATAACATAATCAATTTCCTTTCGGTACAGTTACATTTACTATCCCTTAATTTTAACCTCTAAGAATCATCTTTAAAGAAAACTTATTCATTTCTGCTTTTTCTACTCGTTATAACATAGCACTCGTTATGTATGTCAACATATGCAACTTCAAATTAATAAATACTTAGAACAAAATCAACTTTAAATAATAAAAATAGAAAGTTCATCATTTATCAACATCATCATCACTATTTTCACTTGCGTTGTCATTTTCGCTGCCCTCACTGGAATAGTCGTTAAAATTTAGCCACGGATGGATCTTGTCGATCGCTACTATGTTTTCGTATCTTTTGTTTCCTTTTCTGGTGAGAGGAGTATCCTCTACTAAAAACCGATCGTTTGTTAAAACTTTTAATATTCGATACGGACCATGAAACTTTGGTAAAAGTTTTTTTGATTTACCTAAATGCTCTTTGTCAATTATTGTTCGCTCGATTCTAATGAGATCTCCTGAATTATATGTTTTTGGAACTCTTCTATTTTTATCAAATCTTTTCTTAGAAATTTCTTGGTCTTTATCGATTCTTTCTTTAGCCTTGGATCTCAGTTTCATTAAGCTATCACCACTTACTAACTGAGATGTTTCAACAATTACGTCACTCAACATATTCTCTGAAGTGCTAACTAACTTACAACCAAAGAGTAATTCAGATGGACTCTTTCCTGTTGTTTTATTAACGGTGGTATTAATTCCTAACTGTATATCACCTAAATATTCGTCCCATGTATTTTCGTTATTACCGTGGCACTTACTGCTGAGAGCATCGGATATAGTGCGGTTAAATCTTTCAACCTGCCCGTTCGCTCTAGGGGTTGCCACTGCATTTAATATGTGCTTAATATTTAATTTATTTGTAAACTCATTGAATTTAGAGCTCGTGAAACATGTCCCTCGATCAGTAATTAAACGAGTTGGAGTGCCAAAATAACTAAAATGTTCTTTAAATATTCGAATCGCTGTAGAAGTTTTTGTGTCTTTAACAGAACGTATGTTAATAAATTTTGTGAATGCATCGACGATAACTAATATGTACATATTACCCTTTTTAGAGCGAACGAACGGGCCGAGATGATCTGCGTGTAACGTATGGAACGGCATTTCTATCTTCGGTATAGGATGGAGCAAACCCTCTCTGCGACCAGACGGCGCTTTATGGTGGGCACATTGCAAGCATGACGAAACATACTTCTTAGTAAAGCGTCGCATCTTCGGAAACCAGAAAGTACCTTTCAACCTGCTCAAAGTTTTGTCAAAACCGAAATGTCCCACATCGTCATGGTTCATCCGAAGCACTTGCCACCTGACACTTCTTGGTACCACCCAACGAATTCCATCATCTAAAATACGATACACGTGATCCCCCTTTAGTTGATAATTTTTCCTTACCTCAGCTATGAATTTTGTCTGATCATCTAATAAAATATCTTTAATTCGTTTTATCTCCTCATCATTACTTTGAACCGTAGCGATCCAATCTTTAATTTCTATTTGCAATACATCTATCACATGTGAAACCGGTTCAACATTGGCTTCAGTTGCAGGTGCACGACTGAGTGCATCTACATGAGTCATGCGAGCACCTGATCTATATTCAATTGTGCAGTCGTACTCCTGCAACTGCACCCACCAGCGCGCAATTCTAGGTAATAGGTCTCTTTTTGTTAAGGTTGTCCGTAACGCATTACAATCCGTCACAATTTTAAATTTCGATCCCAATAAATATACGCGGAAACGATTCAACGAGGCAATAACGGCCAGTGTTTCAAGTTCAAATGAATGAAATTTTTGTTCATCCACTGAAGTCTTTCGGCTGTAATAAGCCACTGGTCTAAGCTGACCATCATTGCCACGCTGCATTAAAATACCTGCGACACCGATTTTGGACGCGTCTGTGTGCAGTTCGGTCTCTAGTCGAGCATCATATAAAGCTAAAATTGGTCGTTGCACTAACTTTTCTTTTAACAAGTTAAAAGCTTTTAAATGTTCTGCTGTCCATTGCCACTCAAATTTAGACCTTAGTAAATTTGTTAAAGGATATGCAAGCAGTGCGAAATCTTTAACGAATCGTCGGAAAAAACTACAAAGACCTATGAAACGTCTTACGTCGTGTACATTTTGTGGGACAGGAAAATTTGAAACCGCGTGAGTCTTACGTGAACCTGGCCGTATGCCATCCCCTGATATATGAAAACCTAAAAACTCTAACTCTGTTTGGAAAAAGTAGCATTTTTTTAATTTTAACGTCAACCCTGCTTCAGATAAAAGTTTAAGTACTGCCTCTAATCGCAATAACCCCTCAACAAATGAACATGCTGGAATCAGTATGTCATCCATATAGATAACTACGTAGCTTAGTTTAGAAAGGACTCTATTCATTGTTCTTTGAAAAATAGAGGGTGCATTTGCCAACCCAAATGGCATTCTCTTAAATTGATATTGCCCATCCGGGGTGACGAATGCGGTCAATTCTTGAGAATGCTCTTCTATAGGGATTTGGTAATATCCCGATGCAAGGTCAAGGCTAATGAAAAGAGAATTACCAGATAACCTATCCAATTGATCGTCAATTAGTGGTAAGGGATAATGCTCCTTACGAGTCTTATTGTTTAAGGCTCGGTAGTCGACGCAAAGTCTCTTCTCGCCTGTTTTCTTTTTTACTAGAAGAATGGGACTAGCATACGGTGAATTCGACTCGCACACTATATCAGCATCTATCATTTCTTGCACCATAGACTTAACTAACTCGCGTTCTGGATAAGACAGTCTGTATGGGCGATACACGACGGGTTGTTTGTCATTCAACTCGATTTCCATTTGAACTATGTTGGTATATCCTAAATCATTCAAACTAGAGGAAAAACAGTCTTCATAAGTCTTTAAAAGATCTCTCAGTTGACTGACTTCTGTATCCGTTAACTGTTTACCATAATGGAGATCTAGTTCAGTTTCAGGATCGTTAAAATCTATAATGTTGACATCAAAACTAGAATCACTGCTCAAGGCTCTCGTGACCAGTGATTGCTTATCCATAGTCAACAATTTATCACTCAAATTCTGCACTAATAGTGTTCCGGTACCATTTTCTATACTATATTCTCCAGATAGTAAATAAAATTCTTTGCTAGGTTCTCCCCGCAACGAACCCCTTACGTATACAAACCCTGAATACATAGGATCACAATAAATTGGAACTAATGACATTTGCTTTGCCGGAACATTAACATCTTTACTCAGGAAAATTTGCAATTTTATCTTACGGTCTCTTGTAAACATCAAAGAGTCTGTAGTTTTCGTTACTATTATTCCAGGCTTTTCAGTGAAGCTATGACCAACTAACACAGGATATTTAATTACACCATCTTCTACTACATATACATCGACCATTTCACGAACGTTATGGATTTCAATTTCCACAGACGCCGTACCTATGGGAACAACAATGTTATTCCCTAATCCTCTCATAACAGGTAGGTTGCCTACAGACCAAGAAATACCTAGCTTGGTCGCTTCTTTACGTGGTATCAAAGTGCATTGACTACCTAAATCGACATATCCTTGAGTCATAATACCGTTCACTCTTAAAGGAATAAAATATTTATTATTACTAGTATTATCAACGTCAACTTGCATTACAGATTTTTCGGCAGAAGTATCTTTCTTACTAGTCATGTCATTTGGTAATCTTGGACAATTAATTGTTAAATGGCCTAGTCTATTGCATACATTACATTTTAATATCTTTTTAGTACACTTAAAACTGAAATGACCGGTCTCGTTACAGTTATAGCATGTTACAGAAGAACTAGTTTGAGGTTTTGTAAATTTTTCGTTACTACCAAAATGTTTAGAATTTGCATTTGAAGTGTTTAAAGGGTAGAGGGCCTTTTTATCATTACCAACTTTAAGTCTATCATTTTCGCGATTTTGTTGCTTAATTGACTGAAAATAATTCAAAACCTGTTCTGGTACCAAGCATTTAGCCGCTTTTGCTCCTAACCTTAGAGAACGATCTTCGATCCCGTATAAAAGACAATCTACAGCGCGTTTTCCAAAAATCTCGCATCGATTAAGCAAATTAATCTTATCATAATAATATAATTCCAATGATTCATTAAATTTTACACGCTTGGATAACATTTCGGTCAATAATTCTGCATAATCATCACTGCACGGGAAGGAATCAATTAATTTATTTTTCCATTCAGGCCACGAGAATGACATCGTTGGAAGTGCTTGGTACCATGTGCGTGCAACGCCTGCTAATCTTGGTAATGCGTAATGTATAACCTGTTCATCACCCCAACTATACAAGCGCGCACACTCATCAACTTTCTTGATCCAAGTGTGAATAGATTGATCTTTAACCATTGGATCGAACTCGGGTATGACATTGCCTAACATAGGAAATTTGTTGCCTTCTGGCTTCAAATTTGTCATAGATCTAAGTAATTCGCTAAAAAATAATTGAGTTTCACTATTAGCAAAAATAGTGGAATTAATACCCTTACTTGAAATCGGCTGCGGCGGCGGTGGTGAGCCACCTACCTTACTGCTAAGCAAACTGGATGATCTACGGCTACGCCTTGGACGTCGCATCCGCTCCCTGCTGCAACTCGATCGACGCCTGCGTTCCCGGCTGCTGCTATACTTCCGACTGCGCCTTCGTCTATCTCCAGTCCGCGTCCGGGGTCGACGTGTTCGCTCATCTCGATGGGTTGAACCACTCCGCGTGCTTCGCCGACGCCTCACACGTTTAGCCTCACTCGATCTGTTCTGGTTGTCTATATTATCGCGTATACGCTTACGTTCCGATTTTGACTGCTCCACAGGTACACGTGAACGACTCTTTCGCGATCTAATGTCGTCGTCACGGTGAACACCACTCATAACTTAAGTATTTTAAGTTATTTTGCAATAGAAATAAAGAAAAAAAAACCAGTAATTAATAACGATAAGATTCTAATATCACTTAAATTGTGGGTGTGTTATCAATATCCCACTTCTGAGATGAAGTGTTTACTCCAATCTCATAAAATGAAACAACGATTGATAAGATATATTCCGATTTTTATTCTTGAACCACTTGTTTATTCCACGACCGTTAAATTCATAATGCCTCATATCTGTCAATGTCAGTGTTACCAGTCGACTAAATCACTTGATATAAAGGAACTAGTATTATACGCGTTTCAGTATAATGCAAATAACAGATACTTGTCACTAAATATACATTATAAATGGTTACCTTCGAACGTTATACAAATTAATAACAATGACATCATAGCTTGAATCTTACAGTAGGTACCATTTATATCAACAGTTTGTGTAGCTGAGATATGACTGTATTAAGTAACTCAATACTATCATGTAGACCTCTTAATCAATCTGATTAAATTCTTCATCTTCATCACCTTCCAGAATACGTAATTTCGCTCCAGTGTCATCCACCCAATGATATTATATAAAACGAGAAGGATCCACACTATTACAGACTTATAGATTATAGAATTAACCTCTAAAGGTTAATTCTTCAGTCTGACCCGTAAGTCGATGTAATTTGTTTTCATAATTTTTAGGTGGTGTAAGTGATTCAACTGTGTATGATTTATTAAATTTCAAAGTTAAGTATTATAATTTAACCAAACCTCTACTTACTAGGTACACTGTTCGGTGTAGCGATGCGTTGGCTTTCTTAAAGTTTTAATCTGCAATTTACAACTTCCATTGAGGTATTTTAGATGCACCTCTGTATTTCAACTTTTTATGAACTTTTTACCATTATTTTATTTTGGCGGTTGGAGCTGCAATTATCTGTAAGTATAGTTTAGCCATTCTGTGTATTCAGTAAATTACCATATAAATCTGCCGGGCAAAGGACTACTCCACATTAAAACTTTGGGTCTTGAGAAAAAAATAATGTCACAGGATTTCTTTTCATTTATCGAGATAAGATAATAAGTGAATAAGTGTAAAAAACATAATCTTTCTAATGGTAAACATCTGAAATTGAAAATCGTGGGTCCGTAATCAATAGCTGCGCCGCAACGACTCCACCCACACGTTGTTGGTTGGTTGGTCGCTCCAGTGATCCAGTCGTCCCGCGTCCGTCACCCCTTCCGGTCCTCATTTCACGTCAGTCGAGTCGATCGATTTGTGTTTCATTCATATTTCATTCGTGCCACTGAGCAAGTTTCAGTGCGCCACCGCGATTCAAGGCTAGTAGTTGTATTTGCTTCGGGACCGGTACTTTTAACGTTTGAACGCGCTTTTAATAATATTGGCCTTAGTGCAACAAATTAAAACAGTGTTGTGGCAAAATGTATCTTGGAAAACTGAAAACCTCGTCGAATGGTAAGCGAAATATTTGGCGAAGATATTTTGTTGTGCGGTTCGTTTCATTCGATCTAATGTAAACAAACTTTATGCTGTAAACATGATAATAGAGTAGGGTTATGTTTTTTGCCTAAAATTGTGGTTCGCTATTGCTATGGTCATCAGATAATCTCTTATTTGTGATAGGGGCGAAACTTAAATTTTATTACACCAATTGAAATTTGCACCGCATTTGCAAGACCGTGGTTAGTAGAAGCTTGTTAGATTTCGCTAACGGAACTTCACGACCTACCTGTTTTTACCCTTTAAAAAGCTGAGTAGGTTAACGTCTGAAATCTATGGGTTTCCTATAATAGCTAGGTAGGTAGGTAATTGGGGATTGATTGAATCACAATGTTTCGCATTCAACCAAAACATTTTCCCGTTCATCGACAGACGTAGACATATAATTAAAATTATTATCAGTATGTACCTTTATTTCCAAAATTAAGAAAACAATTCAATAAAATGTTCTGTTTCGAAATGAACTGTGACGCTCAAATAAGTTGTAAGTAGGTATTTTTTTTATTATACAATGTTTTATTCATTAAATAATTAATGTTATTATAATGTAATAATTATTCTTATGACATTAGTAGGAGTGGGAAATGGTTGTTGTATTCAAGCCCTATGTTTCATATTGGTTGTTTGTGATGTAGACAGTTCGTCCTTTGATTGTTGCCCTTGCCCAGTGGCGCCTCATGGCTCATGCTTACATAAGAAAGTGGCTGTATGTTAAGCAACACATTCAGCATAGCAAAGCTACCTGTACAATAGCACAGTATAAGTACCAATAAGTACAGGCATACCTGCCTATAACACAAAATCTCAAAATAAAAACAAATTTAAAGAACGTCTTAGTAAATAAACCACAGTACCGTACGATGAGTTTACCACATGATGTCTTAATTCATTCTGATTTTGAAAACACTATTTAACATTCGGTGTTTTGCGGGTTCAAATCCTGCTTGTGGAAATTTTTTCAACATTTGTGTTTTTTTTTAACTAAACATCAGTTTACACAAGAACCCTGCAAGGGCACTGCAAATATTAAATGCTTAATATTAGAATGATACCTAAATTAAAATTTTACATTTTAATAAAAAAATTAATAGATAAAAGTCTATTCATAAGTTTACTACCCTTGGAGGTTTTTGATGCAGTTTGGCAAATGGTTATACACTTGAATGGCCATAATATGTTCAATTTTTATAAAGTATAAGATGCGCTGGGTGTAGGACCAGCGATGGACGCAACAACAAACTACATATCTGACCCGTCCTTGAGTGTGTCTATTGTTGCTTGGGCACGGTATCACAGGCTAGGCGAGGCAGTATGTAAGTATTATGCTTACCTACTGGGGTCTCCTTACTTTGTGGCGGCATCAGCGAATCAGGGAACATCAGCATGCTTAAAAAGTATTTTTTAAAACAAGCTTTTATTTGAACAAAAATGTAACCCAAAAATTATTTAATCATGAAAAAGAAAAATAACGTGATCTAAAAAGAAAAAAAAATAAAGTTTAGTTTAGTGACATTTTTCATACACAGGGTAGGTATAACGTTGAACGTTTATATCCCTTCGCCCACATTCGCTATACCTACATTACCCTGAACATTGTATGTTGGGGACGACTTTCCCAATATACATAAAGATATTTTCCATATGTAATCTTTTATAATTTTAAACGCTGGAGGCATTGATATCATTTTGTGAGTGTGTGTGTAGTGTAGTTTCTTTTATATTTTATTTGAATTTTATTTTGATTATTCATGTTATTCCCACGAGTCCGGAAGAAATGTTGGTCCAGCACCCTCTCGGAGATTCCAGTATAGAAAGGTAAGGCATTTAATAAAACGGGGTGCGCCCGGTGCGCTGCCCCGAGTTTTTTTTTAAGTTTCGCTTTTTTTGCTTGAAAACGATTGAGAATACTTAATATATGCTTTATATAATAAACTTTCAGGTTTATAATCGTAAACAGCGCACTCAGATTTTTTTTTAAATATGGAGTCGGCGTAATAAATGATGAAATGTCCATTATCGCACAATTGCGCCTAATATCCTCTTAGGTTAATAATATATGCATTATTTTGGATTTTTTGACATACTCCATGCTAAAGATAAAGGTGCGCTTTTTTTTAAAAAAAAGATCTTAAAATAAATTACTATTTTTTTTGTTTGTTTTTAACTAACATTAAACTTAACATGGATGTGTTTAGACTGAACATTTACGCAAATCAATTGTGTGCAATATTAGAAAGTGAAATTCATTAAAAACCATAAACAATTGGCTTAATATCTTTATTCTTTATATTTTTATTTATAAAACGAATCCTTTTATTAATAGAAACATTTACACATAACGACTTAAATTTAATGAACAACTAAGTAGTACAAATGGTAACAGCACATAGTAATAATCTAACGACTCTCAATATCCCCAATTAAGTAAAATATTAATATTTAACAATACACTGACTGTCTTTTTTAATATTTAACAATACACTGACTGTCTTTTTGACTTTTTGAATATCTTAGACTTAAAATTAGTTGTAATTGGTAATATTTGTCAAATATATAAATTTTTAACATCATAAGAGACACACTTTATGGTCAGTAGTACTAGAAATACCCTAAAAACGAAATTTTAGTAGTTGTGCAATACAAATAATCATAAAAATGAATGACATAACAATAGCATTAAAATCAACAATATGATGAAAAAATTTAATATTAAAATGATTACAATAAAATGTATGATACAATGAAATAAAACAATGAATATATTAATTAAAAACATTGCCTATTCTGAATCACTATCTTCGGAGTCGAACCCAGAGTCAGAGTTTGTTTGAGCAATATCCCTAAACTCGAATTCAGGTGTTTGAAAATTCAGCAAATCCAATGTTTCATCAAAAAAAGGTTTCTTTATCTTTGCATCCATCGTTGGTCTTACTGCTGAAATAAGCGGGTCAGACGAAATAAGAAGGAAATTGAAAATATCTTCATTGAAACTCACTCTGCTCTTCTTACGTGAGTGATGTTCTCTAAATCTTCTGAAGTCCTTGTTCCTCGCTTCTGAAGCCTCTTCAGATAAACTCCCAATCGGTACTATTGCGTTAGAAGCGATAATTTCGGCTCCATGAAGCAGTATCGTGTGCACTGTTGATGACATGTAGTACCAGTTGTACATTTTAACATACTTCTCAGCAGTTATGTACGCATATTCTTTGAATTTGGAAACATTGATGGGTTCACCTGAAGTTATGGCTTGCAAAATTACAGCAAACCTTCGGATCTGATTTTTATCTAGTCCAGTGAAAGCCGCATTCTTTTCAGGAAATTCAAAGAATCGTCGTGCAGTGTTACCGTCGTTAGTTGTGCCATAACCTTGTTTTACGACATCGATTAATAGGTTGAGCTCCGTTTTGAACCTGGCTTGGATAGTTTTCTTTCTTGCATCCACTACGGCTTTCTCACTTTCCCCTCTAGCAGACCACTTCTTAATATCTAATTTATTTGCGATATGCAAAAGACATTCCATCATGTTTATGCGCGCATTTAGTGAAGAAAGTCCGAACTCCATCAAGTCATCTTCTGTTGATTTCTTTTCAACTTCTTCCAAGTTGTTCATCTCTGAAGGTTTCGCCAAACAAATGTAGCACGCTGCATTCGATCTTACGTTAGGAGAAAGGTATGTTTTTATTTTAGCATCAACCACGATGAGCATTAGCTTATGACTCACCATATTGCTATCACAATCAGATGGTTGGAGAGCTGATATCTCAGCTTTGACTCTTTCATTTTCTTCCTTTACCACTGTTTCACTTTCTTTAACAAAGATGAACTGTACTGGACGACAATACGCTGCTGAGCAAGGTTTCGGGTTCTCCCAAACTGTGATGTCTTCACATGTCATCTTCAGTGGTGATAACGAAGTCATGAAGATACTAGAGTCATCTTGTATAGAATCCATCTTCTGTTTGTATCTGCTTTGACTGGATGCTATGTCGAAACCGTATTTTGATATTAAAATTAGTTCTTTATTCTGTACACTTACTGGCAAAGATTTAATTATTCTTTTTGCTGTCAGATCTAGCAAAGCTTGCTGAGGAATCTGTCACCGTAATTGAACTTTTCGGTTCAGGTGGAAAGCAGACATTCTTCTCTTTTTGCACGCAGTAATGCGATGGGTACAAGTGCTTAAGGCCTTCTCGAATTGCTGATTCTCGCAAAGTTATATATTGCCACTTTGATAATTTCAGAGATATCAGTAAACCAAGTGTTTTTTGGGGTGAAAACGTTTCTTTACTGGTTGGTTTTGTAATTAAATCTTGAAATTTTTCTACTGATTCTGGGTGCTTCACCATATGTTCAATCACAGAAGCAATGTTGTTTTGGCCTTCATCTTTCAACTTAGAAATAGCTGCAAATACGAGCTCACTGGAATCTTTGTCTGTCAGATCTCCACTCCGCCTCTTTTTCTGTTTCGTTCCCAAGTCTTCAAAAGGTTTACGATTTGAGATTTTTCTTTTCGTCATAGTTCCAATTGATGATGTAGATGGCTCCAAAAGAGAACCAGTAGCGCTTGATGATGACTCCAAAATAGTAACGTTAGAACTTGGTGATGGCTCCGAAAGTGGCACTATAGGGCTTCCCTCATGCTGAGTAATCGATTTTATATTTTCTTTTAAGCAAGTCGGCCAATCAACATCAGCCTCAAGCCAACTTTCGTAGTTAGTTCGGAACCTCTCATATTTCCGTTGTGTTGATTCATATCGTTTCTGTGCAGCCCTTGTGAATCTCCGGCAAAATTCTTTTTAAGTCACACAATCATCTTCTGATACACTGTTGTTTAAATGAGATAGCACGGTTTGAAACAAAAAAATTATAGTCACTGAGTTTGTGAGCGTTTTTCGAAATAACGAACAAATCCAAGTTTGTTACGATGCTTGCCATGATGTTTAAACTTTCAATGATTGAAGAATACTAAATGATTTTCTTTTAGAATTCTCCTATTTATTGTGATCGACTTTAATGTATGTGCCCGAACAACTAAGTTACTAACTATCCTTTTAATTGCTAACTAATGCGAACCCAATTATTTAATAGATATTGGTATTCAAAAAGTCAGTGAATAGTTAAAATATTAGAAAAACACAATGTTGAAAAAATTTCCACGAGCAGGATTTGAACCTGCACCCTTCTGACATACCGGGTCAGGTGCTCTTCCAATTGAGCTATCGTGGTTCTAACCAGCCCGCCGAAATTATTCAACACTATTTATTTTTTACTTTGAAAGCCAAAGGCGCCAATTCAATGTCAACAACTACCGTCATTAACATCTGATCATAATATTTTTACAAATACTAAAGATCAGTTAAGAAGTAGGCAAGCTATTTATAAAATGTTTTTGTTTTGTTCAATTTGTGGTAGGTTGATATGCAGGCGTGGGTATCAAGCAGCGACTCTAATACTTTCGCTGTATATGAGTTTCGTCGTAAAAACACTGCCTACTAAAACGTCCTTGACATGTTTGACTAATCGAACCAAACAACAACGCTGTGACTAATGGAGTACCTTGTTGATCAATAATAATAGGTAGGTACAGTTCAAAGTCTATAGAGGAAATTTGAAAGTTTCTGGTAGTATGATGTGTAGGCATTGTGTAGGTACATTATGATAACAATCTGTTATCTACAACCTTTTCTTTACGCAATAAGGTACTTGCTTACTTACTTACAATTATCATTGGTGTTAGTAAGAGCGCTGAATAGGTAGTTAAGAGACATGAGAGCATGCAAAGCATCTCATTTGAAGGACAAAAATATATCAGAATTTAATTTACATAAACAAACATGGTTAAAGTTAAGTACCTACCTAGTACTTACCTAATAGGTAGTAGGTAATCAAGCAATCGCAATTCGCAATACATTGCGAGCAATGGCGAGCATCTACGCATAAGGTGGTATGAAAGTACGTCTTTGTGCCACGGTGTAATCGTCTTAGTTATAAAGTTCAAAATCTATAAAACTTTGGCAGTTGGTGGTAGTCTTCTGTGTAGGCGTGTGTATATAAAGAAATAATGGGTGTAATAGTATGTGTGTCACCCACAACAAGACAACACAAGCGAGGTGATAGTTACAATTACCCTATTTAACCTTTTAAAGAAAACCATTGAACTTGACATCGATCAATAAGCTGTGTAGTGTAATAGGGGTTTGGAGTAGGGCCCTTAATTTGACAAAGCCTGGCGTGGGCGGGGAGGTTTGTAAACAAGGCTGTGGGATCGATAGCAGCCGGCCGCGCCGGGCTTGGCAACCAAAATCTGCGACCTTGAAGTAAGTATTTCCGCGCAGCTATCGTCGCCATCTTGCCGCGTTCCTTTATTATGTATGTACAGACGCCTGCACATCGACCTATCCAAATCATTTTCAACTATATTGCTTAGTGCTAAAGTTCAAAGTCTATTGAGGTTTGACAGCTTGTGGTAGGTTGATGTGGAGGCGTGTGTACATCAAAAGTTTTTGAGTTATTTAAAAATCTTCCTTGGGGAGCTGGAATTAGTGGTCGTGAACAAGTAATACATTGCAATGTTGGAATAGCTTAATATCGTTAATGCAAACTGCTGCTTTATGTTAGGCGTGACTGTTTGTTTTAATATACGTAATTGTAGATTATATTTTATCTGGTCCGGCCATAAGCGGAATGACCGTAGCTTACTAAAGAATTAGCAAACGCATTATAAAACGCTAATCTAGTCTTAAAAGTCATCCGATTTTTAATGATACATAAGTTGGCAAGGAATGCACGAAGTTCATCACATACTCTTTCAACTTGCGGTTCCCAATTAAGTAAGTGTATTGTCAATAACTAATCCAAGGTACACGTTACAGTTTACAATTTCGATTGGTGGGCAGGTATAGAATAAGGAACTCTTTTTGTGGAGGCAACTGTGCCTATTAGCTATGATGTTTTGACCCGACTGCAAAGGAAGGGTATTGTTATTCGCGCGTACCTTGTATGTATGTATATATGTAATATTCTTTATCACTTCATATCTCCAGAACGGCTGAACGGATTTACATAATTGAGGTGTCGTTAGATTCGTCTTAGCTGCCCAAGTGGGTCTCGGACCCGTTCGCCCCGTAAGTTTCGCCCCTCATACCATAAATGGACCCGTTCGCCCCTTTAAATATTAAATGGTTCTGTTCGCCCCTTATTAATAAACTAGTAAAAGTACAGTTGTCAAGAAACTGGTTAAATTCTTAGTTCTCAAAAATAGTGGGTAACAAGGTAAATTAAAGGTAACTATCGTAAATTAATTTAAGTACAGGCACAATAAAACAAATATAATTATAAACAATTATTTAATTTTAATCAAAATAAACCAACTAAAGACACATTATACATACTATTCGACTTAGTATGCTTTGCATTTAAAGCAAGCAAGTATTTGAGAAATTCAAGCACATAACTTGACAGTAGAAAAACATTTCTAAATGTAATATTTCAATATAAAAACTCACAACATTGTATACAAAAGTATAGTTAAAAATCTTTTAAATATAATTAAATAAGAGTATTTATACTTTAAAAATTTGCGGCACAAATAATCACAGAACAGTATTACTTATTATAGTACAATATGATTTTGTACTAAAACTATTATATTTATCAATAAAAATTAAAATATAATTAAATACTATAACTAGATTAACATTTTAGAATTATATATATGTACAAAGTTTTTCTAAACAGTGACCTACCGTAATTTCTTTAGCTCTGAATTTATTAATCACATTATTAATTCTTTCGTCTTTTTCTATATACTCTTTTCTTCGATTTTCTGGTTCAATGCCATTTTTTATTTTTTTTACGTCTTCCTCAATTAATTGACTCTCTCTGAATAAAACTTCACAAAAATTCAATATGTTTGGCGGAGTTTTACCTTTTAGTTTTCTGTTGAGGCGAGAATGCCAGCCTTCTCCTTTATTATTAGTCCGATGTTGTTCGTTAAAAATATGCCATCGTCCTTTCATGGTTCGATTTTAGAACCACTGCTTAGCAAAGTAATTATTAAATTTTGTAACATCAGCTTCGTTTGAGCTATCTTTCATAATGTAGAGCCATCCATCGTCCACATTTTCTTCGGGTAGTAAAGCTAATGCCTTACACAAATTAATGTGATTTTTAGTGGAGATTTAAATCATTGCCTTTTTTACTTAGATCTTGGGAAAAATGGAAGAAACATCCCATTACTCTTGCATTTGTGAATGTTGATGTAATGGCGTTGATTACAGCTGCTTCAAAGTCTACATTAAACTGTTCAGGGCACCAAGAATGAAGTCAAAAAGTAATTCATATGTCCTTTGTTTCTTATCTAATAACAAGGCATAAGCAAGAGGCACTATATGGTTGCTTGATATGGTACTCCCCATGTCACCATGTATAGAGAAGAGCTGAACAAATGGGGGTACAACAAACTTGAATGTTCCGTCTAAGAATATTTTTTTACAATTTTCTAAATGCTTTCTAGATTCTTCAGTAGCGAAAACAATTATACGACCAGTGCCACAATGGTATTCACATAACACAAAGTTTTCAAACTTTTTGGGTATCTCCATGTCTGTTGCTTTTTCGTAACGGATCTTACTTACACCGTATTCCTTTTTTCTCGAATTATACAAGCCGTGTTTGATGTTTTTATCCAGGGGTAAATTTTCAATTAAATTCAATCCACTGTCCTTATAAGATAAATCTTGTTGTTCGTATATCTCATGTAAAGATGTCGTTGCGTCTCTTGTAGCTTCTTTTTTACATTTATCTAATATTATTTTAATTTCATTTTTAGCGAAATCCGGAACACACTGATGTCGCATAAATTTTCGAAGGACTACCGTATTGATATTTTTAATTGTATACAGTACTATGTTTGATATTGTTTTAATTTATTTCTCTGGCTTTATGTATTTATTGAATTTTTATCTTGTTCCGGCCTTTTCAGTTGATTTTTTATTTATTTATATTTTTTTACGCAGGCGGATTTACTTTTTTTTTGCCTCGCATATGATGGGATCTTATGTGTAATAATAACATAGTTTTGGTTGCATATAACAATAGTTCTGAGTCATGCCCATGCTCATGTAATTGTAAATTATTTAGTGCTTCGTATTGATCTTTTGCAGCAGATATAATACACGTGTCGTCTGCAAATTGGTACGATTTACAATGTTGAAGGACATTACACATTTCATTAACGTAAGCGAGAAAGTGCGAAATTGCGCGAAGATAGGTAAAGCGAGAAAGTAGAAAGGACAAATCTTAAAATATATAGCAATGACAAATAAAGGGTTAAAATGCGTACTGCCTCTGAGACAGTGTGCCTAACGTGACCATACGTTCCGCTTTGAGCGGGCAGTCCCGCTTTCAGGCTGCTGTCCCCAGCGAGGGCGACATGGTCCCACTTTTGACCAGACTATAATTTAAAATTTATTGTTCCGGGCGGCGCGGCTGCGGAAGGGAGGCGTTTTTACTCAAACTAACAAAATATGGACAATTGATAAAACACAGATAAGTGTCGCAGTAATGAAAGCTATTTTGATTACAAAGATAAAAAATAAATAAACTACGTATATAGTTCCATATGTCTCTAAAAAGATGACCCAATATTTTGAAACAAATTTGCTCAGCCGACAAATATAAAAATACCACCTGTCACGCCACCGGGGCTTATAAGTATAACTATGCTGCCCACTTAACTATTTTGTGTATCCTATAATACTTAAAAACTTTTTTTAAGTACACACTCCTGCACATCAACTTACCACAAACTGTAAAATTTTCCTCAATAGACTTTGAACTTTATGCCTTAAGCATATGGTTGAAAATGTATTGAAGAAATTTGACAGTTTTGGATAGGTTGATGTGCAGGCGTCTGTACATAATCCCTCTTTGACAAAAACAATAAATGGTCACGTTGTGTATGCCTTTAGGTGCCTAGTGTGGGTTTTGTTTACTATCATTCGATCAGTGGCGTAGCGTGGACTAATACAGACGTGCGTGGGCAAAGTCGCATCAGCGAGGCCCCTTTGTTTTGATCCCAAGATCTACCCAATAAACCTATCTTACCAAACATGCTTCGACACGACATACCTACTTATGATAGTGAAAAAATATAAACGCACGGTGGGAGAATATTGAAAAGCATATAGATTTGAAACTTGAGTGATTTAATTTTTTACATAAGTACCTAATATTCTTCGGCTTTTTGCTTTACTAAAAGTCTTCTAGTAAGGATTTGTAATTGATTTTTAGAATAGAATAGAATAGAATAGGATAGAAAAGATTTTATTAAGTTACACACTTAATTATAATACAACATAAATACAATAAATACAATAAATACAACAATAAACGAAAAATAAAAAAAATTTGAGAAAAAGATTTTTGCAGCTAAATGTGCTTCGATTGAGAGTATTCCTAGGAGCAGACAGTCTGTCCTGCTTCATACTGTTTCTTAAGTTCATTTAATACTTTTGTAACCTAGAAAAACTTATAAAAGCACAAATGTTGAAAAAATTTCCACGAGCAGGATTTGAACCTGCACCCTTCTGTCATACCGGGTCAGGTGCTCTCCCAATAGAGCTATCGTGGTGCGAAAGCTGTATTTACAGGCACAGTCAACATAATTGTAATAGCAATGTAAAAATTAGGATAGATGTCTTCCAAATCATATGTAATAGTTATGTATTGAATCTTTTGATTGGCATCTCTAATGGAGTTTGGTAGATTAGGCACTAAAAGTTTCAGTTCTTCGTAAAACTCATTTATAAAATTATAAGATAAAAAGGAGTTATGTTTTGTTGTTATTTCATGTTCGATTTCAAAAGTGACGAATGTGGCCAAAAGTTTTTATTTAATTTATAAAATAAACGAGAATTTTAAGTTTGGTGGCATCGCATTTAAATCGGCCTTGCAAGGCCCCTTTTAAGTGCGAGGCCGTGGGCGACGGCCCACTTCGCCCACGCCTAGCTACTACAATTTTATAGAGTAAGTTCCGTGCTGTTTATAACTTTTTAAGGCGACTGTAAACCTTTTTGTTGTTGTCTCCAATTTATGTATGAATCACACATAACTATGAGATGGCCAGGCGATTGTAGGCTCTAATGTAGCTCTAAACTAGTTGTACGTCAGACACCGTGGCACGTAAGCCTACTTTTGTTATTACCTTTTATAAACTTAGAAAAACAGTTCATTACATCGTGAAATATATTGTGGCGTTACATTTACCAGCGAGCGTCACATAATTTGGTCGTTAACGTAATCGAATGGAGTGGTACGCCACTTTTACTCGAAAACGAAAATTAGTATGGCATTGTAGCTGCGCCTCCTGGCGATATAGGTACGAGAAACGTGATCGAATGGTGAATGAAACTCGCACTAGGCACCCTGTACAGACGTAGCGTGCACGCGCTCCACTCAAAATAAAATTAATGTAAATTGCTGCGTACGAAGAAGTCACTGTTTCGTACGAAAAGTCAACGTTGTATCGCTCCAGAGGCTCTATTTTTGATTCCTTCGCCTCGAGTCGAGCGCCTGGTTTCTACTGATTTTCATTCGACATTTGACTTTCCATATTTTTGAATCGCTCGACCGCAACGAGTGCCATCACCCTGTCACCTATTCGTTGCAGTCGAGTGACACAAATCGATTAATAGAATAACCGTCAAAATTAATGCGTTGTGTCAATGTCATGTCACCTTTTTTTTTTGTTTATTGTTTTACAGGTCCGGATGGAATCCATCAAGCCTATTCATTCGTTCTATCTTCATATTATTATGTAATACATAAATAAACAATATTGATGATGATGAATGATAGTAGAAATGGGAAGTGAGAAATGATATTACCCCCCAACCCCTCGAGTATCTCAGTAAAGATGTGGGGCTTTACTAAGTCCTCACGTAGACTTCTTGTGAGAATTTGAAAAGTAACGTTGCACTGTTTTGTTTCATTTGCCAACACTCATGCCCACTCACGAACACTTAACGGTTAATAATCCACTATTATTTCACATTCATATTCGACATAACACAAATTTTAGAAAATAAAACAAAACCGCAGACATGACTCTTCACTTTCCCGCCAAGAAGTCCCCATGTCATATCACTCGTTTTGACGTGACAACGTCTTAAATTAGGTTGCGGCTGGGAGTCACTTATGAAAAAGTGTAACGCTCGGTAACGTAACGATGAGTCACCGAACGAGAGAGAGGCCCGCCGAATGCCTTGCGTCTCTCTCCCACTCAACTATGATCGGTCTGCCGCGCGAGTGAGAGGCACGCGTCCCTTCCACTCGGGCATGGTTAGCCCGCCTAAGAGCGAGAGAGACAGACATAAAAAGTGAAAGGTAAATACGTATGTATGTGTAAAGGTAAAAATAAAATTTTGTTAATATGAAATTCAGTGCGAGATTCTTTGTATAAATTAATGTTTTAAATATAATTCTTTGTATAAATAAATGTTTTAATTTGTTACTATTATTTCATCCTTCTTCCTACTATACGAATGAATATTCACATTAAAATTATTTTACCACTCAAAGTCGTTGTCACGTAAAACTTTCGCCCGTATATCGACTTTACAGGCAACCAATTTTTAGTGTCATTGATAGTCTTTTCTATTAAAAAGCAATGGTTTTTTAACAGGTTTAACATGGTTTGTTAACAGCCAATAGAAACATACATATTACGTTCCGTTTTCATTGCAGTTGTTATCGGTTTCCTCTAAATTCTGCGTGGAACGGACAACATCCAACATTTCGTATTATGTTGGCAGCACCGGAAAAGAACGATTCAAAAACACGGAAAATCGGCGTCATGCTACTTCGAAGACGAGTGTGACTTAAGTCGCATGCGACAACACAATGCCATACGTGTGATTCAAAAATAGATCCCCTGATCTTATCATTATACCTACAACAATCATAAACATAAAACTTTATTGATCCATCCATCCTTCTATTTTATTATTTTTGTAAGTTAATTGATAGTATCTACAACGTATATCGTTGAGAAATAAAGAAGGATAGAAAAATATTTAATACAGACAAATAGGAGGATATTAACGCATCTCGTCATTTCACGGACCTTATTTTAAATCCGGAGTAGCGATGGCATCCAGTGCATCGATTTATTATTGGTTCGTCCCGAAGTTTCGTCCCACATTCCAAAAGATTCTTGGTTTGTCCCATATCACTATTGAAGTGGTGTTTCGTCCCAAATTACAAGTAGATAGTTAAAAGTAAAGTCAACAAAAAAAGTGTTAATACTTTTTATTTTTTTTAAAACAATATTTCAATAATAAAACAACTCTAAGCATGTTTGGTATGAATCATCTTTATTATCCAGTATCACAATCAAAAATCACAGAAATTGTATAGTATCATCTTATTATAAATACAGTTTAAATACCTACGTACATACGTGTACAGAACAGTCAATATGTAAGACACTAGGTGATAATTTTAATTACTGAATTTACCGAACAATTAAATGAGAGTATTAAAACAAAGCTTCATCCCAAATTACAAGTACATAGTTAAAAGTAAAGTCATAAAAATAGTGTAAGTACTTAAATAAGTTTTTTTAAACAAATATTCTTTTATAAAACAACAACAGTTTGAAAAATTCTACTATTCCTTATTGTTTCAGTGTGATAGTATCTTTAACAATTTATCATGCTACTTAGTTTTCTTATGTACTGCGGGAAATATTGGAGAAAAACTATCAGTACACCAAACCACACCAAAAAGTATGTAACACGTAAATACTGAAATAATTTAAACAAATTAAATTCCTAATTATAAATGATGAAAAATTAAATATTTCGTAACGTAAACAGCAATTACTAAATCAGAATTATCAAATAATTAATATAAATAATCAATAAACTTAAAAGATATTTTGTCAGATGAAACAATAATATAAAACGGCAGTCACATTTTTGACGAATGACGAATGACTTGAATGCACTTTGCAAGTGCACATCACGGAAGCTCGTTTTGCTGATATCGCAAAGTAATGCTATTGGTCAAATGAGTCAACAATAGCAAACAAACAATGGACGCAACATAAAAAAGGGTGGTTTTTTTTACCTGCTCTTCAAAACCAGATTCCAGTGACCAAGACACGACAGGAAGTGTATGCGTATTAATTGCTTAATAAGAGCGGCAAAATAGTAATATTAATATGGTAGATATTCCTATAAAATAGTACGAGTAATTTTTTTCTCGCGGAGAAGACAGACAAGAGTAGTAATTTTAAATGGTTGATTGATGTTAAATATTAAGCAATACTAAACCCTTTAGTGCTGATTGTACATACAATAACATTAAAGTAAGTTTGGCATGTAAAAAAAATATGGGCCGTAAAAGGAATATAAAATGGGACGAACCGAGAATAAAATAATTTAAATGATATTTTGGGACGAAAGAATCATATTGATTGGGACGAACCAGGATTTTTTTATGTGGGACGAATCTCAGTGGGACGAACGAAGCATAAATCAGTGCATCGAGCTTTACTTATTAATTTATTTTTGTGTTTCAAATATTTCTTACAACATGTTTATGTAAATATATAAATTAAACGTTTTTTCAACATTTATATTAAATATGTATGTAACTGTTTTATATTATATCATCTCTATATGTACACGCACACACACTATACTACAATCACTCACCATAGGTGCTGTCACAATACCAGCGTCGTTGTGGTGGTGGTGTTTGTTTCTCAGCACCGCAATGGCATTTTTTTTTATTATTTTTTTAAATGTTTTCTTATTCATTGTTTTTTTTCTGTTATGTCTGTGTGATCGTCAATAAATAATTTCTTATTCTTATTCTTATTATTACTGTAGGAAATTGAAAGTGCTAACACAAAAAATATAGGCTATATTTTATTTGCTTAAAAAAGGTTATTTTTTTATATAAGGAATCAAGGTATAGAATTCTGTACAGAAAAATACGAAATTCATGTGGACAAATTGCTAATTTGCCAGCACGAACTACAACTTGATCCAAGGTATCCAAAGATTCCGGTTTTTAGTTAGATGCCTTCCATCCGATGGTAGGGGGTGTCTTTAACCACCAGGGCTACCACACAGCGGCCCACGGGCGAGTACCATAATCACAGACAACTACATTACTTAAATTGTCTAGAACATAGGTGTGGTTGTCATCATCATCATTATCATCAGCTCATTTTATATATATATAGCCGTTGCCGGGACCAACGGGCCGTTGGTCCCGGCAACGGCTTTACGCGCCATCCGAAGCACGGAGGAGCTCGAGATGATAAATGTTTGGTCACCCAGCCTATGACCGGCGTTTGCGAAAGTAGCTTAACCTCAGCACTCGCAGACCGGGTGCGTTAACCACTGCGCCATCGAGCTCCTCAATATATAGGTGTGGTGCATGAAATTAATGAACGCAATGTACGCGTAGCGTGACATAAGTTAGATGTTCCACATTATTGCTCTTATGAATAGAATGGGTCATAAATTAATACTGGTCTAATAGAAGCTGGTAATCGACTATTGTTCTTGTTTTGATTTCTGTGTTATTGTTTCGATTCGTTGCACACTAGAAAAAACTTAAAATTATAGGGGAATAAAACTTAAAACAAAATACATTTGATTAATTAACTAACTCTTTGTTTGGTAGCCGATAACAAAGATCTACAATCGTGTAATATTAAAGAAAATAAAAGTACCAAATTAGACTGTCAATTCTTCAGGGATCGAGGACTTGGGATGGAGTAGGTCCGCTATAATGATTATGATATAAAAGTATTACCATGGGAAGGAAGAATGTTCTAGAAGCAGACGCCAACAGATTTTGTATTTTCCATATACTGATTTTGTCTTGTTTGATATTTACAGTAGCATGGCACAGACCGATGTCGGCGACATTCCGCCAGGAGGAAGAGTTGATGGAGAAGAGCGCACGCGCCCTGTACTCGACCACCGACCCGCTGGAGAAGCTGCGGCTGCTGTGCCTCTCTCATGGCGCCTGCGGCGTCATGGGGCTTGGCAGGTCTGTGTAAATTAAATGAAGTTTTAATCGCCTCTGTGTGGTCTGGTTTAGACCACCGGTTTAGACCCAGAGTTCGGGATCTTGGTTCGATTCCTAGCGGGGGGTTTATGTTTGTGTACTCGGTTTGGTTGGTGATGGGCTTGTTTGTCGACTTGGCTAGCTACCACCATTTTATCTAAATATGTCGCAATAACATCAATGTTTATAGCATTGTTGTGTTCCGGCAGCTAGATATAAGATAGCCAGTGTCTCAGTAGTTGAGGATTCCGAGTGAAGTGCACTTTCACCTTTTAACATCTGGTGAGATTAATACCAGTGCTTACCCGTAAGATATATAAAAAAGTTTGTTTTAAAATATATAATTACATAGCTCGGCGATGACTTAACTCAAAGTTTCTTATGTGGAAATAAAGCCCAGACGCGAAGACAAGGTGCAGCGTGAAAACATCGCAACATCAGTCACCCACACCCTGCCGGCCCACAAGGTGTCTCTTCAAGACCCCATGTCATAGGAAGAAGGGAAAAGTTAAATTTTGTGAACCATTAAGGCCAGCCGCCGGTCAGCGCTCAATAGCCGTTTAGATGCCTCGGCATGCCGCGTCACGTCGAAGTATGTATTTACGTCTTACTTATATTTCGATATGTTTGAATGTCCATTGGTAAAAATTTTAATCCTTTGCCATGCCGTCCCAGTCTGCGTAGGCCTTTAAAGGCTGCGTTTCTAGACGCGCTGTGCTACGTAGCAAACTGGTGCGAGATAAAAATTCCATCAAAAATTATTTGAGTGGTAGGTAATACACTCGCGAGCAACCAAATCGACTCAACCACTAACTCTACATACATACATTGTTTTTAATAAAAGTATACAACATATTTATAAAAATAATATGTTTTTTGAAAGCTTGAAACCTAAGCGTTTAAGAAACATCAACGTCAAGTGCCAACTGGTTCATTTACGCGTTTAGGGCGTATGAGACAATTAACTCATTACGCTACCGCGACTTGCGCTACCCTCCACCCCTATAACAACCCTCGCAATCGATTAACCCTTATCAGTCGTTTATCAACAGTTTACCGGCACACATCTCCGCAACTTGCATTAATTGTTTTCACGAAACCATAGATACCACACCTGAAGAAGCCGCTTGCCTTGTTGTAAACAAGGGCTCAGTCATCCAGCAGTCGCTGCCCAGCTTCACTTGAGCCAGTCTGCTGTATCCCGAGTATACAGACGATATCAAGAGACGGGTGCCTTCAGTCGATGACCAAGAACCAGCCGCCACCGGTGTACTTCTGAACGAGACGACTGTTTTATTGTCTCAACCATCGCTGCGCTATCGGCATCTAACGGGTGTTGACGTACAGGGAGAACTGAGACATGTTCGAGGAGTGGCTGTCAGTGAGTGGACAGTTAGAAGACGTCTAAAGGAAGCCAACCTGACTGCAAAAAGACCTGCAACGGGCCCTAAATTGACTGCAGGCCACCGGCAAGTGCGGCTGCAGTTTGCTCGAGAGCATCTCAATTCTAACGTTGCGAAATGGCGGTCCGTTCTGTTAACTGACGAGTGAAGAATGTGTCTGCATGGCAGTGACAGGAGAGGCCGGGTCTACCGGCATCCGAGCAAACGATTTGCCCAATGTTGTTTCGCAGAAACGGTTGCCTATGGTGGGCGGTTCTTGCATGATGTGGGCTGGTATCTCTTTGGAGGGTAAAACTGAACTCATTTTCGTACCTGAAGGAAGCCGAGGAGGTGGGCTGACAGCTGATGGGTACATCACCGATATTCTTCTGGATCATGTTCATCCCTATGCAGGGTTTGTCGGAGACTTCGTCTTAATGCACGACAATGCTCGATGTCACACGGCGCACATTACTCGGCAGGTTCTTCAAGAAGTCTAAATACGTACGATGGACTGGCCTGCCCTCAGTCCAGACTTATATCCCCAACATTTATGGGACGAGCTCAAACGGAGGGTACGAGCCAGAAATCCAGTCCCTTCGAGCGTAGAAGAATTGAAGGCAGCATTATTAAAGGAGTGGGACGGCATTTCTCAAGACACCGTCAAAAAATTAATAAGGTCGATGAAGAACCGACTACAGGCTGTAATGAGGGCTAGGGTGGGCAATACCAAATATTGAATTAGTAAATTTTATTATGTTTTTATTTTTTTATTTAATTTGTAAAAATCCTGAGCAAAACCTTTTCCCAAATTCTAATTTTTTCCTACATTTATGTTCAGGCCCCATTAATTTAAAAAATATGTATGGATGTTGATTATGACAATATCTTTTGAAAGCTAAAACTTAAAGCTTTCAAATGACATATTATTTTTATAAATATGTTGTGTACCTTAAACAATGTATGTATGTAGAGTTAGCGGTTGAGTCGATTTGGTTGCTCGCGAGTGTAGATGAAGTAATCCTATTGGTGTATTCATATCTAGCGCATCGCTTCGCTACCTCGCACAGCTCTATTGGAAACGCAGCCTTAGCCACAGATCCGCTGAAGAAACAGCAGCTGCTGTGCCTCTCTCCTGAAGCTTCTGGCCTTTTGTGGCTACCTGGCTAGGCAGGTCAATAGCCTGTGAATAGCTACAGTTAACTGGTCTGCTGAAGAACCTACTGTTATTAATTCGCTTTCGGCTTAATGGGACTTGGCAGGACAACATCCACATGACTTGTGGAGTTTCTAACATCATTCATGAGGTTTAGCAATCTATTTTACAAAACGATGCCATTGTTTTCCGTAGCTCACGTAAGAGAATGACAAACAAATACAATTATTGGTAACGTACTTCGACCAATAATAGTTTGTAGCGTTAGGTATGTTCTTTGTAATGTGATTTCGTAAGAGATATTCTAATATCTAAAACATATTAGGTATAACTCCAAAAAGTAATACAATACCGACGTTGGACATGACTCGCTTTTGTCCAGGACATACAAAACATCATGGTTTATGATTGTACTTCCTTATTTTAAATTCATAAAAAAATATAAATATTTTCTTAATCGAAATAGTTAACAAAAACACGATAGCTTTATTCGTTCGTATATTAGAATCATCATTGTGCTCCATACTTAATTATACATAGTCGTACGTTATACCAACCTACTTCTGACCTTCACAGGATTTTTCAAAACTTGGACTATGATGGCAGCAACCAGCTGAACAAGGAGGAGTTCATCATCGGCCTCAAGGAGACCGGGCTGGAACTCAGCGATAAGGTGATTAATTATTTCCTACATAATTAGTTTGACCCATGCTGGTCTGGACGTTAAAATAATGTATCAGCTTGAAAAAAGACAGAAATTTGTCAGTTTGTGGTAGTCTGATACATAGCTAACATACTGGACTTACTTACTTCTTACGCCGCTGGCGGAGCGACCCGAATCTTGTCCTTCGACACAAGATGAACCCACTGACTGTTCCTCGCGGCTCAAACAGGTCCCTGAAAACTACGTCCATCCATCGGTTATATATACTGAACTACACAATATAAATAAAATACATAATACTTTACGAAACAATTTGAATTAAGAGCCTTATTAGAAATCTCCACTCTGCGAGAATAGGTATCGGTCGGACCACAGAACAATAAAAAAGGTCGGCGCATCGCATTTTGTAGTAATTTTGCAGTAGTATTTATTTATCGTTTTTATCGAAATAGTATATTAAATTCATGCTTAAAAAATATAAAATCTTTATTCCTCATGAAGTAACAATTATTCTGGTATAAATTTTGCTCAATAATATTATCATAGATAGGAGAAATTCACAGTTAACTTAAAGCAATTTTTGAAGTTTTTTGGATTAGAATAAAAAAATTTCTATATAAAATCAATGATATCTAAAAATACCGAGGCCACTTCGAACTATACGACTATTTAGGAGATAATATTATTTTTTTTAAATTTAATTTGTTTAGAACATTAGTTAAATCTAGGAGCTCAAAAAAGTGCCTTCGCGCATTTTATGAAAATCTTTCTCTGCAATTTTGGGTTTAATTAAAAAGTTAAGCAAAAATTACAAAAAGCGAGGCCGCTACGAACTATGCCAATAGCTATTCTACACTATTCAATAAGTCAAATTGTTAATGTATTTTTGTTTCTGAGATCAAGAACGCAAATATTGGCCATTTTTCGCAAAAATCACAGTGGAGATGTAATAGGGCTCTTAACTGGTTCCAGGATGCTAAGGAGCTCTTCAATAAGTTCGACCGTGACAACAGCGGTTCGATCCGCCTGGATGAGTTCATCAGACATATCCGTGTAAGTAGGTACTTATACTTATCAGCTAGTATTTGTCACTAGTGTGATAACTTAGTATGTGTTATACTCAATCCCCTTGAGGAGTGGATAACAATCTTTAATATATCAACAGGATACCTAACCTTTACATGGATCTTATTAAAGTTCTTTTTAAGGCTTCGCCATACAGAACGCGCTATAGCGCGGCGCACAGTGGATCGACTCCATATATAAGGACGTAAGCATCTTAAGGAAAAAATACACAAACATTAAAAATAAATATTCCATTGTATTCGTCTATTCTCTCTACAAATGTTACTATGCAGACGTTCTCATCAAACTTGTGTTTAAGGAGTTATTGGCAAGTAAGTGATTTTTTTGTATGAAAATGAACATAAAATAGTTTATAACTTCTGAGTTACGTCTCGTTTCGAGTTAAGGTTTTTTTTTTCATAATAAAATTTGTATCTCTTAAAGTGAACATTTGGCGCACCATCTATCTGTAATGGGATAAATCTTAGCAATTAATGTGTAGATTACAATATAAAAAACCGTAACTCGAAACGAGGCGTAACTCAGAACGACGCTATTGACGCTTTGACGCAGCGCTAAGTACGCGTTCTATTTGGCGAAGCCTTAGTTTTATAGTGATAGTTTTGGTATTGAGGAGCAACAAAATAGAAGATGGAAACGTATAATTTTATTTTCGGGTTGTTGATGATACTAACACAATCCCAGGTAAATCAATAAATTCGAAATATACCCACTACTTGATCTGAGAATTGCACCTTTGCATAACTGATAGGTTTGCCATTCGGCCACCGAGGCCACATAGGTAGCGATGGGTCGTCTACGGTTTTAACGCCAACGAAACTAGACTGTTATTTTTCATCCATCGACTAGTCCATCGACTAGTTAACGGTGACGTCTCCGTTATGTAGACGTTCAAACTCACGAGACGTCGATTTCTACGACTGAACAAATAATAGATTAGACGGAATATCGTCGCGTTCGTCGACAACTTTATATTATCATATTAATTAAAATATTTCAAAAAGTTTCAAACACTTATACAAAAAATCTATTTGTCCTTCTTTTGAGACGATAGAGAGAGACGACTGTCGATTGACACCGGCATGTCCATCCACGCAACTATTCCAAAATCAACTCCTTGCGTTATCTACAAAGATTAAATTTGTTTGAAGCTAATTCCGATAGAATTTTATGGTGAATGCACCGAAACGCGCCAAATGCCGTCGATTGACGAGTCGTAGTTGAAGTCGTCAATATGAACTCTATTGCAGAATTAAACATAGTTCAAATTTGTTTGTATGAACGAATGGATTGTATTACCCAACTACGTTAATGCGTCGTCGTCGCGTTCCCTCTTCCCAGTAGATAATGAACATTGTGATTTGTGAACGTTTAGTTTAGCCGTCTAAGAATTCAACTAGTCGACGCGTAGACGATAGACCGACGGACGAGGCGTTGATTCTACGTGAACCGTCGAATCAACTAGTCCGTTCATTCAACGCCCATCACTACACATAAGCGACATCGACAGACATGCTTACGGGTAATCATTTGGCCATCAACTCACCTGATGTTAAGTGATGATAAGGCCGAAGATGGAAGTGGACTTCCCAGAATCCTCAACTACTGCGGCGCTGGCTATCTTATCTCTAGCTGCCGGTACACAACAATGCTATTAACATTGATATTATGGCGACATATTTAGATAAGATGGTGGTAGCTAGCCAGGCGGACTTAAACCCTAGCACCAACCAAACCGAGTACAAACTTGTACTTCTCGCTGGTATTCGAACCCGAGACCTCCGGGCGTTAGATCCACTGGTTTTAACCACTAGAGCAGAGAGGTGGCTGTATACAACATTAAAATCGTTTGTACGTCTGTCGGTGTGCAGCCGCCGATGTCGGAGCCGCGGCGCGCCATCGTGGAGCTGGTGTTCCGGAAGCTGGACCGCACCGGCCACGGCGTCATCACCACCGACGACATCCGCGACGTGTACCGCGTGCAGGCGCACCCCAGGCATGTAGCCGCCCCGCCCGAGCCTCTAAATGCCACTACACATTTACAGAACACACTAAAATTGCACACTAGTTTAGGCCCAAGACACCGTACTCGTAGACCAAGGGTACGACGAGCCGGTTTACAAGCGCTCTATACCAGGTACATACATGTACCTGGCGTTTCTTCCTTACGACCCGGTGAACCCGAGCCGAGGTCCTAGCCTTTAGACCAAGTAACACAGAAGTGCTGTATTTTAGCTGAATCACTATCCACAATAGTATCCTAAGCTGTACAGGCCTGCTGAATAAGAGCGTTAGAGGCGCTGTTTCAACTGATATAACTCTGATTTGGGCACAAACTAAACAGCTGTTAGCTGAATAGCTGTAACAAATTGCGTTATATCAGCATTATTTGAGAATTATTAAAGGTAACAGTCACCGCAAGAGCTGAACATCGACTGGTTATTAGAGTATGTGTTACCTATTATACAGCACAATGGCCGATTAATTAGAGTCTGTGTTACCTGTTTTTCAGCACAAAGTACACGCCAGGATCTTTTTGACGCTTCTATGGAGTTGAGAGTTCACAAGTGGCAAAATTATGAACAATTTTGATTACTACTCCTTATTATATTTATTTTGATATGTTTGCGTGAACCATTTTGTGACATGTGTTGGTGGTGAAATAGGTAAATACTTTTCGGTAAGTAAAGCCTTGATATTTCCTCCATGTGTGTAAAATTTAAATGGGAAAGAGAGTTTATTGTCAAATACTATATGAATATAAACGAAATTTTTTACGCGCTCTCCATATATCACTATTTACTTGAAAATTATAGTACAAAACGAGGTCGATTGTTTAAAAAAACAGAAATCTGTTTATTTTTCACTTGTAATTTGACAATAAGCTGTTTACTTATAATATCATTAGATTATTTTTTCAAATCCAGTTGTTATTTTCGTTGACTAAACGAAGATAACAACGAGATTGATAGATAGATAGATAAATACTTTATTGCTCACACAAATTAAAACAAAAAACAGGTACATACATAAAATCTTAAAGCTAGCATGGGCAAAGGCGGTCTTATCGCTTTAAGCTATCTCTTCCAGACAACCTTTGGTTTAGGAACCCAAGAGGGAGATAGAGGAAGTGCGCAAATACAGTAGAATACAATAGAAACATACTCGTATACCAGTACATAAAAATACATACATAATCTAATATATAAAATTCTCGTGTCACAGTTTTCGTTGCCATACTCCTCCGAAACGGCTTGACCGATTTTGATGAAATTTTTTGTGCTTATCCGGTATCTATGAGAATCGGCTAACATCTATTTTTCATCCCCCTAAATGTTAAGGGTGGTCCACCCCTAAATTTTTTTTGATTTTTGAAATTTTTCCAATACAAAATTATTTGTTTGTAGTGTTGTCATGGAAACTGTCAAAGCGGTACGAAGTCCGCCGGGGGCAGCTAGTAATAATATATAAATAATATATAAATATAAATATAATATATAAATAATAAATACACATACATATAACACCAACAATAAAAACCTAAAACATGTTACTAGCACGTGACTGATGCAATAGATGACTGTGCAGTTTAGACTTAAAGGCGGAAAGGGTCTTAAGAGTGACGGGTTTCAGACGGTAGCTTATTCTAAAGACAAGTAGCTCGGACAGTAAAAGAATCCTTAAAATATCCCGACCGGGTAAAGGGAGGCTTAAGGATGTTATCCGAATTTGACCTTAGATCACGCTTGTGTTCCGCCCCAAGAAATCGGAAACACTCTTAAAGGTAAGAAGGAGTACGAGGATCATACAGCACGTTAAAAACAAGGATGAGAATATGTTCCTCGCGACGCAACCTAATGGGAAGCCATTCAAGCCTGTTCCTGTATTCAGACACATGGTCGAACTTACGCAAACCGTAGACGAACCTGATGCAGAGATTTTGGAGACGTTGTAGTGTAACCAGCTGACACAAGTAGTTCTTGTGTGAAACAAGCCAGCCACAGATTTATGTTAAGCATAATAGTGGGTAACATGTACGCAAATATTGTAATCAATGAACTGACTTTAGGGATCCGTGGATTTTTTTTCATTCAACGTCTGTTGTCTGTCGTTCTATGTTATTTGGTTACATAATCCCGAGAAGTCATCCGATTTTCGCAATATTTCTTTGAAATTAGATTAGTAAATATCAAAGTTTTCGCGACCAAAGTAGAAAAGATAAACTTTGTAACTTTTTAAAAATCGGGTCTTTTTAATTTAATGAAATTTGTTGATAAGTTATTTATTTATGTTGTACGCTGCACTTACTCAATTTTCAATTGTTTTCCTTTTCAGAGAAATGGCTTTTAAAAACTGTCGAGAATGATGTACCAAAGCTGATAGTCATTCCCACGCTGGCTGGAATTGTCCGCTGGCCATCAAAAAACATTAAATATGCATTAAATAATCAAAATGGATAAAAGGTTTAAACTGAAGACCAGGACCAGAGTGGAGTTCATTTAAATGCGTGCTGAAAAGAAATTATATCCAGAATTACAAAGAATTATGTCAATAATAAATTATATTATTTCATTAATAAAATCATCCAAATAAGTGTTTAATTTTTTCGGTTTCCCTATTCCAAAATAAATGCCATTAAAATGGCCTGAAGCAAGGATTCTCGAATACGTTGCAAAGTATAGGCCAAACTTGAACTGGAACTTTTGAAGATTGGTAAACCATCCATGTTTATATTCAACGAACTTGTTTCTGGAGCCTCTTTCCAACAAAGCAATATTTTTTGCAACGGTATTAATATGCCATTGTGCCAGTTTTCACCTCCATCGATTATTTTTAGCTGTAGCTAAAATAGTCATGGGGTCATTGGGGTAATTTGGGTAATTTTTGATAAATCTCTTAAAGCTGTGTGTGCAATATGTTTATCAATTGCCCATTTTCTTATATTGTCACGAAACTTTTCTTTTTATCATAATCGCTACGCACACTGTCACTGTCTGAACTTTCAGAATCGTTAGATCTATCTACACATCTATTTTCAGTGTTATTACTGCACGATATGGAACCACTATCTTCTAACATTCGCTGGATACTTGCAGAGCTTTGTCCATCTAAATGTGCGCTTCCTTCTACACCAACATTTCCGGATACGGAACCCTCCCGTTCTAAAATTCCAATCCATTCATTCATTTGAACCATTCCATTCCATTCTCTTGAACCATTATTCACAAAACGTGTAGCTTGTGCAGTGTTCCCTGTGTCATCTGTATCTCTGCTGTATGTTTGCTGTAATTTAGCATCATATAAATTCACCCGTAGTGATTGGGCTAATAATATGCTATTATAAGATTGCGTGTGACAAACTGATTAACACTATTAAAGTTCAACTATATGCAGCAAGAAGCATTATATCATTGTTAACTGAAGTGACAGAATAACTGATTGCATGATAGTAGTTCACATGTTCTTTCTTAAAATGCAAGCGTTGTAAGGGTACACTTACGGCCTTCAAATCAAAATATAGCTTAGTTTAAGTCCATAAAAATGCTTAATTGCAGCTTACAGTACTACTGATTGCTAAAAGCTGTATAATACTGAACTGTATACCTACACAGTCAGGTCATAAATTCTGTCACATGTTTAATATAAAATAATTGAGACAAGTTTATTATGTAACCATTTATATACCAAAATGAACTTAACAAAACATAGATTCTTATGACAATAAAGATTTTTTTTAAACATACATCTTTCGCAAAACGTCTCTTTCTCAGAATGTCCATTTCGGAAAAAGTCACTTTCGCAGAATGTCCCTTTCGCAAAATGTCCATTGCGCTCTTTTTCTTCAAACTTTCTCTTATCATATTTACGTGTTTGACTGGTACAATGTGTATTTTGGTCAAACAGTACAAATAGATGTATGAACAACTTATTTTACATTTTTACATGTATTTCATGTTTCAATGTTACATATATTTCAGGTACATGAGCGGCGAGGAATCTGCTGAGACCGTCATGAGCAAGTTTCTCGCCAACTTCGAGGCTGTAGGGATCGTGGATGGAAAGGTGAATTATTTTTTACACTGCAAAAGTAAATTTATCATAATACCCTAAAAGTTATTAGAGAGAGGAGTAGGTTTCCATTATTTCTTGTATGTTGATCTCTACTGGGTTTTCTTCAGTCGCATTCGATTAAGTTAAAATCTACAACTACTACTACTACTACTACTACTACTTTTTTGAGATATTTAATATGAGAAGATAAATATAATAATATTAAAAAAACTGCTCCAGTAATAAGAGCATGTATACTTTTCTGGTCTTAGTTTAAATCGGGAGACGATGACATTTAGCTCGGACAGGTAATCGCAAAAACAGATATGGAAATAGAACAAGACTATGGAGTCGATACCTAAGATTATGATTAACTATTATCGTAATTTAACATATGACCTTTTTTAGTTACATATCTGTCATGTTTTTGTCAAATTCTTGAAACAGTTTTGTGGTGACAATTTAAATTATTAAAATTATTTACTTATGGTTATTTCTAAATATTTTAAATATGGTGAAAATAGAAATGATTAATAAGTGGATTCAGAACTACCCCGAACTCTATTATGATGAAAATGTCAGGGACATATCGTGTACAGCATGTCACATTCATATTAAACTGTTAAAGAAAGATAATTTTAACAAACATGTTAGCTCAGCAAAGTTTACGATCATCCAAGCCGAGTACTGACTGATTCCAAATCGTTGAAGTACGCCACCACGTCATCGTAGACGTTTTGAGACAGTTCTGGTCTCCCCAGTACTCCTTGTGCGTATTAGATTGTTCGCGGCCTATTGTTTGCGCTTGCGCCTCGGCGCGCTACTTTTTCAATGAAATTTGGATAGTTTTCTACTCCGCGACATGCGTAAATACTAGAAAGCCCGTTTTTTAAGATTTTTAAGGATAATTTATTGTTCTTTTGTTTTTCGCTTAAACCTACATATACAGGATGTTTGGTAATATGTATATTTTCCCGAAACGTACCCATGTTAATATAGTACTATGCCAAAGTCAGAAAATGGAAATTGTAAAAAAAAATTTTTTTTTTACAATTTTTTTTAATAAATAAAATAAATACAGTGTTTTTTTATTAAATATAATTGAAACTATTTAGGAGTAAGATTTTAGAATAACTTACTGATAACATTAGTAGACGACTATTAGGAACTCGAGTCTGTGTTTCGGAACACTTTATCGGGTGTAGTTTATTCTTTTTAAAATGGTGTCTGTATCATTTTTTTTTCTCGTTAAGTCAAACGTTTTCTTTTAAGTTTGTACAATTATCAAACAGTACAAAAATTTAAATACTTTGCATTGTGTCGCTAGTGTCGCTGTGTTTTCGTTAGTGTACAATTGGATAGTTGACAACAACAACAACAATTAATTCCAGAACAATAAACGTATAAATGAAATCACGTAACAGTTCTTTATAACATTGACCAATTTTTTATTTGACCTAAGCATTAATTTCTGTAACCTAAAAAGTTTTTTAATAAACACTCAATTGATGGAAAGAAATAGTGACGCCATAGTTTGCTAATCCCATACAATTTCTATTAAAAATAATCGTTTTGACAGTTGTTAAAAAGTTTCTATATTGACTAACCAGTCAACTACCCAATTAAGCAATAAGTTTCCCCGATCTGCCCAATGTCCTTTGTCATCATAATCCATTCTATGATAGTCATGAAATTTTTGCACATCGTATCTTAAGTCATTAAATAAATTATTGAATTCACCCTTTGATTCTCTTTCTTTCCAAAGATTATCAACCCAAAATCTCAACCCTATTATTAGCCTGTGCATCTTCTTCGTCTGCAATAATCGTTAATAACACCAAATCCCAATCTACCATTTTAAAACTTAGACACAACAACACTATCAAATGCAACTGATGACTGAAATGTGTACCTGGCAGCAGAAGCTGCCGAGGCATACTTCGACGTGACAGTGCCACGGTATGCCGAGGCATGCCGTGGCAAGGCTCTGGAATGCCGCGGTATCTAAGCGGCTATTGTGCGCTGACTGGCGGCAAAATCCTTTGCCATGCCGTCCCGGTCTGCGTAGACATTAAATGAGCCGGGCGCATTCATCATCATCATAATTTTCACACCAATAATCCGTTATGTCAAATGCTTCAATGGTTTCCTCACATCCCCAGGTGACTCTGGAGGAGTTCTTGAATTACTACAGCGGCATCAGCGTCTCCATCGACAACGACTGCTTCTTCGACCTGATGATGCGCCAGCTCTACAAGCTGTAACCGCCTATAACCGATGCTGCGCACCAAATATCTACACTTCTTAATGTTGTTTATTGATATAGTTTATTTATTTGTTGATGTGTGCGATAAATGATAATATGCTTCTTTCAATTATATTTCTAATCGTAAAATTTGTATTTTATTGATGAATGCTTTTGTTACAGACCCACAGAAGGTAAGCTTTATGCATACGGCGCTCGAGCAATGCACACATTAACCCTCTCACGGACACGAATCTCGAAACAGTTTGGAAGAGTCCGAACGCAGCTGTTGCGAGATCCCGTGCCCGTGAGAGGTGGTCTATGTGTGCGTTGCTCGAGGGCGTTTGTATTAAGCTTACATTCTGCAGGTCTCTTTACTTTGTAGTATAGTGTTCTGTCTTATGACGAGCGTGTATCATGCTCATTTTATGTCCCCACTGCTGGAGCACGAGCCTTCCCTATGGATGGATAGGGAGAACGGGCCATAAACCACCACGCGGGCCCAGTGCGGATTGGTGGTTGTTAACGACTGCTAATGCAGCCGGGATTATCGACTTTACGTGCTTTTCAAAGCACGGTACGGTAGGTAGAGCTAGAGTTGATAAATTTTTGGTCACCTATGCCGTTGAGCGGCCTTTGCAAAAATTGCTTAACTCCTAATTTTTTGCACAAATTCACTAGAAATAGGGCCGGCAAGACTGAAGATTGTTAAACGTAGATATCTTTTTTTTTAAATAAATAATTATAATTTAGTTAACAATTTTTAACAACCAAAAAAATATTTAACATGCAATTTGCAATGCAATTTTATAGCAAAGCGTAATCTGTTCTATCTTTGATGGCCTTACAACGTACATGCGTTTACCACCGAAGATCATTTAGAAATTAATTAATATAAAACGCACTGATTATGTTACAATCTGTTTTATTAGAAAATTTTGTAGTTACAATGGGTAAAAATTACAACAACCCGGAAGTGAAAAAACGTTCGCCTTTTCCACAGAACATCATTGGTGGCCTTTTCCACTAAACCGCGGGAAAAATTCTCCTGTCACTAAAGCCTAGTGTTTTTGACATTGAATGTGGAGGGAGCGCGGGCGACCAATCAGCGACGATGAGTGTTGATTTTGGATGCTATTGACGTTTCATGCTATAGAATCTATAACGCGCGCCCTATTAAAATGCCGCTGTCTATATATAATAGATATATAGATAGACTATGTATAATATTGGGTATATCACATCCGAGCCGATCTCTTGGGTACTCTTTTCGCATCAAACTCGACCTTGGACGATGGGGAAAACTTACATCCATTACCGCATTGCGCTAGTTCTATGCCAAACGTTCGGTTCTTGCAAAGGTCAGTTCGCAAGGCTTTTTTTTCCCTTGTCATCCATAAGTCGAGTGGGCCTGATGCAATCCCTCCCATTGTGCTTCGGAGTGTGCTGAGTTGGCGCCGGTTCTAACGCGCTTCTTCCAGCTCTCTTACACTACTGGCGTTGTCCCGAGTTCTTGGAAGACAGCCCTTGTCCACCTGATTCCCAAAAAAGGCGATCGCTCGGATCCGTCCAACTACAAGCCTATAGCCATCACCTCTTTGTTCTTCAAAGTAATGGAGTCCATTACAAACTGCCAGCTCTTGAGGTACCTAGAAAAGAATCAGCTACTAAGCGATCGCCAGTATGGTTTTCGCCGCGGTCGTTCGGCGAGTGATCTTTTAGTGTACCTCACTCACCGATGGGCGGAGGCAGTCGAGAGGAAAGGGGAGGCGCTGGCAGTTAGCTTGGACATAGCGAAAGCCTTCGACGTGTTATGGCACAGGGCTCTTCTTTCTAAACTTCCATCATACGGGCTTCCTGAGAAATTGTGTGCGTGGGTCGCCAGCTTTCTTGCTGGGCGTAGCATCAAAGCCGTGGTTGACGGATCATGCTCTGACCTGAAGCCCGTGAATGCTGGAGTCGCGCAGGGGTGTGTACTGTCGCCTACTCTGTTTCTTCTGCATATCAATGATATATTGCATAACAACAGCATTCATTGCTATGCGGACAACAGTACTGGGGATACGCTTTACACCGGACGTGCTAATATTTCTCTGGAAAGCGTCGATTTATCGAGAACCGGAATAAACTTGTGACTGACACAGAGAAAATGTTAAGTTATGTCTCGAATTGGGGCAGACTTACCTAGTCCAATTTAACCCTTCCAAAACACAAGTTTGCGTGTTTACCGCTCAAAAACATCCCTTCGTCGTATCTCTAAACTTTGAAGGAGCTCCCTTTGATACCAAACCGACCATTGGAATCCTTGGCGTCGATGTTTCAAGTGACATTCAGTTTCGCGGTCATTTGGAAGGTAAAGCTAAATTAGCTTCGAAAAAGCTGGGTGTGCTCAATAGAGCGGGACAGTATTTCATGCCGACGACCCATCGCTTACAACTTTACAAAGCTCAGGCCTCATATGGAATACTGTTCCCATCTTTGGGCTGGACCGCCCCAGTACCAACTCCTCCCATTTGACCGCATTCAACGCAGAGCTGCTCGAGTCGACGACGTGGTAACCTCTGGTCGGCTCGACCCACTGGCCCTTCGGAGAGACGTTGCGTCTCTTTGTATATTTTATCGCCTTTATCATGGGGAGTGCTTCGAGGAATTGTTCGGTTTGATCCCTGCCGCTGATTTCCTGCATCGACTGTCTTTCAATCCTCACCATCTTGATGGATGGCGGTCTACTACTGTGCGTTTCTCACGTAATTTTTTACCACGAACTACAGTGCTGTGGAACCAGCTCTCAGCGGCGGTATTTCCGGACCATTACGACTTAGGGATCTTCAAGAAACGAGCCTATTCCTTCCTTTAAGGCCGGCAACGCATCTGCGATACCTCTGGTTATACGGATGTTCATAGGCGGCGGTGATTGCTTTCCATCAGGTGACCCGCCTGCTCGTTTGCCTCCTAATTTAAAAAAATCTTTAAAGTGCTCTAACACTAATTCAGCCTGCCTGCCATCGACTGTGCTTGGACATCCACTTCCAGTAGACTGATGAGAGGAGCCTATGGAGTGTAGGCGTCTTGACATGTTGAGAAAACACTGGTACGAAGGCACGGACCTGAAAAAAAGAGGGACGTAACCTCGTCTAATCATGAGTGAAGTATGCTAATGGCCACCAGTTTAAGGTGTGTGCGTGATTTGAGGGTTGCCATATAAACCATAAATTTCCCTACTTTTTAAATCTCGCAAACTAAAACATTGATAACATTATGTAATCATATACATATTATTATAATGGGACATTTACCATGTTTTATTCGTTTGAAGCTCCCGATATTTCAGCAATTTAAACGGTTTCACTTCACAATCATAATGTTGACCTATCAAACATCATTTATAGGACCACAGTGATAGAAAAGAAAACGCATGTTACTCGTACGTATAAAGAAATGTATTATTTACATAACATAATGTTCAATGATTATGTATTAAGTAATGAATAATAATGAAATAACCATTTACAATAATAAAATAATCAGCGCCATTAGGTCCAATTGGAAATTTATATTTCACCGAAACCATACACAACCTCTTCCATCATAGCAAAAGAACTTACCATCACAAACATAATGTATTATGATAAAAAACGGGGTACCTATGTATTTAAATTAAAATGTTTATAACAGAAATACTGACAAATAATTTATTTATTACTTAGAACTAAAATATTACTCATCTTGGATTTATTTTGTAATAATTTTGGTTAAGTATCACAATTTAGTTATTATTTATTATTTATTCAAATCATTTTAATCTATAGTAATCATGTTCGTGGATCGTGCTCAGTGGCGTGTACACACGGCGGCAGATGAAACTACCCAAACCTGTCAAATTTCTCCACTAACCGAACAATAAAGTTCAAAATTGATTGTAGATAATCGATAGTTTTGGGTAGGTTGATCTGCCGCCGTGTGTACTTGGAGAGGCCTATGTCCAGCAGTGGACTTGTGTAGGCTGACGATGATGAATAATGTTAGGTAAGTATATAATTTAGAAAGACGCGCTAAAATCCTTTATGCTGTGTCAACTTTTTTACACTTGTCTTTTGTTGTCTAATGTACGGGAAATACTTTATATTTTAGAAATATGATGGAATCGAACGTTACTTTTGAATAATGCATTTTACTAAACTTATTTTATGATCTGCTCCTGCTATGGCTTGATTAATTTCTAATTTGAAAATGTTGTTTGGTTTCCAATGAACATTTCTAATATTTTTGTCATTACATAAATATGTTGCTTATTAATATATATTTGTATTTTTTCTTTAACCAACTTGCTAATTATAATTATATATTATATTATTTTATTTCTAGGAAACCTATTAAAAAGGATGCAAGAGTTATTTCGACTATCGATCGGCAACACTAGTTGACAATATTTTTGGCTTTGATAATTTATTACTATATGTTTTTCAGGGTATTTTGTAATACCGTACCGTAGTAAGTACATAAACATTTTTGTTTATTTTTTTGTGTGTAATATTAATTTTAAGATTAATCTAAACATTAAAAACTTATAAATTAACATAAAATCAAAAAGTTATAATTAGTTATTTTCCCGAAGGATCGAACCTAGACATTCTATAATTTTACAATAGCCTATACTGTCCTGTATAGTCCTGGTATAGGCTGATGATATATGAGTATCGGCCCGATACTCGTACTAGTTCACTGCTAGACATAGGCCTCTCCAAGTGCATGCCACTGAATGTACACTATTTTTTTCTGAGAAAAGAATATTGTTGTTATTATCCTCTTTGCTAAATTTAAGATTTGACGCGTCATGACAGATAAAAAAGAGGAAAATGTCAACAGCGAGCAGTTTTTGTCTTTTTATAGTTTTGTGTAACGTTTTTTCGAAACTGCTTTTTTTAGGTATACATTTTTATCAATTACGATAATTTAAATTTTATAAATGAGATACAAGAACTATAACACTGCGTTTGCTGTTTTAATAATATCGTCAAGTAAGTAAAAAGAAATACGTATGATTTTCATGTAAAATGGCAAATCATTAACTTTCAAATATCCTTATGACCATCAGTACGTATACTAGTCTAATCTTAAAATCTCTTTAATGGTTACTAACTTTAGAGCTATTATTACCTAACGAGCACGGTTGCATGCGCCATGATCAGATTTTTGGAGAGATTTTGCTGTTGGCCTTAATTATAGCTTAATCGGACTTATGTGGGGGCGGCGGCGAGGAGCTTAAAGGGTTCTTCATGCCGTGTGATCAAAAATATTAATCACAGGGTTTCTAGAGGAAATAGCATCACGTAAGCGTGTCCCGTTGGGGTTCGGATCTAATCGGGAATGATCAGATTGTACGAATACTTACAATATCACACACAAAGTACAATATCAACTGAAATATCATATTTGTGCTCAAATATAACAAAAAATCCCATTAGTAGGCCTAATTGCTAAAGATAATGATTACGATTTTTTATTTTCTTTGCGTCATTCTGAGCCATTGCTCGAAGTGATTTTATTGCACAGGTACATATTAGTCGTATGGCCTGTAATAGCGTGTCATATAATTCATCCCGGGAATACATCATTTTGGTAGGTATTTACGGCTTAAAAAGCTAACAGCGGATGAACCCGCCAGCGTTCACTATAGGTGTTTTCATTTTTGTCTTTTAACTTGGCAGATTTTAGCATAGTAAGTACCCATCATAATATCTATTAACAGATTGGCTTTGAAATGCGCTGGCTCCGATTTCGTTGGAGAATTCCTACGTCGGGCAAATTTGGATTTTTCCATGCACCCGAATTTGTAAACAACCTACGGATACCGTCGCCCAACAGTAAAGGTTAATTACTCACTCCCCACGACACGGTCAATCCGAACCGAGGTCCTAGCTTGTAACGAGCGTCTCGTCCGAAGTGATACGAACGAATACATTGCTAGCAAGCGCGTATCCAGCACACAAAAACGGCTGTGGGTACGGCCACCCAAAAATCGGCCAAGTGCCAGTCGTAATAAAAATGTTGACTTCTGAATTTGGTTAGGTTTTAGCTGTGAATGTGTGTGTTCAGAATAACACACGCAACGGTTCATTGCTAGTTTTTTTAGGGGTTTAATATAACCGCAGATTCTGTTCCGTATTCCGTTTTCGGCACATTTTAGTAAATAAATTATACTATGAAATACTTGTGACTGCTTGCGTAATAAAATAAAATAATGTTCATTAGTAAAATATTACATTTTAATCAATAAAAATAAAAGACAAAAATTAAACAGTGCCTACACTGATTATTTAAAATAATTGGGCAACTAACTAATGATAACCAACTAGGTATCTAAATTCATATGCTTATGGTTATTAAAATATATTTTTGTATTTCTTTCTTGCATATATATTTATATAAATATAGGTGTATATAAGTATATACTTACTTATCTTGAAAATAAAAATAACTATACCTAGGATTGATTTCCTTTGTTGTATATAATGATTTATGCCGAAAACGGACTGTGCCGAAACAAGAATATGCCGAAAACGGAATATGTCCAAAAAGGAATGTGGCGAAAAAGGAATCAATCATACATAATACATACTACATTAAAACTCGCCCAGTTTTAAAATACAGATGGCACAAAAAAATATCTTCGATCTCAATTAAGGTTGTGGGCATGCCCACTGTGCCCACAACGGTGGATCCGCGCTTGATAGCTAGAGCGTGATGCCAGCAGCCCCTTAACAAGATAGTTTGGATCAACGGCTTGAGGAAGCTCAACCTTTTATCTGCTTAGTGCCATTTAACCGTCGTACAAACAATTAAAATTCTATTGTGTCTGATATATTGTCTTATTTTGTTATATTGTCGCTGCCTGTAAATCCGATTACCTACCTATGTTGTAAAGACCATACCATAGGCAAACTGCAAATTAAGAAAAAAAATGCTAATCACCACTTGTCTGTTTCACAGAATAAAAATTCAAGATGTGTCGAACGGTACACGCGCTACTTCAGACTGTAATATGCGGCATCCAAATGTTGGTGCGGGTCTTCATGACCATCATCCTCATGATCGAGAACGTGATCAGGATGGTCCTGCAGACAATGTACAACTTCATATCGTTCCTGCTCCAGATGATATCGCTGATACCGATCTGCGTCGTCTTCCTGCTGACCGCTCGGCTGAAGTGTTTCATGTGCGGCGGCGGCGGACCTTGTCCGGTCGCCAGGGGGGGTGCCTGCGACTGCCTCATGTCTTTCCTCGCCTTCGTCATACTCTTCTTCATATTCCGAGCGACAGGCGTCCTCGACAAGATCTTCTACAGCTTAGGCTACACGAAAGCGAAGCCTACCGTCATGAAGTTCGTACCTACCCCCGGGGAAATCACAGAGTGCTCCAGGAATGACACCATGGCTGACGAGACCGTACCCTTTACCACTCCAAAGAAAACCACCACCACCACCTTACCTGCTTCTGAGCCAACCGGTGATGTTGAATTTATGTATTATGACAGTGAGAGTGAAGACGAGGAGACCACCACAGATGATTATTATTGGTATTACTACCTTAGAGGTAAGGATAAGGACAAGAGTAGGTTGAAGAACAAAAAAGGCCGTCCTCGCCTCAAGCCAAAGAAGAACAAGAAGCCATCAAGGACAAGCACCACTCAGAAGTGGACCACTGTTGTCTACTACTTGGTCTGATGGTCGGTTTTCGTTATTTTTAATAAATAGTAAAGCAGATCCCTATTTTTGTTACTTATTTCTACTTTTTTCATAAGTTTCTACCGCGGCCGAGGAGAAAATGACTTAAGTAGGTAAGTGTAGACTTTTCACTCGCTTAAGAAACTTACAATAGATTTAGATCTCGTGTCAATAAAAGAGATACATATAGGGGTAATCTGTACCCATATCTTGACGAATTGTTCGTTTTAGAACATTCTGTAAAGGTCCGATTCGGTTTAGGACAGATTGTTTAAATCAATATACCTACCAATTGCCAAAAAAGGTTTGAACACACACAAAAACAAATAACAAAAATGTTAACACAGAGGTGGGCAAAGCCGTCTAAAATAAAAATAGTTTTTTTATTATTTCAATTTTGCATTCACAATGTTAAGACGTAGTTAAAAGAAAAAATAATATTATCTACCTTATTTTGTGTTATATTTTTGAGTGTTTGTAGATTTGAAACAACATTTATAAACATTAATTAATTAATTTGGCACTTAGAGCATTAACTTGTTATTACTTATTTGGCGTTGAAACTTTTAGGGATAAAATATGGTTAAATTTGTTTATACCTAAGTATATGCTAACATAAAAGTCGTTTTAAATGTAATGTAATAGATTTATTTAGCATTTAAAGCAGTAGTTACTTTTCTATAACCTAAATTTAACAAAGTTAGAAGCGAATTGATTAGAAGTTAGGCGGAGGTAACTGACGCACTAAAATAAGCGTTTGAAAGGATGTGGCAATGGACTGGTCATGTTTCTCGTCTCAACGATAGTGCTCGTAGATGGACCATAATTGTGTTCCCAAATAGACCATGATCCCAAGGTCGCCAGACCTTACTTACCTATTTGCCCATAGGAAGTGTCTGGCAGGAATGATTATCAATTTCTAACAATAATTACTGTGGGATGAGAGTCGTAAATATGGTACTTGAAAACAACCTTACCAGTAAATAGTATTTTAAAGAAAAAACCTTTGGTCATCGACCCACGAAAATACATTGATAAATACCTACTAACACTAGGTATTTGAGAATATGAGTAAAGTCTGGCGGCCCCGGGATCTTTCTGTAGATGATAGTCGTGCTGCTTTAGTTTAAAATAGATTTATAGTTATTGTTCCAGGTTCTGCGGTACGGAGTGAGAGTGTGAGTGAGGTGCTAAAATAGCATGATAGCATTTAATCTAGTACATAGCATGGCCACAACCACAGACCATAGATCTGTGGCCACAACCATGAGCCCATCTACAGCTTCATGCATGAGCCACAACCATACAACATGGTTGGGCTGATGATCTGTGCTCTATTAAATAGATCAAAGACAAGAAGAATTTATGTCAATGTCATGAATTAATATAAAGAAAAATGTGTAATAGGAAATGAGAGAAAAATTATAAAAGTGAAAAGTATAAAAAAAATATAAAACATGAATATTTAAAACCAACGCATGTAAGAGAAGCAGCCATATCGAATGCTGACCAAACAAAATACTTGTATGAAAAAAAAAACAAGTTACTAGTGAACAAAATACCAAAACCATCTAGAGGTTTAAAATTGATTTCAAAATGTGCAGGGCTTTATATATGCCTATACTATGTACGTTACAAGTGTTGACTAGAATACTGATGACTACACTATTCGCCATAGAAGATATCATACGACAAATCCTACAAACTGTACATAGTTACATTTCCACTTGTTTCCATATACTGTCCCTTCTACCAATCTGTTGTATTTATATCTGCGTAAGGAAATATTACTGCTCTAATTTATGCTCCAGCTCTTGTAATCCCTATGGCGGCGGCAGTAATTGCAGTTGTACTATTTTGTTAATCTTCTTTGTTGTTCTTATCCTAATACTGTATTACACGTTTTGGCTAGAGGACCTACTAGATGAGTTCGGAATACCTTGTCACATTTTTGGTAAACAAAAAAATACAACAAATACACGGGCTGCTGACAAATTTAACAGCAATAATGGAGTTTTAAAGAAAATCCTTCACCATCGACAAAGTACTGATATGCCAGTTGGATACAAAACAATAATATATAAAAAGATAAAAAAATCTGCAGTTAAAGAAGAACCAAAAGAGTTTTATGATTATGATACAGATATAGTTGACTTTAGTAATGATAGTCTTCATAGCACAGAACTACTAAACAGTACAGAGCCCATCAATGATAATATGAATGAGGTAGATAACAACATTTACTATGAAGAGGAATTTCTTAATGTATTTAGAATGATCACGGTCCCTGCCGATAGTGGTGACGCAAACGTAACTGCTGACGCAAACATTACTGCAACGACTACGGAAGGTGTCGCGACCGGGACTCTGCGATACAAAGGGGGTTTCAAAGGTGCAAATGAAACAATAGCTGTTGTTGAAGCTAATCATAACATCAATGAAGTGTTATGACAGTCTCTTTTTACAAAAAAGTAATTATAATTGTAAATAAATACTCTAGTTTTGTTTCGTTTCAGTTACAAATTTTATTGGATTAATTCTATAAATTATTTATGATAATAACAAATCCTTTGACCAGAGTATGATGCATAATAATAGTTTTAAAAGTAGTTAATAATAATAATCGATTTCGAGGTGTCGATTTATTATTCTGAGGTGCTTATTGCGTACCTTTGGCACCTTTTATTCTTTGGTCATAGACCCAAGCTAGCAGATAAGCGTACACTCAGAGTACATGTACTTTTCCCTTATAGCATTAAACCAACCGGAGACGCCACTGACAAGCGTTCCCCTCTGCCAAAGTATATGACCGCCGCGCCGGCCGGTCATACCGTTTTATATAAAACTAGTTCCCGCGTGTTCCAACAACTGTTCCCAAGAAACATAAGTCAAAAAACGAGATTTTTTTAACTTTCCCGTACAATTGCAACGTGCTCGGACAATAGAGGCTTTGTATGGGAAACTTAAAAAAAAAGTTCCAGCGTCATTTGCTAATCACGGTGCACGCGTTTAGGACATAAAAAGCGATCAGAAACGTCAAGAATACAAAAGGATAACGTTACTTTTCATCTGTAAGTGTTATTTTGTCTTAATATTATTGAATAATACATTCAAAAGAAATGTCGTACTTTCTCTTTAAAAATAACCTTCTGAGCCCTTATCAATAGGACGGATTTTCGAGCTCTACTGCGGTGACCACCGTACGCATGGTGTAAAACCCGTCAAGTGACCGCTTGTCGGTCGCGTTTCGGGATCAGCCAGCGTATAACCAGAGCTCGAGTGAATGTTGCTGCGATGCGAAGGCTTCCGTCAAACCAGTGCCAGGAGGACTTCATTAACCCGCCGACCAGGGAGACCCGTAGAAACGGCTGTCCTGCTGGCCGCCCGTGGCACAGTACAGGGGCCCAAGCGAGCCTAACCAGCTCGTGAGGCTGCCTCACCATGCCACGCATAATCTCGGGGTGGCCCGTCGTGCCGGTTGGTGACCGGCGGGTTAGTGAAACTCTTTTTTAGGCGGTTCTCTGGTGAAACATGCTGCCACACTTTGACCATTCACATCGCAGCAGCATTTCCTCGATTCCCGCCTCCCTCCTTTCTTACACCATGACAGCGCATAACATTAGAACTGGTACTTCAGCGGTGCACACCCCCACCACAACCTTACCGTTTGAGGTCGAGTTCGCTAACATCCGCGGACTCCATGCAAACCTCAATGCCGTCCATCACCATCTTAAGACGGCACGGCCAGCAATGTTATTCTTGACGGAGACGCAAATAATCTGTCCGGCTGACACCACCTACCTGCACTATCCGGGCTTTATGCATGAAGAATCCTTCAAAGCCAAAGCCGGTGTTTGCTTATTCGTTCGAACGGATGTTTGCTGTCGCCGTCTGCGCTGTCTGGAGGACCCTTCCTCTTCCCTCCATGTGGTACACGTCGACTTGGGCTCTCATAGCCGTGTCTACGTCTGCGTCTACCAATCCCATAATCCCTTAGTCGGGTGGCAGATGAAGCACTGGAGCGGTTTTTATCGGCGGAATTGGTGTTTTTGGGGGACTTCAATGCTCACCACGAGTTGTGGTTAAGTTCCTCCAAAACTGACCATGCTGGTAGAACTGCCCACGCGTTCGCTCTCACGCACGAGCTGACTCAACTGGTAAACCAGCCCACCAGGATCCCAGATATAGTCGGTCACGCGCCCTCTTTGTTAGACCTTCTGCTGACGAGTCGCCCAGCTGGTTACCTGGTGGACGTTCGAGCTACTTTAGGATCTTCGGATCACTGCTTGGTATCCAGTAAGGTGCTTTTGGCCCCGCTACCACCTTCAGCGGTATCGAAACGCCAGATTTTTGCACTACTTTTCGGCAGATTGGGATGGTATCCGTTCCTTGGGAGCTAGTGCGACTGCAGTTGCTGATGAGGTAGTTTTAGGGATGGAATACTATATCCCGTATTTCCTATCTCATCAGCAAAGGCAGGCGCAACCGATGGTTCAACCGCGAGTGTGCCAACGCTGTTAACAAAAAGCAGGTGGCATACCGCGCTTGGATCAGAGGTAGAGCTCTTGGGGATCCCGAAACCCGCACGCTGAAAGCAGCTTATAATAACCACCAAGTCCTGCAAAATAGCCTACATCAGAGCGGATGCCCAGCGCGTTGCACGGGTCGGCCAAGAACTGCTGACGCTTCCTACGGGCAGCCGTAGCTACTGGCGTCTGGCCAAAGCCGTGCAATCAAACTTCTGCCAACCCTCGCTGCCACCACTGAGATGTCCTGACGGAACTTTAGGTCACAAGCCGCAAGAGAAGGTCGATCTCCTGGCCAAACTCTTTACGGCTAACTCCCGAATCGATGACTGCAATGCACAGCCACCTACAATTTCTCACTGTGGCCACACAATGCCTGATTTTAAAGTCAGGCAGTGTGATGTCCGTGCGGAGTTGCAGTCAATCGATGTCCGTAAAGCCAACCCCTCGAGTATCTCTGTAAAGATGTTGGGCTTTACTAAGTCCTCGGGTTGACTTCTTGAGAGAATTTGGAAAGTGAAGTTGCACTGTTTTGTTTCATTTGCCAACAGTCATGCACACTCACGAACGCTTAACGGTTAATAATCCACCATTATTTCATATTGATATTCGACATAACACAAATTTTATAAAAAAATAAATCTAAACCGCAGACATGACTCTTTTCTTTCCCGCCAAGAAGTCCAATCATATTGTCAATCAAAAAGTGTTGCTACTAAAACGTCAACTTTGCGTAACTTTTAAAGATGAATGAGCCAACATTTAATTGAATTGAATCAACTGAATAGCTTTAAAAAATATCAATACCTACTATGAAACTGTATGTTTATGATCGGTCCTGTTCTTAGACCATTATATGGTCGAAGGTCCTGTTCTTACCCGTGGTACTACCGATGGTCTTACGGGTAGTACCCAAGCCCGGTGAAGCTGAAAACGCCGTCTGAGGCAATCAGCAATCTCTCTCCAAAAAAAAACTTGTTCCACGGGTAATTTTGTTTTGCCCGTAGTACTACTATCCTGTCTGGTAGTATCACGGGAGATTTTACATTACCCCTGGTACTACTTATCAATTAAATATTCCCGAAAATTAATTTATTAATTTTTTACCGTCGTCGAATCTTTGCACGCCAAAATTAACAAAATTATACTTACTAGAATAATACACACCTTAAAAGCCGAATCAATTTCAGAAATTGAAAGTAAAAGAAGGACAGAAAAATTGATGCACGCGATTTTCGACCTTATTGATATTTTTTTAGATAACCTTCATTTTAGACTATATAACCTTCATTTTAGAACTGAATGAAAGTATAACAAAGAAACTAGAAAACAGTTAATTTCAATAATGGTGAAAATCGCGTGCACCAATTTTTCCGACTTGTAATCATTAAATGAGAATCAATGAATGATTATCTTATTAGACGTTCTTTTGTTTTTTGATAGTCGAATGTCATTTTTGCGTCACACAATCGTTTAAAAGACAAAAGAAAGTCGCAAAAACAACAGACGATCCAGTAACCCACGAGCACCATCCCCGGATCTCCCCTAGGGGAAATATCAGGGGGGTTTCGACCCCGACACGAAGGGCAGGATTCTTAGCGATGGATTCAATCCTAGAATCCTTCGCTTGCTCAGGATTCAACATTCAGCACTCAACCATTTTGCTCTCTTGTTGGACAAATAACTACCTATGTAGATAATATTTTACAATATAATCACCAATTCTTTTGGTAGTACCACAGGTAAAAAACAGAACATTTTGACAACAGAAAGATTTATAAAACCTCAGACAGTATCTCTCTGACAGTACGGTAAATTTATATAAAGTATATTTTTATTTTTTTAGCAACTCTTCAGGCTACGTCATTATTATTGGCATCGACAAATTTAGTCGATACTGTGAAGCACTATCGACGTTTACATAAAGTTGTCGTCAGACTCGTGCACGGACAGGTTATCTCTTTGCGTGAATATATTAGTGTACGTCTACTATATGCTAGTGTTTAATAATTTTGTCGTTTGCGACGTCATTGAAAAATGCATCATTTGTATGCGTTGCCTCGTCCCCCGTGCAGAAAATGACAGACTTTTTTTCAAAGAAATAAGTGCGCATGGCCTCTCCGGTTGGTTTAATGCTCTAAGACTTTTCCAACACATTTGGTCTATTAGAAAATAAGTAAGGTCTAGCGGCCCTCTATAAGTAATGAGCGCCTTATTTCTGTTGCGATGTAAAAACGTGTAGCTGTAACAATTCTTGAATTCTAAAAAGATAGCGGTGAGTGGCAGCAAGCTACTTACTACTAGTAAGTAACTAATAATAGTATAGCAATATTTAGTACTACTTTAGTTATTGTTTCTCATCTTAATCTGATTTTGTTTTGTTTATCAAACTGAGAACTGAAGCTAATAAACAGCACAGTAGGCTTACTCTTGAACGCAAACTCAATCTCAATACAATTTCAATGCGATTAATATTTATCGATAATGGGATAAGTTACACAATTTCGGAACGCTCCATCTCGACAATTGCGTGGTAATTGAGGGAACAAAATATTAAGGGGGCGTTCCGAAATTGTGAAACTTATCCCAATATCGATACATATTAATCGCATTGGAATTGTATTGAGTTTGCGTTCAAGAGTAAGCCTACAGACCTTGTAAACAGCGACCGGGCCGACAGTTTTAATCAAAGCTTCTGTTATCTATGATTTCAGTTTGACATTTTAGGCTAACTTCTTCAAAATTGTACAAGTCTTTTTGTAAATTCTAAATTATTCTTAATCAATCATGGGTTGTGTTTACTTGCTTGATAACAGTGTGTCCTTATACGTCCGTTAGTATATTTGGCTAAATGTTTGTTCATATACTTTTATTATTGTTTTCATGACGTTTGAAAATTTATCGACTAATTGTTATGATTGTCTTCATTCTTTGCTTAATTAGGTATTTATTGCAATAAACTAGGGCGGCCTTACACGGGTCACATGAGCATTCAAGTTATTAAACAACTACACAGTAACGGACCTTTCGTTAAGTCATCAACATCTTGGCACAAAATAAGGAGACTGCAAAAGGGAAGTTTCATAGAAACGCGCTCGAGCAACGCGCACATAGACAACCTCTCACGTACACGGAATCTCGCAACAGCTGCGCTCGGACTGGTCTGAGATGGTTCGAAATTTCGTGTCCATAAGAGGATTTATATGTGAGTTGCTCGAGCGCGGTATGTATTGCGCTTACCTTCTGGGGTCTCCTTATTATGTGTGCTTGGCAGACACCGTCAACTACAAGCAGTCGGTTTCAACCGCTGGAGCAGGACTATTCAACTGCAGTTGCAGAATGTGTTTTAAGGAAGATGCGCTACTTTTGCTGCGGGGCGGAGGGAATAATGGCGCTAAAGTCAATCAAGAGTCAATGTAGTTATGTTTGGCAACTGCTGCCCTAAGCGGTCGCGACTGTTCAAGCGATCTTGTGTGTTTGTCAGTCAGTCAGTCGGACAGCGTCAGGGTACCCGTGAAAGGTCGCCTTATAGCGGTCTAAAGAAGCTAAAGACAGCGGTCACGGACGTTTGCTGTGCGCTGTCTTGGCACGCTGTCGAGTTTGAGCATAGCATGACAGTCACACCACCCTGGTTAAGAGTTACTGCTCTATAGGGTGCTTAGCGAGAGTGTTATTTACCATTCGATCACGATTTCGATAATATTTTGTTCACTCAATTACCACGCAATTGTCGAGATGGAGCGTTCCGAAATTGTGTAACTTATCCCATTATCGATAAATATTAATCGCATTGGAATTGTATTGAGATTGAGTTTGCGTTCAAGAGTAAGCCTACTGAACGGCGTGGGAACAATTGAGAAGAAAGACGGAGAAGAGTGAAGCCGCTCATCCTATTCAAAAAAGCCATTTGTTCCTATCAAAATCTCCTTTTCGTTAACAGGACCGAATGCCAAATAAAATTCGCACTAGGCACTCAGGTTGTCAAGCACGGCACTACCAATCATGCTGCGCCACGCTTTCGGGGCGATCCTATTTTTTTTGACAATATGAAACTGGTCGCTAGTTTAGCACCGCGCCCGGGGAGGCGCAGATGATTATGTAGGGTTCTCCCCTCCAGCACCCGCCTACAATGGATGCCCCCCTAGCGTAAGCGTGGCAAACAAAAGCGTCACTTTTGTTATCTTTTTAGTAAATTACTTTCAGAACTGAAACATCGCGGCCTTGCTACTATCGCTAGTGACGAGTTTCGCTTCGCATATACTGTCTGAAAAAGCTTTGAGAGTTGACTTCCAACAGGAATGCTCACAGTAAAGAATTACGTAAGATAAAAGAGAATAAAACGCTACAATACGATATTATAACGGACTAAATATAATACAGTCATAATTATTTAAATATATAAAGTTGGTTGAGCTCGCGTAGTAGTGAGCGTTCTTGGACCTAGACTAATGCATCGATTCTGATTTTATTTATCAGATCTTAGTGCGGCCTGCGGAGGTCCTCTCACTGTGCTTTTAAGTCTATGAAGTTCTTAGAGACGGCTGTTATAAAGCTAGACTTTTAGAATGATTTCTGTTTATCCCAGAAGCTATATTCCTATTTTTATTAATTAGAGTTAATTCTGCTCTTAACTTACTAACTACATTATGCTAAACATAGTGTTTTTTCAGGTTTTAGTTAAATCAAGCTCAATTTTCGAGAATGATGGTTATGTCTAAGAAGTTAAGAACATTTGAGGTCCGTTAGAAATTGAATGCGTCTTGTTGCTAACTGATTTAATTACAAAAAACCGAGGACATCAATAAGGAATTTTTAAGTTGCTTATTTACTTATTGGATAAACATCAATAGCAATGAAGATATCGCAGCACAGAGGATGTTCTTGTTCCGATTGCTTATACCACAATGAACTGGATCTACCTTCTATACAATTGTTGGAAAATGGTTCTAGAATAAATAAGTCATCGTATGATAAACACCTACCGCGAAGAGAAAAGAGATTATTTAATAGGTTAGTACGCACTCGCACCAAGTATGATGATGTACGGAACAAAATTCTTGCTGATACCAATCTTGATGTAAATATTAAAAGAATGCGATTCGGAAGAAATAAGCAGCGTGAGTTACCAGATGGAGATAATATTAACAAAGAGACTATTCGTGCTATGGTTGATTTAATAGATAGAGGAGAAATGTTGCCTGATGGTCCATATCTTAAGCCTACAAAGAAGTTAAGTAATTGTTGTGACTGTTGTTATTGTAATTCTAAGATTCATCGTCTCAAAGCTGGCAACAAATTTGAAACAGCAAGTAGTAGTCGAATTCATGCTAGACATCGAGGAGCTGATATGCACAGAAAACTAAAAAGTGTTAAATTAAGAACAAAATTAATTAAATCTGATCCCTGTTTTTGTACAATGTACTCAAGTGAGTTAAGTAACGATGGATTTGCGCCTGTTGAAACCCGAAATCATGATTACGATGAGACTACGTCGACAAATAGTACAATAGCTTCTAAAGCGTTACAGGCTAAAAGGGTTATTTGCGAATGTAAATTAGGAAAGCTTTCTGCAGAGTCACTTAAGAAAATCAAAACGGTTAAAGATCAGTTTCGTGAAGGAATAAGAAATAGTATATCAAAGTTAGAAACTTCCTTCAAAATAAAAAAAGATTCATTAGCATTGTTTAGAGAAAATGTAATACTTAAAAAGCTTTTGAAAAAATTTAAATGCGATTCAGACTTTTGTATTCCAGAAGATTGTATTCCACAAGAGTGCTTTGAAAAAAATAATCTCAGACAGAGGATTCGTAAATTTTCTTCAGGCTTATCTATAAAAGCTTATCCGAAAATCAGAAAGTTAAGTAAACACGCTAAAAAAAAGCCAAAACCAAAATCTGTCGAATGTCATTGCAAACCAATATCGAAATCTGCTTCGTCGTTGGTAAACTATACAGGGGGTATAACAAATAAGAAAAAGTATGAAACTATGGATGGCACTGTTGATAGTACGGTCAAAGATAAAGTTCGTGAAGGAATAAGAAGTAGTATATCAAAGTTAGAAACTTCCTTCAGGATAAAAAAAGATTTATTAGCATTGTTTAGAGAAAAAGAAAGAAAAAGGCTTATGAAAAAATATGTATGCGAGTCTGACTATTGTATTCCAGAAGACTGTATTCCACAAGAGTGTTTCGAAAAAATTAAACTCGGACAGAGGATTCGTAAATTTTCTTCAGGCTTATCTATAAAAGCTTATTCAAAAATCAGAAAGTTAAGTAAATATGCTGAAAAAAAGCCTTCACCTAAATCTGTCGAGTGTCACTGCAAACCAATATCGAAATCTACTTCGTCGATGATAAACTATACGGGGGGTATAACAAATAAGAAACAGTATGAAACTATAGATGGCACTGTTGATAGTACGGTCAAAGATAAAGTTCGTGAAGGAATAAGAAGTAGTATATCAAAGTTAGAAACTTCCTTCAGGATAAAAAAAGATTCAATAGCATTGTTTAGAGAAAAAGAAAGACTAAAAAGGCTTATGAAAAAATATAAATGCGAGTCTGACTATTGTATTCCAGAACACTGTATTCCACAAGAGTGTTTTGAAAAAATTAAACTCAGACAGAGGATTCGTAAATTTTCTTCAGGCTTATCTATAAAAGCTTATCCAAAAATCAGAAAGTTAAGTAAATATGCTAAAAAAAAGCCTTCACCAAAATCTGTCGAATGTCACTGCAAGCCAATATCGAAATCTGCTTCGTCGATGCTAAACTATACAGGGGGCAAACATATAACAAATAAGAAAAAATATAAAGCTATGGATGGTATTGTTGATAGTAGAAAAACTGGAGTTCTTATTCATGTTGAACCTAACTTTAAAAAAGAAGAATATGACAGAATGGACACAAAAAAAAATAAGAAAGTAACAAAAGAAACTTATACCGGTCATAAAAAATCTTCAGAGTTTACCCTTACTGATTCTGGCACAAAGCCTCCTACTGCAAAGGAATGCCTTCCCTCAATGTGTATTCCAGGTGATTGCATTCCAAAAAAATGTGCTGAAATGTTCGCGTTGCCATTAAAACCAGTTTTCAAGAAAAATCAAAAACCATCCAAAGGCTACAATACAAATGAAACAAAAAGTGAAATGATATCAAGTAAGCAAAATAATATTAAAACTATAAATTCTCATTTCAGCTTTGATATAGAATTATATAAAAATAAAAAGAAAAAGAATATCAAAAGAGAGAAAGCGAATGGCAGGAAAAGGACTGATTCTAAACAATATAAAACAAAAAGGAAAGCTAGCCATGCTCTGAAACGATGTTTTTGCACATTAAAGTTAAAAGAAAAGCACCTAAATCAAATAAGAGCCTATTCAAAGGGAAGTATTTCTTTAATTCGTAATAATAAAATAAAAAGAAAAGGCAATAAAATTGACTGCCAATGTGGAGACGACCATAGAAAATCGACAATAAGAAATTATGGACTCAAAAAGCACAAGGCAGCATCTGTCCAATCTGATGTTTGTTTCTTGGACAACTCCGGTTGCTGCGATTCAGAACTATGTAATAAGAAAACCAAATTCAGATCAAGACGATCTAGAGTACGACATAATCAACAAAGAGGACAGAGACTTAAAACTAAAACTTCCAAACCATCTTTGATTACTTTACCTAAATCCAAACACAGCTCCTCTGAAACAACAACAAGCAAAAAAAACAACATAAACTATCAACAAGAATTATTAAACATTGAACAACCTAAAAGTGTGGTTCGAATAGGATCTAATTTTAGTTTCAACATTGAGTTTTATAAAGAGAATATGGTACCACATACAAATAAAATACATAGCAAGAAAATCAAGCACGTAACTATAAAAGAGCCATTGTTAAAAAGATGTTTCTGCGCATTAAGGCTGCTAAAAGAAAATAGAGAAAAATTTAATAAAAATAAATCTACTGAGAGAAAAGAACCAAAAGTACTAAAGAAAAATCAAAAATCTTGTTGTTGTCAATGTGATATAACTTTAAAGAAATCTATTCGCTTTGTTAACTGCGCTAACAAATCATCAAATACAGTCATGAATAATCCTATATGTAAATCAAGTGGCACATCAAAATCTTATTTAAAATCTCAAATGATGCAAGCCATAATCTCTGAGCCGTCGCCCGAGAAAACTGATGATATAACATACAATGAACTTATAAATGAACAATGTATGGAGGACGAAAAACGTGTTGTTCGAATAGGGTCAAGTTTTAGTTTTAATATTGACTTTTATAAACAGGTTTATTGCGCTGATTCAAATCAAGACAAAACAAGTCATAAAAATAATCAAAGAAAAGTTATTGAAAAAGACCCTTTGCCTGTTAAAACGAAAGAATATGCTGTTCAAACTATAGATCCAATACGGCCACACAAGAAAATCCAAGCATATTTGAGTACTACCGATAAAGGGATGATGACTAACTCGTTATTAAAAAGCTGCTTTTGTGCTCTTAAACATAATAAATTTAAAACTTGTAAAAAGAGAGAGTTGGATTGTTCAAAACCTGTTAGACCACAAGAAATAAATAAAGCTACAATGACAAAGAAATATAACAAATTGAAATTCAATCAGATTAAGTGTTTCTGTAAGAGAAACAACGAACGAATTCCTAAGTATAAACATTACAAAGAGTCTGGAACCGGGAAAGTACCAGAAATAATACAACTAAAATCAACTGGCACAGCAAGAAAATTTGCAAAATCTAAAACACAAAGAAATCAATTTGACTTCAATGGTTCTTCAACAACGAAACGGATAAAAGTTAAAAATGAAACCTGTCCAATTACGCCTGCAAGGCAAGCAGTACGTATAAGCTCCAATTTTAGTTTTGGAATTGAATTAAATAAAGAAAAGCAATCAAAGAGTCCACTATTTTTAAAGAAAAACGAGGAACATGCTAACTTTAAATTATGCAATAGTGAAAAGAAAAATATAAGCGATCAAATCAAATACAGGCAAAGTATTTTCAATTTTATGTTTAAACAATGTCTAAGTTTTATGAAGTGCAAGCAAAGTAAAGAAAGGGTAGTAATAGAAAAAAGAAAAGTTTTACAAAACTTTTCTATTACATCAGTTAATAATTCTGACAAATTCGTATTTGATAATCGACTCGAATGTACATATCATAACCGGCGACTTAAAGCAAAATCTGTTATTGATACTGTTACGTACAGAGCTAAAAGAGCACAATGGAATACCGGAGATGGAATATCTTATCCAAATATAAATTCAAAACGAATCATACAAGTGGAAAATAAAAAGTTAAGACGCCGTTTACACAAGAAGCTTTACAAAAATCCTGCTACCATAGATTCGGCCTTCAATAATAGCAAAAATATTCACGATGGAATACAACCACAACCACGTAGAAATTACAAAGCAGAAATTAATAACGATTTTACAGCTTTCAATGATACTTTAATTACTGGTAAAGAAATCAAAGAGAAATACTTGCAAGCTTCGTCATTTCATCATCACAGAGAATATAAAGTTGGTTACACGTTAAATGAAGCAATTCCAGCTTTCTATACTACAGGATTTCAAGAACAACAGTTTAATATTTGTAACATAGGCTTATCATACGACGATCTTAAAAATAATAAGATTGTTAATCCAGTGTTCACGGAGGGACACTTTGTACCAAACAATGTACACAAAAAAAACAAACTTCATAAAAAAACTGCAACCAGCCTTCAAAATACTATACCAGATAGCAAAGAAATAAAAAGAGTAAAAACGTCTTTAATAAAAGAAATAATGAAAATTAATACAAAATTGACAAAAGAACAATCAGTTAAAAATACATCTAACACAGACAATGTCAACCAAAATTTTAGCTCGTGCCAGTGTAACATTCAAAAATACAATAATCAACATCCCAAACAAAAACGTAAACTGAAAGAAAAAATGGCTTACGATAACAAGCAAAAAAATGATTCAATACAAGAAATTATTGAAAACAAAACAATTTACTCAAACAGTTTGAGATTCCAGCGAAATGAGAATTCACCATCTTTAGAGAAAATAGGTAATTTACCAGGTGAGAAAATACCAAACATACATTTTTCTATGTGAAACTCTCAAATAAATTATTTGTATTATTGTTTCTTTTAATAGAAAATTCTATTACTCTGTAGATTGCAAAATGCAAAAACAAGAAAACCAAATATATTGTATGAAAAGTAGAAGACTTTATAAAACACAAAATGAACAACTTTCTCGATTATATAAGCCACAAAAACAGAAGTACAACGGCAAAAGTAACATAAAATATTACAAGAACATATCAAAAGAATTCGAAATAGTAATGCCATATTCTAAAAAACGATTTAGAAATAAAAGAAGTTGTATGTCTTTATTGAGCAAATGCAATGGTTCTAAAAACAATTCGTCAGTGGGTTACAAACCTTGTCAAATATGGTTTTCAAAGCACAACTTGTTCGCAATGTCCAAGAATTTTCTGTGCAAACTTTGTCAAACTCCCAATGGAACCAATGAAAAGTGTAACATGATATTATGCCAAAAACAATCCTTTACTAATTTGACTTTATTTGCTAGAAATAGAAAAAGTAGAAGACTTTACAAAGCACAAAACGAAGAGTTCTCTCGATTATATAAGCCACAAAAAAAGAAGTACAACGGTAAAAATAACAAAAACATATCAAAAGAATTCGAAATAGTAATGCCATATTCTAAAAAGCTTTATAGAAATAAGAGAAGTTGTATGAGTTTATTGAGCAATTGTAATGGTGCTAAAAGAAAGTCGGCAGTGGGTTACAAACCTTATGAAATATGTTTTTCAAAGCACAACTTGTTCGCAGTGTCCAAGAATTTTGTGTGCAAACTTTGTCAAATTCCCAATGGAACCAATGAAAAGTGTAATATAATATTATGCCAAAAACAATCTTTTACTAATTTAACTTCATTTGCTAGGAATAGAAAAAGTAATAAAACACAAAACGAACAGCTCTCTCTAGTATATAGGCCACAGAAAAATCAGTACAACGGTAAATACAACAAAGAGATATCAAAAGAATTCGAAATAATAATGCCATATTCTAAAAAACTTTTTAGAAATAAGAAAAGTCACATGTGCTTATTGAGCAAATGCAATGATGCTAAAAAACTTTATTCCGTGGGTTACAAGCCTTGTGACTTAAGTTATTCAAAGCCCAACTTATTCACAATATCCAAGAATATATTGTGCGCACTTTGCCGAAGTCCTAATGGAACCAATGAAGAGTGTTATACCATGATATTATGCAAAAAAAAATCCATCACTAATTTGACGTCAGTTGTTGGAAGGAGAAGGTTTACCATAATTAGCACAGTGCTTAAAACTAAAAATAATGGAGTTGTTAATTGAAAAGCCATTAACCACATAACGCAGACTGATTAGACTGCCTGTCAAGATTGGGCTTGCTGGACTAAATGCAAAAAATACATTTAATTACAAGAAACATCTCAATACAAGTTATCAAACAAATGAACTTCATAGCAACGAACATAATATCGTCATGAAGACAAAAGGGAAACAAAATGAAAGTCACGGAATATTTCACAAATTTCTGCGAAAGTAAAAGGAAGCGATATTTCCAATCTGGACTTTAAGACACGGTTTGGTAAGAAACAGTTTGGTATACAAGTTAAAATCTAAAGAAAGTGTAATAATTTCGCTGCGGAGATTTAAGACGAGTAAGGCGCAGCTAAAAACAAAGTACAGTTGGCCAAAGGGCAATAAAAACAATAGACATAAGATTTTAAGAAAAAAAAGCATAATATGAAGGTAATGTTTACACAAAGTACTTCCGAACTGCAAGACTTAGCGACTAAAAAGGGCAAGTAAGAAACCAAAAAAATTAAATAAAATTTTACTAAAGTAATCCTAAAATTAAGATAAATATTTTTAATAAAAGTAACTTTGTTACTTTCTACCACTAGCAGTAAATCTTTGTAACAGTTCTGCAAAAATTCTATGGGAAAAAGAATTTGTAAAAAAAATGAATAATAAAAAAGAGAATATTGAAATCAAAATATGAAAGACAAAATAGTAATGCAGATGGAAGATTCAAAAGATATCAAAAAGAAGCAGTGAATCTCAAAAAGAGTAAAAAGACAAATCGGATTTCATTGAAAGAGGTACAGAAATACAATGAAATGTCAAACAGCTTGTTAGTAGCAAAATCTCTACTATTTATTGGCTTATTGAGTGCAGATTTGTTATGGAATCTTGAAAGTGGTATTTCAGTTTGCTAGTGACCTAAAAGGAAGTTTGGAACAACTGAGGAGGGCAGTTAATAATCCTGATGCTTTGCTGCAGCGGCTTTTAGACTGACACTATTTATGAGTTTGCAGTTTGAATGGCGCCAGTGTTTCTATGTTGTTTTGTTTATGTTAGCAGTCGGTGTTAGAAGTCCTTTTATTCTTACGCTGGAATTGTGTAGAGCCCTCGTGTGTAGTTATTTACTTACCTACTGGTTGATGTGCCCTTAATACAATTACTTATAAGCATACTTTGATTTTTATTTTTAAATTAAGTTCCTATTAAGTACTGCGATCTCGTGAATCAGAACTTCGGGATTCGAAAGGCACCAACCCTTTCAGTTACTCAGCAGAACCACCAAACATCAGGTAGAGAGCTACACAACCCGTCATCAGCATCACCGTTTAATACCTACCTAGATGAGGTTATTAGTTGAGTAAGCCCATACCAAAGATCTATAGCCTGTTTTATGATGATCTGATGATGTAAATTTCGCTCTTTTTATAGAAAACTTCTAGCTGTAGGGGGTTTTGTACAGACGTTTTCGTAGACGACTACCAGTGTGTGATGACCACTGATACGACAAAGAAAGTGTCAAAGTAATTGCTAAAGTTTTTTACAACTAACAAAAAGAAGAATGGGCATTTTTGTATGAAACCCGTCCCCACCTTTGTAACACGTTAAGTTTCGAAATAAATAGTGTATTTTGTTGTAAGGATAGCAAATATGAACGAGCGAATGAATGAATGAATGGGAGAATGATAGAATAAAGACTTATGTATTTTACGAATTCACTTGTTTATTATTAAAATCTGGTAATAAAAAAATTAACTACGAGTAAATGAATTTAAACGAATGAATGAATGGGAGAAAGCGAGAATATAGACTCTTGTATTTTATCGATTTTACTTGTTTATTAAAAAATCTTGTAACAAATATAAGTGATAAACTTACGTAATAGATAATTATAAACGAATGAATGGGAGAATGCAAGAATGTACTCAGTTTTTTTTCTATTTTATTGATGTTACTTGTTTATTATTAAAATCTTACTTCACAATTTTCTGTAAAGTTGCCGGTCATGCACGGCACGCCACAGTAAAGATAAATAAATAATGTCACTTGGCTATGTTCTTGAAATAAATACCTACAGCCGCGCCGCGCGGTGAGTCGACACACGCGATAGAGCTGCATGCATACAGTATTTTAATTTCATCTACTTGAGTTTCTTTTTAGTATTGTGATTTTACGTTATATTCTAGAATCCATATAGGGCCTACCTTTGCCGATCAGGTAACCTAATGAAATCTTTTTTAAGCATTAAAAAAGAGTAACAAAACTAATAGCGACAAGTTGCCTAAAAATGTGATCAAAGTAACAGTTTGTAATAAATATACAAATCGGTATGTTTAATATATTTCGCTCACTCAAAATAAAATAATAAATAAGTAAATGAAGCAAAAAAAACGTACTCAATGTAACGTAAAGGTGCTTAACATGTTCTGTTAAGCAAATTTGTAGGTAATAATCGATTACCGCTACTTAAATAACAATTAAATCGATGCGACGTATTTATACTGATCTACTTGCTTAATAATTATATTTTGACATACCATTTATTCAGCTATACTTTATAATAAAAAAGTAAAACAAAATAGAATATTTTAAGCAACCAAAAAAAGCACAATATAGTCTTAAACTGCACTTTGCAATAGTTTACTTGTATTTTCATAAGTCGTAAGTAGGTACGTAAATATCACGTTCACCGTTCGTTCGTCACTGCGGTCCATTCACGACTGTTGTTGCTATCCGTATTCATTCGATTACGTTTACGAAAACGAAAATTAGTATGACATTGAACCAGCGCCTCCTGGCGGCATACGAGAATTTTGCCATACAAATTCTCGTTATAGTAAACGTGATCGAATAGCGAATGAAACTCACACCACATGAGTAAAGAAATTACGCATGTGCTCACACTCGCACTCAGACTTCGAGCTGCGTATTTAAATGACTCGCGTTTCGACCGTTTGTACCCGTTAGATATGGCGTTGCTAAGAAACGTAACCTTACGGTTGCGTTCCATAGAAACGATCCACGCGCTCTCCTCCGACCATAGGCCGGTGGTTTTACAGTTAGGCCCCCCCACTGACCCCACCCCCGTTATTAAGGTGGTGACTGACTGGGATAAGCTTGAGAAATTACTCGAGCCTACCGCCAGCGAGTCACTAAACCAAATCCCCGATAGCATTGTCTCGCCTCACGAGACAGTGGCCGCGGTCGACGCCCTCAGTAGTCATCTCACTAACGCTATAAGCGAATCGTCCCGGCGGGTTGTTGCGACGGGTGACCGTCGCTTCAAACTTTCAAACTTCAAACTGCCGGACGATGTGAGGCAACTGTTGAGGGCTAAGAACGCCGCCACGCGCGCTTACGACTCCTATCCCACTTCGGACAACCGAGTTCGTATGCGCTCTTTGCAGCGCGCTGCTAAGGAGCGCATTCAAGAGCTCCGCGGTACGAATTGGGATGGCCTACTTAAAGAGATCTCGCCCTCTCACCAAGCTTATTGGAAGTTGGCGAGAGCCTTTAAGTCGGATACAGTACAGTACAGTACAGTACAGTACAGTACAGTACAGTACTTCTATGCCCCCGCTTAACAAACCCGACAATTCGATCGCCTTTGACGACGACGAGAAAGCCGAATGCCTCGCCGACAGTCTCGAGTCTCAATGCTCGCCTAGCACTCTCCCAGTCCCTCAGGACCATGTAGACATGGTGGGAAGTAGATAGACTCTCGTCCCTCCCCCCAACCGCAACCCTCCCGCCTGTTACGGAGGATGAGGTGCAAACGCTCATTAGACGACTCAAACCCCGTAGTGCCCCCGGGGCAGACGGCATCTCAAATAAGATCCTTAAGATCTTACCCGCTCAGCTTATCCTTTTAATAGTAGCTATCTTCAATAGCGCCATGTCAAACGCAATCTTTCCCGCTGCGTGGAAAGATGCGGTTGTCATAGGTATCCATAAATCCGGTAAACCGCGTAACGCCCCTTCTAGTTATCGCCCCATCAGTCTTCTCAAATCGCTAGGAAAACTGTACGAACGCGTTCTAGTATCCCGCTTAAAGGACTTTGTGTCCTCTAACAATATCCTCATAGACGAGCAGTTTGGGTTTCGCCCCAAACACTCGTGCACCCATCAATTGCACCGCCTCACGGAGCATATTCTATCCGGCCTCAATAAAAGGGCCCGCCCCAAGGGCACCAGAGCTCTTTTCTTCGACGTTGCGAAAGCGTTCGACAAAGTTTGGCACAACGGCTTAATTTATAAGCTTTGCCAATTTGGCGTGCCAGACAGACTCGTGCACATCTTACGAGACTATTTGTCGGATCGCTCCTTTCGCTTCCGCGTCGAGGGAACGCTCTCCGCCCCTCGTCCCATTCGAGCCGGTGTTCCGCAGGGATCCGTGCTTTCCCCAATCCTGTTTGCGCTTTACGCAAACGACATTCCGAAGACCCCACGCGTAGAGCTAGCTCTATTCGCGGATGACACCGCGCTATATTCCTCTGGTAGAGATAAAGTCGCGGTTTCCAACCGACTCCAAACGGCCGCCAACAACCTCGGCGTTTGGTTTCGCAAATGGCGGATTGAAGTTAACCCCGAGAAAAGTGCCGCAGTGTTCTTTTCTCGAGGTAACGACGATCATCGCCCTCCTTTACGTTTATTTGACCGTGCTATCCCTTGGGTAAAGCAGGTGAAATATCTCGGTGTCACCCTCGATAGAAGGATGACGTTTGCGCCTCACCTTAAAATCGTCCGTAACAGGGCCGCGTTCATATTAGGTCGATTATTCCACCTTATAGGCAGGCGGAGTAAAATGTCTCTTAGACATAAGACGACAATTTACAAAGCTTGCATCCGCCCCGTCATGACTTACGCTAGCGTAGTTTTCGCGCACTCCGCGCCCTCCTATTTGTATCGCTTACAAACCCTCCAGAACCGTTTCATGCGTGGTGCCACGGGTTGCCCGTGGTACTATCGCAACGTAGATCTCCACCGCGATCTTGATCTTCCCACTATCAAAGACTTTATCAAGGACGTTTCCATACGTTACTTTGATAACGCCCCCCACCACCCTAACCCGCTTGTTGTGGCGGCCGCCAATTATAATGTTGGAAGCCTTCCACCAACAAAACGGTTCATGTCTAGGCGTCCTAAGCACGTCCTAGATGACCCCGACGATCCCATAACGGTTGCGAACGCCCCCCCGCCCGATCCTCTAAATGACAGCACACATTTACAGAATACACTAAACATGCACACCAGTTTAGGCCCAAGACACCGTACTCGTAGAACAAGGGTACGAAGAACCGGTTCACACTCGCTCTACACCAGGTACAGACATGTACCTGGTCGGTTCTCTCCTCCTCTACGGCCCGGTCAACCCGAGCCGAGGTCCGTGCCTTTAGAGGCGCCCTCGGGTTGCTCCGCTCCCCGATCCGATCCGAACCCTTCGGAGAATCTAGTAGGGCACGGGGACGCGCACTTGTGCGCGATGCCGTTCCCTCTAGATAACCTCTGAAGGTGATTCGTTTCACACGGCTTGAGGGACCCTTTACGTTCCTCGCCGCCCCCAAAAAGCCCGGTGAAGCTGAAAATGCCGCAGCGGCAATCAGCAATCTCTCTCTCCAAAAAAGACCGTTTGTATCAAAATACATTACTGTATATTATTATCTTTACCATGATCACGTCAAAATTATGACTACTGACCTAATTTTTCTTAATTGTTATAAAAATGTCTTCATCCAGAAAATATAGATACTGTATTGTTCCTCAGTGGAGAAATACAATGATCACTACACCGAATAAAATCTTTATTTATTTAAAACGTAAATGTGATGTCAATCGAAAATGATGTCTGTCAATTTGTTAGTACAGTAATTATGGAAGTTGTGGCGGTCTACGCTGTACCAACTTTCATTCAACATTCCTCTTACGCTGTAGTCGAGACCAACGGCTTTAGAAGCCTTCGGAAGCTCCTAAAGGTGATTAAAATGTTATATTTTGCAAATAAAATAAAACAAACCCAATATTTTTTTCATAAACTTTATAAACAGCACGTTAACCAGTACACAGCAGGCAGCAACATAACGCACGCATTATTTCAAAAAGCAAAATACAAGGTGTCCAACATGCGAACGCCACAGCAAACAAGCACAAATGCCAGAAGGTTCTTACAAAGACAATAAGGTTTAAACATTGGGGGTATAAGTTGGGAAAGATGTGGTAAAACCACAAACAAGGAGTCTTTCTCATAGTGGTTAAAAGTATATGTTGACATCCGTAAAGAGCTTCATCTTGCCTCTCCCTTATTCTACTCTTTCGTTTCTTCCTGGCCGCTTCTATACGTGCTTGGTCCTTTTTCGTTTTGCCAGGGTCTCCAATCAGCTGATACAGTGCAGAATCTTGTACCGTATCTGCCAAAACAGACATAGTAGCAGAGTTACCTACGGCTTTGTTGAATTTTAATCTCCTCATGCGCCATGAGCTCATGAACTTTCTTTTTATCCCTTGTATAGTACCTTCGGGCTCTTTGAAAAATTTTATAACGGACTTGAAGGTCGCTTTAGGGTATAACAAAATTTTATACAAAACGTACAGGACAAATTTAAAAGGCGCAAAAATAACAGCAAATATTGCTCCTAAAACCACAGCAAAAACACTAGGTGTCTTAGCGTTTTGACTTTCAAGTGCTTTTAAAATTTCAACCTCTTCCTTTTGTTGACGCTTGCGTTCTGCTTTCGCTTTTTGTAAGGCTTTTTTTTGCTCTTGCATAATTTGTTTATTTTTCTGTTTGCTAGATTCCTTCATTTGTTTTTGTTCTGCAGCAGATTTCATCTTTCCTTTTTGTTTTTTCAATTGTTGACTCTTCATTTTCTCGCTTCGATCTTTATTTTTATTTTTCAATTTGTATTTTTCTAAGCCACATTCACATTTGTGATAGCACTTGCATGTTGATGGAGTTTCCTTTTTTTTCTTCTTTTCAACAGGAGCACTAACTTTATTCTTCTTATCAGTTATTCCTTTTTTGTTCGGTTCTGCTTCGGGTACTTTATTTTTATTTTTTTTACTTTTCTTTCCCGTTTCAGAACTAACATTGACAGCATCTCCAGAAGGAGGAGGAGCAGCAGAAGCTGCTTTTTTTTTTTTAAATTTAGCCTTTTTGTTTTCCTTCCCCTTTTGAATACCAACACTCTCATCATCTACTTCTGCTGCTTTTTTTTTTTTTAATTTAGCCTTTTTGTTTTCCGTCCTCTTTTGAATACCAACACTCTCATCATCTACTTCTGCTGTTTTTTTTACTTTTAATTTAGCCTTTTTGTTTTCCTTCCTCTTTTGAATACCAACACTCTCATCATCTACTTCTGCTGTTTTTTTTACTTTTAATTTAGCCTTTTTGTTTTCCTTCCTCTTTTGAATACCAACACTCTCATCATCTACTTCTGCTGTTTTTTTTATTTTTAATTTAGCCTTTTTGTTTTCCTTCCTCTTCTGAATACCAACATTCTCATCATCTTCTTCTGCTGTTTTTTTTATTTTTAGTTTAGTCTTTTTATTTCCCTTCCCCTTTTGAATACCAACATTCTCATCATCTATTTCTGCTGCTTTTTTTATTTTTAAATTAGTCTTTTTATATTCCTTCTCACACATCTTACTGCATTTAGTATTTTTACTTTTCTTCCCCTTTTGACCAACATTCTCATTGTCTCCTTCTGCTGCAGTCATCATATTTAATTTAGTGTTTTTAGTTTTCTTCTGCTTTTTAATACCAACATTTTGCCTGCCTATTACAGCACCCTTTCCATACTTAATTCCTTTTTTATTATTAATCGGGACGTCTTTTTTACATGGGCAACAATCTCCTATAGGCTTATTACATCCCGGCTTATTACTATTATTACTATTATTGTATGTATGGTTATTTTTAATCATTAGTTTAAATCCATTTCGTTTATGCTTTCCTGTTTTATTTACGTTATCAGACTGCGTACTTTCAATATTATCTGGAAACTGATTATTACGTTCCTTTCGTTTTTTAAAACTATTTGTCCAATTTTCAGATTTGCTAACAATTTGACTGCAGTAACACGAAAATTTTGAAGCTATATTTCTTATTGAAGCGGTATTGAAACTCCCTCTTACTTTCTTCCTGGGATTCCGATGTATGCTACATTTGCAGCAATCTTGACTTGTGTTGTTAGTATTTGTGTTATCACTTGTTTTGTTAGTAGGTGTTGAGATGCCGCCGCATGTTTTTTCAGTACAATGATCAATCTCAGTACAACGTGTACAGTTACACACAATGCGAGTATTTCTCTCTTTCGATTTCTCCTTGCAAATTCCATTCCGGCAAAGTTTTTTTTTGCATTTATTAAAATCTTGTATTTTGTTTCGTATTTCTCGAGGATTTACGATACACATATCATCACTGTCCACTTGCACCTCAAACAAAGGTGTTCTATTGAGAGCTGATACAACGCCAGTTCTAGACTTATTGCATGTTGCGTCAGTGCATGTCCAAATTTTATTTTTTAGACATCTGCATGCAAAATCTATCTTTTTATTCTTATAAGCTTTCTGACAAGCACCTTTAATGCAAGCTTCTTTTTCAAGGATATATTTTTCATGGGCAGCATGTGAAGGACATATACACTTAGATCTTTTCTTTTCTTTACCCATAGCTAATATTTTGTCCTTAATTTCTGAGGGATTTAACACACACATGTCAACGTTGTCAACTTTAATTTCAAACATTGGATCTCCTGTTTGATCCTTTTCATTTTGTACCTCTACAGATTTCGGCATTTCACCTCTGTGGCGTGCTTTATTTCGATTTTTTTTTAATGTTGATGTTTGTGGCGGTTTTGTTTCTTCTTTCAATGAACTGGCAACACTCATGTTTTTGTTTAAAAGCGCATCTTTGTAAGCAATGCATCTATGCGAACAAGTTTTATAAAGGTGTGCTAATTTTTCTCTTACTTTTTGTGATTTATTATCATTTAGGTCTACTGACTTATCATGTCTTATAGGGCTGACCTCTGCGTTGTCTTTACCTTGAGAAAATTGTACTCTCAATTTCTTTTTTGGATATTTATTCCTTTTTATATTTTTGTCTTCATCAGTTTTTCTTTCAATGTTATCAGCCATCGCCCTTGATCCTGGTAAAGGTTTACTACCAAAATCTCCTAAATCGAAATGTTTATTTTCAATTTCACTTAGTTTGTTAATGTCAGCACCAACAGATGCTTCTGCGTATGTATTTTGAGGATATCCCACACCATGATCCTTATATTTTACAAATTTCTGGGTTTTCTTATTTCTGTTTCTCGCGGTCAATGAATGTTTAGATTTGTTTTTAAATGACATGAACGTTACACACCTGAATCACTTTATCGATTCGTGTAAAAGGAGTTGATATTTCCTTTTCACAAAACAGCATAGCTTGTATTCATCGACGTACTTCGTAATTTTACTGCCCCATAGCAGTAATAAATGATGTTAGTTAAAATTCCTCCATCCATTGCTGTTCATAAAGATGAATTCAATGCATTTCAATGATATTATAAATTTTCAATGCATTCTCAATACTACAATTTAGGCAAGTCGTAAATTTGACGTACGCTTGATGGGTGTTTTTGGATGTCTCTGGGAGTGTCACTGCCAAGAAATTATAACAAGTAGGTGCACTTCATGTACAATTACTCTTTGAATAAAACACAAAATGGTTTGGCGCATCCTATAGTAACTTTAAATTCAATTTAGAATAGCAAACAATAATAATACCACTTTGAAATGAAACAACTTTTACGGATCTACTCGCGTTTATTTAACACATTACTTTTAATTAATGTTTATCCTGACTTTACCATACCATTTCACTAAGCATTATGTTGTGCTATTAGTTAATCGATGGCATAATCTCCAATCCACTACTATGTCTCTAATTTTAATATAGACACTGTATTGTTGAAAAAAATAAATTATAATCGAGCTTTAACGCCACCGAGCGTCAAAGAGCTAACTATGTTGTTTTTATAAGGAATTAACTGAGAAAAAACATGTTAAAATCTCAATCCTCTCTCTTTCCAAAGGACCCATTAGTGAATTCTATTTAATTTTGCTTTACTTTTACAATACAACATGTCAATTGTTCTTTATAATTAAGAATATTTTGTAGACTGTTCCTTTTAGAAAGCCATTGCAACTTAGCGATAATGAAACTTTTAATTATGTCAAACAAAAGTTCTCATTCCTATCCGGACCGTCGGGCATCAAGATTTAAGAGTTGGGCTTTAATATGTAGCTTCCCGCGCGCCCACAAAGAATCAGTCGTTGCTTCGTTGTTATTGTCGTTGCCCTATAATGCCAGTTACTCTCCACCTCCACGATCCGATCAACCCGAGCTGAGGTCGTGGCCTTAAAAGGTGCGCTCGGGTTGTTCTGCTCCCGAACCGATCCGAAAACCTGCGTGATACCATTTCCTCTAGAAAACCTCTGACAGTGTTTCGATAACACGGCTTGAACCCTCCAATTATCTCGCTGCCCGGCGAAGAAAAAAGTCCGGTGATGCTGTAATTGGGTAGTTGACAACAACAACAACAATTAATTCCAGAACAATAAACGTATAAATGAGATCACGTAACAGTTCTTTATAACATTAACCAATTTTTTATTTGACCTAAGCATGAATTTCTGTAACCTAAAAAGTTATTAATAAACACTCAATTGACGGGAAAAAATTGTTATTTCATAGTCTGCTAATCCCATACAATTTCTATTAAAAAAAATGTTTTGACAGTTGTTAAAAAGTTTCTATATTGACTAACCAGTCAACTACCCACGCCTGCCTGAGGCAATCAGCAAACTCTCCGAAAAAAAGGCATGCTCATAACAGTGTATGTGGGTGGGTACTTTAATTAAATGAGTGTCAAACGAACTGCGTATATTTTACTACATGTTGACAGCGGTAGATCAATTAAACATGATTTTTTTTTGTAAAGTGTTAAATATTTTAATTTTATTTTTCCATTACAATGCAATTTTATACATCAATCCATTAAAATTTTATATTTTAACTACATTATAGCATTGTGAATGCAAAAATTAAATTAACAAATATTTTTAATAAGGAATTACGTCTTTATCGATTGTTAAATACTTCTACTACAACTACTATGGATTTGGTGTTCGATGATATTTCTAAAAATTATTTTTTTAACAGCAGGGCTTTGATTTTTAAAGATCTATTACATAATGCTATTAAACTTGACAATAATAGTAAAATTGATGGGCTTACTTTTGGATATGATGAAAGGCACGACAAATATATTGTAATCCAGAGAAACTTGAACTACTCTCGCAAGTTGATGGACTACTTTATAGATGTCATCTTTATTTTCAACAAAAAATTTTGGGATATTTTTGATCTATACTTTACCACAGGTTTCTTTTATTTCGAGCGTTTCAATTTTCTCTTCCAAAACGAAATATATTCACGGTCCGCTGTTCTATTTTTTTCAATGTCAACAACTCTGTTTTTGATATCCTCGTATTGCGCGGAAATAAATTGAATTGATTCTTTAATGTCAGAATTTCTATAATACCTTAGTAATTTAAGAATATCTCTTCCATCATTGAGTCCTTATCATCCATCACGCTTGGGACGTGCTGTTATATTACTCTGTTCCGATGAGCGCAAGTCCGAAAAGGAACTAATGCACGTTAGGTCGTTGGATAGTGCAGGCAAAGTAGAGACGTCCAGAAACGTTGTAAAACCTTTTTAAAGGTTTTTAATCGCCTATGTGGTCTAGTGGTTAAGACCACCGGTTTAAACCCAGAGGTCCCGCATTCGATTCCCAGCGGGGGGTACATGTTTGTTTACTCGGTTTTGTTGGTGATAGAGCTGGTTTGCCCGCCTGGTTAGCTACCACCATCTTGCTAAATATCTAAATATGTCGCCATAACATCAATGTTTGAGTAGTGGGCGTTACAAGTTATAACAGTTAATTAAACAATTTAATTTAAAATAACCTTTAACTGTGTTAAGCAATTATACACGAAAATAATAAATTAACCGTCTGTTATTTATCTCTACTACGGACCACTACCGCCATCTTGGAGCAAATTTTTGTAAACTTGTTCTGAAATTCAAAAGTGACGCGTGAATTTTATATACTTAATATTACGATAGATGGCGCCATGCCTTAAATGCAACAAATGACTTACAATTTTACGTTGTGTTTTCTACGTAATAATAGTACATTATGGTACAAGTGTGTAATGTTGGTGATTACCGCTGAGCGTCATTAAGACCCGAGCCGTTAGGTGAGGGTCTTAAGAGAGCCGAGGACGGTAATCATCAATACACACGTGTATCATATGACGTTTTTCAACACGCTTGTGAAGAAAATACATAATACTAAAAAATCATTTTACATCGAGATTGTTATTTTAACTGCCTCCCGTAAATTGGGTATTCTCAATAAGGTGAGGCGGTTTTTCACTCCCGAGCAGCGCTGTTTGCTGTACAAGACTCAGGTGCGATCGAGTATGGAGTATTGTTCCCATCTATGGGACGGCTTCGCTAAATACCTCCTCGATGCACTTGATAGACTGCAAAGGCGAGCGGTACGCATTATTGGAGATGCTGAGGTTACAGCCTCTCTTGAGGACCTCCAGCTGCGTAAAGACGTTGCTTCGATTAGTGTCTTCTACCGGAATTACTACACTTCACTCGGAATCCTCATCTAGTGAGGTTCTGGCTATCTTATCCCTAGCTGCCGGAACACAACATTGCTTCGTTGGGGTTAAATGCTATTTATTATTAATGTGATTAACGTTAACGTAGAAAAAAAATAACATGTTATATAAAATGTAATTATTATAACATGTTATTTAAGTGAAAAGGAAAAAATAAACTAATATGGTAAAATTAACAGTTGTGTTTGTGTTAGTTATTAGTTATTATAACATGACTTAATTTTTATAACCATAAGGTAGAATTAGCAAATAGTGAGGTTAGTAAGAGGAGCTCGATAGCGCAGTGGTTAACGCGCCCTGTCTGCCAGTACGGAGGATAACCAACTTTCGCAAAGGCCGGTCGTTGGATGGATGACCAAAAATTTATCATCTCGAGCTCTTTTGGTTGCTTTAATATTTGGTGTAACTGGTGCATGTAGAATACAAGAATTAACAAATATAACTGTAAATGACATAGATAACCATGGCCAGATGTTTTTAGTGAAGATACCTTTCACGAAAAACAAAATACCGAGGTCATTCACCATACACGGTCCATTCTATGAAATTGTTAAGAAGTATGTCAAATTCAAATTCAAAATCATTTATTCAGTTTAGGCAAGTAGCTCTTGTGAATGTCACTATGACATCGGTTCGTAAGTCTACTGGGCGGGAGATCTTGTACTGAGAAGAACCGGCAAGAAACTCAGCAAGTGTTCAGCTCTTTTCACCCTTACAGCGTCAAAAATAATGGAAAATCCCCTATCATAGCAGGACACTTTCCATCACAAATAAACAAAAAAATATATAGAAGTAAAAACATGTAAAAAAAAATAATTAAAAATCCAAGTAAACAAAACCTCAAGTAAAAGTTTCAATTTCCACAATGTCATACAGTACCACTACAGTACTCTAAAATAAAAGTCAAAAATTGTTTAAGAAAACAAAGTCAAATTATAGTGAATAATACTAAAAATAAGTTAAGTATGCAAGAGCAGACCAGCCTCCATAGGCGGCACCCATTCACGAGTATGACATAATCAGCCATCGCTTCTCTCAACCATATTTTAGGGAACGTAACGACCCGACGCACACGCCACCACCGCAGAGACAATAAAGAGAGCATGACACACTCAAAATACTCAAAATAAAAACTTAATGATCTATTTAACGCAACGCTGTTTGTTATGAAAGTTTGCGTTCACCAAAAGCAAAAAATTACCGTTTCTTTCTAAATTACCAGAATGGTAAATGTACCTGTCAGCCTATAGGTACAAACAAATTTGGTTCTATGCCTAAAGAAATCGCTAAGTTTTTAGATTTAGCAGATGCTGAGAGCTAACTGGACATAGTTTTAGAAGAACTTCAGCTACATTGCTGTCTAATTCAGGAGCTTAAATAATGACTTTGAAGCGTCATGGTGGATGGCGATCTAACAATGTAGCAGAATCATTAATAGAAGATTCCATACAAAACAAAAAAGAAATTTGTGCAAAAATCACAAAAAGAATTAGACTTGATTCTGAGGCGCGTCCTACTGGCGAAACACCAAGTACATCGAATGATTGGATTTCACCTACCTACACGAATAATGAACCATCTCAAATAACAATACAACATGAAAGTATTTCAGTAAATAATCTATCTGATGAGACCGCTATGCCATCAAAAACAGTTTATTATAAATTTAGTAAGTGCACATTTACTAATTGTTTCTCTAAATAAACATTTTATCTACTAAATAAAATGATTTTTTAGTATTATGTATTTTCTTCACAAGCGTGTTGAAAAACGTCATATGATACACGTGTGTATTGATGATTACCGCTGAGCGTCATTAAGACCCGAGCCGTTAGGTGAGGGTCTTAAGAGAGCCGAGGACGTTTTTTGTTTTGTATGGAATCTTCTATTAATGATTCTGCTACATTGTTAGATCGCCATCCACCATGACGCTTCAAAGTCATTATTTAAGCTCCTGAATTAGACAGCAATGTAGCTGAAGTTCTTCTAAAACTATGTCCAGTTAGCTCTCAGCATCTGCTAAATCTAAAAACTTAGCGATTTCTTTAGGCATAGAACCAAATTTGTTTGTACCTATAGGCTGACAGGTACATTTACCATTCTGGTAATTTAGAAAGAAACGGTAATTTTTTGCTTTTGGTGAACGCAAACTTTCATAACAAACAGCGTTGCGTTAAATAGATCATTAAGTTTTTATTTTGAGTATTTTGAGTGTGTCATGCTCTCTTTATTGTCTCTGCGGTGGTGGCGTGTGCGTCGGGTCGTTACGTTCCCTAAAATATGGTTGAGAGAAGCGATGGCTGATTATGTCATACTCGTGAATGGGTGCCGCCTATGGAGGCTGGTCTGCTCTTGCATACTTAACTTATTTTTAGTATTATTCACTATAGTTTGACTTTGTTTTCTTAAACAATTTTTGACTTTTATTAGAGTACTGTAGTGGTACTGTATGACATTGTGGAAATTGAAACTTTTACTTGAGGTTTTGTTTACTTGGATTTTTAATTATTTTTTTTTACATGTTTTTACTTCTATATATTTTTTTGTTTATTTGTGATGGAAAGTGTCCTGCTATGATAGGGCATTTTCCATTATTTTTGACGCTGTAAGGGAGAAAAGAGCTGAACACTTGCTGAGTTTCTTGCCGGTTCTTCTCAGTACAAGATCTCCCGCCCAGAGTAGACTTACGAACCGATGGCATAGTGACATTCACAAGAGCTACTTGCCTAAACTGAATAAATGATTTTGAATTTGAATTTGACATACTTCTTAACAATTTCATAGAATGGAACGTGTATGGTGAATGACCTCGGTATTTTGTTTTTCGTGAAAGGTATCTTCACTAAAAACATCTGGCCATGGTTATCTATGTCGTTTACAGTTATATTTGTTAATTCTTGTATTCTACATGCACCAGTTACACCAAATATTAAAGCAACCAAAAGAGCTCGAGATGATAAATTTTTGGTCATCCATCCAACGACCGGCCTTTGCGAAAGTTGGTTATCCTCCGTACTGGCAGACCGGGCGCGTTAACCACTGCGCTATCGAGCTCCTCTTACTAACCTCACTATTTGCTAATTCTACCTTATGGTTATAAAAATTAAGTCATGTTATAATAACTAATAACTAACACAAACACAACTGTTAATTTTACCATATTAGTTTATTTTTTCCTTTTCACTTAAATAACATGTTATAATAATTACATTTTATATAACATGTTATTTTTTTTCTACGTTAACGTTAATCACATTAATAATAAATAGCATTTAACCCCAACGAAGCAATGTTGTGTTCCGGCAGCTAGGGATAAGATAGCCAGAACCTCAGTAGATGAGGATTCCGAGTGAAGTGTAGTAATTCCGGTAGAAGACACTAATCGAAGCAACGTCTTTACGCAGCTGGAGGTCCTCAAGAGAGGCTGTAACCTCAGCATCTCCAATAATGCGTACCGCTCGCCTTTGCAGTCTATCAAGTGCATCGAGGAGGTATTTAACGAAGCCGTCCCATAGATGGGAACAATACTCCATACTCGATCGCACCTGAGTCTTGTACAGCAAACAGCGCTGCTCGGGAGTGAAAAACCGCCTTACCTTAATGAGAATACCCAACTTACGGGAGGCAGTTAAAATAACAATCTCGATGTAGCATTTTGGATTCAGTTCCTGGCCGATGTCCATGCCAAGAATGCTGAGGTCCATCGAAATGGGTAACAGAGAGTTCTGAAGAGGGAGGAGTAAGGAATGGAGTAACCTTGAACGAGAATGCATAAACCTGGGTTTTGCTGGCATTAAACTCGACCAGGTTTTCAGATCCCCTCTTAGAAACAGGATCGAGAGCCAGGTTCAGTTTGGCAACCAGTTCTTGCCTTTTCACCACGATATCGGCTTGCTTTGCCGCAGGATGTCCCAAGTATCGCTCATGCACCGTACTGTCATCCGCATAACAATGAATACTGCCCAAGGACAACATGTCATTGATATGCAGAAGAAAATAATAGAGTAGGTGAGAGCACAGAACCCTGCGGTACTCCGGCATAGACTTTGTAGAACGCGGAGGAACTACCCTCACAAAGGACACTAATCCTCCGCTCTTCTAGAAAGTCTGCAACCCAGGCGCACAAACGGGGCGGCACACCGGCACAAACGGGGCGGCACACCGATCAGCAGTCAGCGCATTTTGACGGAACGCCTGAAGAAAATTAGCTCTACCGCCAAGGAAAAGATGCATAAAAGTTGTGTCTTATCCTAGTCTGCCAACTTGTATCGCCACACCCGTCTCATACCACTATCATAGCCCGAAATCCCCTTAATTATACAGAATTATGTCATACCATTATCACATTTGCATTACTTCCCGAATATTTGTACGTCTTTGAGAGAGTTCAATCAAAATACATAAATACGAGTTATACTCGTATAACTGGTAGTAAGAAATTATTTTTTTTTTTTTTAATTTTCAGCCTATATCGTCCCACTGCAAGGCAAAGGCCTCTTTAGGGAATAAGGGTGCGGATGGTGGTGACGTAATAAATAGTCGATTATTGTAAACCGAATATATTTCGCGTGTTTCTATAAACGTACATTGCCTTCAGGTGGAGCGGACTGACTGCGGGGCCCGAGTCGCGATGGAAGGTTTCTGCTAACAATGCATTATCGTTTCTACGTATTTCGTTATCGCGACCCCACAATCATCCCCCTCTTACAAAAAAAAATTTTGTTTTATATATAACTATAACACTTCATTACACAAAATTTTAAAAGTACAAACTTGGTGCGCGCGAGGCACACAGGAATGCGCTGACACCGCGCAACGCGCTGGCCTGCTTGCGCGCTCCGATATCAACTTGACGACAGTTACACAATGTTCATACTATGTACCTAATAATTCTAAATACAAAATACAAAGTTATAAACTTGTTTAATTTTATTGAACCCAATTTAATTTTGAAATATTCCAACAATATATTTTACTAACCATCTACATTTAAATTCAAATAAACAATCTTCATTACTCTTCATTTAACTTACTTTAAGAAAGTGCATAAAATGTTTTCTCTAAAAAAACATATACTAACTCCTATACTAAGGGTAGTTGACTAAGGAACATGCCCTGCTATAAACAATAATTAACAATACTTGGTACTCGGCAGCATTCCCTTAGCCAACACCACGAAGAGTGTCTAAAAATAGCCAAATTACACAGTAAAAATACACACAGTAAGACTATGTTATGCAAGTACGTTTGTAGTACATAATAATTGAAATTAAATTACCTCTTAAAACAATTTTACACTTGGGCGGCATGAGCTTGATTCACAGCATTAGTTACTTCCATTTTAAACCAGTTTTTCATTTTCTTTTGACATGTCGTACAAATCCATATAATAATAACTGATGTTATCAATACAGTTATCGCTATTGTAAGTAATCCAGTATAGTTTATGTGATTCTCCAATGAGGAATAGCCTGCATTGTTTGCTCCTGTTTGTGCAATTATTATTTCCTCTTGTTTACTGTAAGACTTTCCCATTTTTATGATAAAAGATTCTGTTTTACAAAAAATATAAAAATTCAGTATGAGTCTAGTGCTCATTACAGTGTTTCAGAATGATATAAATTAATTTATGTGACAACGTAAAATGCAATATTAGCTTGTTAACCTTTGACTTACTTTTGGTACTCATTCACTGGTCAGCAAATCTTACTGGTAATCTTGTGACGCGCCCACTACGCGTGGTGCGAGTCACTCGATTCTCACTTTGACTCGTGAGTTTACTACTATTATTTATTACTGTATCCGAAATTACACTGGAACTATCATGGTTTATGCTATATGCTGGTTTTAACCTGTCAATTGATATATCTATTATTCTATTTCCTAAGTCAACCTTGAAAATTTTATCGTTTCTACTTAACACATGGTAGGGGCCATCATAAATAGGACTTAATAATTTTTTAAACATATCTTTTCTGATGAAAACATGCGTACACGACTTTAATTCTTTACTAACAAATATATTTCTAGAATTACTTCTTTCCCGTGCTTGAGGACTGAGTTTATGTATCGTATCACGTAAATTCTTCATAAAATCATGAATACCTTTACCTGAACTTGGTTCATCACGAAAAAATTCTGCTGGCAATCTGATTGTCTGTCCGTATACCATTTCCGCTGCTCTAATTCCAGTATCAGTTCTAAACGCTGCACGCAAACCTAACATAACCATTGGTAGCTCATCTACCCAATCTGAACCTTGCGTTAATTTCGTAGTTAATGCAGTTTTAAGAGTACGATGCCACCTCTCTATTAATCCGTTGCTCTGCGGGTGGTAAGGCGTCGTGCGAATTCGTTGTACACCTAATAATTTCATTAATTCATTAAACAAATCGCTTTCATATTGCCTGCCTTGGTCTGTAGTGATTTTACTAGGACAACCAAATCTACAAATCCACTCACTTAAAATGGTTCTAGATACAGTTTCCGCTGAAATATCTGAAACGGGAATACACTCTACCCAGTTTGTGAAACGATCTATTATGGTAACTAAATACCGATGGCCATACTTCGACGTTGGTAACGGTCCTACTAAATCTGTATGAATATGATCAAATCTACTACTAGGTGGAAATTTACCTATCTTAGATACAGTGTGTCTATTTATTTTAGTTTTTTGACATGCTATACAACTCTTAGTCAATGTGTTGATCTCTTTATTCATTCCAGGCCAAAAAAATTTTTGTGTAATTAACTTTCTGGTTGTACGCACACCTGGATGGCTAATGCTATGTACGCTATTGAAAACTATTTCCCTAAACTTGGTAGGTACATAAGGTCTGGCGTACTTAGTAGAAACTTCACAATAGACTGCTTTGTTACAGTTTGGTATACCAATGTGTTGAAACTCTAAACCTTTGTTCTGTGTACTAAAATTAAATGGTTGTTCTTTTTCCTGTTCATAAGCTAATTCCTCGTAATCTATAGCTGTAGGGCAAATTATCGACTCTACGCGCGATAACGCGTCTGCAACTACATTGTTGGAACCGACAATGTACCTTATTTCGCTGGTGAATTCGCTAATAAAAAGTAACTGCCGAGTTCGTCGAGCTATTTCTTCTTATTCCTTATTGCCTCCTATTTTTGTGAATGCATAAATTAATGGCTTATGATCTGTATAAATAGTTAGGTTTTGTCCCTCTACTAAACTTCTAAAATGCACTATAGCTAAATAAATGGCTGTTAATTCTTTATCGTATGTACAGTACTTTTGTTGTGCTTCTGATAACTTTTTAGAAAAAAATCCTAACGGTTCTGATTTTCCGTCTATTATTTGCTCTAAACAAGCTCCGACACAGGTGTCGCTTGCGTCTGTAGTCAGCGTATACTGCACATTTGTTTTAGGGTGTGCTAAAGTAATCGCATTCTCTAAAGACTTTTTACATTGGTCGAATGCCTCTAAACTTATTTTATCCCAACAGATAAACGTTTTATCCTTCTTTTTAGAGTTATGTAAAAACTTATTAAGTTCGTTCTGATAAACTACAGCTCGTGGCAAATGCGATCTATAAAAATTTATTATACCTAAAAAGCGACGTAATTCTTCTACTGTGTTAGGTCTTGTATAATTGACAATAGCCTGAACCTTTTCCGGTAACGGGCAAATACCATCACTTGACACTGAATATCCTAAAAAATTTACTCGCGCTTGACCAAAAACACATTTATTTACATTGATAGTGATTCCTAATTTGTTAAGTCTCTCAAAAATTAGTCTTAAATGTGACATGTTAGTCTCAAAATCATCAGATGCAACCAAAATGTCATCTATGTAACAGAAAAGTGCTGAACGGCAGTTTTCTCCATTTTCTTTTATGCATTCTATACCTTTTAATACTTCGTGGTCCATGAACCTCTGAAAGGTCTGGGCTGAATTCCTAAATCCGAATCCCATCCGCGGAAATTCATATAACCCCCAGGGCGTACAGATCCCTGTCTTTTCAATATCTTCCTCTGCTACCATTATATTATTAAAAGCTCTATTTAAATCGATCACACTAAAGTATTTCTTATCCACTAAATTATAAGTAAAGTCCGGTAAACGAGGTATTGAATACCTGTCAGGTTTAGTGATTGCGTTAAGCGCTCTATAATCAAAACACCCACAGCCTCCCTCCCTTCTTCCAACATTCTCGGTCTGTAGCTTTCTGGGACCAATCATTCAAAAATGAGTCCAACTCGTAAATTATTATTATTATTATTTTAGTATTGGTAAAATACCTCTCGCATAAGGCGGTTAAGTCCAGCAATGTGGCAATAGCATAGTCGTCGGCCGGCGGGCGTCAGGGTCCGTCAGGGCCCGTCAGGGCACGAGGGAGAGAAATCTGCAGACAATGCGCGCGGTATTAATATTATTATTATTATTGTTACTAACATAGTATAAGTAAAATTATAATAACAATAATGAGTCTGTAATTTAAATATAATATTTTATTACTCATCATTAAGCCAAAATATTTTCCTGTTGTGCAATACACTCCTTTAGATATTAAATAAGGATATTACCTACGTTATATAAATGTTAAATGTCGCGCAGTTTACGATCAATACTAGCTTTGTCATTATGTGTCTTAATTTGGTGCTTCTGCTTATATTTCCTTTTTACGGTAAGTTTTTTTTAATATCAGCATCATGATTAATACCTAACTGTACAAGTGCTACTGTATTTAAATGTTATGAACATACGTTCAAAATTAACTTGACAAGTGATAAGGAAGTGAGAGAGATTATACCCTTTCGTTACCCTTCGGTTACTCTGAAAAGATCAAGTTGAAGGGGTTACCCATTGAAAGGGTTACCTAAGTCTGTAGGTAAGCCTTTGAAAGGCTTTTGTGATTAAACCGTTAGGCCGGGTTTCCACTGACGCGGAGCTGGACGGAGAGGAGCGGTGAAGAGCGGTGAAAAGTGATGAGTGTTTCCACTGACGCGGAGCTGGACGGAGAGGAGCGGTGAAGAGCGGTGAAAAGTGATGAGTGTTTCCACTGAAGTGGAGCAGAGCGGAGTAGTGAAGCGGAGCGGAGCGGAGTAGTGAAGCGGAGCGGAGCTGAGTCTCATCCATTTTGATACGTATACACCTTATGACGTAACGATGATAACTACTATGATGCACTGCGCGCGAGTCAAGCGGCGCGGCGTCATGCACCCGCTCCTGAAGCCTGTAGCCTTCCTGTAGCCTGAATAGACGTACCTAGTATAGTAGTATAGTAAAATAATGATGAATGGTAGGTATACCATTCAGTCATGTTTTAATAAATACCTACATTACATTTCATTTTTACTGGCAAAAAAATCTGTCACCGATTATCGGACGTGGGCGAGGGATCTCAAACACAATTCAAATCACAATATAGTTTTTTTTTCTCAATTTTATAGTAGCGGCAGTCACTGGTGAAAATGGGACGTCACCCAATAACTGTGGAGTAATAAGAAGCGTAAGTTAATGCTATTTTTTCACTCTTTTAAATACTACTGTTTTCTAAACTGTTTAGATTCTTCTGGCCCGCGATGCTCGATGCTATTGACCTGCTTATGGTGTGTAGGGCCTTTAAGTATAGCAGCAGTGTAAAACAATATATAATGGTCCGTGCAGCCGCCCGGATTTCGGAAGACCCAGGTCCGATTCCTGGCTGGGTCGGGTAGGCATTAAATTTTTTCACTGTATTTTTATAAATATTTAATTCAGCTTAAGTGTAGCAGTTAGCACCGAAACCAAAAAAAAAAAATTTACAATATATAAACAAATGTTTCAGACAGCTTATTTCAAGAGGAAACATTGCGTCACCGATTATGTGAAACATGAAATAGGAAATGAAACCGTATCGAATGCAAATGGGTAAGTTTTTTTTTGTTTTAAATCTTACAGGTAATCACTTGGCCTTCATTTCATTCACCTGATGGAAAGTGGAAGCGCACTTCCCCCGGAATCCTCAACTACTGAGGCACTGGCTATATTGTCTCTAGCTGTCGGAACACAATAATGCTACCTGTATAAACAGGCACATAGGTATAAATGTAAACTAACATATTTATAGCAATAAAACAGTTAAAAATAAACATATTCTATACATATAAAATGCTTTGTCCTGAATGACTGACGGATCAAGGCACAGCCTAAACCACTGATCGTAGAGACCTGAAACTTGGAGGGTGTGTTATTTGTATGACGTAGGCATCCGATAAGAAAGGATTTTTCGAAATTCTACCCCTAAGGGGGTTAAAAAGTATGTATGGGACAACGTGATTCCTTGGTGGACCAAGGATAGATTGGTGGATTGGAATCTACTTCAAATTTTGCATAAACCTTTTTTAACAGAATTCATGGAAGACGTGTTTTGTATTCTATTGAAATTCATCCTCTAACGGGGTTAAAAAGGGGTAGAAAGTTATTTTGCCGGTGATTTGCATCGAAGTTGATATCAATACTCCTTAGTGCTTTTGTTTTAATTGAAAACTCAATCCGACTTTATTCAAAAAAGGTTGAACTCACCTAAAAACGCAAATACTCTTTAAAATTGGAATGTCTCCAAAGTCATCGTACTATATTAGTACCACCTACCTTATTTGAAGATAACGTAGTTGCTCAGTGGGTTTTAGGCTTACAAAGGTTATGCACTTTTAGGACACGGCCTCATATGGACGTAGTAGAGTTCGAAATTTGAATTGGTAAGGATAGAATTTCGGAAAATCCTTTCTTAACGGATTAATCTTCAAACCTTTAAATGAGAATGAATTTCAATAAAACTGTTTGTTTGTCTCGCTAAAACTCGAGAATGGCTGGACCGATTTGGCTAATTTTGATTTTGAAATATTTGTGGAGTTCAGGGAAGGTTTAAACGGTAAAAAACATAAAAAAATATAAAAACGATTTAATTTTCCAATACAAAATAATTTGTTTGTTTTGTTGTCACGGAACTGTCAAAGTGGTACGAAGTCCGCCGAGACAGCTAGTACTTATATATAAATCTTCTGTGCGTGTGTATGTCACTGAACTCCTTCTAAACGGCTGCATAGCGAGACCGATTTGGATAAATTTTCTGTGTGGGTTCAAGTGGATTCGAGGATGGTTACAATTGGACCCGGTAGGTGGTGCTGCAATAGGAGTCCATCATGGGGTACGGGTGTTTTCAAGCGGACGAAGTCGCGAGCGGGCCACTAGCAGTTATTTGTACCTAATTATTATTATTAACTTACCTTTTTTTGACCATGGAAAACTTGTCGGCCGAGTACCACCGCGCCCGGGGAGGCACGGATGGTTATGTGGGGTTCTCCCTTCCAGCTCCCGCCTCCCTGCCCAGACCCGAGGGTCTCGACATTGATTCGGGAGGAGGAGGGGCTTACCCACTAAAAACCACTGTACATCCCCTTCACGTGCCGCTAGGCGACTGGGATCTACTGCCCATCTTTTTCCTTATCTATTTACTATTATTTTCTTTAATTTCAGGTCATGTGTTACGGGCGACGATGTTAAAAACATATTTCTTTCAAATTACACTAATTCGTCAGTATCTTCTAAACCGTTAGAATGTTTCAGTAAAGTTGCTTCCGTTGCTAAGTCAATTGAAACTTCTATGCAAACGCGTTATGAATTGTTAAAAAATGCATTTGCTGAAGACAAAGTAAAAAGTAAGTGTAGTAATTTTAAGTTTGTCGTTATTCATTCATCATCATTCGATCACGTTAAATTCAACCGATCTGATCCGGAAAATCTAGTAGGGAACGGGGACACGCACTAGTGTGTGAATTGCGGTCTTTCGTCGATTCATACATGCGCTTATGATCATACAGAATATACAGATATTTATAGATTCATACTACGGTATGAGCACAAGGGCGCTTTTTGAATTGGTTGTTTCATACCATGGTATGAAACGGCCAATATCTTTTTTGTACTGTGTGATGCCATTCTCCTTAGAGCCTTAAACCTCTAAGGCCATTCCCCTAGAAAACATTTGACGGTGTTTCCCGATTTCATTGAAAATACCTTAGAGGGCAATCTCAAACAAAATTTTAATAAACTATCCCAAATAAAAATCTTTAAGTATTTAAAAATGTAATTAATTTATTCACTGTATTTTATAAATATTTAATTTAGCTTCAGTGCAGCAAGCACTAAAAAAATAAAAAATAAATAAAAATACTATACCGTTGTGTTAACTTTGTGGTATATCATCTGCAAAGATTAAATGTTTAGTTATTAATTATACCCTTAAAATTTACCTTTAATAAGTTTGGCTTTTATTACGAACAAACACAAGTCATGTAGCCCACGTAAGGAAAGCCGCAAACAAAAAGCTAGTAGCTAGATAAATGACAATTTAAGGTTTATAATTTGGGATTATAATTGCTTTTGTTGTCAATGTGCTTATTCTATTTCAGAATTTTTTGCCAGTGGTGGATTACAGTGTCTAAATGAGACAGGTCAAGAAATTATAGAGACCTGTGTCGTGCATTTAGCTAACTTGAACATGACACAGAAGAACTGGATACTTCGTTTGTGGCCATTTACCTTTACCGTGAGTAATATACTATATGATCTTTTGGAATTAAAATTTAAAATATATGTAAGTGTTCATAATAGAATCAATTAATTAAAAAATATAATAAATTGATAAAAATTTACTAGTTTCTGATTTGTTCCATTGTATTCGCCTAACTACCTATCTGGATGCCTCCTAGGTCATCTGGAACTGGGTTAGAGTTTTGATCTATAGGTTAGTCAGTGATAAAAATGACTATTTTTGGACGTTAATATTAAAATAACCGTTTGAGGTGTGTTAAGGAAATTTGGAGCACATTAATGTGTCTCGCAAGTCTCAATATATGAGCCAAATTTGACATGTTAATGTGAAATAGTTTTTGAGTTATGAGGGGTCAAAAGTGGCTCCGAATGGTTCGTGTAACATTACACACCGTGCTGGTCGCCAGTTCTGTTAGCTTAAATTTGACTTGACACGCTGCCGCTTGTCTAGATTTGAACAGTAGAACGTGGCGACCCTGGAACGTATTTTAAATTTAAAGGGGGATGAATAAAACTGTTTTTTTTTCGGCTTTTCTAGACAAGTACCTGCTCCCGTCAATCTACAATAATGACTTGTGTCAAAGAAATTATTACGACGAAATGCAATGAAACGCACGCGGAGTTTGTGATGTCCCTCCATGAAAAATTGAAAGACTATTGCATTAACACGAAGGTATGTAACTAAGTCACTTTTATCTATAACGTAGGGTCGAAGCTAATAATCCGGGTGCGTAGTATGAGTTTTGTTTACTATTCGTATTCATTCGATTACGTTTACGAAAACGTAAATTAGTATGGCATTGAAGCAGCGCCCCCTGGCGACATAAACTATGTCACATTTTCCAAACCTTCTATAAAAAAAGAGTTAAAACTACACATACGAATAGGATCTTTTTTATTTCTTTTTTTATTAAGTTTTCTCTTTTTTTCATAGGGCACTGGCAATTTCAAGAAGTCGCCGTCGTCATCGAAGTCATCTACTACTGCTATTGTTGTTGGTTGCTTAGTAGCTCTAATTGTGATAGTGATCATTGGATTTGCCATCGCCAAGAGAGTCTGCAAGAGTTCTGACTCTGAGCATCGAGCGCAAACATACAACGTAGCGTTTCAAGAAAGGGATAGATCAGATCGAAAGGAGTTTTAATACCTACCTAGGTCTTTCTTACAATTCTTGATAAACTTACCTAACCGGACCTATTACATGAATTATTTGTATATCGAAACTAATAAAGTAAGCGAAATGCAAAAAGTTTGTTAAAATCGAAACAACAAAATTTTTAGAACCCAAGCATGCTTCTTGTTAAGGAGACTACCACCAAACACCTTTGATTAACTTTTGTTTTAATTCTGATTCTTTTATAAATAAACAATTTTAAATATACTAGGTACTAGGTATAGTTATTTAATAAAAAAACTACGCGTTGCATTTTATGTTTCCGATTGTAGTATCTGTAACGCGAAAGCGGGTTTACGCCACAGAACAATTTATTGTTCTGAGGGTTACGCGCATTCCTCTGAGTTTCCGTTACGTGTGTACAAATATTATTGTTAAATTGAGAACAGTAATAAAATAATGCTGTATTATTTATTAACATATTGACTTTAACCCCCATAATCATAAAAACTATCTACGCATTATTTTTTTTTTTTTTTTTTTTAAATGGCTTCTGTTGTGTTTTTCCAACACCAATAATTTCGCCAATGTCGAGTGATTAACGAGACACGTTATAATTTGGAAAATGGCCAGTAGAAGTTACAAATATTGGCCGGTAGAAGATATATCTTTTTATAAACTTTGTGAATTGAGTTATCTATCTACTTTATAATCTTATATTATTTGACTGAATAAACTTACATAAATAATTTAATATAGAAGGATGAGGGAAAGACAGAAGAAATAGTAAGTTTATAGGGCGGGGAATTTTAGAGGGTAGGATGTCATACAAAGAGACGGGGTATCTTGGACAGTTAAAGAATATATGGTCTGGAGTGCCTTCGTCTAAACCGCACTCACATAATGATGTGTCTTTCGCGTGGATCTTGTGGAGAAAGACTGGAGTGCATGAGTGGCCAATACGTAAGCGACAAATTGTGGAGATGGTTTGTCTATTCATGGTTTTTTGGTTAAAAAACCATGGTCTCCGGGGAATAATGGGTTGAATACCAGCATATTGGCGACCCTTACACTGTGAAGACTCAACGTACCTACTTTGCCAATCACTGTTGAGTGTTTCTGTGGCGTGTGGTAGAATGTCATGGGCAAAAATGTGTTGCAAGCCGGTGCCTCGTAGTATGGCATCCCTAGCCCAAACATCCACCTGTTCGTTGCCGCTAATACCACTGTGACTTGGGATCCAGATTAATGCTACCTCAATGTTTTCTTCATGACAAAGGAACAGCTGTTTTTTAATGTTCAGGATTAGAGGGGAAACGGATTTGGAGCGGAATAAATTACTTGAAAGGGCATTTAAACTACTTTTAGAGTCAGAAAGGATAACAGATTTATTGAGTTTATGGGACAGGACAAATGATACTGCTTCTAGAATAGCAATGCATTCTCCAGAGAAAACCGAAGATTCCTTGGGGGATTTAAACTTAATAAGACCTGATGTTTTGGTATCCAAACGGCGCTTCCAACGGGACTATCTTCGGATGTTTTCGAAGCATCTGTATAGATGCGTAACCAATGTTGCCAGTCTCTTTCTATCTGCATGCTAAATTTTTGGTTAGCCAATGGGTCTTTTTTAGAGATATCAAAATTGAGGATAATTTTGGGTTCGAATATTAAAGCATCATAAGGAATCTGGAAAAGAGGGTTTAGAGGGAACTGTAACATTGGGTATGTCAAGGAAGGAAGCTTTCGGAAACTATTAATGGGTAACGGAGGGTTTTTATGGGCCCAATATTTACATGAAGTTTGTGAAATCATATCAGATAATTTTTGAAGACGAGGAAGAAGAAGGTGAGAACTTAGCTGATTTGTTTTTATTATGAACCTATCCGATAGATACTGACGGCGTAGGTCTAAAGGGGGGTCTACAGCCTCCACTTGAAGGACGTTCTTGGCAGAAGATTTCATAGCCCCTAATACAATCCTTAGGCCCTTCATTTGCATTTTCTCAAGTTTGTCTAGTGTCTCCTTATTACAGGGTTCCATGAGGAATGACGCATAGTCCAGATGGCTGCGGACAACTGCATTATAAAGGATCTTCTGGCTAAATGGATGAGACCCCCACCAGACACCGGAAAGTGCTCGAAGGATGTTAATACCCTTCTCACACTTTTGAGCCACCGCATTGAAATGAGGAACACCGGACATTTTGGAGTCCAAAGTGACACCCAAAAACTTCACCTTATCAGTAATTGGTACAGATTGACCCTTACAGTGTATGTCGAAATTAGGGATTGATCTCTTCCTCGAAAATACTACAGCGTTACATTTAGGGATGGAAAGGGATAGACCATGATCTTCAAGACAAACATCCAGGTAGTACAGTGCAGAATTTAAGCGAGAACTTATATCGTCAATAGATTTACCAGTAGTGTATAAACAAAGATCATCTGCATATTGTAAAATTTCACAAAAACAAGAAACGGATTGTTCAAGATCGCGTGTATAAATGCTGTACAAAATAGGACTCAGAACTGAACCTTGGGGAAGGCCTTGCCATATTTTTCTTGGTGGAAGAGTGTGGTCGAAAGATCTAATTGAAATTGACCTATCAGAGAGTAAGTTAATTGCGCATCGAACTAGCCTCTCGGGAATACTCACTCGAAGTAGCTTCTGCTTGAGTATCGGAAGCTGGACGCTATCATATGCTGATGCAATGTCCAGAAATACACCCACCAAATGTTCCTCTTTGCTCAAGGCAATTCTAATGTCCGTTATTAGTACGGCTAAGCTGTCAGTGGTTCCTTTGGATTTGCGAAAACCAAATTGGCTGATAGATAATATGCCCTTGCTTTCGACAATCCATTCGAGTCGGTTCTTGATAAGATACTCAAGTATTTTAGATAGAGTTGAAGACAGGGCAATAGGACGGTAGGAACTGGCGATAGAAGGGTCTTTGCCTGGTTTCAACAGGGGAATAACAATTTGGGACCTCCACTGCTGTGGGACTACACCAGATGAAAAAACGGTGTTCAAAAGATCCAGGAAAAAGTATTCCCCTGTTGAACCCAGGTGGGTCAGGAAGGAATATGGGATACCGTCTTCTCCAGGAGAAGAATCTCGTAGACCTCGAAGAGCACACTTCAATTCCGATAAAGAAAAAGGCTGGTCAAATCTGTTGTTGCTCTGCATAATAGGATATGGACAGGGGATGCAATCTTGGGAGGGGACAGAAGGAGGGGACAACTTGTCTGCAAAGTCGGTCAACCAGAGCGATGGAACCTTGGAAGATGGAGAGGGACCCGCGAGAGAACCACGGTACCTTCTAACATTTTTCCAGACAATTGTTGAGGGAGATCTGGGGGAAAGGGATTCGCAGAAGTTGATCCAGCCTTGTTTCTTTTTTGTCGCCAAAATTCGTCTAGTACGAGCTGCGATTTGTTTGAAGCTCAGATAGTTTTCCATACTCATGGAGAGATTGTAGACTGTCTCAGCATTCTTTCTCCGTGCAACCGCATCGGTACATTCAGAGTCCCACCATGGTGGAGGTGCTAGATTCCTACGGTTAGGCTTCTTGAGGGGGATACTCGCGTTTGCTGCAGTTGACAAAGCCTCTATGAGCATGGACAACTTCTCATCTATATTTACCGGAGAAATGGTTTGGTTACCAACAAAGAGTTCTACTTCCGTTGTAAATTTTGTCCAATCAGCCTGTTGGATTTTATATTTAAGCAGAGGAGGTGGAGAGACGGTAGGGACCACGGAGAGGGGTTTGGAAATGATAATAGGAAAATGGTCACTACCATGAGATTGCAAGAGGGTTTTCCAGGAGCACAAGGATGATAGGGATGAAGAGCAAGCTGTGAGGTCGACCACAGAGCGGGGGTCCTGAGAGGGTGTGACACGGCGAGTTGGAGAACCGTCATTTAATACGCACAAGTTGAAGTCATCGAAAAGATCCAACAATTCGGCCGCAAATGAATCACAGGAGTGAGAACCCCATGTTGTGTGGTGGGCATTGAAATCCCCAAGAATAAATATAGGAGAAGGCACTGACGAAAAAACTGAAAGAAGATCAGGGATAATGGAAGAAGAAGGGTGAGGAATATAAATTGAAATAAAGGAGATACCCATCACTCTCACAGCCACCACATTAAATGATGGACTGTAAGAGGGAAGGGAAAGTTGAGAGTAAGAGAAACTTCTTTTAATAAGAAGGGAACATCCTCCATAACCGTCGTTTCTGTCATCCCTGAGACACGCATACCCAGACACCCTAAACTGGGACCCAGGCACGAGCCATGTCTCAGAGATAGCAGCGACTGCCACAGAGAACTTGTTTAAAAGATAAATTAAATCACTTTTTTTGCGACGAATGCTATTACAGTTCCATTGAAGGAACCTGCAAGAGTCCGTCACCGGACTCGCCAGATTTGTTTACATTGTGCCTACTTTCCAACGGCACCGATTTAAATAAAATTTCCAGTTGATTACGCACGTTGGACGGTAGAGCATCATTAAATTTAGATAAGACGATGGTCAAAAGAGACACCGTCGTTTCTAGTAACCTGTCTTCAGGGATCTGATCTGGTGGGCTCTGAAGAAGACCACAGCCGTTAGGCATCATGGATGGAGGGGTGCTAACTAAAGACTGATGTGCTTGTCTGTCATAGCCTCTGGGAATTGGGATTCGGCGACGGGGGCTGGAGGTGACCGTTTTCCTATAGGAGCTGGACATGGTAGGGATGGGATATTGGGAATTTGAAGGTGAAGAATAGGAAAGGGGTAACGACAAAATAGGTTCTTTAGCTACCTCATTGTAAGGACGTTTGGCCTGTGGTAAGCGAGCAGAAGCTTCAAGATATGATATGCTTTCTTGGGACATAAGGATCTTAATACCTCTCTGTCTGGTTTGTTCCGGACAACACTTGCTAGTGGCAAAATGATTTCCGGAGCAAAGTTGACAGGTAGAGGCAAATTCTACAACTTCACAATTATCGCCGTTGTGATTTTGAGCGCAGCGATAGCACCTAGGTTGGGAACGGCACTGGCTTTTCACATGTCCAAATCGGCAGCAATTGTGACATTGGATCGTTGGAATTTGATATGTTTCGACAATGAGAGAGGAATTAAAAGAATATATCCTATCAGGAAGCCTCTGACCTGCAAACGTGAGTACAACGGTTTGTGTAGGTTTCCATGAAATTGTTCCGTTTTCTGTGTTTTTTCGGTTTAGTCTCCTGGCTTTGAGAACTATCCCACAATTATCCGGTAAGTCCAGAGACTCCACCAATTCGTCCATAGACCAGTCCACGGGGATACCCCGGACAATTCCCATACGAGTCACATTATACGTCGGAATCATTGCTTTGTAGTTGTTATTTGATAAGATGACGGATGACACTAAAGAATTTGCTTCTGCAGCCGATTTAAACTGAACAGAGATCCTATTGCGGCCAACATTCTTAACACCATCTCGAACAATACCATGTACCTTGTTCCTGTGAAGAAATTGTCCGAATTTGATGGAGCGTAAAGTGGTACCTGCGGCAGCGTCAGGCTCCACTCTGGAGACGAGAACAATGAAAGGACCTGTGTCCTCCTGGCTATATGTTCTTTGTTGAGTGAAGCTGGGGTGGGTATATATGCTTTGAGCCGACACAGACGACTCGATGTCATTATTTTTGCGATGACGTTTGTCAGAATCATCATTATTTATTGTTTGATCAGACTGGCGTTTTTTGGTAGAGTTGACAGAGTTACTTGTATTTTCAATAGGAGGGGATTCGAAATGCAGACCATTTTCGTTTGTGAAAATAAGCGGGGAACGCCTATCATCGACCGGATCCGGGTCTGGAGGTTTTCTTGGCGGCTTGTCCGCCATGCCTCGGTTTGGTCACTTACTTGTGAACACTGGACAAATACAGATTCTAACTACTTTTCCCAAAAACCACCACCAACATGAAACGCTACAAACTCAATTTCACTAAAAGAAACACTCGGAAATATTAAAAATGTAGGGATCAAAAACCCGAACGTGTGTCAGAAATCAACGCCAACTTGACAATCTACGCATTATTTAGTTTAATATTGTTTTGTCAACGTCACACAAAACGTCATTTTGAATTTGAGAAAAAGGGACAAAACAATGATTAACTAAATAATGCATAAATAGTTTTTATGAATAAGGGGGCTATTGTTATACATCGAGCAGAGCTAATAACGTTCTAGCAATTTTTTTTTAAATAATTTACTTTTGATATTTAGATATTTAAATTATTATTTATTTATTTGTTATAATTAGTTACACGGGCAACACTCAATTACATAACTAACTACATACAAACTAATTACAAACAAATAACAGTTTTCAAATACAAATAACAAAAAAGGAAAGAAAAAAAACACAAGAACATAAGAAACAATTTCACATTAGTATTTAAAGCGGGCTTCCTCTTTGGCAAATATATATTCATTTAGCCTGAATACTTCCCCAATTATCATCATATACGTCGCAGTCAGGCTGCTGACACAGAAGTGCATTGAGACCGGCGTGCATCTGACAGACAGATGAGTGGTTATACGCGACAGTGCGGCCCGAAGGCGGCGCGAAAAGACGGCGGCGGCGGCGGAATATTTACCTATGTATCATCATAACTCATAAGTTTAGTATGTATGTATGTATGTATGTATTATACTGTTTTCTACTTTTGTTGTCTCTCAAAATTTGCACCTCACACGTCATTTCTGCACCACCCTATAGTTGACTGGTAGAAAAGTCCGCCATAGAATAAATTGTTGCACAAGTTTAAAATAAATAACATGATGATATTATATCATAAATCATCATCAGCCTACATTTAGTCCACTGCTGGACATAATATTTAATTAAGTTTTATAATTTATAAGTAAGTAAAGTAGAGGTACCACTATCTTACACATGCTATGCCTCCTAAGTAAATAATGAAAATTAATAATAATAGGTATATAGTATATTATAATAATAATATGTATGTATATAGTATAGGTATGTATTTTCTAAAGTTTGTGTTATGTCGAATATTAATGTGAAATAATGGTGTATTATTAACCGTTAAGTGTTCGTAAGTGCGCATGAGTGTTGGCAAATGAAACAAAACAGTGCAACTTCACTTTACAAATTCTTTTAAGAAGTCCGCTTGAGGAATTAGATCTTTAATCTTTACTGATATACTCGAGGGGTTAGGGGTATATCATTTCTCACTTCTCATTTCTATTTTCATTCATCATCATCATACTGGAAGGAAATATTGTATATTTATATATTACTTGGACATTGGCTAAATGTGCTAAACGCACGAAGCCATCAACTAAAAAAAATGTGGATTATTAACCGTTAAGTGTTTGTGAATGTGCATGAGTGTTGGCAAATGAAACAATACAGTGCAACGGCACTTTTCAAATTCTCTCAAGAATTCCGCGTGAGGACTTTGTAAAGCCCCACATCTTTACTAAGATACTTGAGGGGTTGGGGTGTATCATTTCTCACTTTTCATTTCTATCATTCATCGTCATCAATGATCATACAAGAAGGAAATATTGTTTATTTATTATTATGTATTACTTATAAGAAAAATTACTTTGACACTGGCTAAATGTGCTAATCGCTCGAAGCCATCAACTAAAGGAACAAAAATATGAAAATTCATGTTTGCGGTTTTGTTTTGTTTTCTAAAATTTGTAATAGGTATGTTGAATATTAAAACATTAATCTTAACAATAATGGTGGTTTATTAACCGTTTAGTGTTCGTGAATGTGTATGAGTGTTGGCAAATGAAACAAACAGTGCAACGTCACTTTTCAAATTCTTCAAGAAGTCTGCGTGAGGGCTTAGTAAAGCCCTACATCTTTACTGAGATACTCGAAGGGTTGGGGGGTAATATCATTTCTCACTTCCCATTTCTATTATCATTCATCATCATCATACAGGAAGAAAACATTGTTTAATTATGTATAACTTGTAAGAAAAATTACTTTGACACTGGCTAAATGTGCTAATCGCACAAAGCCATCAACTAATGGAAAAAAAGTACCTGAATTTTGACAGACCGGTGTCATAAATGTCATAATATAAGAGTTTGCTCCTGACATCCCTCTGAGGCAGGTAGGCATACGGCAGACCTTGCATTGAAGTGCAGTACTTATTTGATTTGCCTTGGTGGTTGTGTGAACTCGCGTTGTTGTTGGCTCCGCTTTGCCACATTTTCAACACCACAATTTGAGAACATTATAAATCACTCTGACCAAACATTACCAATCAATTATTAATTGTGATTTTATTCAGTGAGTTTTGCTACAGCAAGAACAATGGTTGTGAAGTGCTTTTTATTCGTCGCTTTGATCGGTAAGTCGATAATTTTGTTAAGTTATGCACGAATTTAGTATTTGTTGTAACAAACAAGTTTTTGCTGTTTACCTTTGCCTCGGTATCTCATTCTTAAACAGTAAATAGCGGTACTTAGTGTCGTATGTGATTACCATACCATTATACGAGCGGCACTATGTAAGGAGCCGAATTTAAATAGCTCTGTATTTACATTAATTTGGATGTCGGTACTGAGTTTGAAATACTTTTGTGTAAATCCACTGTTTAAGCTCGATTTATTTATTTTTTTGCACATGTACTATACTATTAATATACTATTAATTGAAGTTTGTGTCCTGGACAGTTATGGTACATGCAATAGAACCTTATGTGCTTTATGGGTTTTTTATTATTTTATTTGAGTTTGCTAACATTAGCATGTAAGTAATTGGCCAGAGTGATGGACAGCAGTCACAGCAAAGCCAGACATTTTTGCTTGGTAGTCGAATTAAGATCCAGATGGTTTTTTTGTGGGAATACTATCCTACCACTAGGGCTAGGTCTAGTCTAGTCTAGGCCTTGGGTTAGAGTTATAATACAATGAGCGTCTTATAATTTTCAGTTTTAGTAACAGGTTTCTCTGTTAGTGTATAACTTGTGTTAAAAAAATACAGAAAATAGTTTATACATTAATTTATTAATAAGGTATTATATAAATATCATATGTAAGCGTGGACTTAGACTCCCACCTTCCACAATATCATACTTGGAATTAGGTAGTTAATGCATCTTTCAAATTGCAGCAAATTTTGATGGCCTTTTCACCTTAATTCTTCTTTGTAAAAGTCCTCCAGGGATAAAGCAGATTTTAGGCAGTTAGTCAGCTTTGTTCTAAATCTCCAACGACTGGTAGATAATATTACTTCAGCCTTTAACTCGGGCCTTCCTGTTTGGTAGGTATGGTAGGTTTTTAAAAGCCAACCATCTTATGACAACTTACAGGACCAATGGGTTAATGTGCCTTCTGAGATATGGAGATATTTTATTCTGGTCACATAATCAGTGAACCGGTAGTGCCAAAACCACTTAACTGGCTGCTGCATCAATAAGCATTTCATACTTATATGTTTCATATTTTTAAAATAAATTTATGCTAATATACTTGTTTTCAACATTTCCTTGTAAGGTCTCTCTAGATGAATATTGAAAGTGTAGTCTCCTGAATTGCAAAACGTCATGGTTTCTAGTCTTTCAACCAGTTGCAGGAAATTCTTTTAAAGTGTTTTCACAGGCTTATAATAATAATAATAATAATAATTTAGCATATGTACTACTACTAGTACTATGTACTTGTACTAGTTTTCATGTTACTTCATTTACAATGAGTATTCTTATAATTGTTGTTTGGTAACCTTTGTATTTAATTTTCCAGGCACTTCATGGGCTCAGTCAGACTTCTCCTTGCCGGAAAACTTCACTTTACCATCTGAACTTGAAGGTAAAATAGATGAGGAACAACTGAAGGGCTTACAAAACCAAACTCTGCCGGTGATCAAAAAGAAATGTGAAGAAAATGGCGGTGCAGCAGCTTATGAGAATGCTCAAGTAAGTTGTAAATCATACACTGTAGTACGTACTGTCTTTCAGCCTTAATGTTGAGCGAGTAAAATATGGAAACATGACTGCATTGTCATAAACGTAGATAGAGTTGGCTCAATATACGCAGACAGTCAGCCAGCCAGCCAGCTTACTGGCTATCGGTGGTTGTGTAAGAAGCTGGGCAACAACAAAATAGACTGACAAAATATTGTTCCGCACAGTGTGAGGCTTAAACCCTTAAGCCATGGCTCTCTTTTCTAGTATTTTCTGAAATGTAGTTATCGTGACATTCTACGAGTAGGAAGGAGTTGTTAATATAGGTATTTTCTAAATGTGTCTTATAATAATTCTTCTGCTCCAACTTTAGAGCCCTTTCTTGTCATTGAGGCATTTGAGGTGTCTGATGAATAGGTAACTGTAAAGGCTGTGACACACCTGAATAATTTAGTGAGTTTTTGCAAAGCTTTTACTTTCTATTAAATAGGGTGGGTAGTCCATTTATTCAGGCAGGAGATAGCAGCTGTTTGGTTTGAATAATGGGGTTGGTACCTATTTGTTCGTACAGTGTAATCGGATTTATCGTGTCAGGTTTTTAGGGCAGGTACATATTACAACTTACAACCCAGGAAGAGTGTGCTTTCATACATTACAAGATTACTGGGTCTTCACAATAAATTATTGAGAACCTAACATCAGAGGGCCGATTTTTAAATTACACCGGTGATCTCGAAATTAATAGTGACATGAAATACACTATGAAATATAATTATTTTTATATTAATTACATTTGTAAAAAATAAGTTCCCATTAACTTTAAATTAAAAATGAGAAAAAGAAGCACTCTTAATGGATATCATATTGAAGAATTAGTCACTGGTGTTCTTTCTTCTGTGTCACTGGTAAAAAAAGTCCTAATGGTTCTTCTGTACCTGGGTGGCATTTTTACCAGTACATTAACTAACCGTTCTATGCGGATTGGCTAAAGCGCATTACATTATGAAAAAGTAACAATACTCTTCTAGATAACTGGATAATTTCACTTTATAAAAATTACGTTACTTGACGATACTTATAGCAGAATCAAGGTAAAGGATTTATGGAAATGAGGATCTCAGCTTGGGTTAACCGTGTCATGAGAGAGGGTAAAAACGACCAGAAGAGTACCTATAGCGGATAGGTAAGTTAGGTACCTAAATGAACCGGCTATCTCTACTCCTCAATAAGAACGGTGTCTTCTCTCTTCGTCGTAGCTCGTATGCTAGCGCACATCCGCACATCCGCACAATCACGTGTAATGTGTAGTGTATCTGAATGTTTGCGTGATAAGAAGTGATAACTGCATCAATCAGGGGAATGTTCGCACGTTTGCTGGGTCGTCGAGGTTGTTAAGCAACTTCAACTAGGTACCTACCTACTTACTTGTGTAACTTGAAATTATAACAACAGTTCATTTGAATTGCTGGAAATATTGTTTCTGCCTACCTACTTAACATTTCAAGCTTGACAGAACAATGAAATTTGCTGCTTACTTAAAAAAAACAGGAAAATTGCCAGTTCTTTCTCAATGCTCAAGTACTCATATTATTGATATTTGCAACAGGAAATGATCTGTGTAAAATTATGGGATAAACAACTTGGACTTTGTATCGCTGCTCTTTACTATGTTAATCAATTGAAGATTTTATGTCCATGTTTTGTTTTCGAACAAATAAACTTGCAGTTTATAACGCTTACTGCAATAGGGTACTTATGGTTATATAAATAAAGTGTTTTCAGTTTAAACGCGACTGTATAATGTAGGTAGGTATACCGGACGTCCTCGAAGTCAACGTTGAAAAACAGTGGAGGGACCACATTTTAAATGATATTTCGGATAAAAAATAACTTATTGGTTAAGATCCCCATATTGTTTGCTTTATCTGTTAGAGCCCTAAGTGTTACATACAAATATCTATAGCGCTAATGTTTCCAATCAAGACCTCAAGTCTGCTAATTCAATAACGTCTCAATAGTGTGTCCAAAAGACTTAAACTAAGTATTTTTAATCGAAGTCATCTTAACCTTAAGTCTTAAAATTAAGTCGTAACTTAAAAGGCTTATGAAAACTTTAAAGAACTCGCGCCTTAAAAGCCTCGCGACAGGTGTCATGTCATGATGACTCATGAGTGTGTGCGTAAAATATTGGGTATTAGATATGAGCGCGCATGGTCTCAAAATTTCCACGGCTGGCGGCCGGCGTTGCACTCATATCTATTGGGTATAGTATTTTTATTATAAATAAATAAATAATAATACGAGACAACTTCACATACATTGTTCTGATCCCAAGGTAAGTAGCTAAAGCACTCGTTTCATGGAAATCAGAAACAACGACGGTACCACAACCACTCAGACCCGACTCACTATCGAAAAGTTCGTTTTCGACATTGACCCGACCGGGAATCGAACCCGGGACCTTAGGAGTTAGCGCCGCCCAAAGTCCGGCGTGCAAGCCACTCGGCTACGGAGGTCGTCAATCAATTATAAAGGTAATGTAGGTAATTCAAATAATTATAACTGTAATACGAGCCCGTTTAGTTCCTATTGTTTTAATTGCAGACTTATATAAGATATTTAAGATACAAATAATACCTAACCATAAATCCATCGCATTTTAACCTATGTAAAAGCTTGAGCTGTATGGAATATTGAGCACTACTCAGGCGCTACTCCTTCTAAAAACAGCTCAAATCGTTTAAAGCTTTTAGTCTTTCAGTGCACCGACTGAGTCTTATTACTAAAGACTGGAAACTCTAGTCTTCTTTTTAGTCTTCAGTTGTGTAAATTGAAGTCGAGTCGTATTTAAAGGCAAGGCAAGGAGTCTTTCAAAATTTTAAGTCTTTTGTATCACTATCTGTGACCAGTGACCAAAAATGATTCTCTCGCAATGTTAAACAAGTCATTACCACACACGTTTCAGTACTTTTTCACAATAATCCGTATAGATACCGATTCTGATGCACAATCGTTCGTAATTTGATACGGATATCTCGGGAATATCCTTATCATTTGACCTGATTAGCTGTATCCGTGATCGTGATAAGAGGATTACTGAATACCGTCAACTTGGTTGGTATTTGCTGAAGAAAGCGTTCGTTTACCCGATTTTGTCTCTAAATTAAGGACACTGGATCCTCAATGGCCTCACTTCGGCTGTTTTTACCCGACTGCAAAGGAAGGGTATTGTTTTTCGCGCGTATCTTGCATGGGGGTGAATCAACTTTTAAAATACTCCTTTCGTGTCCCTGTCAAAACAATATATAAAACATTACTATTTAAAAAAAAAAACAAAATCATTTCTTAAGTTTGAAATCAAATGTAGTTTCATAAGTGATTGTAAAGTTACCTTATTTACAACTTTCATTAATAAATCTTATTATATTTAAGTGGTAACCCAGCAGAACAAGGGTGGTTCACATACAAAAAAGACGTGTCCTCAAGCAAAGTACAATGCAATTGGAAGAGCACCTGACCCGGTATGTCAGAAGGGTGCAGGTTCAAATCCTGCTCGTGGAAATTTTTTCAACATTTGTGTTTTTGTGCAATGCAATCCGTTTAAATTTCATATTTTTTTACACTGAAGCTTGTTCTTATTTTATAATGGTTAAATACACTATTAAGCCAATGTAATTAGTAGAATTTGAATATATAAAACAGACTGCATTTACTTAAAGTCGGCCCCGGCCTTTTTTAAGTCAAAACGTCTCTTTGGAGTCTGGAGTTTTGTCTTTGGATCTGTACTACTTTTTACAAAATAACACAATTCATTCAAATGTTTCAAACTCTTTGCATCTGGACTCCGCTTCTGCTCAACATTGGGAAGTGCGGAGTTCATTTGACTAGTCTTCGATAAAAAAGGGAAATTCTTTATCAGGGCCCGGGTTATAAGACAAAGTTAAAAAAAATACGAAAAAAGGAACAACCAGTTAGCCAACTGAGATGAGGCACCAAGTTTATCATTTCAAAGTAAATCAATTAAAGGGTGCATTTATGGATAGTTATCCGAGACAAAGTTATTCTTATTTATCATCATTATCATCTTGGTCAAAAGGCGTCCACTGCTGCACCAAGGCGTATTCTTTTAATAAACAGTAATATTGTCAAATTCGTAATTACTTATTTTGATTTAAAGTTAAAACAAGACTTCTTGGCGGGAAAGTGAAGAGTCATGTCTGCGGTTTTGTTTCATTTTCTAAAATTTGTGACAAATCGAATATTAATGTGAAATAATGGTGGATTATTAACCGTTAAGTGTTTGTAAGTGCGCATGAGTGTTGGCAAATGTAACAAAACAGTGCAACTTAACTTTTCAAATTCTCTCAAGAAGTCCGCCTGAGGAATTAGTAAAGCCCCACATCTTTACTGAGATACTCGAGGGGTTGGGGGGTATATCATTTCTCACTTCTCATTTCTATTATCATTCATCATCATCATACTGGAAGGAAATATTGTATATTTATTTATTACTTGTAAGAAAAATTACTTTGACACTGGCTAAATGTGCTAATCGCACGAAGCCATAAACTAAAGGAAAAAAAAAAAAAAAGTTAAAACAAACTTTTTGTATATTAACTAATTAATTTTATCACACTAAAACGAAATCGGGGGCCTCCACCACGGGGGCGTCACACACCGGGGGCCTAACACACTAACCCAAACAAACTGTGCAGATCTAAAATTGCACTTGCAATTGCTATTCAATACTAATCATGAATCATCTAAAAACATGTTGTTCTATTAATATACCAATTATTGTCGTCTGGTTGTGGTCTGGGCCATGGATAATGAAATTTGAATCATTACAAGTATTGAATACGAATCATAATGGTGATTCACCATTCCGCTAAAATTAGAGCAGTTACTACCTATCATCAACTCGTCGGTGGCCTAGTGGCAAAGCGCTCAGCCCGCTATCCGTAGGTCGTAGGTTCAATTCCCCCGATTTTCGTCATGAAAATAGCATTAAAATAGCATCAAAATGTCCAACTATCCTAATTTAGAGAAGTTTCCCATACATTCTACCGACATACTATTGAGTCGTAATTGAGTTAGCTGACTTGAGGCCCTGGCAGGTCTATCTATCTACCATCCTCAAGACGTTTGGAAGACGCTTAAACATCCTCAGGCGTGTTTTGTCTGGTGGGAACATCTGGAGATGGTCCAACCGATGGTCCTGGATCACCTTGGCGGCAAATGAGGGGATGTGCTTGTGTTTTTTAACTGATTTTAGTGTTTAGCGACAATTAAATACCGACCACCTGCTGATTTATTATTATTATTATTATTCTCTTTATTTATTTTCTTTCTTAAAACTAGACTTTTACAATATTTTAATATAAAAGCAATAAAATATTATAAAAACCTAATTCTAGAGTACCACCAGCAGCGGGGCAGGGCCCAAGCTACCGGTGGTCAGGGCTGCAGAGTGAGGAACCTCCTGACAATACGCTTTCTGAATCTGACCCTTAATCCAACCATCAAGCGAGAGCCTCTTAAGATGTTGGTCGAGGCTCTTCGCTATCTCTATTATTATTATTATTAATTTAATTTATTCAAGTATCAAAGACTCATAACTCATAATGGTTAGTAACAATGGAACTATTAAAATCAAATTAAATTAAAATCAATTCAATTAAATAACAATTTGATTATAATCAAGGATGTGGCTAGATGGAGGCATGCAGGTGAACCCAGTAGCGCCAGAAAGGCGAGTCTCAATGGTCCGCGATGGCGCTCAGGATGGAGTTGCGCGAGCCACGCAAACGCGCCCGAGTGTCTAGGTTTACGCAGCAATATCCAGAGCGAGAGTATCGTTGTATTGGATACGGAGGGTGCTGTGTGCCTTAGTGTCATTCCGTAAAACTTCAATGACGACCAATATTATTTTTTGACGATGAAAGATGTCTCGAACACTGGTGCTATAGGTTTATACCTAGAATAGAATAGATAGCTTTGTTACTCAATGTCTGCAAAACAGTTTACTCAACCAGGAAAGTAAGACGAGATTCATCTGTAATCTGTTGTTGGTGTAAACAGGACGTGTCGATGTCGTCAGGCGAAGCAATTACGTGTAAACTTGTGACCTTAGCGTCTTACCTTGCGGAAATGGTAATGAAAATAATGGATTTGTACAAAGTGACACATTGAGCTGTACTGCATAACCTATAAGTTACTCTATGCTGTACTGGCTTCTTGTTTCATTGTACCTAAAAATAGATGTTCCACTTTTATTTCAATATCAAGATCACCCATTGTTATTTGTATTGTAGTAAATGGTGACGAATAAGACTATAGCGACGTGAACCCAATCATTACACTTAATAGCTTTGGATGAGTAATAATTATTAGCACAGGTTCTATCAGACAGAGAGCGGTCACGCGTTCAACGCGGTCAGAATGCCTCCTGTGTGAGTATCTACAAAGAACGCAAAACTGAACGCTTGACCGCGTGAACGCTTTCTGTCTGAGAGATCCCTTATAATAATATCCATTCAAAAACTTGGAAATATCTTTTGTGCTCTTTTTTTGTGCTCCTGATACGTATGGGTTGACGTCAGTAGTCTAACAGAGCTATGGTCATTGGCCTTTGAAAGTTTGAAGCATGACTTCGCGTATTCAACCCAAGCATCATGTTATTAGTACCTATAAAGTTTACAATCCACTGCTGGGCTCAGCCTTTCCCATACCTATGAACAATAATAAATGGGAAGTTCTGACCATATCACAACATGTTTACACAGTAGGTCCCTAACTAGGTAGGTAATTGTACTTTCATAGAACCATAAGTCATCATAACACATCATGTTATATGCCCCGGAAAGGAGATGGTTAAAGAGTGGTAGTTGAACACCGCCAGCAATGAAAAGTATATCATTCGATAGCTAATTTATGCTATAGCATTATCAATTTATTTCAATTTTTTATTTACTCCCGGTTTATTTTTAATCACAAATTAAAATTGCGTATTTCATGTTGTTGTCCACTCCGATGATCTACAATTTGTTTACTCTGTGTCAGTGAAGCACAAACTAGAAAAAAAAAGTGTCAGGGTCAGTAAAAAAAAAATCAATCAAACTTAGAATTATTTTAGTTATTAATTTATCAGTTAATATATAAAATGTTTTGGATTTGTTTTATATAATTTTAACGCAAATTTTGTTGCGAAACAAATTACAAAAACATAATGTTGAAAAAATTTCCACGAGCAGGATTTGAACCTGCACCCTTCTGACATACCGGGTCAGGTGCTCTTCCAATTGAGCTATCGTGGTTCTAACCAGCTCGCCGAAATTATTCAACACTATTTACTTTTTTACTTTGAAAGCCAAAGGCGCCAATTCAATGTCAACAACTACCGTCATTAACATCTGATCATAATATTTTTACAAATACTAAAGATCAGTTAAGAAGTAGGCTAGCTATTTATAAAATGTTTTGGATTTGTTTTATATAATTTTAACGCAAATTTTGTTGCGAAACAAATTACAAAAACATAATGTTGAAAAAATTTCCACGAGCAAATATATAGCGAATATATTTTTTTTCATGGTAGAAAAATCACACAATAATTTTAAAAAACTTTTCTTATATTCGCATTCATTGTGTTGTACTGTTGTGCCGCAGTCCCCAGTCCAATGAATGAGGCACGCACGAACAAGCGGCCAATGTTGCCAGTTCAATTATTATGTTGAACTTTTGAAATGAAATATTTAAAAAACGGGGGTACTTTAAAATCTGATATTTAGGCAAATGATAAACAAAAATGGGAACTTCGTGTCATTTAAATTTCAAAGCTGTCGGTGTTCCACTACCAGGCTCCACACAAAATCTATACCGTCTCCTTTAATGTTGACCCCCTTTGAAGCATTGGGTAACCATGATGTCACAACAACTTTCCATCTCATCGTTATTTCTGTTCATAATCAAAGTTTCTTAATTTCTTATATATAGGTAGCTACTTACTAGGTACTTCTTGTACAAGTTCTTAATAATTAAAATAGTTTCAAATTACCCATATTCACCGGTATCTTCATACTACGTGCTATACAATTCATGACGAATCTAAGTTATTAAGTTTAGTGCTCTCAGACTGTGATTTACTCTCCAAACTAGATAAACAATCGCATTTATGACAGTTATAATTACGATATGACCAACGAGAAAACTATTACAATTTCTCACTCGTTATTGTAAACCATTTTAGACCCTATGGTAATGGTCACTTGACCCTAATTCGCGTCTATGTGTGGTATGAGGCCGGTCTATTAACCGTCAATTAGGTTAAAACATAACTGATTAGATATGATAATGTTGAACTTTGACTTGCCCTGAAGCTATTTATACAGTAGGTAGGTATACATGTCTTTTAATGACGCTGTTGAAAGGCATTCATCTGCCCTTTTTGCTTACCTGTTCGTAGGTAGATATTTGAAAACTTCTTTTTTATCTGAAAATAGGTAATTGTTTATTTAAACGTAAAATTATTAAATGTAAAATTATAAATTTGTAAATTTTTATATTTATGTACCTACTCGGTTCTAAGAAGCTGTATGTTTAAGGTGTATGTTGAAGCTGTATGTAGACTTACCTAAAGTAAAAAAAATATTTTATATTGTTTGTTACCTAATGTTTTATATTTTGATATATTTCATGTTTTGTGTTTGTGTTTTAAACTTTTTTTCATTTATTGATTTATCATGTAAGTTAAGTAAATAAAATAAATAGTCATATCCTATGCTATGTGCAAAATTTCATCTAAATCTGTTCAGCCGTTTCCGCGTGATTGAGTAACTAATAATAAACATTTAACCGCCTCTGTGGTCTAGTGGCTAGGTCTTAGACTCAATGTATTTCATTTCATTTCTTCATTTCAATGTCCCGGGTTCGATTCCCAGCGGCGCGGCATTTACATAATATTTGTGTTCTTGATTTGTTTGGTGGTTGGGCTTGTTAAGTCTGCCTGGCTAGCTACCACCATCTTATCTAAGTCTGGCGCAATAACAACAATTTTAAAAGCATTGTTGTATTCCGACAGTTTAGAAATCCTCAGTAGTTGAGGATTTCGGGTGAAGTGCGCTTCACTTACCACCAGGTAAGATTACCATTTACCATGAAGTAAAAAAAGTAAGAACAAACAAACTTGAAAGCTTTCCTGTTTATAATATTAGTGGGGATAAAGGGATTTTAGAAGAATCTCCATCAAATCTTATTTGAATACCTTATATAATAACAATTTAGACCGTAGCGTAGTAGTAGTATAAGTTAAGTAAGTTACGTCAAACTGATATTAGCAATAACATCAAACACTTTTTATGCAAGAGGTGTACAATTTTTTTCTTGTCTTTGCATCTCTCGGAGCACAAAAAACCAGTTTATTGGGTATACTAACGGTAGTAGTATTGCAGTTTGGCGCATTACAATATTTTTGATGACGTTATAATATAGTGAAACAAAATAAATACGAACGATAATAACATATAAAATCAAGTACCTATCACGGCAGAATGCGCTGCCGTTTGAACCGCGCGGTGGACCGACACGTGCTATGATGACGTCACAGCGAGTTGTTTCGTTCTCGGGCGCGTTTCTGAAACTAATGCACCAGTTCTTCGTAATTCATGGTCCGATTTATATATAGTTTTTTCACAGAATTTACTAGATTTTCTAATACTTGTGTTAGTACGATGCTCAGGGTAAAAGAAGTAAGCGATCCAGGACAAATGAATATTTTTTATCGTTTAGTTGAAAAAAGGCGTTTAATTTTAAATTGACAACAAAAGGTATGATATGACGGCGACAATGGTTTCGAATCGAGTCAGTAATAAAAAAGTGTGAACGTAGGCGCGTAGTGCGTCTGTCGTGACGTTGCCGCAAAACGCTTCGCAGGCTGCGTCGTTTACTCCATGTGTGGATAGATGGCGCTAGGCGCTAACATACCGCCCGCCTTGGAAGCTTCAGGTCAGCTTCCGAAATGATCATGAACAATCGATTATGATGCAGTCATCTTCGCTGGACTTATCGTTGGACTCGTCGTTGGCGTCGACGGATATATTGGCTGAGATTCATCTTCCTGTATGGGCAGCGGACAGATTTTGGAAAAAGCTCGCTGTACTGTCCCTGTCGATGTGCGAATTTCGGCGACTCGTGCGACTCCGTCCTTCCCTGGGAAAACTCGTGTAATTCTTCCCAGTCGCCATTTGAGAGGTGGTTGCTGCTCATCTTTGAGTAATACGAGACTGTCGAGTTTAATGTCGCTAACGTTGGTCTTCCATTTGCTTCGAACTTGAAGATCCGCGACGTACTCTGTTGACCAGCGCTTCCAGAAATTTTGACGTAGTTGTTCAACCCTGTCATAGCGTGTTAAGCGATGAGCTTGCATCTCGGTGAAGTCTGCAGTAGCTGGAGCGGTCAACGGTCGGCCAATGAGAAAATGGGCAGGAGTTAAGGGTAGGTAATCAGAAGGATCTGTGGATAGAGAAGACATGGGACGAGAATTCAGGACGGCTTCGATTTGAACTAATACAGTGCTAAATTCCTCGTATGTTAGTTTAGCATCACCGAGTATGCGTCTAAGGTGATGTTTACTCGACTTTACTCCTGCTTCCCAAAGGCCACCAAAATGAGGAGCGTATGGAGGTATAAACCTAAATGTGATTCCATCATTGGCAGTAAAATCGACTATTTTATTACGATTAATTTCTGATAAAAGTGGAAATTCTTTTTCCGCTCCGACAAAATTTTTCCCATTATCGGAAAATATTTCCAAAGGTTTTCCCCTTCTGGAAATGAATCGTTTTAACGCAAGTATATAATCATCTGAAGATAAGCTACTAACAAGTTCTAAATGAATACATCTAGTCACAAAACAAACGAATAAACAAATGTAACTTTTTATTAATTTTGCACCACGACCTTTTCGGTTTAAAACAAAGACTGGTCCCGCGTAATCTACTCCAGTGCGCATGAAAGGAAAACTCGCTTCCAAGCGTTCAGTAGGTAAATTACCCATTATAGGCTGCAACGTTTTACCCCGCCAGCGTGTACACACGACACACTGATGCACGGTTTTCCTAGCGAGGTTCCTACCAGCTAACGGCCACCAACTTTCACGTATAGTGTACAACAGGAGTTGGGGTCCAGCATGAAGTAATTTCGCATGTTGATGTTGGAACAAAAGCATGGTAAATCGACTTTTACTACATAACAATATCGGATGACGTTTATTTTGATCAAATGAAGACAAATTACTTAATCTTCCACCAACACGAATTAATTTTTGTTCGTCAAAAAAAAACGCTTAAACCTAAAACCTTTTTAGCCTCCTTACAGTGTTTCAAAGACACATTTTTTGCAAAATGATTATACAATGAAGGGAACGATTCTATCTGTGCGAAACGAGACAGCATTCGCTCGGACTGAGCTAGCTCTTCGGCCGATAAGCAACCGGTTTTATGCGCTTGTGTGTTGCGTGCGTTATGAATGAATCTAAGTATGTATGCGCCTGTCCGAACTAACCGATTAAATGATGAAAATTTCTCAAAGTGAAATAATGTTTCCGTTTTTGTGCACAACGTACTTACAGTTTTACATTTTAGTTCTGGTAATACTTTACAGACAGGCGTTGCTTGATTATTATGTTCCCAATCAAAACAATTCAAATAATTAGGACCGTGCCACCACAAGCTACAATTTTTTAGTTCGCTAACATTAAGGCCCCTTGACAATAAATCAGCTGGGTTATTTTGACTTTCTACGTGTAACCATAGCGCGTCGCTAGTCAACTCATTAACTTCTGTGACTCGATTTTTCACGAAAGTTTTCAATAAATGCTGAGACATACGTAACCACCCTATTACGATAGTGGAGTCTGTCCAAAAATAAATATTATCGAATTTTAAAGTAAGAGCCTCGATTATCATTTTATATAGTCGTGCACCAATCATAGCACCACAAAGCTCCAATTTAGGAATACTTATCGTTTTTAAAGGTGCTACTTTGCTTTTTGCACATAATAAATTCATTGAAACTGATTTTTTATTTATTGTACGAACGTATGCACAAGCTCCAAAAGCTTCTTGTGAAGCGTCCGAAAATATATGTAATTCTATTCGCTGAGCGTTAACATTTCTAACGAATCGCGAAATTTTAATTGTTTGTAAATATTGTTTAATCGAATTTACAAATTTTAGAAATCTTACTAAAACGTCGTTTGGAAGCGAATCGTCCCAGTCAAGTTTACATAACCACAGCCTTTGCAACAGTATCTTTGCTACAATAACAATAGGCGCTAGAAGCCCCAATGGGTCGTAAATTTGGGAAATGATAGACAGCATCTTACGTTTAGTCATTGATGTCATATCTACGGCAGCGAGCTTAGTGGTAAAATGAAACTCGTCACTTTGGTTATGCCAACCTAGCCCAAGTGTTTTTGTTTGTGTATGCTCGCCTATTGCTAAATCCTTTGAGTAAATAGAAGTCTGTACGTCATGGTTGAATGTCCATTTACGCAACGAATAACCATACTGCGCTAAAATATTAGACGTTTTTTCGCAAATACGAATTAAAGTTTCAGGCTCATCGTGCGAGGTCAAAAGATCATCAACAAAGAAGTCCTCCCTAATAACACGCGATAGCACTTCGTCGTCGCATTCGTTTGCGACTTGATGTAGGCACCGTATACACAAGTACGGAGCCGACGCAGTGCCATACGTCACAGTGTTCAACTGGTAAATACCTATCGGATCTGAAGGATCATCTCGCCAAAGAATGAGCTGCAGATTACGTTGATCTGGTTGAATAAGCGTCTGTCTATATGCCTTTTCAATATCAGCGCATGCCACCGCTTGATTTTGCCTAAAACGTAAAAGAATGGAAAAAATATCGTTTTGTAATTTAGGCCCGATAAACTGAATATCATTTAACGATTTTTTAGAGTCAGTTGCGCAGCTTGCGTCAAAAACAACCCTTAATTTAGTCGTCGTACTACTCGCACGGAATACCCCATGATGTGGTAGGAAATAATGTGGTTGACTGTACCTATCTATTTTAGTCATGTGGCCTAACTCACGATATTCACGCATAAAATCTGAATACTTGCGCTTATATTCAGGTGTACGCTCTAATTTTCGTTCCAAAGAAATAAATCGTTTATAGGCTGTCTTGTATGACTCACCTAGCGAGTCAGCTGATTCTTTTAGTGGCATGCGAACCGAGAACCTGCCATCTAACTCGCGTTTAATCGTTTTATTAAATATTTCTTCGCATTTACGTTCGTCACTAGTGAGACTATTCCCTTTTGGTAAGTCTTCTAGCTCCCAAAACATTTTTAATTGCAAGTCTACGTCTAAGTTTTGAGAAAAATTGCACTGAATATTATTAACTTTAATAGGTAATCTATTCGTATAAATAGGTCCGGAAATTAGCCATCCCAATTTTGAATCGTGTAAATAAGGTCCGCAATCTAATTTTATTTTATTTTCTTTTAAAAGTCCCCAAAATAGATCAGCACCTATTAATAAATCTATTTCGGAAGGTACATTGAAAATCGGATCCGCGAGTTCAATACCGACTGGTATTGACATTAAATCGGCGTCGAGATTCACGGTTGGTAAGACTGACGTGATGCATGGCAAAACATAACATTGAATATTCGTATTATAATCGTTTACTTTAGATCGTATAATAAAATTGCATAACTTATTCGAGTGTGAGACCGATTGTCCTACACCGGAAATTCGAACAGTGGACTGTAAATAATTCGTATAATTTATTCGTTTACAAAACGCATCGGAAACAAAACAGTGTTGACTCCCGCTGTCTAGGAGCGCACGGGCCGTGTGTCGCCTGTTATATTCGTCGCAGACTTCAACTAATGCAGTTGATAACAGAACCGGTGTCATCAGCTGTGGCGTAGATAAGGCGTTATTATCGTTTGAACCTAATGATGAATGCAATACGGTTGAATTTACTTGAGGCTTGCAAGACTCAATGTGATTCGAATCAATAGAATTTTTTATAGGTGCATTTTTATGCAGCAAAGTATTGTGTTTTTGTTTACATTGCTGGCAAGGGCCGAAAAAACATTCTTTAATTGAATGACCCCCTCGTAAACAGTTAGGACAAAGTTTTTTGTCATTTATTAATTTATGGCGATCCTCAACAGATAGATTTAAAAACATGCTACAAATATACAAAGCATGATTCCCGCGACACATTTCACAAACACGATTACGTTTAGTTGTATTAGAATTACTGGCAGCCACATAGCTATGAGTATGTGTTTTCACCACCGGAGTTTTCCTATCCTGACACTGTTTGTTATAAAAATGATTTGACTGACTATTCTGAGACTTGTGAAAACTGTGAGAATTATTCGTATTACTATTAACGTTCACCATTTCTAACAAATCAGCTCGGTTTCTAAGGAAAGTTAATAAATCGTTTAGTTTCAATTTACGTTTTGGATCCTGACCTTGCAGACCGGAAATAAGAGTTCCCTTATAATTCTCCCACTCTCGCTCAGTGGAAGAGTCGAGTTTACACACAACTAAATACACAATAAGAGTGTCCCACGATTCTGTGGGTTCTTCTAACGACTTTAAAGCACGTAAGTTTCGTAAAATAGAATCTATTAGTTTTCTAATCAGTAAAGGCGATTCCTTATTAATATTTGGCACAGAAAACAAAGCCCTGACATGATTATGTACTAAAAGTCGATCGTTTTGGAATCTATGAAGCAATAATTCCCATGCATGATTATAGTTTTCGTCAGAAAATTCTAATGCGCTTATAACCTGAAATGCACTACCGCTAAGTGATGACCGTAAGTAGTGGAATTTTTGAATAGCGTTTAAATCAGTACGTTCATGAATCATCGTTGAGTAAGAATTTTTGAATTCGAGCCAGTCATCATACGAACCCGAAAAAGAAGGTAACTGAATATCGGGTAATTTGATTTGTGACAATGTATTCCTAGCACACGATTTTGTGGAATTTTCCTTAATACTATCATCCATGAATGACTTCGCTAAAGAAATACATTTAAAATATTGTTCTTCGAAATTTTCTCGATATTCAATTTGCGTTAAAAGATCATTTTCGTCAGCGGAAAGTTCGATTTTATTCTGTATTTTATTAAATTCTTCAAAAACTGATTCTAAATGAAAAATTTTCAAATTTAACTCGATCAACTGACTTTTTTCTAAATCGGAATCTTGAAATTTGAATAAATATTTTTCAAAAGAAGTTACACGAGCTTTTAATACCTCTCTGTTTCTTAAGATCTGCAATCTCCTCGCTCATTTTGGTGGAAATTAGAAAGCAAAGAGTACTTACAATCGTATAAAATCACCTCGTCTTTTTATAGATAGCCACGACAACCGGCAGCGACCACAACAGGTTTCACACGTATATTCCTGGATCTTTCTGGGCTGGTTCTTCGTCTTGGATTTCTAGACAACGTGGCGGGTAACGACTTCCGTCCTTATCTCTTGAATCCCGTCACTCGGTGAGAAGGACCATGTTAGTACGATGCTCAGGGTAAAAGAAGTAAGCGATCCAGGACAAATGAATATTTTTTATCGTTTAGTTGAAAAAAGGCGTTTAATTTTAAATTGACAACAAAAGGTATGATATGACGGCGACAATGGTTTCGAATCGAGTCAGTAATAAAAAAGTGTGAACGTAGGCGCGTAGTGCGTCTGTCGTGACGTTGCCGCAAAACGCTTCGCAGGCTGCGTCGTTTACTCCATGTGTGGATAGATGGCGCTAGGCGCTAACAACTTGTAAGTCTGCATACTTAAAAAAAAAATGACTGACCCTCAATTTGAAAATTACTTTCGCATAATATTTTTTTATCTTTAATCTTCTTGGATGTTATAGGTACACACGCCTGCATATCAGACTACCATAAACTGACAGTTTTCCTCGATAGACTTAGAACTTTATAAACTTACCTAGGTACTATTGACCCGCTCGCGACTTCGTCCGCTTAAGAACACCCGCCCGTATCCCATGATGGACCCCTATTGCAGCGCCACCTACCGGGTCCAATTGTAAATCTAACTAAACCATTCTCGAATTCACTTGAAAACACACAAAAAAGTTCATCAAAATCGGTCCAGCCGTTTAGAAGGAGTTTAATTACAAACACACGCACAGAAGATTTATATACATAAAGATTGGTATGCATGTCATAGGTATGGTTAAAAATGTATTGAAGAAATTTGACAGTTTTGAATAGGTTGATGTGCTGGCGTCTGCACCTAGCACAGACGTATCTAGTAACATTTATATCTTTATATTATTATGACACGATTGTGAAAGTTTTAAATAAAATCAAGGCGTAAGCGTATTTCAATATTAAAGAAAAAGAATCGCCTTATTCTTCTATAAAGATGTAGGTAGGTATAATTATATAAGACAAGGTCCTCTTGGCTTATTCGCACTCTCAAATTTGCACTTCCTTGACGATCGCTGGTCCTCATGTTATCGCATATGAATATGATCTTCAGAAATAAAAACATGTCGTTATTAGACCGACCGTGAGCCCACAAAGGTTTGGGTGCTATTATATATTTACCAACGTCCGCTTGGCACTTACATACCTACCTATATTGTAAAGTAGCCGCATTCTGACACACCAGATCATTTGATACAAATTAAATTACTTAGTGATGTTATCGACTAATTTCAGAACGTTGCGATAGAATTATTCGGAGAGTTTGCTGATGGCCTCGTAGGTAGGTAGGTAGGTACCTACTGCGTTTTCAGCGTCACCGTCTTTGGCGGTGGGAAACTTAAAAGGTTCCTCAATCCGTGTGATCGAAATACTGTCAGAGGTTTTCTAGAGGGCGGATCTGGCAAGCCTGTTCCTGATGTTTGAAGGTTCCCACGAATCCCACCCGAGGGTGCCTCTTTAGGCTATTAGGCTAGGATAGGACCTCTGCTCGGGTTAGACTAGATTGACTGGTCGTGGGGGTTGGGAGAACCACCCAGGTACATGTGTGTACCTAATATAGAGCGTTTCATTCCCTTGTTCTACGAGTACACGTTGTCTTGGGCCTAAGTGTAGTGGTATTTTGTGATATAGGTAGGAATATAGGTTTTTAATAATAAAATAAAATACGTATTTAATAAAATGAGTTATTTCTGTTTTCTTTCAGAAAGCATTCAAGGAGTTTTCGACATGCTTGAAGGGTCTGGTGGACGCTAGCACATTGCAACAGGAGATAGAAGTGGCCAAACCTACTGGTCAAGTCGATGAGGTGTTTAAAAAGTAAGTTCCGACCATTGAGTTACAAATTCAATTAGACCTCTTTTTATTTTAAACTTTATAAAAATGGGACGAGCAGTAAAGGTCGCGATGTGGATATTCTGTTAATAACTAGTTTTAGTTTAATTTTATTTTATTTATCGTTAACGCAGTTTATATTAGAAATAATTGCTGGGCCTACAACAAGTTAAAATGATAAAAAAGTGTGCTCAAAGATAACACTACGGCGACTCTTTCTGCTCCTAGTCGTTAGGTAGGGTACTTCTTTGAACACCGTCGATTGGGTAGTTGACTGGATAGTCAATAGATAAACTTTTTAACAACTGTTAAAACCTTTTTGTTTTTACTAGCGGCCCGTCCTGGCTTCGCACGGGTGGATTTTTTTTAATATAGCCTATGTTACTCAGCGCTAATGTAGAATTCTAATGGTGAAAGATTTTTTTTAATCGGTCCAGTAGTTTTTGAGTTTATTCGTTACAAACAAAAATACAAAAATACAAAGCTTTCCTCTTTATAATATTATTGGTATGATGGGAATGGAATTGTATGGGAATGGTGAACTTTTTATGTTACTTATAGAAGTTACTGCTTAAGTGAAATAAAAAAATAGGTCAATGTTTTAAAGAATGTGATTTAATTTATTTGTTTAGTGTTCTGTTGTCAACATGCCAATTGTCAGACCCTGGGACCTAGGACACAGATAAAAAAGAAGACCTAGGAGCTAACAATAGATAATTAATGACTGATGAATTTGATGAATTTGAATGAGACTTATCTCTACTACCTGCCTACGTCTTTTTAAAATCTCAAAGTGGACACAACTATGTTCGGTCCCGTATTAGGTACCCGATTATCGACGTACCCGATTTGGTAAACAGGATACAGCGCTTTTGTACCTATGAATATTTCCTAGAACACAATCATATTCCCAATCCCATCCATCAACAGTTTAAGTCAGCAATCAGAACAGTGTTCGCATTGTTTAGAGTTCGATACAATTTAATGGACAGGGGTCTTTCGTAGAATAAGCGCTATGTTATGAATTGACGCGTTTGCGGCAAACTCATTATGATGATTATTGCAGATTATTTCATGTTATTTATGTACTCAATTGTCGGTTGATACAACTTTTATTCATATGTCGACAATGTTTTTATTCATTCGTGAAGTAGAATTTTAAGCAGGTATTTATTTAAACATTTTATTTGGCTTATTTTTGTAACGACTACGACTTTACGTAACTTTGAAGGTATTATTGTGTATTGCTATAGTACGTAGATTTAGATTTTTTTGCTGGAGATTTGTAGGAGATTCATGTCTTAATGAAAATAATATTATAAAAAGTTCATGCACAATGATTTACTATTTATATCGAAGGTTAAATAACAACAACTGACTGCCTCATCTCAATGTAAAGCCATGTGATTTTTTTTCTTAATTTTTTTTCTCAACATTATATTTGTCAGATGATCGTAAAAACCAAGAAGAATTCCGGTTTGTGTATAGAAAAAAAACATGCTAAAAATCGAGGCAGACTTTTTATGTAAAATCCTCAATTATATTTTCTAACACGGCAAAAACATAGTTAAATAGTAAAAACAAATTAAAGGTCTCATAAACATAACAAAGGTTTCCTAACCAAACCCTTAAAAAGACTCTCAGGCGAATCTGTATCACGTGTATTTCAAATAATGAAGGCTGTTGATATTAATAACAAAATTAAAATAAAAAACGAATTTCAGGTACTGCGCTAAGACGCCGTCCTTCAAGAACTGCTTCAAGGAAATGACCGACGCGGTGAGGCCGTGCTTCACGCCGAAGGAGCGCGACAACCTCAAGATTGTTTACAACGTCACCGAACAGCTGGCCGAGTTCATCTGCTACAAGGAGGGTGACAGGATCGCGCGTGAGTATATACCATCTGTTTTTTTCCTTAGTTGATGGCTTCGTGCGGTTAGCACATTTAGCCAGTGTCAATGTAATTTTCTTACAAGTTGTATAACTAGACAATATTGTTAATGTATGATGATGATAAATGATAAAAGAAATGAGAAATGATGAAATTTAAAAAAAACACAATTATTTCCTTATAAAGACTTACATAAATTATCTAGGTAACAAAGCCTCCTTTTAGGCTTATAATCGCCAGTTCCAGGAGGCAACGCCAATATTGGCGTTTCCTCCTGGAACTGAAAATGATATACTGTGATATATGATTTCTTTAATCAAAATATTTTAGACTAAGAAGGCTAAAAATGCAAAGAAAGTGCTACATTGACTAAAGGTGGCCGGGCTGTGTGACGCACACACGAAACCCTCGGAGTCATTTCTAGGCGTAAATGAGACGGAGTAAGTTCATATGCGGAGGCAGTAAAAGGCAGGCCCGATTAACCATCGGTGCCTTGATGAGACACAATGCCACAAAACAAAAGCTCCACAGACTTCATCTATCAGCAAACAGTTTCTGTACCTGAAGTAGAAACAGAGTCAATGCAACACTTCTGGGACCAGCCTATCCGAAACCAGAAGACTTCAGGCTCTTCGCTATCAAAAACGTTGCCAAACTTATAGCGTTTATTTTATAGGAAGAAGAGTTAAAGGATGGGGTTGCACAAAAGATCCCAATCGGTCGAAGCTGGTTCTCTTCAAAATATTTTAAGAGCTGGCAGTTTGCAATATACTCCACCACTTTATTATAACTTTCGTCTTCATAGTCATAGATATTTATTGCATCACGTTGTACATAATTTTAAGACCCAAATTTTTGAGACTCTGTTGAGGGCACCGAGCATTGTGCCGAAGTTTTCTCGGCCATGATCACTATATCGTCAGCAAATCTAAGGTGAGTAATGTATACGCCGTTAACGTTGATGCCGAGTCCTTTTCAGTCTAGAAGCTTAAAAACATCTTCAGACTCCATTATTTGGAGAGCAAAGAGGCTCTTGGCCTGTAATTGGCCGAATCTGAGGGTTTCCCTTTTTTCGGGATTCAGTAGATAAGGGCTATCCTTAAAGAACTCTGAAGTATCTACGCTAGTTATTACCTTTAATAATGTCTGGTTTTCTAAATAAATATTTGAATATATATAATACTGTACACCATTAAGCCCTTATGTAAGCCACTTTTATAATCTAATTAAAGTTATTTCCTGTAGTTATTTGCGTGTTACCTTTAATAATGCCTGGTTTTCTAAATTAATGTTTGAATATCTACGTATACCGTACATCATTAAGCTCTTTTATGTAAACCACTTTTTTAATAAATAAGTTATTTCCTGTTGCGTGTTACCTTTAATAATGTCTGGTTTTCTAAATAAATATTTTAATATCTAGGTACACTGTACTCCATAAAGCTCTTTTATGTAAGCCACTATTATAATCGAATTAAAGTTATTTTTTGTTGTTATTTGCGTGTTACCTATAATAATGTCTGGTTTTCTAAATAAATATTTTAATATCTAGGTATACTGTAGGTAGACCATTAAGCTCTTTTATGTAAGCCGCTTTTATGATCGAATTAAAGTTATTTACTGTAGTTATTTGCGTGTAATAATGATATTTACTTTAAGAACCGAAAACCGGGTTTCATGATTTGGGAACAGGATCTTTTAGACGGGTTTTTCGGAACCGGGTTGAACCGGGTGCATGCTCTAATTGACAGAATTATGGGTGTGACTCAGTCCGCGTCTTGTTCCCCGAAGATAAAAGGTGTGATGTATTGTAACGTGTTAACATTATTATTATAGTGTTCATCGCTGAGGGCGGACGGGAGTGCTTCGAGGAGAAACAGGACGCGCTCCAAGAGTGCACCAACCGTACCCTCGGCAGCGACTACCAGGTCGACCCCAACGGCCTCTCCGCCGACAGCTTGCCTAACATCTCCTTTGGGGTAAGTGTCATCATCATCATCAGCCTATATTTGTCCACTGCTGGACATCCTCCCAAAGTCGTATAATTCTGTATTTATATGACAAGTTTGCTAATTGGGAGGCCTCTCCACATGAATGTATCTGATCACGATCCGCGGCTACTCTCATCCGTCTTTTGCCAGCCACCTTGCGAAGATCGTCGCTCCACCTAGGATAATCATCATGACCAGCACATTTTTATGTCGACACTGCTTCGGGCACGAGCCTTTTCTACTGATGGAAACACCACAGATTGTACTCCTTCCTACCTAACCCCTATAATAATTATCTTTGCTGTACTAACTGATGCCGTTTGCGTGCTATTTATCCGAAAGAAGTTTGTTAAAAAAAAACGTTAAGGATAGCCTCTGCTCATAATTTTGCAAAACTTTTGGTATTGGAATAAATCTGAAATCGGGATAAAAAATCGGCTGTTTCACACATTTTTATCGGCTCAGTGATCGAACATCCTTAGAGAATCCTGTAATCAAAAGAAAGGAATACATTTTTTAATGACATCTTGGCAGAATCATCTCAGTAACGACCAATTTATTAATTATTTATTTGTATATATTCTTAAATGTACTTATGTATTTGTAATGTATACCCATCTAACACATTAGTGAATATTTCAGCTTATCTTGTTACTCGCAGGTCCATAAAACTTCTTTATTGGTGGAAAATGCAGCATCTTGTTGCTCATGAGTGGAAAATACGGGTGCAACCTATAAAAACCACTTTCAGTGGCATATTTTGGATAATGCCACTTAAAGTTGCACAGTAGTTAATTTTGATACCTGTTAAAGCTCGCAATGCTATAAGAGTGTCTTAATTCACTAACAGTGGTAAGATTGATCTAATAATACCTTTTGTAGATCTGACAAGCGCAAAACTTTTAGGCGACTTAAGTGTTTATATAAGAACCAGAAAGATGTCATTTGACACTACAAGTTACAAACAAGGTCCAATTTTCCCCTAATTAAACTTGTGGCACCGAGATGTATCAAACAGGTTGAAATTGGAACCAACAAACACATCTCGATGTCGGCAATTTTTCATTATGGCGATTGATAAAGCCAACTGTTTATTTACATAATTGTGCAACTGTGCAATAGTTAGCGACTGATAGAATACATTTACAATTTACCCAGCAAATTATGAACAATACGAGACGATACACCACTTCTTTTTTTTGAAAATTTAGTTATTATATAATATAAAATATTAAAAGAAAACATATACATATTTGACCGTAAAACGATGTTCCCACTTCTATATTTGAAATTAAACATAATTTAAAATAATTGATGACACTTTCATAAACTGCATTGAGTCAAAGTTCAACATCACTATACAATTAAAAATTTATATCAAATCCCAATACCATATCTGAACTGATCGAATTGAATGCATAATAACAACGACGAATTCGTTCACTCTTGTTCAGGTGGCAAAGAAGCTGCAATTTTCATGTTGAGGCACAATCGAATATGCTATAGACCTATTATGCGATGTGCCCACTTAGCGCCATATCTGCTGCTTTAGGGTTCTATAGCGCGCTAGGGTTCTATAGACCTTGCCTTTAGCCACCACTGTTACAATTTTATACGCTATGGACCCTGTATGCCACAAGTTTATGTTAGTTGGGTACTCTTAGAATATTATATGATGTATTATAAGTTTGTATATTGATTGTTTTACTGTTCTCTACTTTTGTTATCGCTCAGAATTGCACCTTCCATGTCATTTCTACACCAACCTTTGGTTGATTGGTAAAAAATGCCTTGGGCATTAAGTCCGCCATGTAATTTTTTTTTGTTGCATTAATCTATAGATATAAGCAAGAGTAAAGAAGGTTAACCCATAATATCCACCTTACTGATATGATTAACGCATTTATTTTATGTATTTGAGTAATTATTAACGGGATTCTTACCGTGTCTATTATTTATGAGTATCTGATATTTCGGCACTGTTGCATGCGCCATGATCACGGATGTAAAACTAAATACGTTAGTAATTACTCTGATGCAAGTGACCATGATAGTTTAAACAGTTATATTTTTATGGTGCAATAAGTGTATAATCTATCTCTATTTCACCAGGAGAAAGAGTGCCGTCAGTTCTCCGAGTTGCAGACGTGCGTGGTAGGCGCGCTGGAGTCTTGCACAGCTCCTACCACCGGCAACATCGTGGACTCAATGTTCAAGTTCGTGCGCAAGGCCACGCCCTGCGGCGACGCACCGGTCAGTACCTCAGGAACTCACATGTTACAGGAATTATTAGAAACGAAATCAATACAAAATTGTCAGGGAATCTTGTTGTATATTACAGTCGAACGGGGATGCTTTTATAAGGGAGGTCTAGGAGAAGGACTGCCGTTAATTCTAGGAGATGTAGTTAAGCGGGCTATATAGTCATGCGCAATCCCACGCGGGTAACAAGCTTTGACTTCATATTCAAGTTTGTGCGCAAAGTTCTTTACGACGACGCGCTGGTCAGTACTTAAGGAACTCACGCATTACAGGGACTATAGATTACCCTGCTTTAGTCAAGCGCAGCCCCGCGCACGCGATATCGTCCGATCCGATCCGAACCCCTCGGAGAATCTAGTAGGGCACGGGGACACGCACTATTGATGTGTGATGCAGTTCCATCTAGAATACCTCTGAAGGTGCTTCGTTTCACACGGCTTGAGGAACCCTTTAAGTTTCTCGCCGCGCCCCAAAAAAACTCGGTGAAGCTGAAAATGGCAAGTGACAATCAGCAAAATCTCGTCGATTCGTCGTCGATTTCGTCGAGTCCATGTTTAAGTTCCTGCAGAACGTATGAAGCATGCGCGTACCCTGCAGCGGTGCGCCAGTTAATAGCGTAGGGAACTTACAGGGAATATTACAGGCAAAACCACGCGGCCAACATTGGGGATTCCAATATCAAGTTCGTGCGCAAGGCCCACGCCCTGCGGCGATGCGCCGGCGCCGGCGCGGCGCGGCGTGGAGAACGGTTGCCCTAATGAATCGCATAACTGTCTTTGCCCTAAACTGACAAAGCATAAATTGTCATAATCTATTGTATATTTTTCATAAATAAGTAAATAACAATCGTCATTTGGCAAATCTTTTTATAGTATAACTTTATTACACGTAACGTCATATGGCTGAAATTAGTATGGCATAAATATTGAAAGGAATAATTACAAAAATCATAAGTAGACAAAGGCATGTTTTTCGTTTGGCATAATATAAAAAAAAAACAAAACAAAAGCCTTAAAAGCACTTAGTTCATGTATACCTAACACTCGTGTCTTCGCTCGTCGCAACCTCCTCTAGGACCTAAAGCTTGCAAATTATATGATATTCTTTAAACCTTGCAAAAGTAAAAAGAAACAAAAACATAAATAAATAAACTGAAATAAATTTTCCTACACTCACACCAATTACCTAGCCCAAGAGAAGCTTCGTTATGAAACTCGTTACCAACCACTAGACCAAGGAGGTCGTCATATATGACGGGATTATACTAGTATCAGTACTACTTTGTAAAATTATGCCTTTTAAAGTTTGCAAAATAAATTATACTAAACAAAATTCTAATTTTTAATATTATACCCTTCAGCTATTATACAATATTCAGTTTATACGCCATATGTACCATAAGTTAATTTTTCGTTTTATTTCAGCTCCCGGAGACCAAGAAGAAAGTGCCCGGGTCGGCCAGCGGACTGGCGGTGACGTCAGCCGCCCTCATACTCGCTATCGGCGCCATGTTTGTTTAGACCATACACATCGCGTGTGTACGTAACTGCGTCTCTCTGTTCGTAAAGAAGCCTCGAATCTAAGCTTTATCCTATACGTAATTGAATTTGAATTCAATTGAAAATCATTTGTGTTTCTTTACATACAATGATACAAAAAATGAAATAATTGTTCGTCATTGCTTTAAAATAGTGGCAAAAGACTAAAAATATACTAAATAAAAAAATGGGTTAGAATTTGTTAATGTATATCTCTCTGAATTCAACATTATACTCATCACGCGCATACCCAATGCGAGTTATAGGGGCAAAAATAAAATGTTATTGGAGGCGAGAGGCGCACTTTACCTAAGTCCCAACGCTATGAAATATGTTTGTTATGGTTTGTGAAGAGAGAGAGAGATAGTTACGTGTGTTTGGTAATTATTTATATTGTTTGTCACTTAATCGTTAAGATGCTTGCTTTATCTTTAAGTTTACAGCTATTTTTAAAATATATTTGTTGCGAGAAACGTGCCACAAATGAAGGCAAAAAAATCAGTCCCTTGAGAGATTCCTTCTGTCAATTTAAAGGGAAAATGTAATCTTACGTTATATAAAGTATATTATACCTTATTATTATTTTTATATAAAAATGTTTTGATAGAAATGTTTATTTAAATTTTATAAGTAATTTGGCTTCCGATTTGAAACAAATTTGAGAAACGCAAAAGTCTCGTATTTTACTTACTTTTGGCCGAAATGAAGATTATGATCATCATCGCAATCATCATCTCGACCAAAAGACGTCCACTGCTAGTCAAAAGCAGCGTATTCCTATAGTAATGTATAATAAAAAAAATGCGTAACGACGTAATTCTATTACGTACAACAATACTTTTCGTAATTCTCCAAAGGCTTATACATTCTTATATTTCAGATTAATTAAAAAACTAACACATTTTTTTACAAAAAGTATATTCTCCTTGAATGGCCTAAATACAAAAAATCAGGTTGTGACATAAAATCATTCCAAATATATAATATATACACGTATTTTTTTATATAAGTCGCTTTTCCAGCTGACTGTAAGATTAAATGTTTATTTACATATCAATTGATTTTAAAATCTAAAGTTTTCTTTAAAAACCATTAGAAATATAAGTTGGAACTGTTGTTTATGTATTGCTGTGATTTTTATATATTTTAGTATAGTACGCCTAAATGAATGTAAACAGTAACAAGTATATAAGTTGTAAGTCGTTAACTTTTTTTGATTGTACAACCTTTATATACATAAATTTCGAATCAATTCATAGATGTTGAACACGATATGTGAGCTTTTGAGTACAACGCGTGCATAGCACTTTTTATAAGATTTTCTGCTGTGTATCAAGTTCCCTAGTGCTTCGAATTAGAGTTAGGAGGCTTCAACAACGCGTTGGTCACTGTAAATGTATAACTAAAAGAAGATGTGGCTGTCTACAGAAATGTTCTATAATATTTTTATGGATATTATTGTAATAAAATAGCAGTAAAGCAGACTAAAAAGATTGAAGAAGTCATAATGTTGCCAACTTTAAAAATTAAAATAGTAATAGTAGAAAAAATGCATTGAAAATGTATCTTACAAAATGTTAGCACCAAACGTAATTTTAATAGTGGAGGTATATTTGGGAAATTTATATACACAATGGAAATATATTCTTGTAACGAATACATATCTTTAGAAATATCCGTGCCAATACTTGCCGGCCAAATGTACCGCTTACCTTCCTAAAGGTAATTGCCCCATACTACTAGATTGTTAGTTGCGAACGCAAAGCGAAAAATAATGCTGTCCATAGTTTTAATATTAAGCCAAAGGCGGACAACGATGTCTTAAACTTTAGTAAGTACTGTTAGTAGAAAATGGCGCTGCTTTATGAAATGTCTAGGCGTCTTTAATATGCTAAGTTTTGAGCCAAACTAAACAGTTATTAATACAATCGATTTTTTTTTATGTAAAATGCATACTTTCTTTGCGTTCGATCATACCTTTTTTTTCAGTAAAATCTATTATCGGGCGCATTTTTGTGCTTACTTTCCTTTGGTCTATTTTACCTATCGTGATACTTTTTTATCGTCTTATATAATGACTGCAAGGACTTATTTGTTAAGTACAAATGTTCCCTATACATAAGGCATTCATTGTCATTTTACTTACATAATTTACTAGCTTTTTATTTTTTTTGATTCCTTTTACTTAGTCCGCCACTGTGCGTAGCTAGGTGTATTATAAGAAATAGACTAAGTGTGGTATGCGACCGGTGCCATAGAGGTGTGCCATGAGAATATAATTTATTATAGAAACTGTAGGTATCTGTATTTTATTTTGAGGTAAAAAAAAGATGTGTGTAACATATTGGCACAAGTGTTTGACACCAGTTTTCGTCGTAAAAAACTAACATAGAATTTGATCGATATTTGCTGGATGCCAGCTGCGATGACAGGTGTACTGTATTCAATTGTTGCTAAACTCAAACGTTACCCCTTAACGAACAGAGGAAAAAAAAGGTCGATCACCAGTTCCTGTCGAACTTGCACTCTGGTACCACTACCCTACAAAGTACAGACGCCTGCAAATCAACCTATCCAAAACTCAAATTTCTTCAATAAATCGACACCTGCAAGGAAAAACATTGTAACTCAAATTTTGGTAATTTTAAGTTATAGTCATAATCTAAGCAATAGTATGACCGTAACTCATGTGCACCTAAAAATGAGTTACGGTCTTTTTCCTTGCAGGTGTCGAAATAGTCTGTCAATAAATAGGCTTCTTCAAGTTCAAAGTCTATTGAGGAAATTTGACAGTTTGTGGTAGTCTGAAGTGTGCAGGCGTGTGTACAATAACTGTGACTAAAATAAAGTTAAAAATAAGAATTTACTTGATTCGTTTTACAAACCTCTATGGCAGCATTATTTTTGGGTTATATTAATTGGAAGTACGCGTTTGATACATTTTAAGTAAGTTTTGTTAATGATTTACCATTATTTTTTTTACATTTTATTTCGGCTTTGTTTCTGATCAAACTTTTATACGAATTTTGGTACAAATATGATTTAATTTTTAAGAATATTTTTGCTTTAAATAATTATTTGTGTAACAATTTTTGTCATAGACCGATATTTTTGTGGTTAACTTCATGGTCTAAAAAGCTTTGTGATGCCGCATTTGGAGTTGGTGGGTAAGTTTTCACGAGAAAACTGGAAGTCTAGCTTTGGCACAAACTGACAATTTATAAATCATTTCAACTTTTTATACGTATGCGTTATTCAGTTATTTTTATTATTATATTAAAGGAATTGTAAGTCATGTAGTGTTAATTTTATGACAACCAATTCGTTTAAAGAAATAAAAAAAAATCTGGTGATTAAATTCAGTGTTTCAATAAGTAATCTTATTTTTAAACTTTTAAGTTTATATTTACAAACTGGCTGGTTCTATATAGTCATAGACATGAAAGGTATAATTCCATGCAATACCTTCACAAAATTGAGTAATCCTTAGAAACAGACAAAGCGACTATACCTGTCTTTTTTTTCCACACAGTGCAGAATTCATTTATTTCTGCGTGTGACTAATCAGAATTCTAGAAAGAAACAACTACTGGCTATCTTTTCGTCCTCACAGTTTTGAACCCATATTTATTTTCGAGCTAGATGAAGAATATAAGATTTATTTATTATTATTATTAGTTACACGGGATGGACCCAATTACATAACTAACATACAGAATATAAAAATTATCATCATTATTATTATTACAATATACACTAATTACAATTTATTATTATTACACAACTATTATTATTATATCAAATTATAAAAACATTTAAACAGATATAACACATAGGAACGCTATAGAGGACATTTAGTTTCACAGAAACATAAACACTGACTGGATAGCTGCCCAGCCATCCACAAATACATCACAGGCAGGTTGCTGACACAGGAGCGCATTGAGGCCGGTATGCATTTGAACGATGGGCGAGTGGTCGTGCGTGACAGTGCGGCTTAAGGGTGGCGCAAACAGGCGGCGTTGACGACAAGTGCGGCGACGAACGTAGTTGTCGGGGACATTCAGACGCGATAGTTGTTCAAGGAGCTCGGGGCACTGGATGTCACCACGCAACACTTTAATTGCTACCAGAATTAAGTCCCTGTGACGTCTCACCTCCAGCGAACACATACCCAGCATTCCCAATAAAAATTTAGTTGGATACAGAAAAGGGTAATAGCCGTAAGTATACCCTCTTATACAAATATCTCACGAAGGCCTTCTGCACTTTCTCGATCATTAATTTATATTTAGCTTCATGTGGGTTCCACACACATGAACTTGTTTCCAGTTTACTTCTTATTAAAGTGACATAAATAAGTTTCATGACATGAGGATTGTGAAAGTCATGCATGTTACGAAGTGCGAAGCCCAAGCGACGAAAACAATCCTTAGTTATACCGGTAATGTGCTGGCTGAAGGTTAAGCTAGGATCAAAAGTGACACCGAGATCCTTCATCACTGTGCTGGTGCGAGTAATATCGTTGCCATTCAAATTGTAATTGTAAGTAATTGGTGAATGCCGCCTACCGAAAGACATTACAAAGCACTTTGAGAGATTTAATTCCATCCTATTGTGGCTGAATGAGGCTACAATCATCTTCACTTGTAACCTCCATATAAATTTTGAGGTCATCAGCATACAAGAGGCATTTCGCATGTTTGATGACCTTCACAACGTCATTGACGAAGAGAAGGAAAAGCAAAGGACCCAATATCGAACCTTGATTGACACCTGAGGGGGTAGCATAAGGCTCTGAGCACTGACCTCTATTAAACTCTGAGACACAAGATAATTAAGTACTTGTAAATATTTTTTATGTAATAGGTAAAAGTTATGATAAGACTGACATAGCATGCTTGAAGTCCTTAAAAAAATCTATGTATACAGCACGATACTTTTGATACAATTGCACATCAACCTACCACAAACTGTCAAATTTTTTTGTCAACTTTGAGCTTTATCACTAAGGTGTATGGTTGAAAATGTATTGAAGAAATTTGTCAGTTGTGGATAGGTTGATGTGCAGTCGTTTGTACGTTACGGCCGACACCGTATACTGCAGCATTGCTCGTTCCGATAAAGAGACCAAAGCTTTATTTGTATTTTAGGACTTAAAATAAAACTTTAATGGTACATTATAACATTATTTTATTAGGTGATTTCTAAATGGCACTAATAAGATATTGTCGATTCCAGTATTGTCGATGTTAATCAGTTCTTCTTTATCTGTAAACAAAAGTAATGGTCAGTTGCAGAGATATTGTGAGTTACGAAACCGCACACATTATTAATTTATAATCATGAATCAGTCTACACCCTATAACGTGCTACATTTTAATCCTTTTGTATAATTATCATATTCATAAAGTGATTTACAATAAAAATATTTTAGCAGTCTTTAAATTAGAAGCAGCAAAATTAACATAAACTGCTATGTACACAGGTCTCATTAAAACTTGAAAAACATACAAACAAACTAGTAATAATATAAAACTTATTATAATATTCACAAAAGTTTCATCTACACTCCAAGTGAAAAAGAAATTGCTTACTAAGAAATGGCTTGATTGTATAATATTTCAATTCACGTAATTTGGCATCAGTATCTCTTTGGCAATGAAGTACTTTTGAACTAAATCAATTCACACTTTTGGTTTTTACACACTGTCAAGATGAAGAGAATAGCGAACGCTAGCTCTAGCCCGCGGAACATGAGCATCACTTCACGGCACACCAAATGTATTTCAACCTTAGAATATTTTGTTTGCTAAATGAGAAAATAGCACACCCCCACCGCTGAGGGTATGGTAACAAGAAAAAAAATTACATCCCCACTTCGTGTGAGGAGGTAACCTAAAAAAAATATTTTTCAAAATTTTACTTTACTATTTTGTCGGCGTGATTAATATACCCATACGTATACCCATGCCAAATTACAGCTTTCTAGTACTAACTGCCGTACTCAGAGAAGTCAATTAAGTTTAATGACAATTAAATGTATTTCCTTCTCTATTTAGCACTATACATAAGAAAGTGACAGCAAGAGACTTAATTGTCATTAAAACTTAATTGACGTCTCTGAGTACGGCAGTTAGTCTATGAGCTAGACTAGGGTCAGACAGACAGATAGACAGATGGACATGGCGAAACTATAAGGGTTCCTTGTTGACTACGGAAAAAAGTTTTGTATAGTATGTATGGTATTTGCATTTGGCCTACAGGATTTGAACCAGCTGTGGGACATTAGTCGTAGAACCGATAACCTTTGGGTTAAAGATTTCTCGAGTGGAGACCGCCTCTGTGGTCTAGTGATTAAGATCACCCGATTAAGGTCTCAGACCCATAGGCCCCGGGTTCGGGTAAATGTTTGTTAACAAACATGTTGTAGGCTTTACATGTCATGTCAGGCTTTTTTGTCCGCTTGTCTAGTCTAGCTACCACCATCCTATCTAAATGTCGCCGTAAAATCAATGTTAGCATTGTTGTGTTCCGGCAGCTAGAGATAAGCGAAAGTTTAAAAGTGTATAAGCCATTGCCTCTGTGCCTCAGTACTGGAGGATTACGGGTGAAGTGCGCTTCCACCTTTGGCCTTATCATCACAACATCAGTGGAGATGAAGGCTAAGTACTTACCCATAAAATATATAAAGGGGTGGGTAAAGAAATGAAAATGGGAAAAGCGCCCAGGTACAGGGCTGTACCTGGAATATAACGCGTGTGAACAGTCTTCGAACTTTTGCTTTACGAGTAGGTGTATGTCCAGGTACCTACGGTTTCTTGTGCCTATTCTACGTATTGTGCATGTGCACGTGTAGTGTATATAAGTGTGTATGTACACATGTGTACTGTATCTAAGTGTGTTCAAATATTTACCGGTATCTCGGATTCGCAGGGCGAGCCTTTGCGCACGAATCGGAACAGCGATTCGGCCATGTTGCCGGGAGTCGGCGTGGAGCACTCCTCCAACGCCTTCACGATGCACGTCGTCAGCTCGTCGAACTTGCCGCATTGCTCCTGGATACCATAAAGAAGTATTTAATTTATTAAAGAGGCACAGCTACCGAGAACAAACCAAATAAAACAAAAAAAGAAACAATAGACATTTATAGGACTAACTGATATGAACAACGATTATGGAAAGGCATAGGAAATTGACCAATGTTTGTACCTGAGATCACGTAAACAAGTATGTACCTACGTATAGCCGCGTAGTAAAATAATTGTTGTCTAAAAAAACATTATCATTATTATTATTATCAGCCACTACTTTCCCACTGCAGGGCTAAGGCCTCCAATCCCTCCTTCCACCTATCTCTATCCTGGGCTAGTTCATCCTAATACTTCAAGTGGAAGTCCAACATAAAACATAAATCTATCTATCTCTAATATATAAAATTCTCGTGTCACGGTGTACGTTATTGAACTCCTCTGAAACGGCTCGACCGATTTTCGTGAATCTTAGCGTGCATATCGGCTAGGGTGGAGAATCGGACAACATCTATTTTTCATCCTCCTAAATGTTAAGGGTGGTCCACCCCTGAATTTTTTTTAGATTTTTGAAATATTTCCAATACAAAATTATTTTTTATTTAAGTTTAGTTTGTTCCTTAAGGAACCGGCTAAGGTCATAGACCATGCTGCCATGTCATTAGTTTCTTAATTTCATTGTAATATATAAATAAATAATATTATATTGATGATGATGAATGATAATAGAAATGGGAAGTGAGAAATGATATAACCCCCCAACCCCTCGAGTATCTCAGTAAAGATGTGGGGCTTTACTAAGTCCTCACGCAGACTTCTTGTGAGAATTTGAAAAGTAACATTACACTGTTTTGTTTCATTTGCCAACACTCATGCACACTCACGAACACTTAACGGTTAATAATCCACCATTATTTCACATTAATATTCGACATAACACAAATTTTAGAAAATAAAACAAAACCGCAGACATGACTCTTCACTTTCCCGCCAAGAAGTCATACAAAATTATTTGTTTGTAGTGTTGTCATGGAAACTGTCAAAGCGGTACGAAGTCCGCCGGTCAGCTAGTATCTATATATATAAAGAAAGTGAAAGTGTGAAAGTAGGTAGCTCAAAAACATCTCGACCGATGTATAATATCTACTTCATCAGTGATTTTTTTAGTGCTGAGTTTTTTTTCACTTCTTGGGATCGTAGCATTGCCACCTAATGATGAATAGTGAGTAAGACTCGCTCAGCAATTTCGCAATGAAAGCAACGATGAAGTATTAATTAATAAAACTTGACTAATGTGAGTATAACTAGACGATACGAGTAAAGCGCTCGGCTCGATACCCGAAGGTCTGGGTTCAATTCCTAGGTCGGGCAAAGTGTGTTGATGCATAGCCCGGGTTTGTGATCAGATCACCAACCCGCATTTACCTAACAGTTATAGGTGATGTCTTAAGTTATATGATGGAGCCCTTTGCCCGCAGCGGAACAGAGATAATCTATTTCTATTAATACTACTACGTACTACAAGTATATCTTCAATACGATAGAACAGTACTAAAACTAGCTTATATGACATAGAGCCCGGGGTGCTCATAGGTTGATAATGTTGACTTACAGCAAGCGTCAGGCTCTTCGCAGACTCGACGGTGGGTAGGGCTTCCCGCAGTTTTTCGCCGCACGTGCGGATGGATTCGGCCTTCTCCTGGAAGCACTCGGGGCCGTTCTCCGCGATGAAGACTAAAATAACATTATTACGCAAGCATTACTAAGCTATACCTATTTAAAATTTAACCACTAGTGGTAACCGATCCGATATTCGAGACCCTCGGAGAATCTAGTAGGGCACGGGGACACGCACTAGTGCGTGATGCCGTTACCTTAAAACCTCTGACGGTGCCTCGTTTTACACGGCTTGAGGAACCCTTTCAGTGTCTCGCCTCCCTCAAAAAGCACGGTGAAGCAGAAAATGCCCACTGGCAATCAGCAAACCCTCACAAAATAAAATCTAGTGTTGAGACCCAGATTGAAGGTGATCTAGACCACGGACGGGGTATAATCAAGGTGCCTGTAGTGGAACGCATTTAATGACTCCTATCTATATATCGTAGGTATGTCGATAACCTCTAACATGGAACGACACAGTTAATCAAACATTTTAATATTATCATGAGCCTGCTTAGAGAATCCGACTCGATAGCGACCGCTTTAATACCTATTTCTGCCCCCAAGAAGCACTTGGCAATTTGCAGCATTTGGATGCCCTCTGTACCTATACGAACATAAGCTCCAGCTTATTTAAGCAGAAGACGGATGGCATCGCGCGCGTGTTACTCCAGGCGGGATGCTCGCTTGCCGGCTCAATAACACAAAAAGCACACAGTAGGATCCTATCGCCATTTGTAAGAAACGATGTTGATGAGCTGGTCGCTGGCACTGTTCCCACCTGCAACCGCACGTTAGTCTCCACGAGTAGATCACTGTGTGGATGTATGTCTTCGCTTACAGACACAACATCTCATCTCATCTTAGCCAAAAAGACGTCCACTGCTGGACAAAGGCCTCCCTTAAGGATAAAATCATTTTGAGGGGAGTTTGCCATAATCGCCACGCTTGGCAGGCGGGTTGGCGATCGCAGTAAGGTGAGAATAATCACAGAGAGACGCTGCTGCCCATCCTCTGGAATGGTCCCATAGTCGCCTTCTACGACACCCACGGGAAGAGATGGGGTGGTGCAATTCTTTATCCCCGGCACCACACGGGGATCTTTATCCCCGGCACCACACGGGGACGGGGACAGACACAACACTCACGCGCAATCCTGTCGCCGTCCTTGTAGCAGACAAAGTCGATGAGCTGGTCGGTGGCGTTGTTGATGGCTCCAACCTGCTCCCGCACGCTGGTGTCCAGGCATGGGGCCACTGAGTTGATCACTGTGTGGATGCAGGTCTTCAGCTGAGGAGATTTGGCGCAGTACCTGAAGCGGACAAGATGTTCAAAATGTTTGTTTTTGTTCAATGTTACCAAAAGTAACACTTATAATACTGATTTCAAAGTTATAAAGTTTATATTTACGGTAGGTAGGTTTTATTTAGTGTGATATGATATGATTAGACTTATCAATAAATTGATTGCACATTTAAAATTGACCTAGCTGTAACGTTGAAATAATTTTTTTAATTTAGCAAGTAAGAATAATTTTAAATACTAAATACTAATCGTTCCCCCCTAATAAACGAGATAATGTATTGTTATGAATGGCAAAATTTTAACTATCCTTTATTTCCTACAGGAGGCACTGCTTCAATGCCATAAAAATTTTCGTTTTCGTTAACATGATCGAATGACAAAGAAAACTTGTAGCTGAAGACTTACTTTCCAAAGACTTCGTCGAGCGCACCGTTGGGTTTCGCATCTTCGATTTCCTTCTTGACTGTCTCGACGTCGAACAGGCCCTTTATACACTCCACGAAGTTTTTGCCGGCATTCTAAAAAAAAATGTTTTATTACGAATATGTGTATTAGTCAAATGTTTGATTTTTTTCTCTATCTATTTTCTTTTAACGAAATTTTGTAAACAGAATTTATCATGATCGATACATTTATGCATTTATAGCAATTTTATAGTATTTTCAGTTTAGTTGTGTTTTTTTTTTATTTGCTTGCTTGTCAAATATATCTTGTCGCGTTTAATGTAATCCGCAAAAAAGTAATAATAATTTCAATAAAACTGTTTACAGAATTAGGTATTTATTGATTCCTGGGAAGTTTGCTCATAGCTCGAAACTTAACCCTATTTTGTACCATCTACATCGTTGTCGCTGTCACTTATTTCCCTAACACTAGTTTGTTGGCTCATTAGGTTTTGTCCAAAACAATTTATCATGGGGTCTACATACACGGGCTGCTCGAGCAGTAAGCCATTATTTAAATTATTATTTTTCAAATTAACACGTTAAATTCCCCATACAAAATTAGTATGGCCGCGCGGCATCAAATAAATATGGACGAAGACATTTCAAATAAAATATATGACACTCGTCACTTACGGACGGCGCACCCTTGAGGGTTCAAGTGCAGCACGTAGAAAAAAGTGAATTTATTACGTGCACTTTCTGAATTGAACCTACCTCGACTTGGTCCACTTTGACCTCCGCACCGTTCTTCTTGCACTGCGCGGTGATGACATCTTTGATCTTCTGACGCTGGTCATCCGTCACCTGGTATTCGCCCAGCACTCCTGCAAAGGAACACCATGAAGTTATCTGTCCATAATTATCCAGCCATCCGAATCATGGCGCATGAAGCTATCTAATTCTATTCCGGAACGAATACTCACAATATGCCTATAGTGTTAAAAACATGGTGATAATCCTTAAACACGCTCGATTGAACGAGCATTTGAGCAAAACCGGGGGTCGAAAGTGTTTGTCCAGTCTCTTGGAAAAATCCACTTGACAAAGTTGACTACGGTCAGTGGAGTAGTCGTTGCCTCGAGGCCAGAGGTTCTTTCAGAAATCGAAATCTTCTACAGCCAGTTATACGCATCACATGCATCTCAACCTGATCCCGAAAATGAGGATACCAGAGCCACATTGACCCGCCACTTTACCGAAGACTTGCCAGAAATCAGCCTTGGTGAAATTGAGATGGCTCTTAGGCGGCTTAAAAACGGAAAAGCCCCTGGTCGGTGTTACATCTGACCTCCTCAAAGCAGGCGGTAAACCTGTATTAAAGAAGCTCAAAAACATCTTTAACGCCGTTTTTTTCAATGGGAGAACTCCGGAGGTGTGGAGTAGGAGTGTCGTCGTGCTGTTCTTGAAAAAAGGAGTCAAGACCCTACTGAAGAACTACCGACCCATTTCGCTTCTAAGCCACGTCTATTAAGCCCCCCGACAGCCTAACTCTATCGCTAAGCCTATAGCCTATAGCTTTCGATATTGCTTTCATATCGCTTTCGAGACAAGATGACGCCATAAACTAGACACGTAGCCAAAGCGAGCGGTAGCGATAGAGTTAGGCGGTCGGCCCCCTGGTTCCGGCAGCTAGAGATAAGATAGCCAGTGCCTTAGTTAGTCATTCCGGGTGAAGTGCGCTTCTAGCTTCGGCCTTATCATCCTTAACATCAGGTAAAATGAAGGCCAAGTGCTTACGGGTCGTACGGTAGAATAACATCATCATCAGCCTATACTAGTCCACTGCTGGACATAGGCCTCTCCAAGTGCTCGCCACCGAGCACGATTCGCGGCAACCGGTATTTACCGGTATTTTTGGTACCGGTATCAAGCCCTGGCGCCACATCGGACTCGATCACTATGCTCTTTCGCTCGCACTTATGTCAACGCCTATTTGCTCTAGGTATTAGAATACCCACATTATACCGATATCAAATGGTTAAACTGTATAATCGATACCGGCACCAACTCGAGTATCGGTACTGTATCAAGTTAATTGGAACCGGTATCTGTAAAGTACTGGTATATTAATACCGGTACCAACTAAAGTACCGGTACTATATCAAGGTCTGTATTACCGGTATCTGAAAATACCGGTATTCGAAGCCCTGGCCGGAACACAGCTGACATGATGTTATGGCGACATTTTAATAATGATATTTGATATGGTGGTAGCTAGCCAGACGGACTAAAAAGCCCTACCACCAACCAAACCGAGTACATAAACATGTACCCCCGCTAGGAGTCGAACCCGGGACCTCTGGGACCTCTAAGACCGGTGGTGGGCTTAACCACTAAACCACAGAGGCGGTTAAGACCTGAGTGACCATGATAGTTTAAAAAGTTGAAGGTAAGTATCAATATTGTCATATTTTTTCTAAGAAATCCTTGCAACGTAACGATGTTTGCATGCCATACTCAAATGGTTTTTTTTTTAAATATATTTTACAGGTAAGCAAGCACATTGCCTTGATCTCACCTGATGATAATTGATGATAAGGCCAATGACGGAAGCACACTTCACCCGGGAACCTCAACTAGTCAGGCACTGGCTATCTTATCTCTAGCTCCCGGAACACAACAATACTATAAACATTGATGTTGTGGCGACATATTTAGATAAGATGGTGGCAGCTAGCCAGGCGGATAAACAAGCCCTACCAACCAAACCGAGTATACAAACTTGTATCCCCCGCTGGGAATTGAACCCGAGACCTCTGGGTCTAAACCGGTGGTCTTAGCCACTAGACCACAGAGGCGGTTTAATTATGGTCACTTCCATTTAGGATAATCTAATTTTAATTAACGTGCGACAACGACAAATAACACAATTGTTTGTTTATTGACCTCTTTAGCTCCAATGACCCATTATCTAATCCAACTTAAGTTAATGTTTCCACTTGAACTCGTGTCGCTTATCGTGAATCAATACGCGAACAAAGAGAGTCATTAATGTTACAATCGCAGTAACCGTGTAACTAAGTACTGTCAGCCAAGAAGTTGGTCTATCAGTTTGTTCTCCACACCTATGATACGTTAGACTTCAAGTCCGCTAGTTCAATAACGTGTCAATAGTGTGTCGGTAGCCGTTTCACAAAATATACAATGGTTATGGTATGTCATTTGTACGCAAATATTGTTGCGAACAAATGACAGGGTTAATGATAATAGTTATTTCATTTAATTCAGGGTTGGACAGAAACACGATAGCGTAAACGTAGTGCACCTGACCCGGAATAATGAATAGGTCATAGAATAGAATAGAATAGAATACTTTGTGGTTTCGAATATCGCTCGTGGAAACTTTTTTGAAACTTTTATTTTTTTCAAAATATAACATAAATTATAAATTAATAATTATAAATGTAATATAAATGTCTTATTTTTACCGAAATAAAACATAATTATAATAATCGAAACATAACATAACTAACTACATTAAAGAAAAAAAAAATAACTAAAGACAAAATAAAACCTATAAATAAAAAATGTCCTCCAGCTGTGGGCTCATGGGAACGGTCCTTGGACGAATTAGTGGTTAATTCGTCCAAGGAACGGTCCCAAGAATGCTGGCAACATTACCTCTTTGGATTGCCAAGCTAATACGTTGGCAGAGGTAGCTGCCAGCCTTCTTGTCACCGGAGGCTTCAATAAGGCGAGCACTCAACTCTTTAACAAGCTGCTTGGCCTCCGGCCCCCATGGACCCAAAAATAAAAAATAATATAAATAATATAAATTATAAAAACATTTAATCTTTCTGCACTCCTTTTCCATGTTAACTTTAACACTTACACTAAATCTTACGCTCTGTGCGCACAATGTGCTTACAAAAAGTGTGCTGTGCGATGTGTTTAAAAAAAGGCACTGTGCTTACTGTGCGTGCCGAAAGATATAAAAAAAGGTACAAGCTAGAAGCTTCTTCTTATGTTTACGTATAATAACAATAATATGTAGATTTATTGCTAATGTTAAAATTTTACTGTACTTTTCTATTTTTTTATATTTTACATATAAGTTATGCCAACTAGCAATGAGAAACCAATAAATAAGGTTTATATAAATAAGTACCTACCTAATGCTACTTTATCGACATCGAGATCTTCATTATTTAAAAGAAAATAACAAAGAATTGGAAGCATATTATATTGTTGTTTCGAAATGTTTTCAATTATTTAGTTACATCATGGACTTGCGTTGTTTCTTTTCTTTTTTTTTATTAAGTTCGATAAGAGATTATTATATTCTGATCAATGCTTACACTTGATCCAAAAATTAACTCCGTTCCTTGGTACTTATAAGCATTGTTTGCCATCATTAACGGCTAATAGAGCTGGCTGTTGACTGATCGACTTGATAGGGCAAATTGGTAAATGACCTCGTGTCAATAGCACAGGAAGAGGGGCTGGCGAGTGTAGTCCACAGCAGACAGGCGAGATGCCTTCGCCTTTACAACCTTACGCGTAAGAAATAAAGTGGCAATTCCAATGTACAACAATGATCATTGTAATGCTGTTATAGCATGCCAACGATGCATTTGATGATTGGATGCAACAGATGGAGATATTGAATTGACAATGCAAATGTTGAATGCCTTTGAAAGTAGACTTGAATGAAGTAGAAGTCACAACGCTGAATTAATGGGTTAAAAAATAAATACTTAAACATCGCGTTTTATCAAATAAAATGAACGTAGTACAGACGCCTGGACATCAACCAATCTAAAACTGACAAATTTCTATAATAAATGTTCAACCATATGCCATTTGTGTAAAGTTTAAAGTCTATTGAGGAAATTTGACAGTTTGCGGTAGTCTGACAGTACAGCAGGCGTGTGTACCTACAGTCATAAATACTTTCGTGACGAATCAGACAGAGACCAATGAACACACATGACATGACATTTTTTCCTTTAATGATTTAAAATAGGGGTTGATAACTGATTTATGACTTTAGCAACAATGTATTTGTTTATGGACATCCAACAAAGCATACACCGAACACATTCTTACATCATAAACTTTAACCCCCGTATTAATAAACAAAGTGTAAGTTTCGAGTAGTTACTCCGTGTTTTGTTACCGTCATGTAAACTTCATTTCATATTAGAGTAAAAGAGACAAAACGCGGAGTAACTACTCCAAGCTTACACTTTGTTTATTAATAATAACACTGACGCTGCTTTAATTAAATCATGCCATGGCATGGTGAAACGTCAAAGATCAAAGTTTATTGAGAAAATTTGACAGTTTGTGGTAGTCTGATACGTAACATTGTAGCACTATCTACCTATCCAACTTTTTGGGGTACATGTGCTTTGGTAGTGACGTAATTATGTTTGAATTAATCTTTATTTTCAACTGTTGACCCGGCGAATTTCGTACCGCTTTGACAGTTTCTATGGAATATCGGAATAAAAACTATTCTATGTGTTAATCCAGGTTATAAACTAATATGCTGAGTTTCATCCAAATCCATCCATCCGATGCAGCGTGAAGTAGCAACAAATATACACACACACACACAAACTTTCGCATTTATAATATTAGTGTGATGGTCTTCAACTAACCCGATGATGAGTATGATAAGTCGAAAGTGAAAGCGCACTTCTCTCGGAATCTTCAACTACTTAAGAATTGACTATCATATCAATGCTTTTAACTTTGCTGTTGTGGTGACAGATTTAAATAAGAATATGGTAGATAGCCAGACGGACTAAAGACCAGCTATACTATCCAACCGAACCGATTACAAACATATCCCCCCGCTGGGAATCATGCTCGGGACTTCTGGGTCTGAGACCGGGGTGGGCTTAACTATTAGACCACAGCGGCGGTTATAGATAGATAGATATTTTTATTATATACTAGTTGTCGCCCGCGACTTCGTTCGCGAAGACTACACAATCCCACAGGAACCCGTTACCGGGATAAAAAGTATCCTATGTCCTAGTCCGGGTCATGGTCTGTCTATGCGCAAAGTTTGCATAAAAATCCGTTCAGCCATTTTCACGTGATGCGCGGTCATATAAACAGACAAACAGTTAAACAGACAAACAGCCAAAAATTCTAAAAACTGCTGGAACGTGTTCTGTTATCGATTCTATGTATCCCCAGTCAATTTTTTTTCGAATATCTTCCATGTACAGACTTTCGACCCTCTTTGGCTTTATTATATGTATGGATTATCAAAGGTTTATGTACACACATATAAGGGTTACAGAAAAGTTATAAAGGTAAGTATATTACAAGGGCGCCGCTTATTTCAATCTAAAATGTCTTATGACGCGCCCGCACAAGGAAACATCACAAATTAATAGGTATAGAATTTATGTGTACATGATGTACTAACTTAAATAAATATTTATAATACACATTCATACTAAACACTGCATAATTTATCGGCATATAAAATAATGTACTGGTCAAATCACTACATAGTATAAAACAAAGTCGCTTTCCGCTGTCTGTCTGTCGCTATGTATGCTTAGATCTTTAAAACTACGCAACAGATTTTGATGAGGTTTTTTTAATAGATAGAGTGATTCAATTGGAAGGTTTATATGTATAATACATGCATATAATTGGACCCGGTAGGTGGCGCTGTTTTAGGGTTCTATAGGATACGGGTATTCACTCAAGCGGACGAAGTCGCGAGCGGGCCGCTAGTGCATTTAAAAAGAGAGCACTTATAAAGACAAATTACCCCAGGTCGGACTCGAACCTATGACTACGATCCAAATTTGACAGAGATACCATCAATGCTTCGGTAGCTTAGTTTAAGATGTAGTTGCCGGATTGCAAAAAGTCGTGGGTTCAATCAAGCCCCACCCGAGGAAAGTCGTGTTTCTAAAAGCTATTTAAATTTTCAACATACCATCATAGTAAATGCGACATGACAGTTTAAAATAAAACATAAAAAAATACATTTCATGTAATCACACGAGTTTACAGTTAAAGTCGTAAGTATAATTGTTTTTCCATGCGAACTTAATAAAATGCGTTGTGTCCTTTCAAAACTTACCAACGGCCAAGCATGCGACGAAAACAAATTTCCACATCATTTTTATCACTTTTTTCCTGACACGCTCTTAACTCCAATATACAGTGACCACTGAAGCTCCACATAACGCTTACTCGAGTTATATACTTACTAAAGGTATGACATAGTGTCCATCGCACAAAGGTATTATTCTGTGATCACTCGATTTGGAATGTCGTACGCCTTTTTTGTCAGTGTATCACCACGATAGTGCGGGGTAAGGTGTAAATAGAAGATCTGTCTATTAATTATTAAATATTTATTTATCGAAAAGGTATACCGATAGTGTCATAGTTGCACACGAGTTCGACACGGTAAACTAGAAAAAAATATGTAGAATTTCACTGCAATGACAGCTTAGAACCAGCCAGGTGGTCTGTATATTCAATTTGTTGTTAAAGAAGGAAAAAAAAACAGTTTCTGACCTCTGTTTTTTAATGATTAAAGGAATGATGTTGCAGACTCTTTCGAAAACCTTTTTAATACCTTTTTTCTTTCTTTTAGTTGATGGCTTCGTGCGATTAGCACATTTAGCCAGTGTCAAAGTAATTTTTCTTACAAGTAATACATAAATATACAATATTTCCTTCCAGTCAGTATGATGGATGATGAATGATAATAAAAATGAGAAGTGAGAAATGATATACCCCCCAACCACTCGAGTATCTCAGTAAAGATGTGGGGCTTTACTAATTCCTCGGCGGACTTCTTGAGAGAATTTGAAAAGTAAAGTTGCACTGTTTTGTTTCATTTGCCAACACTCATGCACACTTACGAACACTTAACGGTTAATAATCCACCATTATTTCACATTAATATTCGACATAACACAAATTTTTGAAAATAAAACAAAACCGCAGACATGACTCTTCACTTTCCCGCCAAGAAGTCCTTTTAATACCTTTTTTGTTCTTATTTTTATATATTTTTTTAATACTGACATTTTTATAGTTTTCTTTTGTTTGGCTGTCGCCTTTGTCATGGTATCGTGTAGTGAAATTAGAGTGTGTTTTGTCGTAATATTGTGATATAAAATATAGTTAAATCTCACTTTTTTTTTTCCCCAATTTTTACCTCAAAATAAAAATGTACTATCTTTTAAAAAACTGTCGGTCAATGTTTTGCCTCTTCAATAGCAAGTGTTATACCTTTCTGAATAGCTAAATGGACGTAGAAGTTTTCAAATTTATTTACAAAATAAGTTCCATACATTTTTTTTAAAAAGAACTTTAAAGTTAAGAACACTTAGTAAAAATTCTTTAATTCCAACCGTTGTCGAAGTAGTAGGTTCAGTTTTTGTTGATCATTTTTATTAATTGACATGTTTTCTAACTGGACACATAAAAAAACCGGACCCTAGCCCCAATTGCAAAAACATCGATATAAAAGCCATAATATAAAGATTTTTTAAAAATATATTTTAAATTCAATATCTCCATAACGGTTAAGTTTCGGATACCATATTACAAGATCAATACCATCAGAAATGACCTGAATAATAACGTCCATTAATATTCTGTACTACTGTCCCTGTAACCCTGTATACTTAGATGAATATAGTTAATATTTTTATAAACAGATAAAGCTAAAGTAAGATAAACAAAATTGAACATTAAATTGAACATTTACTCGCTGCTTGAAAATATTTGCACCGTTCAAAAATATTTTTAAAATGCATTAAATACAGGCTATGATTTGTTATTTTTTTTAAAAAACGGTTTGTTACTTCTGTGTTTGTGTTGAAATAAAGCTACTATTATGAACACAAAACCATCTTATCTAAAATATTGTTGTATTTCGGCAGTTTGAGATAAGAGAGCCAGTTCTTCAGTGGTTTAGCACTCCGGGTAAAGTGCGCCTTTGTCTTTATCATTACTGAAGTGTAACCCCACTCCTCCGGCATGAGCCTTCCCTATGGATGAATAGGGAGAACGGGCCATAAACCCCCACGCGGGCCCAGAGCGAATTGGTGGTTGTTAACAATTGCTAATGCAGCCGGGACCCAACGGCTTTATGTGCTTTCCGAATCACGGAATTATTACTACAATTTCGATTTATAACAAACAGTTACCAATTTAAAGCATTTTCATTTTATTTCTGTCACCAAATATAATAAACTTAGGTACATCACTAACATCACTCTGTTCATAATTTTCCAATTCAATATTACCAATAAATATGCATCATAATCAGCTGTGCGCATATATAACTAATAAAAACAAATGATTAAGTGTACAATTAATTAAATGCGTTATTGTTGGTATAGAGAATCGCTTTGCACCTATTTAAAAACTATAAATAGGCAAAGAATTTTAAACGTTTACCGTATTTAAAATGATATAAGATCAGATGTAATTGTAAGTTGATGTAGATGTAAGTTCCATTTACATAATAATCAATTCACGTGGTTACTTCATCATTAATGATCATTACTTAGATGCCGTAATATAATGTAGGTAGAGGACAGAGGTTTGCTTTTAATAATACAGTCTTAAGCTTTATAATTGCTTAATTTGTAGTAAGTAAAAAGCCTATGACTGACCCCCTTCCTGGGCAAATGCCTCTATCATTAAAATCAAGTTATCACTACAATTGACGGGAAACGGCTTAATAATAAAAATAAATAAATAATAAATTCTTTTTATAGGCAAACGACCATTTAAATAACTCACAGTACGTGGGACACTTTGAAAATATTGAGAAACTAAAAAACTAACTTCTATAGATAAAATATTTTAATTAAATCTTTTCAAAGAACTCTCCACCAGCCTCTATACAAAGTTTCATGCGTCTGAACCAATTTTCGAAAAAAAAAATCCAGTCCACCGCAGACACCTCCCCCTCCACGGCCTACTCGAACGCTGCTAGCGCGTCTTCCGGCAATGAAAACTGTATCCCTATCAGCTGATTTTTTATTTTAGGGAATCAAAAGAAGTCACACGGTGCCAGATCAGGACTGTAAGAAGGGTGACCCAATACTCTGAGCGGTGTGTGGTGTCCCAAGAAGTCTCTCGTTTTGAGCGCTGAGTGCGCGGGCGCGTTGTCCCCGCCCGATCCTCTAAATGACAGCACACATTTACAGAATACACTAAACATGCACACCAGTTTAGACCCAAGACACCGTACTCGTAGAACAAGGGTACGAAGAACCGGTTCACACTCGCTCTACACCAGGTACAGACATATACCTGGTCGGTTCTCTCCTCCTCCACGGCCCGGTCAACCCGAGCCGAGGTCCGTGCCTTTAGAGGCGCCCTCGGGTTGCTCCGCTCCCCGATCCGATCCGAACCCTTCGGAGAATCTAGTAGGGCACGGGGACGCGCACTTGTGCGCGATGCCGTTCCCTCTAGATAACCTCTGAAGGTGATTCGTTTCACACGGCTTGAGGGACCCTTTACGTTCCTCGCCGCCCCCAAAAAGCCCGGTGAAGCTGAAAATGCCGCAGCGGCAATCAGCAATCTCTCTCCAAAAAAAAAAAAAAGGGCGCGTTGTCGTGGTGAAGCAGTACCCCGCGGAGCCCGGTGTTCGGTCGTTTGTTGCTCATTGCAGACAATACTTCTGGTAGGCGTTTTGTGGTATACCATTCGGCGTTGATGCTGCTTTGGTAATGGAATTAAAACCAGATACCCCGTCAAAGTGAAGAAACTAGCGATCTAAATTCTCCCTGCGCTTCTCGATCGCTTTACTTTCGTAGGCGTTGGTTCGTTTTGAAACAGCCAAACTGTCGACTGACGCTTCGTTTCTAGATCGTATTGGTACATCCAGTACAATGTCAATGCTTCAAATTTTTTAATCATTTCTTAATCACTCATTTTTTAATCACTTCACTCGGGCCTGCTTCTGAGCTTCGGTGAGGTTGTGCGTGTCCGCGCGAAACTATCCTCACGCCAAGGGGCTCGTGTAGAATCTTGTGAACGCTTCCCGAACCAATCTGCTGTGTATGCTGAATCTCTTCGTACATAATTTACCTATTTTCTTGAATTAATTTTTTTTACTGCTAGCACACTTTCTTCCGTGATAGCCGTCGTAGGACGACCACTCCTTTGTTCATCCCCCAAAGTAAGGCGATCGCGCTCAAACTCTCTATGCCAACGGTAGATGGTTGCTTTTGAAGGTCCTTCATCCATAAAAGCTATTTGATGTCGATCAAATGACTCATCAGGTTTTAGGCCACATTTAAAATCATAGAAAATCATCGCACGAAAATGTTCTTGATGTAGATCCATATTTAAATGAGATACGATAGTTTAATTTGGCTTTCGAAAAAATGTGGAGGGAAATTCGAAATTCGAACAATGGTATTTTTACTTTTAAATAACCTTCAAAATAATTATAAGTGGCCAGTGCCTTATACATAAAAACCTTTTTTCGCAAAACTTTCTGAGTGGCCTGGTATGTATGCTGTCGGCACCCCGCCGCCGCGCCGCCCGCTGTCGTCGAGAATACGGCGTAAGGATTTTTTTTTGTTTGATAGAGATTGCTATAATCTAAATCGATTTATTGAATAGGAGGGCGCGGTATGCGCGAAAACTACACTAGCGTAAGTCATGACGAGGCGAACGGCCTAAGGTGGTATTTATAATTATATGGTATGGCCCACCAATACTTATGCTACTTTATAACCAGAGTGCTCGGAAAAGATAGAGCTAGTTATTTATCTTAAGTTGGCGAGAAGGTATAACATACACAGACGTCTTAAAAATAATTAAATTTTAATAATTTTTATTCACCCCATATTTTAGGTCGACTCACTCTATTAATTTCCGCTCCAAAATAAGCTGCGAATAGTTATTCCATGTTTTGTTCCTGTCATGTAAACGTCATTTCAAATTAAAAGAGACAAAACACGGAATAACTATTCGAAGCCTATTCTTTGTTTATTTGTAAGGGGGTTAGAGTTTTACTTGCTAGATAACCTAATATCCAGTAGTAAAATTGAAGATAGGTGGTGAAACTTTTGTTGCTAAAGTTAGGTAAAAAGTGACTAGAAATATTTATATTTATTTAACAAATAGGTTTTAAAAAAAAGTTGTAGGTGTGCGTAGGAAACATATAGGCTAACAATTTTTCTTAAAATAAAAAATAATAAAACTTTCATTTCTCATTATTTTGTCACTTGACTTGATTTGAGAATAACACCCTATCACTTGGCGTAATAACGGCTGTATTGTGTTTGCCTGACCCCGCTGTCTCGTAGTGCCCCCGCCTCTCGGCGATAACCTGGCCTATCAGTAAATTCAGTATAGCCAATACTGCAAAAACTATTATCCAAATGTAACAACACTATCTCTGAAAAACAGTTTTATTCCCGGAACAGTTTTTTTCCCGTTGCACACAAATACAAGAGTTTACCATTTCTAGAAACGCCTGATGGGAAATATTAGCAAAAGCGGCGATCTACTATTTATTTAAGTCACTGCTTGGTCCTCTATTGTCTTTTAAGCTTCGATCAATTATTTACTAGAGAATGGATTCAGAACAAAAACACATCTCGAAAGTGGTCCTATTTGCTCATACCTATACATTTAAATGTCGAATAACAAAATCTAAAAAAAAATTGGGGACCCATCAACAACTTCAGCTTACTATGAACCTTAAATCTTAATAATAAAGAATTAATTTAGGTTGCAAAATATTTGTACTTAATATTTACTGTCATCGCCACAAACGTCATTGTGGCTCCGTGGCCCCAGTCACAGAAGATGAACCCAAAGCCGCCTACTGTTTTTCAAGCGCTCATTGGGAATCTAGTACACACGCCTGCACATCAACCTACCTCAAACTGTCAAATTTCCTCAATAGACTTTGAACGCTTTGAACTTTATGCCTTAATGATATAGTTGAAAATGTACTGTGGTGATAAAATATGCCAACGATCTGGCATAGCTGAGGCAATGAGCGCGGCATATGCAAATACAACGCATGGCTAAGTCATTGCAAGAGGACGATTCAAGGGCGGTTCAGGATAAGTATGTACAGTCACAAGCACCGATATGTAAACACTTTGTCTCTTACTCCATCGTAATAAGAGTTACAATTGTTTACATGTTTTTGCTCGTGACTGTACTAGTAATAAGGTAACAACTTCATGTTTAAACTGAAGTCTAAGACAAAAGCCAAGTCTTAGTCCTCATTATTATACATCAAAATTGTCATATTGTCTTCAAAAATCTCATATTGTCTTGTGTCTGTGTTGATATACTTTTTTCATTCTTTCTCCTCCGTACTTCAATATTGGCCTAATCACGTCTTAGATACGATTCTTGGTTTTCCTGGACTTGGAGACTAGAATTTTACGAAGAGCTACCGAGCATCATAGCACAAGTATTTGTGGATGGTATACCTTTTTAGGTGACTCCTAAAACTTCAACTCACTCACCTGAAAGTAGTTAACATAACTTAAACATTACGACCGTCTGGTTAAAGTATGACAAAAATAATGAACCAAATCTTTGGCTAAAAAAGCGTCATAGCAGTGTTTTTTCCATTTAAGTTTTAATGAAAAAAAACACTACTATAACGCTACGCTGACGCATGGTATACCTTTTTAGGCGACTCCTAAAACTTCAACTCACTCATTGCGATATCTTTTCATAGAAAGGTATTCCGTTTTATCCCTACTTACCTGAAAGTAGTTAACATAACTTAAACATTACGACCGTCTGGTTAAAGTATGACAAAAATAATTAACCAAATTTTTGGCTAAAAAAGCCTCATTGAGTGTTTTTTGCCATTAAAATTACAGTCTCAAACAACGAACAGTAAAATATAACTTTCTCTTCATTATTAGTTGTATCACATATAGATTTTCAATTGAAGCAAACTTTGGACAATAATTTATTTTTATTACCTACGGGTAAGCACTTGGCCTTAATCTCACCTGATGTTAAGTGTCGATAAGGCCGAAGATGGAAGCGCATTTCACACGGACCGGACAGAACCCTCAACTACTGAGGCACTGGCAATCTTATCTCTAGCTGCCGGAACAACAATGCTACAAACATTCTACCCTAGAAGATTACTACATACTTATCAACATACATATCCTGAACCGCCCTTGAATCTTCCTCTAGCAGTGACTTAGCCATGCGTTGTATTTGCATATGCTGCGCTCATTGCCTCAGCTATGCCACATCGTTGTCATTTTTTATCACCACAGGTTTACCATTCAACTCAACTTTGGCGTCTACTTCCAGATCTTTTCATATGACATGTGTTTAATTTTAAGATCCTCAAAACTCTACGAAAATCGAATACGAAAAGACAAAAAGAAAGATAATTATGAATTATAATTATTTTCTTTTTTTTTTTGTGGAAAATCGATTTTTCTATTATTCGCAAATATACTAAATCATGAATTTACCAAAAATTCTACTCTAAATTAGGAAATCTAATCCCGCATCAAGTTCTCAATCCCGCAATCTGATTAAACCAGATTTGCGGGACTGAATAAATAATAATACTCTTCGGTTTAAGTACCTACTTTTCTTCATGAATTTGTGAAATGTTATGCGATTTTTTTCATTCGATTAAGCTATTACAAGAAATGGGTATCCAACAAAAAAAAATTATGTTGGTCTATCGTTATTAATACTCTCTAAAATTGTACTGTAAGTATTTCGCTTTCTCTTTCTTTAAGATGGGTCGTTCTTCAGAAAACATTCTCCGCGTGACTTTCTTGGTAAAATTTAATTTTGAGTTTTTAATAATAAATAATAATACATCAAAATCGACGTAAAAATAAGCAATAGTATCTTTTAAACGTTTAAATTAGTAAATAACTCTAGAAAATATGTAATTGGAAATTTCGGAGTAAGTACTTACATGAAAATTTGAAAATGAAAGTGAAACTTTATTGCCATATGAAAAGAAAAAAAAACAATACTGAGTACGATTTGGTTAGAAGGCAGAGAAAATGTGTTTGTTGATTCATGAAGTATAGTAATAACTACAAAGTTAACTTGATTAGATAAAAGTATGTGATATGTGTGTCTTTGTGTGTGTGGCTTAAAAATAGGGTAATGGTTGTATTGTGTTATAATAATATATTTAAGTAAGTAAAATAGCCTATAACATACAATTTGCCCGACCTGGGAATTGAACCCGGGACCTTTGGGTATCGGGCCAAGCACCTTGCCCCTCGGCCACCGAAGCGTTAATACTTAATATATTTAGTTAAATAAAAAAAATAACGGGTAAGTTTGGTAAATTAAGCGGGTAGGTTCAAAGTGGCGTCAGTTTAACCTTTAGGTACTGAAACTTTTTTTTTTCTAAAAAGTACGAGCGATCCAGTGCTTTGTACATGTACAAAGACATGGGCTCCTGTAACGGGAGAGGCAAGTTATTCCCCCCTCTGAACAACGTAGTTTTGTGTTTCGGACCCATGAGCCAGGTTTCTCCATCCTTCAAGATCAACTATCACGTGACCTGACTTGCCTGACACCATGAAATTTGTTTAATATTTCGTACTAGCTACCCGACTTTATCATAACAATCATAATCATAGTATTTATTTGCATCATGTTGTACAGTGGTCAAGCTTAAGTATATAGTTCAGAACATGAGCCCTGCAAGGGCATTCCAAAAAATCTTAAACTAAGTTAAAAAGAAAAAACATATTTAAAAAAAATAAAAAACATTAAGTAAGTAATATAATTCAATTCAATTCAAAAATTTTATGTACATACTTATATAAAATTGGTTTTAAATATATATATAGATCTCATCTCATCTATTACAGTACAAAACTGTTTTTTATTATTATTTGGATTTTATAGTTTTGACGTCAATAATAGCCTGTGAATATTATTGAATAAATGAGTTGACTTTGTTTTTGACTTCATCAACATCATCATCATCAGCTCATTTTTATGTCCCCACTGCTGGAGTAGGAGCCTTCCCTATGGATAGATAGGGAGAACGGGTCATAAACCACCACGCGGGCCCGCTGTGGGTTGGTGGTTGTTAACGACTGCTAATGCAGCCGGGACCAACGGCTTTACGTGCCTTCCGAAGCCGGAGGAGCTCGTGATGATACAGTTTTGGTCACCCATCCGATGACCGGCCTTTGCGAATCTGAAATGTTGATATAGGTAAATTCATGTCTTTATCTTGAATTTGCTTTCTCAAAGACACGATGGTGTAATTTTGACTCGATCATAATTATTTTCAAAAACACCACTAAAAAATGACTATTGTTAAACAAAATTACTTAATTTATATGCCTGGAAATCAATCAAATATATTGATAACATCAATATTCGTAATTTAGTAGCTGCATATTTTGATAACTAAAACCACTATATATTTTTTTTATATTTTATAGATTCTGTTAATTTGCGGTCTCAGTAGTCGCAGGCGCTACGTATTTTCGACCTTATGCCAACGCTAGTAAGGATCAGCCTTTTTGAATGATAAAAAATATCAAGCGTTGCCCCCAGCGCGAGTGCAGTGTGACACGCGAAAAACACGGAATTTGCACCTGAATCCGATATTATGGTCAACACTAAATATTAAATATATCAGACACTTTAAATTGAAACTGCATTAGTATATAAATAAAGAAACGTATGAATATGGTCTTGAAGCAATATATTTTAATGGTTAGGAGTAAAGATCGTGTGACTGCTTCCGAAAGAAACTTAATATATACTGATATAATAGCCTTTATCAGCAGTGTCCTACAGTTAACAAACAGCGTTGCGTTAAATAGATCATTAGGTTTTTATTTAGAGTATCTTGAGTGTGTCATGCTCTCTTTATTGTCTCTGCGGTGCGTCGGGTCGTTACGTTCCCTAAAATATGGTTGAGCGAAGCGATGGCTGATTCATATGTCATACTCGTGCCGCCTGTGGAGGCTGGTCTACTCTTGCATACTTATCTTATTTTTATTATTATTTAGGATAGTTTGACTTTGTTTTTTTTACTTTTTTTAGAGTACTGTAGCGGTACTGTATGACATTGTGGAAATTGAAAATTTTACCTGAGGTATTTATTTTTTATTTTTTTCTCAGTACCACAAATCACGTGGATTCCATCCCACATTACCGATCCCGCAAAAATTGCGCAAGATCCCGCGTTTGCGGGCTTGGATTCCCTACTCTGAATAATTGGATTTAGATTTTTTAATGACCATATTGAAACCATCCGATCCGCATTTCGCGGAAAGATAAAGTCTCCCGATAACATGGTCTGTGACTACTCCGACTACTCGTATAAAAACAATGATTAATAATTAGTGTAACATACACGAGTTCACAGCTAATGTGTATTTTATTCTATTTGTCATTTTAACAATGGCTACCATAGTAAGCTTGATAATTCTGCTGATATTAGCCGTTTTTACAAACGGCGAAGAGTCTATAAAAAGTGTGCTTTCAAAAAATTATGATGTCACAGGAGAAATAGCTGAACAGGGCATTACAGGAGAAAATGTTTATTCTACGCACGACGAAACTCTGGACAGAAAAATCAACCCCAAATCCACCAAAGGCAATAGTACCACTGAAGTCACTCCTACGACACCCATTGCTCAAATAAGGAAGGACTACATGCGATTCAATTTGATCCCTAGAACTTCCTATCGGAATTCCATGCTCGTGCCAATAGATGACATGATCAAAAACTATTATTCGAATTCCCCAACGCAAGCCACAACGCAAGCCCCAACCAACAATTATTAAGAACTTTCAATACAGAGAGTAAGTACAAAATAAGTGGATAGAAATAATTAAAATTTTGCTAAAAAATCTAAAAGCGTGTAGCATAGCATAGCACGGCAGTAACTGTGAAGCTGTGAAGTAAAGCTTTTGCATAAACATCATCGATTTGAACGATGATCAGCACTTTTTCAACCGTGCCAAAAGCGGTTAAACATTTTGACAAAGTTCTCATGGGATGACGTCTGTTATGACTTGAAGAAATGCCTAGAAGCAACATGAAGATGTAGATAGAAGAAATGCCATGCTCACTACCTACGGTCTGTGCAGACCACACGACGACGGGCACTCCGCTTCGCCAGCAACTGTCAAAGGAGTTCATTTTATATCCTTTGACCTTTGATTCTAGAAGCAAAAGGTCTTCGGCATACCTTATTTACGCATATTACGATGCGCCACTAATGTCATAGTATGATAACGTTAACTTATCGCAATGTAACCATGAACGCTAAAAATGGCTACTAATCATAATACAGCTACATTCTGTCTGACATGCATTGACTACCGTAACAATAATTAAGAAAACTAAAACCTTTCTACTAATCTCATACTAAATGTATGGGAGTGTTTAATGTCAAAATTTTGGATAGTGCTCGTTTGATTTTTAAAAAGTTATTGATGCCATTTTACTCATTAGATAACGTACTTTTGTTATCAGTTTTAAGTGTTTTTGATATCTCTCATAGTTTCGGAATTATCGCCTGTGCACACTTAACGATTACACCCTGTATATCAGTTTCTACTGAATAAAAAACCAACAATGTAAAATAACTTATGAAATTACTAATGAATATCCGGGATTGTTCCGTACCTTGATTTGATTCCTGAATGCGATAAAAATTACATAAACTATTTGTTATAAATAGTTATAATTAAAAAAAAAACAACATTATAAAAGCAACATTAAATATTTATTTACAAAATATAGATATTTATTTATTTATTTAATTCAGACATATGTCCATAGAATTTGTTAGTAACAATGCACTTAAGAACTATGTTAGTAAAATGGAATACAGGGCAACATAATTACTCTACATCCGGTACTTTATGCACCAAGGACATGAAGCCGGATCCAATGCTTCAGCATAGGGCAGTCCACTCGACCAGCCAGAACTCTTAGAATGCTGTTGTTGCTGCCGCGCACTCGCTGGAGCAGGGAAGCCACTCGCTTCCTCATTATGGCCGGGAACCCGTCCGTGCGCGCCTCCGCGAACATTCCGGATGCGCTACACCACCTCGGCAGCCCCAACAACACTCTAAAGCCGTTATTATACTGAACGCGAAGGGCGTTGTATGTCTCCTACGTATAGTTGACCCATAGACTGTATGTATACAAATTCTGGCAGTAGGCTATAAAAGAATTATTTTAACTTGTTCACTGCAACGGGCAAATCTACGGGCCAACATGTTGCATCTTACAGCCAACGCCCTCCGCTCCCTTTCGATATCGTCAGCGTCTGTGAGACCAGCCGAGACCCAGTGGCCCAGGTACTAAAACCTATGTATGTTGATATGTATGTTGATTTTTGATTTTGGAAGAATAAATTAAGATTCAATAAAGTTCCTTTGTTTTATTATACACAAACATATTGTTACTTGTCCTACATAAACTAAACTACAGAAGTGATTCCACAATTACTAATGTGTTCTGATAGAGCGCTGATTAATTCAATTCACGGTAGGTATGTTGTACAATTAGTCATTACAAAACAGTCAACAGGAATTTGAGCAATACGTTTCATATCATACGCCCATATTGTACTGTAGGAACATATGAGTTTATTTATTATGTTTAAGCCTCGCCCAAACAGAGGCGTTCTGCGGTCGCGGGAACGGTTCCGCAGACTTATTACCGATCTTTAAGTGACAGTCGCGATCGCAACAATTTGCAATTTATCACTCCCAAATACCTACATATTTCGTATTACGGAACGTACAACCACATCTCATGTGGTAGAACGCTCCGATAGCGCCACAAGCGAGCGATTGTCGAACTAAAGTGTATAACGGCGCTCTAGAACAAACCGACCGATTGTAGCAAAACGCAACTGTAGCAGTCGCGTTGCCATTGTACAATCAGCAACTGGTTTCTTTTTTTCGGCAATAAGCGTGCCGGTCGGTTGTGGTAATCAAAATATAATATGGAGTAAATCAAAAGAGCGGGCAAGCCGCGACCTACAGTTAGGCCCGCGACGGCACGCAAGTACTTCAAAACTGAAAGTTGACTGGACATGACATTATGATTAAAAAGTAAACATGAAGTTAGCATTGACAATAAAACAGCATTGTCAGCAGACCGCGATAAGTATGTACGACCGCCACAGCCCCCGGTCCGATCTGAACCCTTCGGAGAATCTAGTAGGGCATGGGGACACGCACTAGTGCGTGATGCCGTTCCCCCTAGAAAACCTCCGAAGGTGATTCGTTTCACACGGCTTGAGTAACTATATAAGTTTCTCGCCACCCCCAAACAAGCCCGGTGAAGCCTTAAATGCCGTTTGAGGCAACCGGTAAACATTCTCAAAAAAAAAAGCTAGCACAAAATAAGGAGACTGCAGAAGGTAAGCGTCATACAAACGCGCTCGAGCAACGCACACGCCGACAACCTCTCACGGACACGGAATCTCGCAACAGCTGCGCTTGGACTGTTCCGAGATCCATGTCAGTGCACGGGATTTCGGTGTGCGTTGCGCGTTGCTCAAGCGCGGTGTGTATTAAGCTTACGTGCCCTTATTTTGTAGCGTTAGTGTGAACTACCTAGATCAATTTACACCGAAGTAGCAGAGATCGGCTGTTTTACTGTCAGACCAATTTAAGCTTTATCTCTATTACTTAACCCATAGTATCACTTAAAAGCACCCCCTCCATTGCTTTGATAGGCCGCTTGTCCTCTCGCGACGTCCGGCGACGGCCGTGCGTCCAACCCGACTCTTTCAAGCGATGCTATTCCATATGTTATAGAGATAAATTCAAATTCAAATTCAAAACATTTTTATTTAGACAACTCAGATCCAATGTGTTAGTACAATTGCTTAAGACTATGTTAGTAAGTTAATTATGCTGTATTAGGTACATATAACTTAATTATCTATCTACCTTAAAGGCATAGCACGCGCCCGACGTACTGAGGAACTCTCATCGACTACTTCAGACATCACGCGCATGCAATGTCTCCTCAAAGGTGCACGCGGATCACCCGCCACTGTTTTCAGGATGCTGTTGTCCCTCTCGTCCTTCTCATTAATGAGGCCACTTTTTTACGAACTACAGCGTGGAAACCGTCCGTTCTTGTCTGCGCAAACATTCCAGAGGCGCTACAAAAGCGAGGGAGGGACAACATCATCCTGAAAATATTATTATATTGGACACGTAGTATGCTGAGCGACTTCTGGGTATACCTTGTCCATAGACCCGCCATGTAAAGACCTTGACAATAAGCCTTAAAGAGTGCTATTCTGACTTGGTCAGAACATCAGGCAAATCTACGGACCTGCATGTTACCTCTAGTCGCCAACGCCCTACGCTCCCTTTCTATGTCTACATCATTCTAAAGGTCGTCGGTAAGGATATGCCCTAGGTATTTAAATTGGTAAACCCTTTTTAAGTTTAGCCCATTCAATGTTAGTTGCGGGTTTACTGAGCATTTACCGGCGGCCTTAAAGATCATGTATTCACTTTTGTTTACATTTTTTTTTTTTTTTTTTAATTTATTTAAGGCAACAAACAGTCATTTCTACAATATAGTAATATAAATCAATGATGGTTACAAAGAAAGACCTATAGTGCCTATAACGTGTTAATATAATCTTAGTTATTTGAGCCATAAGACAAGACAATACTATTGTAATTAGAATAACAACTAGTCAACTAAACAATAATAATAATAGAAAAGATAAAATTATAGCTATGTACTATCGTTTTACATTGATCAAATTTAATTATAAGAAGAAGCACAGAGAACAGTAACATAACAAAATAATTAGTCACGACTCAAGCTTTCTGAGAAAATAGATTTTAGCTTAGGTAACGATGTATTAAATATGTCTATATCGGTGCATTCTTTATTGTAAGTGTTAGTGGAACGGAATACAAATGAGTTACGCGTATAATTTTTACGGTATCGCGGGGTGGCGAAGAGTGGTTTCGAACGTGAGGAGCGCACTGGGAGACGAGCACGAGATACAAAGGACATCTTGCTCAGTAGCAACGAAGAATCTACTAGGCTGTTGAGTATTTTATAGAGAAACACTATGTCAAACATTTTGCGCCTGTTGCGTAGAGATAACAAGTTATTTCTTTCTAAGGATGTGGTGTATGACTCTTTATTTATTATATTGTGGCGATAATTTAAGGATTTAATAAATTTTTTTTGAACTGTCTCTATTCTATTAATATGAACTTCATAACATGGACTCCACACCGTGCTGCAAAAATCTAAAAAGGAACGAACAAATGAGAAGTACAAGATTTTTAATGTGCCAGATCGATTGAAGGGTTTACTTACTCGTAGTATGAAGCCTAGATTCCGAAAAGCAGAAGCAAGGATATGATCAATGTGGGCGTTAAATGATAACCCTGAGTCCATGATTATACCCAGATCCCTGATTTGAGTCACTCTTTGCAATGCATTTTCGTTTATGTGGTAGTCGTAAGTGATTCTATTTTTCTTACGCGTATAAGATATTGTGGAACATTTATTACTGTTAAGAAGTAGGTGATTCGACTTACAGTAGGTATGCAACTGATGTAGGTCTTCTTGGAGTTTGCCACAGTCGCTGACTGATCTAATGACACGATATAACTTGGTGTCGTCAGCGTATAAGAGATGGTGACTGTGTTTTAGGATATCACCGATGTCATTAATATACACTGAAAACAGCAACGGCCCCATATGAGACCCTTGAGGCACGCCAGATGGAACCGGCAAAAATTGTGAGGAGTAACCCTTAACAAAGACTGCCTGACTCCTGTTACTTATGTAAGACTGAATCCACCTCAGGAGGCTGCCATGCACACCAGCCTTTGCAAGTTTCTTTATGAGCAGATCGTGATTGATTTTATCGAACGCTTTGGAGAAGTCGGTGTACACGACATCCACCTGTAAGCCATCGTCCATGGCTTGCAGCAAAAAGTCTGTAAAAGTAAGCATGTTGGAGTCAACGCTGCGGTGCTTAAAGAAACCATGTTGAGCCTCGGAGATGAAATTACGAAAAGAATGCGACATCTGGGCAGTTACTATCTTCTCTAGAATTTTGCCAAAGACACAAAGTTTAGAAATAGGTCTATATTCGTCTATACGATCCCGTCTATTATTTTTAGGGATGGGGGTTACTATTGAACGTTTCCATATACTGGGGAACATACCTGTTTGGATGGAGACACAAAAAATTTTAGTAATAGGTACCGCGAGTTCTTTGGCACATTTGGATATGAGAACAGGATGGATCCCGTCAGCTCCCGCACCCTTATGAGTATTTGTATGTTTCAATTCTTTCAAAACGTTGTCATAATAAATGTTAACAAAATTGATATCTACGGCTGAACCACATGGTTCGCATGTTTTGTACTCAGAACTATGACTGGTAGACGTAGTGAAAACTGAATGAAAATAATTATTAAAAGCCTCACAGATCTCACCGCCATTAGAGATGATTTTATCTTTGTAAATCATTTTTTCAGGAAAGGAACTAGAAGAGTTTTTTGACTTAACGAAGGACCAAAAGAACTTTGGATGAGCTTTAATCCTATCTTCAGAGAGTTCAATAAATTTTTTATAACATTCCGCCTCCATCGTCTTAAATCTCTTCCTAAGAAGAGAAAAGGTCTGATAGTCTCTTAAATTTCTATAACATTTCCATTTTTTGTGATATTTTAGCTTTTCTTTTTCTAATTTTATGAGACATGTAGTGAACCACGGTGGACGTTTATTTTTATTACTAAGGTTTTGTGTAGGTACATATTTATCTATTAGATTGTTCAAAACTTTATAAAAATAAATTGTCATTGATTCGGCATCTACCATATTACTAAATTTTTTTTCCCAGTTTATGTCGTTAAGTCCATTTTTTATTGAGTCAAAATCGGCTTTAAGAAACATTTTTTTTTTAATACTGGCAGAGAGGAGTGAGGCTGGGAATTTTAAATTCAAATCAATATCCAAAGATTTATGATGCAGATCCTCGGATACTAACGGGCATTCGGGTGACGTAACAATGCAGGGCTGAGCAGTGAAAATTAAATCTAATAATCTATTATTTTTATTATACTCATTGTTATGTTGTGATAAAAGAGATACATTCATAAAATCAGCAGTAAGACATGCAAGGCGGTTATTATTTGTTCGTATCTCCATGCATTTAGTCGCAGCATTACAATACCAGTCAGCGTGAGTGATGTTAAAGTCGCCAAGTACAAGGAAGGTATCGTCGGGATTTGATATCATAAACTCGCTAACACTGGTGTAGAACGAAGTTAATTGTGACTCATGATTAGAGCCATGGGCTATGTACGTTGCTATTATGTGTAAACGGCAGGGTGATTGAGTGGGGGCAGCCGACGCAAATGACATAACGCGGCTCGCGCGCTGTGGCATCAGTGGGATAGATAGCCAGACCTCCTCGGCCGGCGGCGGCGAACACACGTCACGCAGCTGTGACGGACATAGGTCGCGTCGCACAGCGATCAGTACGCCGCCGCCCATTACATGCCCACTTACCGCAGCGTTGCGATCACATCGGTATACCTCGTATCGGCTATCAAAATATTCACTGTCATGGAAATTACTATTAAGCCAAGTCTCAGTTATACATACCACATCATAATTGCCACAGAGAACGTTCCTCAGAAACTCGTGTGATTTTGTGCGTAAGCCCCTCACGTTTTGATAGTAAATGGATAAATTATTATCATATGCCATCTCTGTACAGAACATAAAATAGTATGAAGGAATGTAAAATAACGTGGGTTCCACCAACATTTCCAAAGGTAAACAAACAACAATAGCATGTAAAACACCATGAATTATTTATTATATAGCCATTTAACGCACATATCATTATTTTAATATGAAAGTAGTTGTGATCCGTTTTAATTATCTTTACCATTAAGCTTAAAAATTTAAAAAAATAAAGTCATTTAATTTTACTGAGATCCGCATCACAAGACACAAATTGCACTTTACACGTATCGTTTTTACGCAGAAGGATTTTACAATCGGACAACCACACATATTTGTAACCTTTCTGTTTAGCAAGAAGGCGGGTCTGCTTGTACAATAATTTATTGTGCGGCACGAGGTGATCGCTGACGTAGATAGGGCTAGTGGGTCCGTTTAGGCCTGCGTCGACTGTAGTTAATCCCCGTCGCGCGCGCACGGCTGCTAGCAACTCATTCTTACGCTGTCTTTGCGTAAATTTTACGATGATGTTTGGGATGGAAGCTGAGTCACGCGATGTTTTGTTATCGTTATTCGTAGAGGTGTCGTTACCTGCCGAGTTAAAACGTCGGACACGATGAATGTGATCAATATCAGTAGGCAATAACGTAAAACCCACTTTTGTAGTAATATTGTGTATGATGTTATTCAAATTTTCGCCCTTCAAAAGAGGTATTCCGGCAATTTCCAAATTGTTAATTCTGCCCTGCTGCTCCCCTATACGCAGTTGTTCGGCAAGATTACTTGACGTGGATCGCAACTCAGTAATGTCATTCGACATTAAATTAGCACGCTGGGTAGTTAAATCTGCTGTAGATTTCAACTCGCAAATATCGTTTTTAAGAACCGATTGCTCATCTGACAATTTTTGAATTGTGGAGTTAATTTCACTCATTTGCACTTTAAATGCATTTAAATCTTCACGTACTCCAACCAAAACACATTTTATATTATTATTTTGGGAATCAAGTGCTGCATTAAACGAAGTCATCATTTTTTTGTAGAAATCCTCCATGAGCTCCTGATGGTTGCAGTGACAATCTGGGGTTTTTCTCTTCCTTACTATATTAAGGAAGTCATCATCTCGAACTTTGGATAAATCAGGTTGAGAGTTGGTCTTATTAGGACTCCTTTGTACGCTCATTATTGGTATTAAATTCAATTATTCCGACTGTTGTATATCGGAGGTAGAAGCGGCAAGGAAAAAACAAAGCAAAAAATAATCCAACAATTAGGCAATAGAAGACGCACTATAGGTGTGAGTGAAAAGTTAATACACCCGTCGCACCCGTACCAAGCCGACCCGATGCCGTAGATTGACGAAAGGTTCCGAAGTAGGCTTAGAAAAGGATGGAGGATTGGCCCTCTCAAAAGTCACTCGCGATGGGGTTTCAAGTGAATTTCAACCGAGACGCACTACTACACAGAGCACAAAACCGTTGAGTACAAGTTAAGCTAGTTATGATAAAAATCGACACGCGTCCGATCTGGATGAGGCTCGAATGAGAACTGAACATTGTAAACAAGACCATGTGAAACAGCGTAGGCCTCACATATTTTTAATAGCTCTCCGATTGAACTCGCAGTGGGGCCCAGCAGCACCATGTCATCCGCATAGCTGATACTATTGACACTAACACCACCCACCCGGCAACCGACACGCGCCCTGCTGAGCTCCACCACGAGGTCATTCACGTACAGGTTAGAGACGTCAACCACCCCTGCCTCACCCCGCACTCAATCCTGTAAGACTCAGAGAAACTACCAGACCATTTTACAACATTGGTCTGGTTTCCATACCAGTACCGAAACACATTTATTATTTCCACCGATATACTCCTGCCCTCCATCTTTCTCCATAGCATTTCATAGGATACGAGATCGAAGGCCTTGGACAAGTCCAGAAAGCAGGCGTAGACCGGTGTCCTTCGGTTTGTGTAATATTGGACAGTATGCTTTAGGCTCAGTATTGCGCTTTCTGTGGAGAGTCCAGGATGAAACCCAAACTGAGCGTCATGAATATTTAGGTACTTTTTCAAGCAGAAGTCAAGCAGACTGTCCAATATATTGGCTACCGTTGTAGCGAGCGAGATTGGGCGATAATTCCCCATATCTGAAACATCTCCTGTCCTGTTCTTGACCATGGGCACAACAGTAGTCTTCATTAGATCAGCAGGCAAATATGAGATGCACATATTGCAGAAAAGGGACAGGAGCCTCGGCAGGTGTACTCCCGCATATTTCAGGTGCTCGCCCATCATGCCAAGGAGATTTACCTCTGCTCATTCTTTTAATTATAGTTTTTACCTTCTTAGCTGAAAATCTGAACAGTGCCTCCCCCCGTGCACGACAGGGCTCAGGCTCGAGCATTGCGGCAGATTGACCCAGTAGAGACCGCACCTTGAAATGTTCCCTAAACAAGTTTGCGATGTCCCCTGGAGCACTCTCACCACTAACACTCGCTGGTAGGCTAGGCTTAAGATCCAATTTCCTGGTAGCTTTCCAGAAAGTTCCGAAATTTTTATCCGCCCTAAGACTTGCTATTTTGTCCATTTTCAGTTGTTGCACCATTTTGATAGTCGGCCTTTATAAATTTTACGAGATTCGTACATTTGCTCGTATACTATACACGAAGCTGGTCGACCATGTGATACCCATACTTGGAACTTATGCCTCGCCTCTTGATGAGCTTCCCGTACGTGTACGTTCCACCCACAACACACTTTATTCTTCTGTGCTTTGTTTCGTATTTTTTGTTTAGTCTGAATAGCAGCGGTTCTTAAAGTATTCATTATTTGATTACACAAATTATCCAGAATACCCCTATGACTAACCGACCTTAATAAAGCTTTAAATGGTTTTACAGTGAAACTGTCAGTAGCTGCGCTGCTAACCGCTGCCACTTCGGTGTAATTTGACCATAAGAATGGACAATAATATATTATATTAGTCCATGCCATAAGTAATAGACTATGTGCCCGCGCGGGCAGACCGCGATCGCGCCCGCGACCGCTTCTGTTTGGGTTAATCTATTAAGCTTATAATTATATAATGGCGGTCTTGATAATTCCATTTATAACTGCCTCTTGCATGTGGTTGAAGCTGTTGTTCTATTTATATTTAACTGAAATGTGGAATTTTAATTTGGTGATAATACTATTTGTACTGGTTTCCGTCAATGGAAGATCACATTTGGGAGGGAAAGCTTCGGAGAAGAAAGGTAAAGACAATCCAATGATAGAAAATCAGCAAAAAGTGGTTACTGGTAACTTGAATAAAGAAGATACAGAAGTACCAAATGCAATAGAACTTTCCAAAGACGAAAAACCACTAACCTTTATGGCTACCAGAAGAAACTTGGCCATAATACCAGTCGATGATGTAATCAATGGTTATAGTACAATTTAACATGACACAGCTTCTTAATCAAGTAGCAATCGAAGAGTAGTCCAAAATAATGACGATAATATTATTTCAGCGATGGAATAAGAAACTAATACCCACAATTTACCCGAAAGGTAATGTGATCAAGTGCCTAAAAATTAATCTAAGTGTTCACCTTTGGTGATATTCATTAGCCAACCTAGCGTTTGGAGTTTTTTGCTTTTGGTTGCCGATAGCGTTTACAGTTTTTATTTAATGGAATGTGTAGAATAGTGATTTTCGCCTTTTATTCTTCTTATTTACTTAACTTAGCACTTACAATAACAATAACCTTGGAAATTAAAATACTCTATTTATATAAAATGTTTTTTAATAACTTTTTTTAACTTTAGTACATAGGTAAATGAGATTTCCTTTATACTAATATTATAAAAAGGCAAGCTTTGTATTTTTGTTTGTAACGAATAAACTCAAAAACTACTGGACCGATTTAAAAATTCTTTCACCATTAGAATGCTACATTAGCGCTAAGTAACATAGGCTATATTAAAAAAGAAATGTCCACCCGTGCGAAGCCGGGACGGGCCGCTAGTAAAAATATATATAACCATCGGCTAACGCCTGCGGTAACGCCGGCGGTAACGCCTTAACAGGTGTGATAATGTCATACTATGTTATTATATTAGTATATTAACATTAGCGCTTAGATTAGCGTTAATATTAACATTTAGCCTAGTGGCACCATTGTTCGACAGTGACCAGAGATCGACACTATTTCCCTTTAAACATTAGAAATTGGGGTCAGCAACTGATTTGTGGCTTTAGTGAAAATTAAACACGACCACCGCCTCTGTGGTCTAGTGGCTAAGACCACCGGTTTATAGGCCAGAGGTGCTGGGTTCGATTCACAGCGGGGGTACATGTTTGTGTACTCGGTTTGGTTGGTGGTAGGGGTTGTTAGTCCGCCTGGCTAGCTACCACCATCTTATCTAAATATGTCACCATAACAGTGTGTTGTGTTCCCTAGAAGACTAGGCTTAAAGTGTCGCACATTGGAGTACTACGATATATTAACACTTTAATTATTAGCTTAACTTAGGATTTGGCAACGTGTTAAACGTTATTTCCAAAGATCTCCGTCAGTTCCTCGGCTTCATCATCTCCAGCGCCTCTGTTAGTGATGATGTAGTAGTTGTTATTACTGATGCTATTGTCACAACGCGACCCCTTCACCACGGTGTCGAGGACCTTGGCTAAGAAGTTAGCCGGCGTTGGCTTGGGGCACTGTTTTAATGTGTTCACGACGCAGTTGCGAAACTCGGAATACTTCTGGCACGCTAGCTGCAATGCGATATATACAAACATTATATTACATTATTTTGAGGAGATCGATGGTGAAGTAGTAATCGCGCTTGCGTCTGCGATTGCTGAAGTCAAGCAACTTTCGCAAAGGACGGTCATCGGATGTGAGACTAAAAATTTTTCACCTTTGCTTCGGAAGGCACGTAAAGCCGTTGGTCCCGTTTGCATTTTTGCAGTCGTTAACAATCACCAATCACGGGGCGTGGTGGTTTATGGCCCAGTTCTCCCTTCCCTGTGGTGTTTCCATCCATAGAGAAGGCTCGTGCCCGAGCAGTGGAGACATAATCACCCAAATGTAATGTTATTACCAGCCCATATTAGAATTGAGTTACAATTCAATTGTAAAATTTGTAACACTGTATAAAGTTGATTTTGTGATATGAGTAACAAAAAATGTTGCAATACCCTAACAGGTACAGGTATATTTATTAACACATTAAATGCAGTCCTGTTAACCCACCCGAAAGCTTTATAAGCTTGTGTTAGGTTTGGGTTCACGTTAGTAGTCTAACAGAGCTATGTGGATTGAGCCAAAGTTCCTCGCATTCAACCCGAGCAAGTGTCCGTTCGGCTACCGACGCTTCATTAGTATGATCGCTGTTGGTGCTCATTGTATATATGAATGAATAAATACTGACCGCAGTGGATATAGTTTCTGGATCCGCAGTTTCCAAAGTTGCTAAGCATATATTTAGTCTTATGATTTTGGTCTCAAAGCATTCCATCACGTCGTCTTCGAACAGATCTGAAATATAGTATAACGTTGTCAACACAAGCAGAATTCCACAATTGAAATGAAACAACTTTTACGGATCTACTCGCGTTTATTTTACACATTAGTTTTAATTAATGTTTATCCTGACGTTTCGAACCCTTTGCAGGGTCCGTGGTCACAAGAAGACTGAGGTGTTGGTCGTCTCATAATTAGTTAGTAGATTGTATACCCTCATTTAAATTTGTGTAGTGTTCGCGTAAACTTTAGAAAACAATATAGAATTCCACAATTCAAAAATAGTTACTGCTAAGCGAAGGCTAGAGAGCTCAGCCCGAAATCCGAAAGTATTGGATGCCTAGTTTCTATTTTGTTTCTCCAGGGAGTTTGCTTATTGCTTTAGGCGGCATTTTTAGGTCACTGGACTTTAATTTGTAGTTACGGCAAAAAAACTCGCCTCGTTTTCCACCAGAAAGGCCAGAGAGGCGTTTATACAAATTTTCTTTTTCATTAACGTGATCGAATGGCGAATGAAACTCACACTAGGCACCCTGGCGGCCTAGGCTCATTCCCAGCGGCCACAGTGTATTACGGATATGACGATGTGAACACAGCACATATTAAGAAGACTGCAGAAAGTAAACTGACTGTTGAACGTTGTGTTCAGCCACTCGGCTACGCGTCATTGGAAGGCGATGTTCAATCAAAGAGCTACTAGCTAGCCGTGCAATTGTATTGCTTTATTGATTGCGACATAAACATAACTTACATGGATTCATAACTACGTAACTTACCTCGGAGGAGCTTGATGGCGCAATGATACGCGCTCGGTCAGCAATTGCTGAAGCTGAGCAACTTCCGCAAATGCCGCGGTCATCGGATGATTGATCCAAATATTTATCATCCCCCTCCGTGCTTCGGAAGGCACGTAAAACCGTTGGTTCCGGCAGCATTGGCGGTCGTTAACAACCACCAATCAACACTGGGCCCGTGTGGCTTATGGCTCGTGCTCCTTTTGGTGTTCCCATCCACGTGGAAGACTCGTGCCCCAGCAGTGAGGAAATTAAATGAGCTGGCGATGATGATGATAGATAACTTACCGCTTACGATCTGCGCGTTGTTGTTGCACGTGTAGTTGTTCAGCTCCTGCAAAGCCGCCTTCTGGACGTCGATGTTGTCGCGCGCCACCGGGTCCGTGCAGGGCAGAGAGGCATCGATCATGTTGAACACACACGTCTCCATTTCACTCTTCTTTTCGCATAAACTAAAATCATGGCGAAAGTTAACATCACACCCAAACAACTATCTATTATTTTTTATTTTTAGGGGAGTTGACAAATTACTCTGTTCTACTCAGGTATTGTGCAGAAGCAGAGTCCAGGTGCATAGACAGCTAGCTAAGCAAGATTGATTGTTTCTTATCTGCCGACTCGCAATCTAGTCCTCGAGAGGTTAAGAGGTTCCAGTTTCGATTCCCAGCCTAGGCCAGTAAAGAAGTTAAGACAAGATAAATATAAAAGCGTTTGACTATTTGTAGAGAATTTTGCAAAGACTTAAATACCTACCTATTATGTGTACCAACTTTTTATGTTACGAATCAGGTATTTATGAAGATAAGATAAGATAAGATAAGATAAATTTTTATTGCCATAAAATTGTGTAAATACATAGCAGGTGTTAAGCATAATTGGGAACAAACAATTTACCCTAGTCGGGCATGCAATTTTTAGTGGGTAGGTATATGTTACATAGAAACAGCCACTATGCTGTTTTTGTACCGAAATATTCAGTCAAACTGTAGAACGCCTTATCTATAAGCCATCTCTTTAATTTAATTTTAAAACAGCTTAAATTTACTGAGGATTTAATTGAGAGATTTAATAAATTAAGTATAATCAATAGCAAGTCAAATTAAGTTTACGATGTGGTAGTACTTGATTATATAATCACTGTGCAAACAAATGCAATGCAGACGCCCTCGGCGCAGTGGAGCGACGACAAACGCAGGATGACTGACAGTCCGATGCTCGATGCGATCCGATCGAAACCCTCGGTGAATTTAGATATTTAGTGGCATGCATTGGGAGAGGCTTATGTCAAAATGGAATGATTCGAGCAGATTATGACGATGGTGATAAGTTGTAAATTAAAAATAACACGTTTCAATTTGCACGTAAATTGCTAAGCTCCTGACATTGGGCAGGGCACAACGTGCTGAGGCGGAACAGTTCTCAAGTGGCGACCGCACACCAGAAAACGCAGCGAAGGCAGGCCTTCAACAAAATGGAGCGACTAGTAAAAGTTTTTGGTACCTAGCCGCTGGGTGCGAGTTTTATGATTTGAGTTTTATGAGAGGATTATTATGATGAAATATGTATGTATGTACTTACTGCCTGGTAAATCTGAGTACAGCATCAGGAGCCTCTTCATCTGTGGTTTGCTGCATTGCTATAAAGTCCTTCAACTGTATGTTTTCCAAAACACAGTCGGAAAACTTGTCGGCCGCTGACTGTAACAAAATATTTAAGTTTTTTAACATTCGCTTACCATACTAAACAAAGTTTTACACGGGACTTATCGCAAACAAATAAAATAAGTATGTATCATCCTATAATTACCGGACGACGATTAGTCAAAACGTAGTGCCATCTATGATTGTATAACTGAATTAGTTCATAGACAAGGTGATCAACCGTCAAAATAGTTCACAGAACTCTAATAGGTGGCTCTGTTTAGCATTTTTACGACTACTTTCGGTATGGATGTGGTATGGATACTAAACTATCCACGGACGTAAGTTGGCGTTTTTTTTTTATAAGTACTATACTATCCATGGACGGCTGAGTGGTTAAGTGAATAAAATTGTAAATTCATTTTAAAGGTATGCAGTTAAAGAAGTTTTACTCGTGCCTAAAGCGCACTCGTTTTTTTCTATTGTGTTTGACTTTTAAAGTTAACAAAAATATATTAATTAATAAATATATATTATATTAAAATAAATGTTAGATCATAGTTTAAAAACATGATTTACTTATCTAATGGTTCTTTTAATAAAAACAGAAAAAAGATAAAAACAAATCGAGAACCTCCGGGGCAGGATCCTCGAGGAATGGGATTCTCAGGGAATAACCCGACACGCGACGAACGTTTCGAACGGGTTGCACGGGCCGTTTTGTGGTCAATGGGTGTACTAAGTAGTTTGCGTTAAACCTCATTAACTTCAAAATGGCAACCGGTTGCTACTGGGACCAACGGCTTGTTTTTTAACTATGCAAAATCACGACCTGGTTCCTTACTGCTAAGTACGTCAATTCTCATTTTCGTAAATGTCGAATAAAATTAGTGCTATGCACTCCGAGCGCTCATGACGCTGCCTCGACCCCACGATAACCAACCATTCTTATCAAGAAACAGCAACCTTAGTTCGTACTATATTAATTAGCACCATTCAACCTTATAAACAACTTCCTTTATCATGAGGATAAAGTATTAACAAAACAATATGTTAATGTGCCTACTGAAGTGAGTATTTTTGAAAAAGATACAACAGTTATAGTAGTTAATTACAGAAAAGATTTAAAAAAAAAAAAAAATATTTTTTTATTTTTTTTTAATTAAGAGAAAAGATCATGTTTAGTGTATATCCTTTATGGGTGATTATCATGTACGTATTATGTATATACTTTATGTAAATATATTAATATTATGTCAATGTTACATACAGTGTCTTCCAACACTGCGACTAGATTTTACTACAAAAATTATATAACAATTGTGCATGGTCTATACTGCCATCTCTAATATTGTTAGTTGGCACTATACACAATGTTATAACATACAGCGAAATCTTAATATAGCACTTGAAAAAAAAACGACTTGCCAATTACCACCATTCGCAGTTCTGGCGGCAGCTCAACCAACTAAGCTATCCAGAACTGCCAGTCATCGCCACGATCTCATTTTATGTCTCCACTACTTGGACATGAACCTTCCCTATTGATGGATAGGGAGAATGGGCCATAAACCACCACGCGGACCCAGTGTAGATTGGTGGTTGTTAACGACAACTAATGCAGTCGGGTCCAACGACTTTACGTGCCTTCCGAAGCTCGGAGGAGTAAGAGATAACACGTTTTTGGTCACCCATCCGATGACCGGCCTTTGCGAAAGTTGGTAAGATTAGCAATCGCATACCGGGTGCGTTACCCACTGCGCCATCAAGTTCCTCAGTGTGATGTCTTATTCCCGTAAGTGGAAAAAAAAATTTAACACTTTTATGCCAAATTATAATTATGTTCGCAATAAAATGTGTACCTATAAAATATCTCAGGCTTCTTTCTCAAGTGTTGTTTTCAGTTTCAATAAAACATTACTAGTGTATAAAAATAAAAATAAAAACCAAAGACGTAAGCGCGTACAATAAGCTCAGGAACTTTATCTTCAGCTCCATATCGCTTGCATTCCTTTCGGATAAACTCTTGAAACTTTTGCTGTCTGGAGCTCACCACGGTCCGCCCTGCCGCCAGGCCTGGTAGGAAATATATTATTATAATAATGGAAGCAACCACTCTATCGTCATCATTATCTGCCAAAAGACGTCCACTGCTAGACAAATACCTTTTTTTTTTTTTTTTTGAGAGTGATTGCTGATTGCCGCTGCGGCATTTTCAGCTTCACCGGGCATTTTTGGGGGCGGCGAGGAACGTAAAGGGTCCCTCAAGCCGTGTGAAACGAATCACCTTCAAAGGTTATCTAGAGGGAACGGCATCGCGCACAAGTGCGCGTCCCCGTGCCCTACTAGATTCTCCGAAGGGTTCGGATCGGATCGGGGAGACAAATACCTGCGCCAAGCATCTCAACACCGACCAGTTTTATGCTACTTTTTTTATAATTTTGAAAGAATATAACACGTATAATAGAACACGCACATTTTATGTAAATGTATTTTATAAAAGACATATTTTTTCTATTCCGACTTTAAAATTAGTAATACTTTTACATTAAACTTAATTAGTCTAAACTTGAAATAGGAACAGAAAAGTAATTAAAAAAAAACTACATTTTCGTAAGGAGTACGAAAATTCAACAAGACCATAGATTAGAACCAATATGATGACTTCTTGAATATGCATGATTAAAGGAAGGCAGGCCGTGACAAGTGAAATCTACCATATTCTTAAAATTCTTAATATTTAAACCATATTTGGTGTGCTATCACCCTCATAGTCAATCACAGAATAATTAGTTAATGGTACTAACCAAAATGTCCCAGTGCCTCGATTTTGCTGTTTTAAAACGTCCACAATCGTGTCTCAATATGGTCTCAATTGTGACACTTTCCCCATAAGTCCAAATTTCAAAATCAGGCGACCAGCACACCATAAAGTCGTTATTATATAGCAGACTTAATGCCTGCATTGTTGTTCTATTTGATTAGAAGAAGTTAAATAAATATATATCGATACGTCTTGAGGAACTGTTCTTTAAATAGGCAAAGGTTTTTCGATGAACAATTATTAAAAACGCGCTAGTCTAGTCCCGTCCCGGCTTCGCACGGGTGGACATTTTTTTAATATATCTTAAGTTACTCAGCGCTAATGTAGCATTCTAATGGTGAAAGAATTTTTTAAATCTGTCCAGTACTTTTTGAGTTAATTCGTTACAAAATAAAATACAAAAATACAAAGCTTTCCTCTTTGTACGATTAAATAATTAGAAAAACGACGAAAAGCTACTGACCAAGCAAAGAAAATGCTTAATCGTAGTAGGAATCTCAATTTTGGATCACAAGAAATACTCTGGTCAATGCTGATTCCATCATAGATATCCTATCATCACTTACCATCAGGCGCGCCTATCTCAGTTCAGTCCAATAAAAAAACAAAATATTAAATGGATGCTCAGCTAATTATACAAAACATATACAAACCTATCGCCGCAAAACTGAAGAACAATAACTTGCACAACATTTTGAGTATAATTAATTATTTTTTTATAATAATCTTACAAAAAACAAGGCAGAACTAACTTCCCGGACGACCGGTAACCGTTTATATATCAAATACAGAATGCATTACAGGGAAATATGTATTCTTAACTACGCAGATGCATGCATAGTGGCTATTCTGGAAACGATAGAGAAAACTTTAGTGAGAACTCTGTAAAATGAACTTTTTACTGATTAAGGCAAAACAAAGCGCTAATAATAACATCTATTAACGTTTTCTGCATGATCATAACCTGCGACTCCAGGTGATCTGTGCACGCGACATGCTTGCAACAATCCCAACGCTCGAGCGGTCTACCACCTTAACTGCTTTTTTACTAAATTCCAGGATGCGGATATATTTGTAGATCCTATCTATACCCATCCTACTAAGGAAAAACAACATTTTCCTTAGTTATATCTTAATCTTTATATATATAAATCTTCTGTGCGTGTGTGTTATTGAACTCCTTCTAAACGGCTGGACCGATTTGGATGTGTGTGTGTTCAAGTGGATTCTAGAATAGTTTAGATTTACAATTGGACCCGGTAGGTGGCGCTGCTATAGGAGTCCATCATGGGATACGGGTGTTCTTAAGCGGACGAATGATTTATTTGTTTTGTTGTCATGGACACTGTCAAAGCGGTATGAAGCCCGCCGGACAGCTAGTATAACTGTAAGTTTGTATTATCATTTTATGTAAATACACGTAAATAAATCAATCAGTCAGCCGGGTATAAAGGTATGCCAATGATACCTAAAAAAACTTAGCAGTTTGCATTAACCCCTTTTATAATACTTTGTTTAATATGGACGGGAAGGAAGGGTATTGCTTTTCGCGCGTATCTTGTATGTATGTATGTATGTATGTCATATTCTTTATCACTTCATATCTCCAGAACCAGATCTCCAGATAGGTGACGTTAAAAAAAAACAAACATAGCGGCTGTGCGACGCGATTTGGTGAAAAACAATTTCTTTTTCGAATACTACAACATGGGTACTAAATTAGAGAGCTCAACACAAGGATTTCAAAAAAGTATCTCATGATTATCTATACCGTAATACTAAAAAAAAAACATCATCAGTCTACGATTATAATAATTATGTCGGAACTTCTTGGCGGGAAAGTGAAGAGTCATGTCTGCGGTTTTGTTTTAATTACTAAAATTTGTGTTATGTCGAATATTAATGTGAAATAATGGTGGATTATTAACCGTTAAATGTTCGTGAGTGTGCATGAGTGTTGGCAAATGAAACAAAACAGTGCAACTTTACTTTTCAAATTCTCTCAAGAAGTCCGCCGAGGAATTAGTAAAGCCCCACATCTTTACTGAGATACTCGAGGGGTCGGGGGGTATATCATTTCTCACTTCTCACTTTTATTATCATTCATCATCATACTGACTGGAAGGAAATATTGTATATTTATGTATTACTTGTAAGAAAAATTACTTTGACACTGGCTAAATGTGCTAATCGCACGAAGCCATCAACGAAAAGAAAGAAAGAATAATTATGTCAACCACATGATGTAAACTCTTTAAATGAATTGAACCGATTACGTAATTTGTCTAACTAAAAAGACATAAATAAAATTTTAAAAAAATAAAACAAAAACCCGCCTGCGTAAAAAATAATAAATAAATAGAAAATCAACTGAATCAACAATTTATTTCGCTAGCTTTATGTAATTATTAAATTTTTATCTTGTTCCGGCCTTTTCAGTTGATTTTCTATTTATTTATTATTTTTTACGCTTTTGGACCTAGCATACTATAATCCGCCTAGAAACATATACCTTTGTTTTTCAAATTGTATTTTGACACTTTTAAATTATATTCTATTTTGTTATGTAATCCGTTTAAGCGACTTTATATTGAAAAATTGTTTTAAAAAGTAGGGATCTGTAATTGGTATTAGGATAAGCATACAATGTAATAACTAAATTTATAAAGTGCTGTTGATTCCATGATAATAAAAAAATAAAATAAAATAAAATAAAATATGAGTATTGCAGTTGTAAAAACGAGACGCGTCTGTTGGAAATTTGACTAGAGAGGCCAAATGAGAGTTCTAAATAGCTAGGGTAGTAACCCTATTTACCCCTATGTACCCTCTTTTGTATGTTCGAGAGAATCAGATGACGACGACGCAATAAAAATATATTAAATTAATATATTAATATAAATTTTAATGTAGATAAGCAAACCAACACAATAGTTTTTATTTTTACGCAATAGACAAACTGAAATTTAGAACGCATTAACATGTTAATTATCACAAAGCACTAGGTATGTATACAGACGACTACCACAATTATATAATTTAATTTATAAAATAATAATACAATAAAGATCGTGATATAACAGAAATTATTTGACATATATTATGCGAAATATATTTGTGACTAAAAGCGGCAATAGCCCCAACCTCAGCCCAATCACGATCAATATTATATTGTAAGTAATATCTTATACTGAAACAAAAACAAAATAGTTAAATAGTTGAAAACTTGTTATAATAATAATACAAGACAATCAACTTCTTTTGCAAACTTTAAACTATCGACTAAGTTTATGCAATAACAACAATAAAGTTATGCCGCTAGCATTGACCAATCGGTCTCGGACCCTCGCCCCGTAAGTTTCGCCCCTCATACCACCACCACCATGTGATATGTAACATATTCAGTAAATATCTTAATGTATTGATAACAAAAACTATACACATCAATAGAAACCTTAAAAACTGATAAAAAAATCGAATTAACTACATTTTTAACTCACAATTTTTAAGAAAATGACTATTTTAATTGACTACAAATAAAATGAATCCGCGCTATTGTAAATTTACGAACACATTTAAAATTACTAATTGTAGCTACGAAATTTCATACTCTTTTTTTTTATACTTAGCACGGCAAATGACTCCACACCACCTGATGCTAAGTGGAAATGGAGTCCAGACGCGAAGACAACTGGTGCAGCGTGAAAACAACGCAGCATCAGTCAACTTCACTCTGCCGGCCCACAAGGTGCTTCTTCACGCCTCGTTTGAAGGACCCCATATCATAGGAAGGACTCATATGTATATACCGCTACTCGCGTTTTCACTATTGCAAAAATTTCCACAAAAATTAACAATTAGCACACGGCGCATGGGGACACTGGCAACTCACCACAATAGCCCAATGCGGGCTGTTTCCGCCAACCCGTGCCATCTTACGACAACCGGGACCAACGGCTGGAATGTCACTTATTATACGTCGACCTACGTAGCCGAGTGGCTTGCACGCCAGACTTTGGGCGGCGCCAACTCTGGAGGTCCCGGGTTCGATTCCCGGTCGGGTCAATGTCGAAAACTAACTTTTCTATATTGTGTCGGGTCTGGGTGGTTGTGGTACCGTCGTTGTTTCTGATTTCCACGAAACGAGTGCTTTAGCTACTTACCTTGGGATCAGAACAATGTATGTGATGTGATGTTGTCTAAATATTTATATTTATTTATTTATAATATATTTATTAATTTATTTATACCATCTTTAAAACCATCATAATGCTGCACGGTGCTGTAAAATAAAGAATTTTAATATTCACTATAGCGACTCCCGGCGAAGAGTTGTGTGTGATTCCCATATTTTTCGGGTGATTTCAGAATCCGACAGTTACTTATCGTTATAAAGGTCTTCTCAAATTAACCCCTCGATAACCGAGTCCCAGAATACGCTTAAATCTTATCTAAACTTGAGTCTTAGCTTCTGAATACTTTGTGAGTCAACAACATAGTTGTTTATCAAAAAAAAAGAGGGAAAAATAGTAAGAACCTAGTAACACCTAATAGAATTACGTTAGAACGTAACACTATTAATTATAATACATGTAAAGCTTGAGGAGCTCGATGGCGCAGTGGTTAACACGCCCGGTCTGCAAGTGCTGAGGTTAAGCAACTTTCGTAAAAGCCGGTCATCGGATGGGTGACCAAAAATTTATCATCTCGAGCGCCTCCGTGCTTTGGATGGCACGTAAAGCCGTTGGTTTGGTACCGGCTGCATTAGCAGTCGTTAACAACCACCAATCCGCACTGGGCCCGCGTGGTGGTTTATGGCCCGTTCTCCCTATCCATCCATAGGAAAGGCTCGTTGTGCCCCAACAGTGGGGACATAATATAAGCTGATTATGATGATGTAGAGCTTAAAGAACGAAATCGCTCATTGAGCAATAAAACAGCTCACACCGCTGTGGTCACTGTAAAATAGCCACAACGCAACCGTGTTAAAGCTCTTATTAAATAGCCATGACGCGTTGTGGCAAACACAGAATCCCGTTCCTCAAAATGCCACTACACATTCACATAATACGCTAAACATGAACACTCGCATAGGCCGAAGACACCGTACTCGTAGAATAAGAGTACAAAGACAGTTTTTATCAGGTGCAGACATAAGCCTGGCGCATCTCCCCTCCACGACCCGGTCAACCCGAGCCGAGGATCCACGGTTCAATCCGATCCAATCTGACTATTTGTTTTATTTGTTTGTTTCATCAGTACACACGGAAAAAAACTATTTAAAAAAAAAACAGTTGTTGAGATAAATAAAGAACATTGCGGGACTTCTTGGCGGGAAAGTGAAGAGTCATGACTGCGGTTTTGTTTTATTTTCTAAAATTTGTGTTATGTCGAATATTAATGTGAAATAATGGTGGATTATTAACTAACCGTTAGGTGTTCGTAAGTGCGCATGTGTTGACAAATGAAACAAAACAGTGCAACTTCACTTTTCAAATACTCTCAAGAATTCCGCCCGAGGAATTAGTAAAGCCCCACATCTTCACTGAGATACTCGAGGGGTTGGGGGGATCTCGGAACAGCTTGAAACAGCCCGAGCGCAGCTGTTGCGAGATTCGATGTACGTGAGAGGTTGTCTATGCGTGCGTTGATCGAGCACGTTTTTGCCAACACTACGCACAAGAGAATTGAAGAGTAAACTTTTGGTCTTTAGAAACTTAAAATCTTGACAATTTCGCAAATCCAAAGCATATACATAAACCCATTGGTGACAATATTATCCACGTCGGTATTTAAGCAGAGTTTGCTGTCAGGGGTGAATCCCAGATCACGCACCTTGACAATATTTTGTAGGCTTTTACCACCGATATTGTAAACTGGATGGACCGTCCATTCTTTTCCTAGGCGTAGGCGTATAATATAGAGTGGCACTTTAAAACATTTAAAACCATTGTTATGGTGATGTTATGTATGACTACTGTAGTTTATGTAGTTAATCAATCCAAGGAACATCAATAATTAAACACGCGTTAGCAACACAACCTTTTTTCTTTTAATAATATAAAATATAGATTCATCAAAGTAATGTAGCTGTTCCCGCCGTGATCAAACTTCGTTGCCCTTTAACTGAAAAAGAAAAAAACTTTTAATAAATTCAAGAGCTATCAAAACTATTTTGGTATCCTCGCCTCGTCTCGCAACGCCTCGGCAATGGCAAAGTGAAATTGTAAAAAGGCAGAAAAGAGATGCCCTTGTAGAGATTCTTGCTCATTCCTACCAGCACAAGGTAGGCTTACAATATGGCGTAGTGACTTAAATATGATAAATTGTTTAAACCTAAAATAAAAAAATATTTTAAAATTTTGAAATTTATCTGAAAAACTCCAAAAATGTTTTTTTTTGAGAGAGATTGCTGATTGCCTCTACAGCATTTTCAGCTTCACCGGGCTTTTTTGGGGGCGGCGAGGAACGTAAAGGGTCCCTCAAGCCGTGTGAAACGAATCACCTTCGGAGGTTATCTAGAGGGAACGGCATCGCGCACTAGTGCGCGTCCCCGTGCCCTACTAGATTCTCTGAAGGGTTCGGATCGGATCGGGGAGTGGAGCAACCCGAGGGCGCCTCTAAAGGCACGGACCTCGGCTCAAGTTGACCGGGCCGTGGAAGAGGAGAGAAGCGCCCAGGTACATGTATGTACCTGGTGTAGAGCGAGTGTGAACCGGTTCTTCGTACCCTTGTTCTACGAGTACGGTGTCTTGGGCCTAAACTGGTGTGCATGTTTAGTGTATTCTGTAAATGTGTGCTGTCATTTAGAGGATCGGGCGGGTCCAAAAATGATGTGTATGCATGGTGATTAGCATGGCACAGCTGCTTTCGTTGCTGCCCGCACGCCATTTTAAGGCCTTCATCTCACATGATGTTAAGTGAGTCTTCAACCACTGACAAACTGGCTTATCTCTAACTTTCAGAACCCAAAAATTCTATCATAATTGATGTTATGGCGACATATTTAGATAAAATGGTGGAAGCTAGCCAGGCGGACTTAAAATAAGCACTAACACCCGACCTTAAACTTGATGATTCTTGGTTTAACCCATTCAATGCCGGACCCCGCACGGGTGAGTGATGACAATGAAATTTCTATTGTGTCTGGTTTTAAGGCAGTCAACGTGTTAAGCCGGTAACATGATGATGACATTGTGACATGATGACATTGTACTAGGTTAAGGCCTTCCTTACCCTTGATTTTGGGATTTTGGGATTAAATTATTGTACAAGGGTACCGAATTAAACCCTACCGGTCTCATACCCAGAAGTCCCGGGATCGATTCCCAGCTGGGGCTACTAGGTTTATGCACCACCACAGAGACGGTCACAATGGCAACAATTACCGGCAGCGTGGCGTGGCAGTAGGTGCCCGACCGGAATAAAGACAATAAGCTCTCGACGAACTGCTTCGTAGAGGCCTTAGGACACTCCGCAACAGTAGATAACAGACAAGGCGTCATCTCATCATATCTGTAGCACGCCTCCTGGAAACAGACAAACAGTTTTTTAAATATCTAACAATAACTAGAAATGTTGTCCAGACAACTGGTGGCGTGAAAACGATGCAGCATCAGTCACCATCACCCTGCCGGCGGCCCTTCAAGCACAAGGTGCACCTTCAAGTCTCGTTCGAAGGACCCCATAATAGGTGACCATTGGTGAGGAGTTTAAAATAATTTAATATATAAGTGATGGAAGGCACTTCGGAAGGCACGTAAAGCTGTTAGCCCCAGCTGCATTAGCATTTGTTAACAACCACCAATCTGCACTGGAACCGCGTGGTGATTATGGCCCGTTCTCCCTGTGGTGTTTCCATCTAAAGTGTTTCAATGTTAGTGCTTGTGACTGTACGACATGTACGTGCCCTGGAGAATGATGAACGACGGCACAGTGGGGGAGCTCGATGGCGCATTAACGTGCCCGGTTTGCGATTACGTGGCGATTACTAATATTAAGTAACTTTCGCAAAGGTCGGTCGTCGGATGGGTGACCAAAAATATACCATTCGTCCTCGTAAAGCCTTGGTCCCGGCTGCATCAGCAGTTGTTAACAACCACCAAACACCAATCCATGGGCATGCGTGGAGGTTTATGGCCCGTTCTCCCTATCCATAGGAGAAGGCTTGGGCCCCAGCAGTGGGAGACATAAAATGAGCTGATAATGATGATATAGCATTATAATAACAAACATACAATTGCTTCAAAACTCTTGGTATCCTCCGGGAATTCGGTGATAAGGGACGAGATGTTCGCCACGCAAGACTCTATCTTTGATGAGCTCTTCTCCATACATTCGTAGGCACCATCGTTGATGAATCCTGTGAAACGACGAGAAAGGAGTTCACAAAATGGGTAAAACGTAGTGTGTAGTAGTTACTTGCTCAGTGAAATGGGTAATGTAACGTAGTGATTACTTGCTCAGTGATGGGTAGATTGACTGCAATGCAAGTCAATAGACAGCTTTTGGCAACTGTCATTAACGAAATTCATTCATAGCCATGTAACAAATATTTTTTCTACATAATTATACCATGAAGCTGTAAGATATAACTTTAAGTTAACAAAATTAATAAGTAAGTATTATAACTTTTTAAATAGGAATGGTATCGAAGCACTATCGAAGTGTCATAAAATCAACAATATTAACACCAATAAGCAATAAGCAATATTGACATCTATAATTCTATTCAAAATAATATTTATTTAAATTTGTGAGATTTTCTAGGACAAAGCAAAACAACGCAAAGCGTGAATCGCAGGATTCGCAGTCACTTTACTATCTTGGATTATGATTCCGGCATATATAAAACCAACCCCTAAATAAACTAATCAAAAAACTTTACCAAGTGGTTCGTAGTACTACAAGTCCTGATTTGTATGAATATTATCAATGTAGGTATCACTCTTTTGTACTGCGTGTGAAAAATTAAGAGTGATTCGGAACGTTAAAGAGTTATAGGGGAATGCTCGTTTCGTTACTATTTATTTATAAGTTTATGTGGTCAAAAATTATGTTAAAAAAATTAGTATTCATCATATAAAATAAAAATATGATTTTCAGTAATAATTTACTAGTGACGCAAAATGGTACGTGATATGGGCATTCTCCTTTGTACAGTACCCTCGGTGGGCGAGTCTGACTCGCACTTTCGTAGTTTCCATATTTATTACCTGGGGGGTGCGATTCTTAAACCAGTGACTAATTCTGACGCTCCTTTTTCCATTTTCAAGGTCACTGGTAACTTATATTTATCTTAATAATCAAATAATGATTTTTCGGCTTTATTAGTATTGGTAGGTATTCAGATTTTGATCATCGACATTTGCTGATGACTACGTTACATATACGAGTATTTATTATTAAATGTTTATTAAACATCTGACGTATTTATTTAACTTAGTAAATATATTATTTAAAATAACTTATTTCATCAATTCAGTAGATAATAATAAAACGAAAATAAATAAAAATAACTATGTACTGCTCAATCAAATAACACTCCCCGTGCCATTCCAGGTGCAAAGGTGAACATCACACTTGCCGCGTTTCCACGTTGAACAGCGATAGACAACCTTTACACCAGGAATGACTTGGAGCGAGGATCAAGACCCCTCTCTCGTAGAAGGGGCCCCACTTTCCTGAAAAAAATAATCAAATTGCACAAAATATAATATTTTATGTCACTTTTAATTTTAGAATCACCGGTGAGATTCAAAAATGGAGCTCGATGGCGAAGTGGTTAACGCGCCCGGTCTGCGAGTGCTGAGGTTAAGCAAGGTTGAGGTTTCCGCAAAGGCCGGTCATGGATGGGTGACCAAAAATTTATCGTCTCGAGCTCCTCCGTGCTTCGGAAGGCACGTAAAGCCGTTGGTCCCGGCTGCATTAGCGTCGTAAGCAACCACCAATCCGCTCAAGGCCCGCGTGGGGGTTTATGGCCCGTTCTCCCTATCTATCCATAGGAAAAGCTCGTGTCCCAGTAGTAGGAACATAAAATGAGCTGATGATGATGATGATGATGAGATTAAAAAATTTCCCCTCCCCCTCCTGGCTTTAAAATTGTTACATTCATCTCGTATAGGTACCTCTGAGTTTGGTCAAGTCCTCATCGCATATGAACGATATGAAGTCCTTAACGGCCACCTTCATGTCCTCGATCTGGTCCTGCACGGTGGGCGGTGTGCACGGAGCCAGAAACTCCAGAACCTGGCGGCCGCATGACAACAGCTTCTCGCGCAAACTGCACAACCTACGTGGACAATCAAACATTTATAGATTGAAAAAGGTACCTACACCATAATATTAAATTATTAATTTTGTCTGCTTCACTAACTCACTCAGTTAGTTAGTTATTTCTCATTGTTTCAGGTATCTCAACAAAATCAATCAGTAGCTAGTTATATCCTCAAAATTGGGTCTCAATTGTAGACAGTTTCTATTTTGCTTTTCTTTTTTTTTGGAGAGAGATTGCTGATTGCATCAGACGGCATTTTCAGCTTGACCGGGCTTTTTTGGGGGCGGCGAGAAACTTAAAGGGTTCCTCAAGCTGTGTGAAACGAATCGGAACGGCATCACGCACTAAGGCGTGTCCCCGTGCCGTACTAGCTTCTCCGAAGGGTTCAGATCGGGTCGGACTAGATTGCTATCTTGTACAAGCAAAACGCCTATTAAAGTTAGAACCAGAGTTAAGAACAAAGACAAAACACTAATAACCGGCCCTAAAACTAGACACTGGCTAAATCATAGCGAGAGCCATCTTACAAGAAATTGAATTGAACAGCAGTACATATTAAACGTTCACAATACTGGGTGCCTAGTGAAAGTTTAATTTGATATTCGAACAAATGGTTGTAATTTTTTTTAATTATCATCACATCACCTGTTAATTCTATGTATGTCCACACTGCTGGGGAACGAGCCTCATACATTTTTATTATTACGCGTTTCTTGGAAAAACGACATAAAACAAAATGTATTGGATTGTTTACTGTCAAAACTTGTTTTTTCTTAGAATTTTTATAATGTTATTTTGCTGCTGGGGCACGAGCCTCCATAAGGATGGATAGGGAGAACGGGTCATAAACCACCACGCGGGCCCAGTGCGTAGTGGTTGTTAACGACTGCTATGCCGCCGGGACCAACGGCTTTATGTTACTTCCGAAGCACGGAAAAGCTCGAGATGGTAAATCTTTGGTCACTCATCCGTTGACCGGCCTTTGCGAATGTTGCACTACGCCATCGAGCCAAATGTAACTTTAATTTTTGTACAATAGTATCGCCCAGAGGTAGACTTACGAACAGATGGCATAGTGACATTCACAAGAGCTACTTGTAGCCTAATCTGAATGAATGTTTTTTTTAATTTTGATTTTTTTTTTGAATTTATTGAATTTTGTAAAAATATTAGGATCGCATGTGGATAGCGTATCACGTGGTTGCCGACATTTTTAGTTTGGCTTACCAGTAAGAGTAGATAGTGTCGATAAATTTGCACTGGTTGGGTTGGACAGAGCCACGATAGTTAAATTAGATGTGCACCTGACGCGGTATGTCAGAGCTTCTCGTGGAAAATTTTCCAACAATTTTCCAAATGTCTATAAAATAGACGTCCTGAATAGTTAGTAGGTATAAAATGTTTGGACGTTTCAAAAATACTTACTTTGAAAGTTTATTTGAATAAAAAATTTGATTTTGACTTTCGTTGTAAATTATGAAAACGTACTTACTCCTTAGCTTCCTCCAAAAACTGATTACGCATAGTTTCGTTTTCCGCCCGTCGGGGGAGCATTGATTTGTCAAATGATTCGTATAAACACCCAACAGCTGCCATTGTCAAGGCCTGAAAATACATTGGGATTACGTTAAAAGCGAGAGTGCCACCTACCGTAAGTAAAGTAACGTTGTCAAAGTAAATATTTGTATTGTTTTAAAAAGTTTTGGAAAGTTATTGATAACGTAATTAATGGAAAATAAAGTAGTTTGAAACAAACTTTGAGGCGGTCGTGCAATTACAAAATGAAGGTGTCAACCAATCTGCGAGGAGCGCGTGTCCGCTCGCAGATAACTGCCTTATATGCGTCGCACCATACCTAGGTTTTGACTTTTACCGTGATTTGAGACTGCCGATCCTCAAGAACATAATGGCTACACGCGTGTTTTATCGTATCTTCTAGACGCTGCTTTTTAATTCCATTTAACTCATATTGGCCTCCTGACACACCTGTAAATACAACCGCGTAATATTTAACATTAAACTAGGCATTTTATCAACTTCATCACACTGTAACTTCAAAAGAATTGATTCTATATTCGATGATAATTGTAACAAACTTTTTGTAGAACATTTTATATTCGTAGGAGAGATCACAATTATTTTCATAAAAGTTTTCATAAAAAAAAATCTTTTTACCCCACCTACAATAGCCAATAAAAAAAAACTAATTAAATCTCTGTATTTCCCTAATAACTCATCACCACTATTAAAGTCTCCAGCACTTTAATAAAATTACGTATTATTGCGTGAAAACGAAAAAAAAAAATTGTTAATTAGTTCATCATAAAAATGATGTTTGTATGGGATATCGAATTGTATGTTATGTTACTATTGATTAACACAATAAAATGAAATAAAATCCTGGTACACACGCACATCAGACTACCACAAACTGTCAAATTTCCTCAATAGACTTTGAACTTTATGTATATGTCATATGGTTGGATATTTAATAGAGAATTTTGATAATTTTGGATAGCTTGGTGTGCATGCGTCTGTTACATAACATCCCTTTTCTGCCACGTGGATAGCTTGGGATCTTCTGGCAACCGTCACCTACCGTGGTTTAGGGGTGAAAACAATATAGGAGTCGGGTGAAAGCAAAAAAATGCAGTTAAATAATTAATGTAACTAATTATTAAATTAAGTATCTTAGTGTTACTAACCAAAGGCGAAAACTGATAAGAGAACCACTGTTATCCGCAACATAGTGTCGACAAGCAACGTTTGTACTGTAACTCGGAATTCAACTAAAAGTTATCATTAAGTTAATTTATAAGTATACACCAGCAGTATCAATGCAATGTTGATCCATTATACAAATATAAACATTGTAGAGATCAATTATTATATTGATCCCGTAATTATTGTTAAAACGAGATGACTTAAAAACAACTGCGATACGAACAGGTAATCTAAAAAGGTCACACTAGCAATTCGGCTAAAAGCATTTTTTCTTAATGCCTTGTAATCACGGCACGACCAAATCTTAGCAATTCCTGTGGTTATTGTTAAACTGTTCATTTATTATTGACAATCGTGTTCAATTCAATTAATATGAGACATATTAGTCATATTTACTCGTGGACATCATATTAATTATGACAGTCATACTATCAGTATAGGCAGTATAGTATAGGCTGATGATAATGATGTACTTATATTTGAATAATTTGAATTTTCGAATCATTATTATCATCGATCGAACAGACAAAAAACTCTCCCTTCTGTAGAAAAAGGGAAATAAACAAAGCTTTTAAAGACACCCATACCGCTGGCATTTAGTGCGAGTGCGAGTTTTATTCACTATTCGATCACGTTAACGATAACGAAACTTTGCATGGAGAGACTTTGTTTTTGGGAGAGTTCTCCTCGTATTTTTAACGAAAACGAGAATTTGAGCAGCAAATTTCTAAGGTCGAGATCCTTGTGGGCGCGTATTTGGTTTAATAGGGTATTTGACTACAATTAATATGTAGATCAAACTGTTGTTAACTTAACAGTAAACATTTTTTTAAACTAATTTTGCCGGCACATAATTTTAAAATAAGTATGATTTTTATAAAAAGTCATTAATAAAATAATTAAATTTTTATGACGTGATCCAAAACGCACGGGATTTGGCTGAATCTGAAGTGACGTCACCTGCTTGTTTACAGCAAATGTCACTCGAAGTTTTGTATGGTGTGAATTGGCAGCTAAAACTTTGTTTACAAGCAGGTGACGTCACGACATCACGTGACCTGCATGCATCGTTTTGGCGGTTATTTTATTTATTTGAATTTTCATTAAAAATAAAGAAATTCACAACGAATTAATCAAATTGCAAATATATTGTGCAATAATGAACCATTACACATATATTTTTCTAAAACCTGTCAAATACCCTATTAATATATTTATTGAAAGTGCACCTTATCTAGTTTTTACTTACCATAATAATTAGGGTTTTATTAGTACTGAGAAACGAGGGAAATAAGATACAGTGTGCACTAGGGAAAATATCCATAGAGTTATATGTATTTTTAGACTCTTTGTTCTCATTTTGGTAAAATGATATATTACTATTGTACCTAATAAAAAAGATGAAAATATATTTTTGGTTATTAGTATAATTATACTAAGGCTAACTTAGTTATCAGCGATAAATATTTAAATAAAACAACGCAATATAATCCTAATATTTCATTTATTCAGAACATAATATGACTTCAATGGCAATTGTAGATCCTTCACATACTCAGCGAGTAACTAAGATAGTTTATTTACATATGTTTTGTTAACATTTATTAACAACAATTGTTCACATCACTTAAATAGCTTAGAAGTTTAAGCCGAAAAGATAGTCGTATTTAGTTTATTTTTATGCAAATATATAGGTACTTATTGTAATAGTAAATTATTCGAAATAGGCAGCATAATAAGACCCAATTTAGGCATACACCGTTAGTAAGTCAAACGTGTTTATGTTTAAACGAACTGTTAAGAATAATAAGTGTCGACACATAAAATAAAATAATAAATAATAAGAGACGACATTTATGTAACAGTTCGTTAAATAAAATATTTATTTACCAGGCGGTTATACTTACTAATAGCGTTCGACATTCGAATTAGGTCTTATCCTCTCGAAGTGACCTTACATAATTCCATAACATAATTAATATTGGAACTGTAAGAGATATTGATATGCAGAATAACACAAAAATAACACTACACACGTCCTGTTTATGAAACTCTTTGTTGATATGCTACTATTATAGGATTTATCCACACTTTGCTCGACATAATAATAATAAAGAGATTGCTGACCAACATAAAAATACCTTTCTTGTTTCATTAAAAATATTGAGAATAATGTAATTACGAAATTTCTTTAACATTTGGGACAATAGACAATTCTGTAAGTGATCAGCGCCATAAGGATCACCGGTGACTGGCAAACAATTAAACTTATATATCATGTCACGGTCAACGTGTTGATCATACGATAAGTAATAACTCTAAACCCAATTTTTAATATAAATACTAAAATTATATCCTAGAGTAAAGTGTGCAAATATCCCAATCACTTACAGTACAGTAGATAATAGGGCTACATTAGCAGATACATTTCTACAGTTTTTAAAAGCAACAATTTAACGTCAATGCTTGTGTTAAAATACTTTAAACACCATTTTATGTGTCAAGTAATACATAACACACATATATTTTAATCAAGTCTCGAACATTTCTACTTAAGTTTCAATCGAATAATAATATAAACGAAAAAACGAAATCAGTTACTTTTTTTTATCTAAAAATAGTAGAAAACGGAATATTCTTGTTACACAAGAATGTTTACGACAATAAATCACAGTACGTACGTTATCACTAGATACCTTTAAATTAACACAATGGAATAATTTTCTCTTAAAGAGTCATAATTTTATACGTGAAAACTTAATTTAGATCAAAGTAAACAAAATTCGAATCGACAACATTTAAATAAAACGTACTTATTTGAGTGCATAAAAAACACATAAACACATCATGCCTTACTTAAACGAGTACAACCAACCAATTCGAGAAACGATCGCACATAAACTTTAAGTGCCTTACAAATAAACAATAATAAGGTCTGAATAGTTATTCCGTGTTTTGTTCCTGTTATGTAAACGTCATTTCAAATTAGAGTAAAAGAGACAAAACACGGAATAACTATACGGAGCTTGTTCTTTGTTTATTTGTAAGGCACTGAGGCTCCATCGTAAGCCTAATAGCTGAACGGTACTTTTATAATTTAATCAAGTCTATAATTTTATTTTACATTTATTTTATACCCACAAAAATAGTAAAAATAAAAAATACAATCAATTCAAATACATAAAATTCAAAATAAAATTATATTAAAAACATTAATAGTTATAACATGCACCTATTTTCTATATGTTCTTTGTTTATAAGTTCTCAATTATCTTAGTTATCAGGTCGCGTAGTCAACAACTCCTTATTATAATTTATCGAGGTTAACGATAAACTTACTGCGCGATGCATTTTCTCCCATTTAATAAAACACGTAGATATTATATATTAAACTCTTCTGCTTAACAATCAAGAATCTTCAACTCTCCCTTTGATTCTGTAAAACGACATTTTAAAAAGTACTTCAGTAAGTTGTTAATGCTTCACTAGCTCACCGCGAATAGGCTAGTGAATTTGATGAATTTGAAGCTATGGTAAAAAAGTATGTTTAGAAGATAGAAGATAACAAGCCGGCCGCTCACAGATTCCATATTAAAGTTGGCCGCGCTCACAAATTCCTACAGTACACTCCTGTCTCATAATATGCGTACACCTTTGACACTTGATAAGCTGAAACGAAAATGATCACAGTCAAAACACAAGTGTAAACAAAAGTTAGATAAAACAGCAATAAGAACTAGTTAGTAGATTTGCCAAGACAGTAAATATCAAATGATATCATTTTCCTGTATCATATTTACAAACATGTTTGCGGTGATAACACACAGTCACAATGGTATTTCCAAAGCGAAATCTATCGGAACCTATTATCTGCAATGATCACACAAACATATTATCTAGGTGGATACCTAAAATATTGTTTAATACTGTAAAGGGCAATGGGAAAATTGTATGGGGCATTGGTGCATTTTACAAAACTCTTGCGCACGAACGGGAGTTTGTTTCCAACGGAACGGATCTACCAATCGAAGAATAACTATGACGAGTAAGGTCAAAACAGTAACCATTCGGAGATAAGAGTTAATAATCTATACTGCAAGTATTCGTAATTCACTGATGTTACTACAGTAACAGTACAGTAACAGTATACATAAAAAGTAAAAAATGTGTCCTTTCCTTTACTTTAACACTTGATATTACTTAAGAGAATTTGGTTCTTATAACCGACAGTATAGTAGGCTGGTGTAATAAAACAGGTGCATTTTATGTTAAACAGGTTCAATTCCTAAAAAGGAAAAATATTTTTTCTAAAATCTAATGATGTATTTTATTTTTTATAAAAAATTATGCAGTTTCTACTTTGAGTATTTTTCGATATTCCTCATAGGTTTAGGATTTTCGGATACGGGTCATATAAAAACATCCTGCATAAAACCGCTCATATCTTAGAATGGTTACGGTTTAGGGTTAAGCTGACATAACATATATTATTTGTATAAAAGACCTCATAAACTTAAAGCACAGTCTTGTTCGAGCGCAGACATTTTCAAAAAGACACAAAGCGGCCGTTGTCATATGTGAGCTCAGTGTGAGTGGTTTTCTTCACTATTCGATAGAAGTAATGTCAACTAAATTTATATGGGATCGAAACAACGCTACCTAATGGCAAGTTTCATTAGTTTGTTAATAGTAGAGGCTGCTGTAACCTCATACAAATTGATGGTAACGCGAGAAAAAACTCACTCAGCATTCAGACTTTAAAAAACAAGGATTTTTACATCTAAATATACATTTGTCTCGCTAAAACTCAAGAAACCGATTTGGCTTATTATGATATATTTGTGGAAGTTCAGGGAAGGTTTATACGGTGAGAAACATAAATAATAAGTAACGGAAAATACTAAAAACGACAATTTAATTTTCCAATACAAAATGTTCCACGATTTGTTTGTTTTGTTGTCATAGAAACTGTCAAAGTGGTACGAAGTCCGCCGGGCCAGCTAGTCTTAACAAACGCAGTCTTTGAGTATCCTAGGCAAACAAACGTGGGGCACTTAAAAAGGTATTAAAGATACTTTTAATAGAGTTTAATAACAAGGTTTATCGCAAAATACGAAGCACACCCTTTACGTCAAACTGTTTAAAAAATATTTATAATAATATGTGGAAAGCGCAAGTTTAAATATGTACATAAGCTCAAATAATGTTTGGAATAGTTATTTTAAATATACAGGAAAATGTGACCATTCGTAACGAAATCCAAAAATATTTCCTCTATAATATTAAAATTTTTTAAAAGGCATAAGTTGAATTTTAAAATTCGACCCAACTGTCGTGTAGCCGAAAACAACATTTCAGACACAATTTGATAGCGATTAATGATTAGCATACACACTGAAATTTCTCATGCATTCTCTTTAGAAACAGCATAATTATCTCTTATTATTTTAACATATAAAATATCGCCTTCCAAATATTAGAAGACTTATATCGTTTAATAATATATTTTTACTATAAATAATGTTAAATGGGAGCTTAAGTTTTAATATAGTTATACCTTAATTTTTATAACTTTTTATCTGCAATCTCAACGATAAGTATTTTTAGCTGAATATTATGTAAACCGAAGCCTATCTTTTCTAACATTATCAAACCGTTTTCTATTTTGCATATTATTATCATCTTATAAGCTGATACGCTTGTCTTCCTACATAAACAATCTTCAATTAAATTTGAATATAATCAAGTGCACAAAAATTAGCTACTATATTTTCTGATGGCACGATGCCTTTGCTCCAATTAAAATTTATACTCAAAGAGTTTTCATATCCTTGATAAACAGGCTGTAGTAAGTTAGTTCACTTTAGCGTGCCTACTATGGTACAACATGTCTGTAAGGGACTTTTTATTGACAAACAGATTTGTTATATTCAAAGCCAGCCACTATTTGTTGTTTTAATTACCTACTGTTTAAGTGGATAATGTTAATACAGGTATTTACTGCTGAAATATTTACAAATAGTTTACTTAATTTGATCATAGATGCCACTTCAACATTCCGGAAAGACGTCATATACCTATATAATTTGATAATTCTTACATTACTGTGAATAATCTAACATCCTGAATAATCACTATCCTGTTGATAGGCTTCGAATTCGAATATTATCTGATTTTACGGTATGTACTTCTTATAAGTTCAGTATAAAACTTTATAAGAAAATTTATACATACTCTAATGTGTACAACCATTTGTAAGTACCTATGTATTGTTATAGAAGCTATTTATATGTACAAGTTTTGGGGCAGTAAGGCTAGTTCCCTTTGTTAACTGATAAAGATGTATTAAGCAACAGTAAATAAAAAACATATCTCCAACGTTACTTGAGAATTCCTTTGTAAAATATAGTTTTTAATCAAATCAAATAATACAAATTAAAGAATTAAAGAATTGACAAAAGCGACTACCTCTGGTGGGACTCATAATACCGCCCTGCATCCATAATTTTAGATTAAAAAATACGTTGTTTCCAACGCATAATAAATATAATTTTTGTACGGATTATTCCAATTGGACATCGTAATGTTAAACTGTCCCCAAAATGTCCATACCATGTTCTAAACAAAGGTTTTAATGATGCTGCTTAAATTACCAATCTAGTTATATACCATAAGTTAACTGATATTTCCCAGAAATACTAGAAGTTTGATTACCAAATGTGTACTTGTCCTATTCGATTAGCTAGGAGCCTAGGACTTTTAAGAACTTTGTATAGGTGAAAAAATTACAATTTGGCACTATACAATGTTTATGGTGAAACTTTTTCTTTAAAACCGACATTTAGTATAGTCTCACACATCTACCTATAGTATTCAATAAAAAAACATTAATATTTTTCCGAGCAAACAAAACACATTAAAATATAATTTCCAAAATCAATGAAATAAAAGCTTAAAAATATTTCTAAAGTAGCTACCTACATGGCTTAACAATTCGCGACAATTTCAAACGCTCCTATAAAAAAATACAAACCAGTTCACAATATATGGTTAGTTTCTGTGAGGGCACCAGAATATAATTGGCGCCCCAACAGGAACCAAGATATATATTTTTCGGTTATTGATTGTAGTATTGAGAAGATTATGCCAAAGCCTTCTGTTTGTTGATGAGCGCGTTCAGAAGCTTGATCCTAGCCTTCACTGCCTTGTAGCGGCTGTACTCCTCTTCACGACCTTTCTTGTCGTCTCGCTGTACCTTCCTGCTGTTCTGAAGCTCGAAACTCACCTCGTAATCTTTGATGCTGCGACGCAGTACCTGCGACAAAATAGAATTGTGTTTAATCGCATGTACTTTATAAAATACAAAATAGTGGGTGGCTATGTGGTGGCACTCCTGATCTTAAGACTTATGGTTCTACCACGTTAGCACTAACGCAATTAAAACTCTACAGTATCAATTCTCTTAAATAATATCGAAGTACTTACACATTTCTGCAGCTTCGCTTCAGTGAGGGCCCTCGCGAGGTCTTCAAGGCCAAGGCAGTGTAGGCCTTCGTTCGAAGGCGTGACTTCTTCGCTGGTGGTGCCCGACTGTGCAGACGAGGTAGATGAAGGCACCTCCTCAGCTCCCACAATGCAGCTGTCGCGGTTCGGTGGCGACTGTAGAGGAGTTTCAATGGTTTCCTGTAAGTAAATTTTTTTATTATTTCGACTAAGTAGACTTAAAATCATAAAACAAAACACCTACATTAAGGCCTTTTAATGATTAACTTTAATAATAAAATGTACATCACTAAGACACTAGAGTGGAGAGTTCAATACACAATACCGGGGTCATATATCTGACGTAGATCTAAAGCCGGACAACTGATTAGGATTGGGACACGTTGTCCGCATGTCGGACGAATTGTAGTCGGAGGCCGACACATCTTGGACTCTGAGAAACGGACGACTACAATGTCGAGGGCTTAGATGGAGATGGAGGGATAAGCTAGTAAGACCAGACACAAAAAAATTAAATAACAATGGCGGTGGAATGTGATAAGATTATGTATCTAAGATTATGCAACTGTGTTTAGAGGCAAATAAATGATATTTATTCATTTAAATGCTTGGCGATGTAAGAAAACTAGCCATCATCAAAAAAATTAAAGAGCCGTATTACATATCGACTGTGATGATTGCGTAAAATGGCCAATTTTGGCGTTCTTGATCTCAGAAACAAAAATACATTAACAATTTTGACTTATTGAATAGTAAAGAATAGCTATTGTAAATTTTGCTTAACTTCTTAATTTAAAAAAAAAAACACAAATGTTGAAACAATTTCCACGAGCAGGATTTGAACCTGCACCCTTCTGACATACCGGGTCAGGTCCTCTTCTTCTTTTGTTTCGCAACAAAATTTGCCTTAAAATTATATAAACAAAACAAAAACATTTTATAATGCCTACTTCCTTCTTAACTGATCTTTAGTATTTGTAAAAATATTATGATCGGGTGTTAATGACGGTAGTTGTTGACATTGAATGGGTGCCTTTGGCTTTCAAAGTAAAAAGTAAATACTGTTGAATAATTTCGGCGGGCTGGTTAGAACCACGATAGCCCAATTGGAAGAGCACCTGACCCATTATGTCAGAAGGGTGCAGGCTCAAATCCTGCTCGTGGAAATTTTTTCAACATTTGTTTTTTTGTAATTTGTTTCGCAACAAAATTTGCGTTAAAATTATATAACAAAACAAAAACATTTTTCTTAATTAAACCCAAATATGCAGAGAAAGATTTTCAGAAAATGCGCGAAGGCACTTTTTTGAGCTCCTAGATTGAAATAATGTTCTAAACAATGTAATAAAAAAATTTGAACGTTATCTCTTATACAACGTGTTATTTAAAATACGCAAAAACTCTTAGGTGGTGACTCAGTCCATGAAACTGAACAACTTTTGTTCTACGACTTATGGAAAAGGTGTGTCTTTGCTGATCGTATCGCTTACGACGATTACTGAGTGAACGTGCGGTGGCAGGAGGTTTATCCACATTAGTCGAAGCGTACTTTCAGGCACTTTGTTGCGAGCGAGGGTTCGCATGCGACGTAGTAGTTGACTCGGCTTTTGATCTCCAACATCCATTTCCGATAGAAGTTTTTGCAGCTGCTTTCCATCCGACTCTTCATAGACGGAGATTAATCTCTCTTTGATGATTTTGTAGTAGTTTTCGGCTGGCGGTTCGTAAAGCAAGTCGCATATTTGTTCTATGTCTTCTTTTTCAAGTTGTGCGATGACCATCTGCGCTTTTTGTGCTTCGCTTTTCTTTAGGTCACTGATTGCGGCTTCGAAACTTATGAACCAGAGACGCGGACGATCTCGCCAGAAAGGTGGGACACGCATTGAAAGTGCGATGCCGGAGACTTCTTGCAAGTGTTGTTGTGCAGGCGAGGTTGTTGCTGGCTCTTCGTTTGCCATTCTTGTTGTTGTTGGTTGTTGTGTTCTGTCGGGTCACCACTTTAGCGAGTTGTTGGCGTTAAGTATTTGGCCGTTGCTTTAGTGTTGGTTGGTCGCTGTCACTTGGCGATACTAGCGTTGCTGCGCGTGTCGTGCGGAGAAAAGTAAAACGCAGGATTGTCAGTTGTAGAATGCATATTTTAATATAACATTGGTTGCACGTGGTAATAAGTAAAGAGAATGCACGTGGTAATAAGTAAAGAGAAAGCGCTGCAGGCGCGCGGCGTGAAAGCATCTGGTGCTGGCTAAAACAGAGAGCTGCGCGCGGCGTGGGTATTTTACAACGATCATCTGGTGCTGGCTAAGACAAAGCGCTGCGCGCGGCGTGGGTATTTTACAACGATCAAATTATTATTGTGTGTGTGCGGCTACATGTCTCTTAGTCGACAGCATAGTCCCACCCAGTACAATTATAAGCTGGGCAGTGACGCTATACGTCGCACGGACTCAATGAAAGACCTAGGCGTTACCTTTAACCCTTCCTTAACGTTCAATAAGCACATTTCCATACTTACTCGTAGCTGCTTCTATCGTCTAGGCTTTATTTTACGCAACTTACGCGATTATCAGAATCTCGAGGTAATAAAGCTTCTGTTCATTGGTCTTGTAAGGAGCTCACTGGAGTCTAGCTCATGCATTTGGAACCCACACGAAGCCAAATATGCCTTAATACTGGAAAAGGTTCAGAAAGCTTTTCTTCGTTATTACTATAAGCGCATGTATGGATACTATTCCTTTATGTATCCTACTAAGTTTTTACTAGGTATGTTGGGGATGGACTCTTTAGAATGCAGGAGAGCTCGTGTGGACATTGCAACGGCTATGGCGATCTCGCGGGGAGTTATGGATTTGCCTGAATGTGTCTGTGTTTGAACAGTTCTGTCGCCTTTATGTTCCGGATAACTATTTACGAATACGTTCGGGTCGTACACATCGGCTATTCGCGCCTCCGCTGTGTCGTACGGTGGCGCGTGCGCAGTCCCCATTGTGTCGTATGCATGAAGCACTAAACGCGCTCCTGGTAACTTTTCCAGAAATGTATATATTTTTTGATAATCCAAAAAGGATAACGAATCGAATTTAACCACCAAATTTTATCTAATTTTTTAGTTTTTTTATAAATGCAAATTATGTACCTAGGTTTAAGATAATTATGTAATTGGGCTTATATCCGTTTAATTATGTTTAATAAATAAAATAAATAAATATGGTACTATAAACAACCTGCGAGGAGTCTGAAGGCTTCTCGTGCGAGTCACTGGAGCTATCGACGCTCGTGTTGTACAGCATCTCGTGCTCATGAATTGTCGCAAGCTCGCCGTTGGTGCCGCCGATTACCTGTACATACAGAACATATACATACAGATATCTATTATATGGGCCTCTATATAATTTACTACACTTTACATTGCTTATTGCCTAGCTAGATAATTCTATCTAATAATTCAATGCAGCACCCACCGAGCGCCTATGACATGAAATGAAAGACAATGAGCCAAACTTCTAATGGGAGAGGGAAAGCTCCGAAAGCCACACTAAGACAACACAAGATAAGTGTTCAGTGACTTTCGTTGATAAATGTACATGACCAAGTAATTTCTGTGTTAATATGAAGCATGCGGTGAAGCAAGCGTGCATATGTGATTATACAATCAGCATATGAAACATTACTTCTATAACGTAAAGTTTTATTGTACTCATCGTTGGTCTACGAATCAGGTCTACACGCACAGCTACTCAGCAGCCAGTTGTGTGTTGTGTAAAGATTTCAAAAACTTTATTTGCTGAATGTGCATGAAAACTTACAGAATCAGGTCTGGAGGTGGCGAGCGCCCGCTTGACCGCTCTATACCGCTCGTACAGATGCCTGGCAGCGCCCCTCTCGGCCGAGTGTGCGGGGGGCCTTCCTCTAGCTGCTTCTAGCCTAAGAAGCACTCGCTGCACACTTAGCTTCTCGGCAGCCAGTTGTGACGCGGTCCACGACGCTTCGGAGACTGTTGGACGACCAGCCGCTTGGCGACAGCCGTCCAACCACTGCGTGACAGGTAACGAGCATTTACAATGTAGTTGTAGTAGTATACTTGGCCTATTTAACCGCCTCTGTGGTCAGTGGTTTTTAAGACCACCGATCTCAGACACAGAGATCCCGAGTATGATTTTCAGCGGGGGGTACATGTTTGTGTACTCGGTTTGGTTAGTGATAAGGCTTGTTTGTCCGCTTGGCTAGCTACCACCATCTTATCTAAATATGTCGCAATAATATCAATGTTGTATTCCGGCAGCTGGATAAAATATAGCCAGTACCTCACCAGTTGAGGATTCCGGGTGAAGTGCGATTCCATTTTTAATCTAATCATATCTTAACATCAGGACTCGTAAGAAATTTAATAAAAAATATGTAGTTCCATTGTATCGCAAGATAATGCAGTTCGGAGAGTTTTAACCTGGCGTTATGATCCGTCACAGATGTATCTACCTGACCTAGATGTCCCCTGTTCGAGTTTAACTTGTGTAGGGTCGTGTGGCACCTTCCGTATAAACAAACGGTTGGTAATGGGTGCCAGTACAAACATAAATTGTGTAAGATTAATAAGAGTAAGGATTGTGTGTGCTTGATGGCAGAAATAGAACTATTAAGTTGCAATACACTCGGATTCTGGGTAATATCATGCGACCAGGCGTTTCATATTATATTGCATAGCGTTTTACTGACCTCTTCAATGTCCCTTACAATTTCAGTCATCGGCTTATCACTTTTGAAGGCAGCATCAAGTTTATCATCACGATCCTTCTGCTGTTTGGCAGCTTGGACTTTCAAGGCGTATTCTACTGGGTCTGCTTTGATGCATCGTTTTTCTGCTTGAAGGCGACGGAGGCTTTCGTTCATTCGGGTTAACTGGACGTCTGTGATGCGGTCGCTGGGGGTGAGTGGGTGGCCATTTTTAGCTTCGTATTCGGCTTCATATTTGGCAATGCTTTTTTTGAGGACGCTGATCTGAAAAATATAAATATATATATATATATATATATATATATATATATTTTTATTTATTATATTGATATTCGATGCAATAAGATTTTATAAGCGAGTTGTCTGTGTCTAAAACACACGCCTTAATAAAAATTAAATAAAATTCCCCCAAACCCTTTAGTTTGAGTATTAGTAAAGACGTGGAACTGTAATGAGCGGACTTCTTGAGAGAACGGTTAAATAATCCCCCACTATTATTTAAGTAATACGTAAAATTACGAGTAATTAAGCATTTTACATGATAAAAATGTTAATGTTAATTGTGTTGCTTAAGTCTCTACCGACTTTTTGCCATCCTACCAGGATGACAAAAAAAAATGGCCAACCTTCTTGTTGGTAATCCCGCCTTGATGTCAAAAAAAAGAAAATATGCAAACTTATTGTTGATTGTACCGCTATGAAGTCAAAAAAAAATATCTATATTTCTTGTTGATTATCCCGCCAAGATGTCAAACACAGAAAATATCCAAACTTCTTGTTGATTATACCGCCAAGATGTCCAAAAAAAGAAAATATCCAAACTTCTTATTGATAATCCCGCTAAAATGTCAAAAATGAACCAACCTTTTTGTTGATCTTCTCGAGCCTGGTGTCGGGGCAGGGCTGGTCGCGGCGCGTGTGCAGGCGCGGTGCGGTGCTGCGCTCGTCGCAGCGCGCTCTCTCTGCCGCTGCTGCTCTCGCGAGAATAGCTTCGGTGTCAACTGACTCTGTGCTCTCGATGCTGACAGTACGGCCCACCTGGCGCTGGAGGGCACCTGCGTCTAGGGTCTCTGGTTCGTCGCATACTGTTAAAAGACGTGATAGAGAAAAACATATTAAGTAACAACACTAGATGGCATTAATTTTTCTTTTTTGTAAAGGACTTCTGTTGGCCGCTGATGACCTTGACAACGTAACCGGACTTTAATGGGATGCAAGAAATTAATGTTTCTCATGCCGTGGTGACTGAGCATTCCCTTTATTAGACACAATGGCATCATGCAAGCGTTTGCAAGCTACATTCTCTGAGGCGTTCTGATCGGAATCAAGAGCGTAAAAGGAAGGAAAAGCTAAGGATGCATCCAAAACCGCCAAAGATCAAGACCTATGGATAGATTTGGATGAACCTTTGTCCAGCAGTAGGACAAAATAGCTAAGAGAAAGAAAAAAGTATAGCGTCTCGGTGGGCGTGCGAGACCGCGTAAGAGCAATTTGTGAAAACCCCGTATCTGCTTTTATACAATTTTACAGAAAGTCGAAAAAAGTGTTGGCCGTTCGTAGGTCCACCAACGACATATTAGTTGACTTACATTGTGGTTTCTGCAAAGCTGTGTAGTCGAAGGTGGGTGGTGTGGCGCAGCGTTCCTCTGTGGTGGTGTAGCACTCGTTCTCCTTGGGGTGCTTGGGCGTACGGACGGGCGCGCGGCGTCGCTTGCCGCCGTGTTGCGGTCGGCGCGCGCGAGACAACCGCTCGGCTCGGCGCTCCGACTACGAATTAACAATGGGGGTACAATTTATTTTCTGACATTTATTATTATGCTCGGTACAACAACAAATAAAAACATGAAATTGCTTGGCTTATCCAATGAATCCTTAACCATTGAGGAACTCGTTATGTCTAACTATCTAAGACCACTATCTATAAGATACAAACAGGAGTGGCAATAAAACCGAAAAATTTCGCTGACCTCATATCAGGCAAATATAGAGAAGTAAGTAAGTGTTAAGTTAAGAAATAAGTAATAGAAAAAAGGAAATAGTTTAATAAATAAGGATGTATGTTAACATACCTGCGAGTGTGTATTGTTTAATAAGAAGAAAATAAAATGTTAGATTGTATAGCAATATTAGTAGATTTAAGTTTTTAAAGCGTAAATGAAAACAAAGCCACCCTAAAAATGGGAAAATTGTAGTACCTAAAATAAGATAGAAAATTTTGTAAAATAAACTGTTCCCCTTTTACCCGAATAAAAACCTAAACTGAAAAACTTATTACCCCAAGAAAATATAATAAAAACATAAATAAATAAAGTAGCTAGTTAAGAATAGAGACATAAGCAGAACATACACAGCAGATGGATAAATATGCAGTATGCGGAATGAAAGTACGAGAAGCATTAAAGATAGAACTGGCATGATAGAGAATTGAAATAATAAAGTCTCCGATAATGTTGGAGGAAGTAGTATATAAAAAAAAGAAAAAAAACTATCTAAGACCGATGGTAATATGAGGTACATGAGGAAACAGAGGCAGCAAATTTCGGCGTTGCATTGCATCTTATCCGCCAAAACATAGTACCATTTATTCGCTCAGATCAGAGTATATTATGTAACCATACTGAATCGAGACATAAGAATATAGATGTCTTTGTTACGTTAAGCCGTTGGTCCCGGTTTTTCCGTAAGACAACCGTAAAAACCCACTCATCCGACTCCATCTTCATGAGGAAAGGCTAGGTTATAGGTTTATGTTATTCATTACAAAAACACAATGTTGAAAAAATTTCCACGAGCAGGATTTGAACCTGCACCCTTCTGACATACCGGGTCAGGTGCTCTTCCAATTGAGCTATCGTGGTTCTAACCAGCCCGCCGAAATTATTCAACACTATTTACTTTTTTTTTTTTTTTTACTTTGAAAGCCAAAGGCGCCAATTCAATGTCAACAACTACCGTCATTAACATTGTGTTTTTGTGCTTTTGTAATTTGTTTCGCAACCAAATTTGCGTTAAAATTATATAAACAAATTAAAAACATTTTATGTTATTCATGATAATGGATGATGCAAAAGGAGAAGGAAATATCAAAGATGTACAATATATATGTAATATCTGGTGGAAGCAACAATAAAATTAAATATTGCCTACCTCTAGCCTGTTGTAGTCGTGTAGCGGCGGAGGAGGTGGCGGGGGCAGCCGTTCTTCGCTGTGTGGTCTTCGCTCTTTGCGCTCATGCGCACACCCCGAGTCGCGGCGCTCGCGTCGCTTGCGCGCCTCTCGCTCGCACTCGGGCGCCGCCATATCTTCTGTCTCCTTCTCGCGCTCCTCCCGCTCGCAGCACTGCGCAGGCCACGCGTGGCCAGATATTACAACCCGCTGCTCGCTCGGGCACTCTTCTTGCCCGTAACCCTAATGCCAGTTATGGTGTTTAGTGCGTGATGTATGCGTAGTGAGATGTTGATCTGCGTGAGTACTGCTTGGCGCAGTAGCGTGATCAGAAATTTCTTGATAATACAATATTTAACGGGTCGTAGTCAATATTTTTTGGTAAGTCAGTCTTTTTGGCAGGACTTTCAATTAGATAGAACATTTGTATTGATGTTACTTGCAAGGTCATTGACGCAAAAAGTCTATGTGATAATTTGTTAAAAAACTTTGCTACTTTGAAAATACTTTCTTCAATGAACTTGAATCAATAAATTTCTTGTAAAATGGCTCTCGCTACGATTTTGCCAGTGTCTAGTTTTAGGGCAATATTTGACGACTATGATTTACTTGTCAAATTCGCGAAAATAATAACATAGGTACTCTTTGAATTGTTATGTAAGTAATAAACTTGAAGCAGGTACTTAAAAGGAGGTTCTGTTACTATTGTATTAGGTTAAGTACTAGTACTTCGGTGGAGTAGAATCAAAATTGCACTAAAAAAAAGATTTTTGATATCATCATATCTTAGAGTATTAAGTTGGTTTAATGCTCAAAGCATCATATAGACGCCTCTTTCTAGACAGATCTTATTTCATGGGATTTCATTTTTAAAATATATTTTTTTTGTTTTATTATTCAGACTACACAGACATACTACTTAGTACTCTAGAAAAACTACTAGAAGAAACTGACTGTAGGTAGGCTAGTCAAAACTTTAAAGGTATCTATCTAACTGAACAACTTATTTTTGGAGCGTTGCCATGGCACTGTATCTGCATTTAGACAGCTAATCAAACCGTACTTGTAATATAAAAAATATGATGGAGCCTCGGTAGCTCCGTGGTCAGAGCATTGGATCGGTAATTCAAAGGTCAACGGTTCGATCCTCACTCGAGCTCCCTGAGATTGGTTGACTTTTCTATATAGTAAAATTTTATCTTTTAAATTATGATCTTGCATACCACCATCAGATAGATGTATTTTGTTAACCTTTACAGCGTTACCAGATATTTGTATTATATACTCAGTCTTTGTTTTATATACATTTTGGTTGTTGCCTTACCACCAATTGCGTGCAATCTATATCCTGTATTAAATTATTTATATACCTAACTACACAACATATGCTTATGAGTAAATATAATATTTAAAATTTAGAAAAACGTTCTTTAGTTTAACATTTTAGTAATATGTTATTCATATGTGTTTAAAGTTAGACTTAAGCTTTAAAACAACATTTAAATGTTAATTTTGTACTAAAAGCCAATAACATCAAGCTAAAGCCAATTCTATAAATTCTAATGTGTATAAAATTCAAATTAGATTCTTTGGACAAGGAATATAACAATAATGATTATAATATCGAAAAAAAATATGTGAATATGCACGCAACTGGTATGACAAACGTATGGGTGGCGAAGCCAAGGTTCATGTTTGCTGATGGCATGGAATAACTGTGAGTATGAGTTTGTGTAGGTACATAATGTAATATGACAGTGTAAGTAGATAATTTGCATGAAAGAATTGTAAGACCATAGCCATAGGAGAGGGGAGAGTCGTTGAACTATCGAGTTACCGTAATCAAAAATTGTAACTCAGTTTATACTTCTCTATACTGAGCCAAGAATATACATATACATTTAAACCGCGTGTATATAAGGTTACCTACCTTAACCTGTAACAACTCAATTTTAGTAAGAATTAGTATTGACTAGGCATAACTGCTAATTCGCAAAATTTGTCTGTGGCGTTTGTTTAGTTTGTTGTAGAAACTATAGAAGTATATTATAGTAAGTCACTGTTATACGTAATTCTTATTTAGAAAGTATGAAATTGCAAAAAAACTTCATCAAACACAACAAAAAAGAAATCAGCCAAATCGGTTCAGCCGCTCTCGAGTTTTGCGATTAGCAACATATTAAGTTCTTTGTGTTCTTTGTAGAAACAAAATACGAATAAAGTATATAACTCAGAAGAATGCTGCTTTAAGTGTTTATACGTTTTGGCTAAGGCCTTTATAATAAGTACAGAGTGTATCCGTTAAGTGAAGGCAGTCCATTTTACAGTCAATGTAAAAGACGTCTGAAAAACATTTAAGTAAATGAAACTACATTTCTATCTATTAAATAGACCGATATTCGTTTTTGTGTTACTGCTTCGACAATCGATTTAATACCTGAAAAGTTTTCGTACCGTTAGGATAAAACAATATGTAATATTAACGTTAGGATCTACCGTATAAAGTATGTCATGTCAATAATTTTTTTATTATGTTGGAATAGTAATTTTTTTGCTTTCAATGTATGCGAGTGTTTCATGTCATAATTTTGGACAAACAAATCGCTGTTATTTTTGAAACAGTACTATTTTACTCACTAGACAATGTAGCTTCAAAAACAATTAGGTTTTTTTTTAAATTTAATCTTTTAACTAACTAACGGAACAATCATCTGGCATAATTAACGAATGCATCCTGTATCCTGTACAATACCTACACGTAGGTACCTATATCGTACCTATGTGTTAACGTAAAGCGTCAAATAATATCACCGTCTGTCAGATACGCTGTTGGTCAGTTATTAAATTAACATAAGTATATTAGTTTTAACTAGGCGTCTGGAACGTGCCGTTGTTAGGTACCTACACATAAGTAACGCACTGTACATATTTATAAATATATGTAATATTTATGTAGGAGTACTGTTATTATATTCCAAAGATTACGGGAAAAGTGTGGGCGATCCTGTTTCTTTACGTTTATAATAAGGGTAACACACAAGCAGATATTATATTCAGAATACAACACTAAAACAAAAGATGAATCAAACTTTTGTTTAGTATACATCTTTTTATAACATTTTAATCTACTAGCTTTTCCCGTTTCCTTAGAAAAGCATATAAAATGCAAGCTTCGTTTTGGTTCAATATATATTTAATTGGCTAGAAAGTTAATTTATAAGGCTACTAGTTGATTGGTTTAAATAAAGCCCCTTTGTCAAAAGTCATAAGTACCTGTTGATATTCCAATTGTACCATTTTTCAGCTTAATCTTAAGACTTCAAACTAATTTCCCAATATCCGAAACAGTTGTTTGAAGATTCTGAAATTAAATCATTTTCGAATGCAACTAAAATAATTTGAATTGTAATGATAATTGTCTTGTTCACTCTAATATTTTGTGTTGATAATGAAATATGGTATGAAAAGGATGCTGAGCCTTTTTGGTACAGTTAATTCTAAGTAAGATTATATTTGTATTGTAATTAGTAATTATGTAATATGTTCTTATTCTTTAAGTAACAAGGTAAGGTATCTAAACCTTTCTAGACGTTATAGTTTTAATTCGGAAAAAGTTTTGAAATTATTTTGTTGTACAGACGCCTGCACATCAACCTATCCTCCGATCCGATCCGAACCCTTCGGAGAATCTAGTAGGGCACGGGGACGCGCACTAGTGCGCGATGCCGTTCCCTCTAGATAACCTCCGAAGGTGATTCGTTTCACACGGCTTGAGGGACCCTTTACGTTCCTCGCCGCCCCCAAAAAAGCCCGGTGAAGCTGAAAATGCCGTAGAGACAATCAGCAATCTCTCTCAAAAAAAAAATCAACCTATCCAAAACTGTCAAATTTTTTCAATACAATGTCAACCATGTTACTTAAGCATAACGTTCAAAGTCTATTGAGGAAATTTGACAGTTTGTGGTAGGTTGATGTGCTGGCGTTTGTACGTCTGACCCGTCAGAAAAAGCGTGTCTCGCCCGTAGCAATTTCTTCCAAAACTTTTTCCACTTTTTTGTATTATATTTTTAACACACAAGTAACTTAACTTATAAATGTTTACAGTTAAAAATACTCACAATACAGTATCTTGCAGCGCCAACTATGGAATTTAATATCCTGGAAATGTTATCCCGAGCGCGGCTTGCCAGGGTCGTGTGTTCGGGGCCCGCCTAGGAGCAAAACCCCGTCCGATTGCCGACAACTGAACACTAAACAACCGGTGTATTGCTTAACCTTTGATATAAAATAAAGTGAAATAAACAAAAAGAAAAGGCAGCTCGAAATCGCACGCCGTTTTGCCGGAAAACTTCACACTAAACTATAGACAATACAGAGTCTCGCTCGTTACGTAACAAGATATTTATTTGATGATATCACTTCTGTTCATCGCCATGTCTCTATCCCGGCACATATTGGTACGGCGCACTGAGTCAATACGGTTTCGGGCCGACGAATGTTTACGGTTGCTTCAAGAAATGTGTTGAGACCAGTCTGTAGTTTAGCATTGATGGGTTATCGGTTGTGGGTAGAGCTTTTAGCCCCCGAACACTGTTAATGCGAGTTCTTCATATTGACAATTGATCACTCACTATGTCAGGAACGAAGTGAAGTCAAACAATCTGTTGGCTCAATTATCGTCTATCATTTTGGATAGGTTCACAAGCACTTTTTTTTGGTTTGGTAACGAAACGTCCGGAACTTAGTACCTGAAACAAAATAGAACATTGTTATAAATTAGAAAAATCAATATAAATAAGCTCAATGGCGCAGTGGTTAACGCGCCCGGTCTGCGATTGCTGAAATTAAGCTGCTTTTGCAAAGGCCAGAAATCGGATAGTATCACCTCGAGTTCTTCTGTGCTTCAGAAGGCACGGCAAGTTTGATACCGGTTGCATTAGCATTCCTGAACTACCACCAATCCACACTGGGCCCGCTTGATGTATAGTGCGTAGTGCGGACATGAAATAAGCAGGTGATGTTGAATATAAATCTACATTTATTAATAGGTGTATATCATCCCTATATCACGGGATATGGGTTTCTTTTGCAAAGTGATTGATGATGACCGCGATGGTCTAAAGGCCAGTATTATTAGGGGAGACTAGACTATGGGACTAAAAGTGTTAAATAATAATTAATTTTTCGTTCCAAAATTACGTTTCAAACGCCGTTTTTCGAATTTTATTGAACTATAATCGTAGGTGCTAAATAACAATTAATTGAGATTGATCAGATGTATGGAAAGGTTTGAGGGAGAACTTTGGCTAGCTTTAAAATAAAATAGGTTTTAAAGGTTTAAAAGTTAAATAATAATAGTTTCTATAGATAGATAATCTATGAAAAGGTAATAAATATCTTTCGTCAAAATTCTCACGTTTTCTGCTGAAAATACATAACGAAATCCCAGAGCCACAAAAAGACGCTGCGAGCATAAAACACTAAACAAGAAATATACAATTGGAACGGCCCAGAATCCCAGATTGCAGAGCCCGCCCTAATGTATGGTGATCTCATTTCAGTCAGAGTGAACGAGAGTGCGGCAACTTCATACAATCGCTCCAAAACGCACGCACACAAGCTCGTAGTTCACCTACATTAGAACACAGAAAAAAGCAGGAGTACCTATGCGACGACGCGGGCTGTCCCCGCAAACGCTGATCGGCAGCGTATGTTGCTGTAGTAACGGAGGATAACAACAAAAACAAAACAAAAACAAAAAGTCAAATTAAGTAAGTAAAAAGTTTTTGTAACAAGTAATCAAGTATGTCACTAAGCGCTGACCTGTAAAGGTTTTTCTCTCTCGCATTAAGATTGGTTTTAATTAGTTGGTACTGCATTTCCTTTTAATAATAATAATAATAATAATAACAACTTGAGCCCTGCCCCGTTGCCGGCGGCACCCTAGGCTAGGTTTTTTTATAATATTTTTTATGTTTTGTATGTACTTTTGTATTTTACTTTTATATTGATATTATAACAAACCTAGGCTAAGAAAGAAAATAAATAAAGAGTAGAATAATAATAATAATATTAATAACGCATCGTGATGTTGTAGCAGTTGACAGGAGCCTCACGCCGGTCTCCATGGCAAACGAGAACTGGGGCAAGCCAACGGGTGCTAAGCACTGAGGACCGCAGGGAAGGGAAAAGCAAAGAGTTGCATGGGCGGTTCTATCGGGCCTTAACAGGAACTGATGTAGACCTGCCCGCGTCGGTGAACTAGCTACGCTTCGGTGACCTCTTTGATGAAACCGATGGTTTTGTTTGTGCAATTGCCGATGAAGTTATCAAGACGAACAACTGCCGTAAGTATATCCTGAAGGACAATATCCCGACATATGCCGCCGTCCCGGAGAATCTCTCAGGTATATTATTTCCGGTTGTTCTCATCTTGCCAACGGCGAGTATTTGCACAGACACTACCTAGTAGCCAGGATCATTCGCCAGCAACTTGCTCTTCAATACGGCCTTGTTGAGTCTGAAGTGCCGTACTACAAGTACGCACCGGTGCCCGTTCTTGAAAATGGTCGTGCATTGCTCTATTGGGACCGGTCAATCATCACGGACAGGACTATTGATGCCAATAAGCCTGATATCGTGGTGGTAGACCGGTCTCAACGTCTCGGGCGGTGCTCGTTGACATCACCATCCCGCATGACGAGAGCCTCGTGAAAGCTAAAGACAAACACAGCAAGTACCTTGATTTGGCAGAAGTTATTCTACAGATAACTTAAACACTATTTTGATGATACCTCCCGATGATTTTGTACACTTACTTAAAAAAATAGAAGAAATATTCCGAAATTATTTTACCATAAAAAACTGTACTACCGGCAAAATAGCCAAAACTATTTTGGATAATATGTCCGACCTTACCTCATGTATGTTGTACCTCCGTACACATGCTTTCCAATAAGATATTTCAAACGACAGTAAATGTCATAATGATGTCAAAATTGAATTTTGAAAATTTTGACAGACTACTTTCTTTTTGACATTTGTCAGGAAACTGTCAAAGCGGTACGAAGTCCGCCGGTCAGCGGTCTATAAATTTATTTTAATAAGGTTTATCGAAAGTTCAGGCCCTCTTACGGCCGTACTTAGTGACACAGCAAGTAAGAAAATTAGGCAAAATAGTGGCGTTTACTTCGTTCTTTCGACGGGTGGTTAAAAAGTTTCGAAAAGTTGTTATTTAACATAGGTATGTTAATAACAACTTTTCGAATCATTTCGATCATCATTTAGTGCCATCTCCATCAGTGTACAAAAGTATCAGTTTACATTATGTGTGGCTGCGACTCTCTGGCTAGGAAAAGAATGGGACTCCTGGGGTCGGCCTATCCGAAACCGAAGGACTTCAGGCTCTTCACTCTTATGGACGTCGCCAAACTTATGGCATCTATCTTTAGAGTGAAAGGATGGGGTTATAAAAGGTGTAAAAGGAACTAATTATTATGTCCATAAAATATCATGTCGGGCATTGTAATTGATTGCTTAAACATTCGTATCTAACAGCGTGCGTGAAGAGAAGGGCTAAATGTATCAACACTTAACTTGCCACCCAATCAACAAACACCAGTGTTGATTAATAATTAATTACTTTGTTATTTCGGCGCCAATTGTCAACATGACCGACACTCCCAGAGTTGATTGGAATTGCTATCAACTGAGAATGGCATTTTACCTACTATTATTTACATCATATTCTTATACATACATTAAAGCTACACTAATATTTTAAAGTCTTATTTTATGCGACATATCTACATGTAGGTATAGTTGGTCATGCTTTACCATTTTTAACAAAAACTTACATTACAATAAAAAATCGCTAAGGATCATAGGCATAGACAACGTATCTGTCACTGGGTCTTGTAAGCAAAAATAGAATTTGTTGTTTTATGATATGCAAACCGCATTCACTTCGACTATGCATATAAACATAGCCGTGTTTTATCTCTTTTACTCTAAATTTAAATGACGTTTTCATAACAAGAACAAAACACGGAATAGCTCATCATCATCATCAGCTCATTGTATGTCCCCACTGCTGGGGCACGAGCTTTCCCTATGGATGGATACTTATGGAGAACGGGCCATAAACCACCACGCGGGCCCATTGCGGATTGGTGGTTGTTAACGACGGCTAATGCAGCCGGGACCAACTGCTTAACGTGCCTTCCGAAGCACAGAGGAGCTCGAGATGATAAATAAATTTAATAATTTTGTAATTCAAAAATTTGATGATTTTTGGTCATCCATCTGATGACCGGCCTTTGCGAAAGTTGCTTAACGTCAGCAATCGCAGACCGAGCGCGTTAACTTCTACGCCATCGAGCTCCTCGATGACGGAATAACTATTCGGAGCTTAATCTTCATTTATTTTAAGGCACATATTGTATATCCAATACATCCCCACGCCGGTCTGGAACGTTAAAATAATGTGCCTAATTAGCTGCCTAACTTCCCGTGCATGTCATCAGAGCCGACTAAGGGACAATGGTTCCAAGATGCTCGCACATCAGGCGATCGGCTAACAACCTATCCACTGATGTTAAGTATTCCAACTCGGAGCCGTACTTTGATTATGCTTAGAGGCGTAGAGGTCACTAACGGCGAGTGTATTCAAAATTGGTGATTTGTTTCTCTGTTTACCCCTTTTTGGGAGAAGGACATGAGTGTATGTATGTATGTATGTGTGTATGTATGTATATTCATTTAATACAGCTTGCTTATATAGGCCTTACTGACAAGGATCATAAACTTTAATAAAAAATTAAATTGGGTATCGATAACATAGTTGTTGACATTGAGTAAAGCTCACTTTGTCTAAAGTTTACAAAGTAAATAACACTGAGTTGATAAATTAGCACAGGTCCGCAACAGACAGGATAGCATTATATAATTGATAGGATTGTTCTCCAATGTCAGAATTAACAAAAACAAAACTTAGTTACTCGTGGAAAATTTTCAAGATGAGGAAGCTATGTAGGTTAAATCATAAATCATTTATTCGACATGAAACAAATCAAGTTTATAGGACGTTCAAAATACTTAAAATCCCTGTTATTTAAAGATATTTCAAATATTTCGTAGCCTTTTCATAGACTACGAAACTACTAACGGAACTACGAACTTGACTACGAAAAACAACGAAAAATTTACAAATATGACTACTTATAATAAATAACCTAGATTTATACAATCAGGGTTCACATTATAAAAATATTCTGGTTACCCACTTATATCAACCACTTATAACGCACATCATAGATATATATATGGATGTTAGTATATAAAGCGGACAAGACAGCCTTGTAACTGATATCTTGTGAGAACAAACATTTCATGGCAATTATTTGGCATCGCACCACGACTGTTTCCTAAAGTAATAATGTATGGAGTAGATTTAGGAATAATCTGAAAGTTATCCTGCCTAATGCTATAGTATTAAAATGTTTATACTTATCATCAACTTATCTTTTTTTGTTTAATTTATTTAAACAAAAAAATACTTATTTTCCGAATCTAAATAGCGTAACTCCATAGATATGCATCCGTATATTCGTAGGTATCCGTAGGGATTGCAATGGAATATTGGTACCTAGGTATGTAGGTATTAGGATGTCATTATTTAACAACAACAAGAACAGTCAACAACAACTTCGTGGACATGTGAAAGACTTATGAAAGGTTTAGACATGCCACAACATATTTCTTTCCACAGTGCTATTACCATTGACATGTATTAACCCGACCAAGGCCGTATAAATCATTAATATTTACTTGTGTAGGCTTTCGGAGCTTATCTTTCCACGAGTAAGTGGTTGGTACGACATCGGACTACATTTGTTCAGCCATAAACATTAATGTTTATTTATATTGTCGCGTTTTTGAGAGCTTTGGTCACGCAACTTAATGTCCTTGAATTCTTAAATTTTATTCTTTCTAAATTGAGACAATGGTTACCAAACTTTGTTTATGGTATACATTTAAATTTCGAATAACAATATCTGAAAACACATTGGAATTTGGATACGAGTAGCATCAACAACTTCAGCTTACAGTGAACCTTAAATCTTAAATATAAAGATTAAATTAAAATTGCAAAATATTTGTACTCAATATTAACTGTTATCGCCACAAACGTCTTTGTGGCTCCGTGGTCCCAAAGTCGCCTACCGTTTTTCAAGCGCTCATAGGGAATCTAATAATAAATGTAGAAGTCTTAAAATAATGTTAGCAGAAGCGGAGTGCAGATTAAAAGACTAGCGTCAAGTTAGCAGCCTCACTAAGGAATTTGATGGTTTTGACTACGTCAAAAAATTGTGTATAAATAGTGATAAATAGTGACGTATAGCGTATAAATAGTGATACTATGGTTCAAAAGATATTTGAGTATCTTGGTGAGGCTGCTAACTTGACGTCAAGCTAGCAGGAACCTCAAGAAATACAGTTCGTATCAATGTGATTTATATGTCAAAAACCTGTGCATAAATAGTGAATCGTATACGCAACATTTCAAAATTTGCTAACTTGACGTTTCTTGCGATGGCGATTCCAGAGAAACGGGTAAAAGTTTTAAACAAATAAATACATGAAAAAATTGTGCGTGAAATCTTACGATATAAATTTTACGATATAAATTTAAATAAAGATAATTAAATAAAGATTTTTCTTACGATATAAATAATAAAAAAGAATTCTTCTTTGTTATTTTCCAAAAATCAGTGTCTCACTAGCCAACCCGCTAGCTAATCCTTCAAACCTCGTTTCAAGGACTCCCAAGTTGTAGGAAGGAGAGAATGATGTGCTAGAAAGCGCAATCCATTTTTTGGTGGAGCGACAAAGGAATTATTCCCCAACTTCATTGGCGACGGAATAGTTATATTGATTTAAATTTAAATTTTAGGCGGTGTTCAATATTTTAGGTGGTGTTCAATGATTGCTAAAAACTAAAATCAGTTGCTGACCCAAATGTTAATGAACATAGAAAAAAAAATCGATTACTGGATCCTGTCAAAAACTGATGCCACTAACCCTACTATATCATACTAATATTATAAAGACGAAAGCTTTGAATTTTTGTATTTTTGTTTGTAACGAATAAACTCAAAAACTGCTGATCCGATTTAAAAAAATCTTTCACCATTAGAATGCTACATTAGCGCTGAGTAACATAGGCTATAATAAAAAAATTACCACCCGTGCGAAGCCGGGACGGGCCGCTAGTGTATAATAATACTAATGTCAGTATTTTTTGCATTGTAGTAGAGTTCAGCATACCCTGCCGCTCTATTGTACGAATGGTTGTCATGGAATAAAAGTTGGCAGAAGTTACTTGGACGAGGTCACATCAACCTATCCAAAACTGGCAAATTTCTTCAATACATTTTCAACCATATGCCTAATATATAAAGTTCAAAGTCTATTGATGAAATTAGACAATTTGTGGTAGTCTGATGTGTAGGCGTGTGCTCAGAATAATAGCATCAGTTATTGTTCTGAGGGCGTATAAAATTGCCTAATTTATTTTTGGATTCGCCTGTAAACTTAATTGAGCTCAAGACTAGGTACTGGGTAGGTTCTTCAAATTTTTGCTGGCGTACAATTCGTGATGGATTTTGTCGGTCGCCTTTAAGCTTCAGTACATTTACCAGAACCATAGCCGGATCATAGGAGACAGACCAGTGCTTTTAATAGTTACTTTATCCCATTTATTCACCGTTTCAAAGAAGACAGCGTCTACGACTTTCGTAGTAAGTCCTATGCACGATAGACTCGCTACCGACGTAGCCTACGAGCGAGCCTTGAATCTGTCTACGACTCGTAGCCTACGAACCTCGCAACTGTATACTATTCCAAAACAGTCATTGTATGAATCTGTACCAGGTTTGTATATAAAGTTGTTTATTCGTTTTGCCAGTACGAGTAAGAAATAAGAATATCATACATATATCCAAATAACACAATTTTTTTTTTATTGTTTTCTTAAAGCGCTATGCCCAATTTAGTATGGTAGCTTACCCTACCTACAAACTTTCATGTCCAGAAACAATTCTGGGTGCATTTAAAAGCCTCATTACAAGCATCGCATATAGGAATAAATTCTAATTAATATAATAATCTTATTACAAAAACACAATGTTGAAAAAATTTCCACGATCAGGATTTGAACCTGCACCCGGTATGTCAGAAGGGTGCAGGTACAAATCCTACTCGTGGAAATTTTTTCAACATTGTGTTTTTGTAATTTGTATCGCAACAAAATTTGCGTTAAAATTATATAAACAAAACAAAAACATTTTATAAATAGCTTGCCTACTTCTTAACTGATCTTTAGTATTTGTAAAAATATTATGATCAGATGTTAATGACGGTAGTTGTTGACATTGAATTGGCGCCTTTGGCTTTCAAAGTAAATAAGTAAATAATGTTGAATAATTTCGGCGGGCTGGTTAGAACCACGATAGCTCAATTGGAAGAGCATGTCGGAATGCCGGTATGTCAGAAGGGTGCAGGTTCAAATCCTGCTCGTGGAAATTTTTTTCAACATTGTGTTTTTGTAATTTGTATCGCAACAAAATTTGCGTTAAAATTATATAAACAAAACAAAAATATTTTATAATATAATCTTTAGTATTTTTCGCTATTTTTATATAGATTAAACCTGTATGCAGATTATGTATACGCATGTGTTCTGCACGTGCATCGGTGCTCGCGCGCTCTATATTGCACCGATAGGTTTTCTAAGTAGGTATATCCAGTTACCTACATAATACAATGGTAATTTACTCTCTGTTCTTATCTTATTAAGATAAAAAATTGTATAACACTTCGGAAAAGCGACAGTCACAGTTGGTCATCGAATCCACAACCTTTTGTCATGTGGAAGGCTGCTCGTTCATCTAGGACAAGCGCTCTGTCTGAAAACTGGTTTCTCTGTAAAAAAATGTTGTGCTCTCTTTTAAACCATTAACCAGCTGTTACGGACGATGGACTGTGTAACACAAAATATAACAAAAAGCGCTGGTTAGTGCAAATATTACCACAGTTATAGACCACAAGATAATATTGTGTCCCTTAAGGGAAGAAGGAGTCTGCAACCACAAACAACTTACTTTAAATAGAGACTCCAAAACCTGTATAACTACTACACCTTAAATTGAACAAAACAAACATTTTTATTGTTTATTTTATTAATATATTTCCTTTATTAACCACCGCTGCTTTCGTAAATAGGCAAACCTTGAACGACTGCCAGAACAGTAAAGCGGGGTCATTAGCAAATCTTAAGTGTTTTGTAGGGCTTGAAGATGGCGGAAACATTATTCTTGAAGTCTCGAAACCATCAAAGAGATTTTAATAATTAGTACGCTTATCTTACCTTGATTAAACGTCTTTAGGATTTTTTTTCTACGGTTACTGGCAGGATGGAAGAAAGAGACAGGGAAGAGACAAGTAAAAACAATCATTGTTGCATTACGAGTATTGTTTTCTTTGTACTTGTACGTAATAGTCGCCTTGTACGAAGATTTTCTCACAAATATAAATCCTAATATTAATTTTTCAACACTTTACATACGAAAATAGGTAATCTGCTCAATTTTAAAGGCATAACTTTAAATCTTGTCATAGAAAAAGATCGTGTGAAGGCAAAGTTTATTTTATATAATACTAGCGGCCCGCTCGCGACGTCGTCGTCCGCTTGAGTGAATACCCGTATCCTATAGAACTCTAAAGCAGCGCCACCTACCTTATAATAATATATATAGAGTGAACAATCTAAATCGGGAAGAACAAAGCTTCTAAGGAACCTTCGAATAGCAAGTTGGTGACAATGCATTCTGAAATTTCTCATACAAAATTCGAAATAGCATCCGGTCAGTCTTTCAAAAAAATTCGTACACTTTTGTTTAGATTTTAATTTTGATTTGACGGTATATGGAGTCAACACATTAACTAGCACTAGGTAACATATGACAAAACTATAAGGTTAAGGATTTCCGGTGAAGTGTGCTTCCACATTCGGCCCTTATCGTCACTTGCCATAAAGTGATATTAAAGTCAACAGCTTCCTCGTTGTTGAGTATAAAGGGTTCCTGGTTCCCTACGGAACCTTAAAACATAGATCGAGTTACAAAACACATCAATCTTCTCTAGACTTGCAAACCGATTACGCGCGCGCGTTCGTCGTTCTTGACTCGTGCGATCACGCCGAGCCGTACGAGCTGTAAGCCGTGCTAGTGTTCCGGAGGCACTCAGCATTGGAGCAATGCGTCGTAGATCCATATCGGCTAAGGTTAGTCCGTAGCTTTTCAGCTCCGTAGCACAATCTTTTCTCTCTTTTCTATCCGTTCGATTTATTCAAATCCGCTGCCCGTTGCTCTCTCTTTGAAGCCGCTCGGATCAGTCCAATCGTGGGTCTGATCAGAAGCTTCACTGCAGTCAATCCGTCGTTCGTTAGTTAAGTCAGCCGACACAGCCAGCTTCACTGGAGTCAGTCCGTTTGCAACGTGTCCCACTTGGGATGCGTAGGCGACTCTACTGAGTAACGCCAACTGCGCCACCCGACCTTCGGAGGGCGTACGTTCCGTCAGCCTTCAAGGCCCTTATTAAGGCCAAAGGCAAACCCCAGGGGTCGGTTTACTGGGTCGGTCTTACTCCCTTTTAGAAAGGGACAAGGCCAGCCCCAGATCTTCCGAAAGGTTGAATCTGTGTGCAGATTTTTTCCCCTGGGTCACAAAAAAAAAATGACTTGCGCAAAGTAATGACGGAAAAATATTGAAGACACTATCTATATCATCATAATTATCATTCTGAATAAAGATATATATCCAGATACCATATTGTCCATATCGGCTTTTATCCGACCTTAATAAGGATTCGATAGGATACAAATTTTATTAGACTTTTGAATGCACAAGAGTCGCACTTAGATATTGTGTTCAGCATAACCATTTCCCCTAAATATGTCCGTCCTAATAAAATCTTTACAATCTACATTTATTATTTTTTTCTTTATGTACAACGTAGGTGTCGCTCTCACTCACTCTTTGAAGTAACTAGTAATAACTACGTCCATTAGCGAATTGCTTCGTAGTAGGCAAGTGACTGGAGGTATAACTTAAAGTTGGTTGTTTAAAGAGGATTATGTTAAGAAAATCATATCGAAAAGATATATATCCGACGTGGGATATATCTCCTGGATATAACTGTATCCAGAGTTAAAGGTATAAGGCAAAACTTGCTTATTTACGGTTGAACGGAGTAACGGAAGCCTTATTATACCGAACCAGTAGAAGTTTACTGGCTATTAAGAGCCTTTTCATGTAAAAACGACGCCCCGACTCAAGCCGCTTGTGATGGAATTCTGTCACAAAAGCGCCGATAAACATGTCAAATATGGTGGTGGCGAGACAGTGTCTTTTAAAGGAAGAAACTGTTCAAATTGAAATTATAATTTTGGTGATCGAAATTGAGCACTGGGATCGTAGCGGGAGCTTTCTTTGAGCGATTAAAATACAGAGAAAACTGCATTGTGAATTTCGTAGCTATAGTCGCAGAAGAGATATACTTACTTCAGTTCCTATACTAGTCCCTTCACTTATCCCACTTGCTATTGTAGTTATTGAGCTAGTTGATGGGCGACAATAAAATGTATCGTAACCATTATTGTTCCATGGCTTGTGTGTCTTCCTGATTTCATCAGGTAGTGTGTAAATGCCACATTGGCAACAAAGATGATGACGACAAATAAAACATAACCCACACTTTGATGTAACCAAAACACGCATTTGTGCAATGTGTCGTTTTAATTCGCTATGCCCACTATAATTTCTTAAATAAATCACAGAATAACTAATAGTACTAACGTGTGAAAATATCGTTTTTACATGTGCTTAATATTTTTTTCTTATTTACAATCCAGTTACACAGCAATCAAATCATCATCGTCATCATCATCTCAGCCAAAAGACGTCCACTGCTGGACAAAGGCCTCCCCCAAGGATCTCCAGAACAACTGGTTTTATGCTGCTCGCAACCAGCGGCTTCCTGCGACCTTTACCAGATCGTTAATCCACCTTGTTGGAGGCCCGCCTACACTGCGCTTTCCGGTCCGCGGTCGCCACTCAAGAACTATTCCGCCCCAGCGGCCATCAGTCCTGCGAGCAATGTGCCCACTGCCACTTGAGCTTAGCAACTCTTCGGGCTATGTCGGTTACCTTTGTTATTCTGCGGTTCTCCTTATTTCTGATTCGATCACGCAGAGAAACCCCGAGCATAGCCCTCTCCATTGCTCTTTGAGTGACCTTTAGCCTTTTTATGAGGCCCATAGTGAGCGACCACGTCTCAGTCCCGTATGTCTTCACTGGCAACACACACTGGACAAAGACTTTTGTCTTGAGACACTGCGGTATATCGGACGAAAAGATATTTCGTAGCTTACCGAACGCTGCCCAGCCTAATTGGATTCGACGATTGACCTCTTTGCTGAAGTTGGACCTACCTAGCTGAACCGTTTGTCCCAGGTAAACATAGTCGTCCACAACTTCAAAGGCAGAGTCCCCAACCTTCAGTGGGTACAACACGCGAGTTCGACATAACTTTTGTCTTCTCCATGTTCATATTAGACCCACTTGTTGAGAGACTGTTGAGGTCACCGAGCATGGTGCCAAGGTCTTCCTGGGTCTCAGCCATGACCACTATATCGTCAGAAAATCGAAGGTGAGTGATGTATACGCCGTTGACGTTGATGTCGAGTCCTTTCCAGTCCAGAAGCTTGAAAACATCTTCCAGTGCAGCAGTGAACAGTTTCGGAGATATCACATCTCCCTAAATCATCTGGTTCTCTTGTAAAAATGGGAGTTCCTCAAGGGTCCATTCTTGGTCCTTTTCTGTTTTTGATTTATATTAATGACTTGCCATTCTTTGTAGAGAACTTCTGTGAAATCGTATTATTTGTAGATGATACTTCACTCATTTTTAGGTGTACCAATAATTACGACGATGTAAACAAAGCTCTCTCAGATGTACTCAGTTGGTTTACTGTTAATAATTTGCAGCTTAACGCTAAAAAAATAAAGTGTATTAATTTTAGATTTCAAGAATGAACCAACCGATATTAGAATAAACGGTGATCGATTAGATTTGGTAGACTCAACAGTTTTCATAGGAATCCTCATATATCGAAATTGGCAGGCCAACTCAGTTCTGTTACTTATGCTATTGGGGCAAGTGGTGACTAACACAATTTCAAAAATTCAAAATTCAATATCATTTATTCAGTTTAGGCTACAAATAGCTTTTATGAACGTCATTATGCCATCGGTTCGCAAGTCTACTCTGGGCGGGAGATCTTGTACTGAGAAGAATAGGCAAAACAGCAAGTGTCCAGCTCTATTCTCCCTTACAGCGTCAAAAATATTGGAAAATGTCCTGTCATAAAAGGACTTTCCATCACAAATAAAACACTAAATATAAAGGACAACATGTAAAAAACACAAAGAAGAAAAAAAAAATTAAATATTTAAGTTTGCAAAAACATAATTTACCTGTTTAATTTTTTACAATGTCGTACAGTACTAATAAAAGTCAAAACCTGTCGAAGAAAAAAAACGACGGGTTGCACTCCGGGAGTGCCGGCAGAAGTGAAAACTTGAATATTAACGTTGTGCATTTTTGATATTTTGGAATGGTTAGGGAATAATTTTGCACGAATTGCTTCAATTATCAGTATAAAAGTACTATCATTTATGTGGTAGAATACAATATTTATTTATTGCGCTATCGTACACAAACATGACAATTTATATTACATTAAAAAGTTTATCTCTCAGAAAAAATCAACACTGATGCACTTTGTTCTATTTCCATTTTTTAAACACTTTATATACACGAATTTTACGAATACACAGCAGTATGGCCACTACACAGACGGTCGAGCCATCAGCTGTCACCATCTATGGATGCGCGTGGCACGCTGTAACATAAACACACACGAACATTCGCGCAAGCGCCCTGCGCCGCCTAAACGAAACAGCAGGCATACATTTTCACCGCGCCGTAGAAAGAGAGGGGGAAACTTCCTCTCCTACGCCGCGTCGGCTGTCTACTCTCCATCCGTCTTACGAATTTTTGATCAGGACACGTGACCTGACGCGAATTTTACATTTTTTACCCATTACAAAAAAAGTGTACAACGCCGCTAAAGAAGTTTTCATTTCAAAAAACAAACTATATAGTTATTAATAATAAAAATAAGACAAGTATGCAAGAGCAGACCAGCCTCCACAGGCGGCACCCGTTCACGAGTATGACTTATGAATCAGCCATCGCTTCGCTCAACCATATTTTAGGGAATGTAACGACCCGACGCACATGCCACCGCCGCAGTGACAATAAAGAGAGCATGACACACCCAAGCTACTCAAAATCAAAACTAATTGAAATGTTCAACGCGACGCTATTTGTTATCTGTAGGACACTGTTTATAAAAGCTATCATATCAGTATAAATTTTATTACAAAAAGTAGTTAAGTATGCGATTTTTATTATAGCCAGGCTGTTTTATCATCTAAATATTCTTTGACTGTATAATAACCTTTTTTAAGTAAAGAAGACTTTACATGTTTTTAAACTTTTCTAAAGGTAAATCTAGTACAGTATTTGGTATTTTATTGTAATAGTGTATACCTTACCCCAAGAAACTAACCTGAACAGTGGCATTACAAGTTTTGTCTCATTTCTTGTATTAAAATTGTATACACCGTGTTTAGTAAATGAGTTAATATTGCAACGTACAAGAACTATACAATTATAAATAAATTGAGAAGCCACTGTCAAGACACCAAATTCTTTAAAAAGATTTCTTAAAGAAGTTCGTGAACCTAGTCTATAGATAGTTCTTACTGCTTGTTTCTGTAAAATGAATATGGTTTCAATATCAGCCGCTGTTCCCCACAGTAAGAGGCCATACGACATGACACTATGAAAATAACTAAAGTAGACTGTTCTAGCAGTTTCAACGTCTGTTAATTGCCTTATTTTTCTAATGGCATAAGCAGCAGAACTGAGTTTGCCTGCCAATTTCGATATATGAGGATTCCATTGAAGTTTTGAGTCAAGGGTTATATCTAAGAAAACTGTTGAGTCTACCAAATCTAATCGATCATCGTTTATTCTAATATCGGTTGGTTCATTCTTGAAATCTAAAATTAATACATTTTGTTTTTTTAGCGTTAAGCTGCAAGTTATTAACAGTAAACCAACTGAGTACATCTGAGAGAGCTTTGTTTACATCGTCGTAATTATTGGTTCACCTAGTTACACTAAAAATGAGTGAAGTATCATCTGCAAATAATACGATTTCACAGAAGTTCTCTACAAAGAATGGCAAGTCATTACTATAAATCAAAAACAGAAAAGGACTAAGAATGGACCCTTGAGGAACATCCATTTTTACATGAGAACCATTTAGTTCCATTGATATCGACAGTCTGTGTTCTAGAGCTGAGATACGACTGGATTAAATTTAGTGCGAAATCTTTAAGACCGTAGTAATGTAGCATCATCACCAGAGTCTTGTGCTCAACGCAATCGAAGGCCTTCGACAAGTCGCAAAAAACTCCAAGGGCGTTTACTATTTGCATATTGTTTACTATGTAAAAGGTTGTTTATAATAAAATACGATATCATCTGTTCCAATATAACTTTTTCATAAATTTTACTTAGAGCTGGTGGTATTGAAATGGGTCGATAATTACTGGGGTCTTCTTTGTTTCCTGATTTGAACAAAGGTATGATCTTACTAAACTCCATAAGATCTGGAAAGATACCTTTTTTCACACAGTTATTAAAAATTTCAGCAAGATTTTCAAGCATTGCACCATGCAATGGAATATATAATATTCTTAATTACTTTTATAGAGATGTCTAACAAATCACTTGTGTTCTTAATTTTTAGTGATTTCAATGTTTTTATAATATCTATTGAATCAATATATTTAAATTGAAAAGAAACATTACATTTTGGTACATATTTTTGGAGTAATGTTTGTGCAGCTTCTGGTGATGAATCTAAATTTGAGATTGTCTATACAGGAACATTTACAAAATAATCATCAAAAATATTTGCAATTTGCAAATCTGAATTCACAACGTTGTCGTTTACTTTTATAGTGAAAGTATTATCCCGTGGTTTTAATTTACCTGTTTCACAGTTTATAATGTCCCAAGTGGCTTTAATTTTATTGTTAGACTGTTTTATTTTATCTTTAATGTAATTAGATTTAGCTAATATGCACACTCTGTTAAACGTTTTCGAATATGTTCGTACATATTTCGTAAAATTATCATTTTGGTTATATTGTCTTAAACTATATAACTCATACAATTTATTTCTACTTTTATATATACCAGTCGTGGCCCAGTCACAGAGCTTAAGTTTATGAGTATATTTTATTGTTATTTGTATAAACACAAACTCATAAACGACTTACTCATAAACGACAACAAAAATCATGTTTTTTGTAGTCGTATTCAGTCTTTATAAAGTTAAAAAGATTACTATATAATACATCTGGGTCATCTTGTACAAATGGCAATGCATTAATTTTACACGCTATATTATTTTTAAAACACTCCACTCGCTCCTTTGTAACTGGTTTACAGTTCACTATTTTTGGCTCATCCTTAATCAATACTAGAAATAAGACAAAACTTGTAATGCCACTGTTCAGGTTACAGAAGGTTCTTGGTACTTTCTTGGGGCAAGGTATACACTACTACAATAAAATACCAAGTACTGTACTAGATTTACCTTTAGATAAGTTTATCGCCGTGGTGGTCACCGGTGACCGACAATCAATAAATTTTCTAATGTGTCTGGTTTTGCGGTAGTCAACGTGTTAAAAAACATGTGAAGTCTTTATTACTTATAAAAAAATATACAGACAAAGAATATTTAGATGATAAAACAGCCTGGTTATAATAAAAAACACATTATACTCTATTTGAATCAATTTAGTAAAATTAATTTATATATTTTTTTATGTAGCCTTTATCAGCAGTGTCCTACAGATAACTTAACTATTTTTTGTGTTTACTTGTAATGGAAAGTGTCCTGCTATGATATGGCATTTTCCAATATTTTTGACGCTGTAAGTGAGAAAAGAGCAGGACACTTGCTGAGTTTCTTGCCAGTTCTTACGAACCGATGGCATAGTGACATTCACAAGAGCTATACAATTTTCTTTATGGTGTAGACTAAACTGAATAAATGATTTTGAATGTTGAATTTTGAATTTAGAAAAAATTTTGAATTTTGATTTAAATTACATTTTATTTTGACACATGTTTGAAAACTCAATCCGATTTTATTCAAAAAAGGTTGAACTCGCTTAAAAACACAAGAAAATACCTTAAATGGACCGATTTGGCTAATTTTGATTTTGAAATATTTGTGAAAGTTCAGGGAAGGTTTAAAGTTTAAACGATGAGAAACATAAATAATAAGTAACGGAAAATACTAAAAACGACACTTTAATTTTCTTATACAAAATTTTCTACGATTTGTTTGTTTTGTTCTCATAGAAACTGTCAAAGTGGTACGAAGTCCGCCGGGTCAGCTAGTTGTACATTATTTATTTTCGGTTACGTACGTACACGAATTTAATCTTCGATTTTTTTTTGTGTAAATGGTCACTGTTGACTTGTGGACTTTGACGAGTGGATACATATAGCGAGAAATATATACTGGGTGGCGCAAAAGTAAAGAAATATATAGAAATATAGAAATAGAAATAGAAAAAAATATAGAAATATAGAAATCACTTATATTTTTTTTATATGACATCTCCTGTCATTTTGATATTTCAACTTTCGTAGTAAATAAATGTAAAATTCACTAAAAATAATCATGGATCGTTTTACTCCCCAAGAACGTGGAATAATCGTGTCAATGTTTTTACGGAATAATCCATCTGTGATAAAAACACAACGTGAATTTCGTCGACGATTTCCCCACCGTCCGGCACCGATTGAATGCACAATTCGACGCTTTGCCACACGCCTCGAAGCAACTGGCTCAACATTGGACAGACCTAGGTCTGGCATACCAAGAACAAGCCGTTCAGCCGAAAATATCGATGCTGTGCGCCAAGATGTGGAAGAGTGTCCAGAAATTTCAACAAGGCGACGTGCCTCGCAAATGAGAATTTCCAGGCAGACTCTGCATCGTATTTTGGTCAACGACTTGAAGATGTTTCCGTATAAAACTCAGATGACTCATCAGCTGTTGCCTAAATACTCGCTTCTGGGGCTCTGAAAATCCGCGCATTATTCAAGAAACACCTTTACATCTTCTAAAAGTTACAGTATGGTGTGGCGTTTGTGCTGATAGAGTGATCGCACCCTATTTTTTCGAAGACGCTGCAGGCAATGCGATAACTGTCACTGGGGAGCGCTACAGAACCATGTTACGTCAGTTCTTGATACCCAGTTTGGATGAATTGGGGCTGGAGCATATCTGGTTCCAACAAGGCGGCGCCACAGCACACACAGCACGCGACTCTATGGACTTAGTGAGGGACGCTTTTCCAGGCCGTGTTATCTCTCGTTTTGGCGATTTACCCTGGCCTGCAAGATCACCCGATCTCACCTGTCCCGACTTCTTTCTTTGGGGTTATTTGAAATCTGTTGTTTATGTGATTAAGCCACGGACTCTCGCAGTCCTAAAAGAAAACATTCATCAAGAAATAAGGAACATATCGCAGGAAGTGTTACGGCAAGTTATGGTAAATGTCATAAATAGGGCTCAAATGTGCATCAACCTCTGGAGGTCATCATTTAAGAGACATCATCTTCAAATCGTAATGCGATGAAATTTCATGGCCTAAATATACATATATGAAAAACTAATTTTAGTTTTCTAATTTAGAAAAGATGTTGTAGCTGAACCAATTAGGGTCATTACTTTTGCGCCACCCAGTATATCACCACCGGTTCAAATTACATTTTGAAATCTAGTGTAATTAATAATTAATTAATGTAATTTAACAACATAAGCCTTGCAAAGGCTTAGCAAAATAATCTTAGTGTAAACTAATAATAAGTACTGAATAATAAAATCAAGATTAAACTTGCTTATTTTAAAGTTATTATGTAACAACAACACATAAATAACATCATTAATTTACTATAATAGTTATGGTTAATGCGGTTTAACGTTAACTGGTTAAATATACAGTGTGTGGCTTAGAACCGGGGATAATATTAAAAACAGAGACTCTCTAGAGTAGGTGTTAGTATTTTTTCTGAAAAGATTCCAATTAATCAAAACCCATGCATTACATACAATAAGAATTTAAAGTTACGATTCATAATCAGTGTATTATTGGAAAACGATATTATCGCTAACGTTGTCAATATCAAGGAGATTGACAAGTTGTGTCACACAACATAACCCATAAAAGACGTTGTCAGAATGAACTCAATCGATCGAGTTGAGCGGAACTATTGCATTGTTTGCATTACAATTAATTTAAGATAAAGTTTGTTGAAAAAAAAAGTAAAGTTTTGATTTTAATTAGTTGATACCATAATGATTAAATTACTAGTGACCTACTGCTTTCAATATTATCCCCGGTCCGAGGCCACACCTGTATACAAATATATGTTTATTGATTGATGTCCTTACATTTAGCCTTTAGTAACATAAATAATAACAAACACGAACACAAAAGCTCCAAGTACTACGGTAAAGATACTACGCAGCAGAAAACGAAGTGCGTCGTAGTCCGTAGCCTGTTGGCCATCGATTTCGTACTTGATTTTCACGCTACATAGGGTATCAGTTTTCGTCAGGAACCAGTAGTGATCGTAATTTTTTACCTTTGTTCATTAAAAATAGGGGTCGACAACTGGTTTTTTAGTTTTAGAAATAATTAAATATGGGTATACCATCTGCTTTCTACCGGTCATTCTGTAAAATTTCTATGGCAATCAATATTATTTTCTGGCGACGAAAACTGTCGAACACTGGGTCTAAGTTGTAGAGCACTAGTGCAACTACGACACCTAGTTATCATCAATAGTATTTTTGTTGATAAATAAACATTGTGTAATCACTTGTGCAATATTTTCGGCAATTCTATTTAAGTATTACAGCTAATGGATTTTTTTTTTGAGTTAGATTGCTGATTGCCTCTACGGCATTTTCAGCTTCACCGGGCTTTTTTGGGGGCGGCGAGGAACGTAAAGGGTCCCTCAAGCCGTGTGAAACGAATCACCTTCGGAGGTTTTCTAGAAAACCTCCGAAGGGTTCAGATCGGATCGGAGCTAATGAACCTAATGGAATCGATGGAGGAGCTCGATGGCGCAGTGGTTAACGCGCCCGCCCCGGTCTGCCAGTGCGGAGGCTAAGCCACTTTCGCAAAGGCCGGTCATCGGATGGGTGACCAAAAATTTATCATCTCGAGCTTCTCCGTGCTTCGGAAGGCACGTAAAGCCCGTTGGTCCCGGCTGCATTAGTAGCCGTTAATAACCACCAATCCGCACTGGGCCCGCGTGGTGGTTTATGGCCCGTTCTTCCTATTCATCCATAGGGAAGGCTCGTGCCCCAGCAGTGGGGACATAAAATGGGCTGATGATGATGATGATGATTACATCTAATCGTGACTCGGTCGATACGTCTATATGTATTGCTACTTACGTAATAAGTTAACCATGTCGGCTACGAGATTATTTAAAATCTATATAAGAATTAATACATATGAGACGCTATTTTGTTGTATTTATTTGAGTGAGTACTGAAATAACTAGTGTGGCACTGGCTATCCTATCTCTAGCTGTCGGAACACAACAATGCTACTAACATTGATGTTATGGCGACATATTTAGAAAAGATGGTAGCCTGGCGGACAAACAAGCCCTACCACCAACCAAACCGAGTACACAAACCATGGTTTGTGTACTCCCAGCGGGGGGTACATGTACCCCCCGCTGGGAATCGAACCCGGGATCTCTGGGTCAAAACCTGTGGTCTTAACCACTACACCACAGAGGCGGTTTATATGTCCTAACTTATATGCAGTGAAGAATATACGTAGTACCTACCTCTTTTACAGCACATTGCGTGCTTTAATTCGGCGTAGTTAAACTTCATATGGGGAAGGAGTAAGTACATAAAGATACAATTTATGTGAAATATATGTTACATTACATTGTATATTTTGTTATAACTGTCACATTTTTACCATTGGTCGACCGCTAGATTAAAACATTATATAAATTAAAGCAATAATGAAATTTCATCTAGCAAACCTACTTTAGGAAATTTTCCAGGGCGGGAGAGACCTAGTTATCACGAGTTTATTGACCTGTAATTCACTGAGCGTTTCTGCCTAGACGTTAAACAGCTTAATAGATGGCGTCCTGTATACTATATTATATAACTAATACAATGTCTGGAAAAGGAAATAGCAATATCGGGAGCGAGCCCACAATGTATTTCTTAATTGTATTTTCCTAAGTGTATATCAAAAGTTATAGGGCAAAGAAAATCGTCCAAAATTTATGAAAACTATTTTCAAATAAATTATTAATAGAAATTAAAAGAGTTTTGAAACAATTTACAACAAATTACAATGTTAGCTAATATAAAGTTCCCTTAGCACTATTTAAGTCATTTGACTTCTATATTTTACTACACAGAAAACCTATTTTAAATTTGCATCCACCCAGATATGAGTAGTAAAAAAACTAATTAACTACAAAGTTTTGTTTTCAATCTCCAGTAAATAAATAGATTTTTTTATCATATTATTGTCTAACAACGACATCTGTTGAACCGGTTCACCCGGCCGACGTTCGTGGGCGTCTCCCCATCCGGTAGTAAAGATGACAACAAATAAACTGTAACACTGCTTATAAGAAAGAGTCCTTACTGCAATGACAATACGCTCTATTTCCAGCTGCTAGTAACACGCATAATGTGATGTCAACAGCACCAGCCGGTTATGCTATTGCGTAGTAACTTCAGCATGTTTGTTATACGATAAACATCGGTTTTATTCATAGAGTTCTGTTTGATTTGAAATATTGTTCTCTGCTTGGCTATTGGCTTACTTTATTTGCATACTATATATATATTATTGGCTTTGTACAATGATGAAAATATTTATAATCAGATAAATGTGTCATATGAATAGTAAGTACTGTATTTAATTATTGATTAGATTATGTAATATGTTATTTACAAAATGTCAATAGTTCGCGATAATTCCTAGACTGCGCATATTATGCATGCAATTATTGCAATCAGGTCACGTACGCACTATATTTGTATAACAAATGTTTTGATGAAACTGCGACAAAACTATATTTTTCTAATACTATAAGAACAAAGAATACAAAATAGAAAAATTATTAACTTGTTAGGGTAGAAATGTATAAATATACATATCATATGTTTATGATATTACATCATCGCTGAAGCGTGATAAGGAAGAGATGTCGTGAAAATTAAGTTAATCAATATTTACATTTTTCAGCAATAGTTTTTTTTCGTATAAACATTCCAAGCGACCGGAGAAATTCCAAAAGTCACTATAGGATATTCTCCATACTCCATAGGCATAGGTATGTTTTTCCTAGTCCTAGAAGATCCAACCCTATAATAGATATATCGCAAGCCAATTGATTTTTAGTCGAAAAAAATGCTAAAACCGATAAAAGACAAAATCGTTGAACGAGTATATCAACTTCATCTGTCAGTAATGCAACCACTCGGAAATGAAAGTAAATTAAACATGTTTTCGAACGCGCTCTTAATAGCTGACCAAAACAGATTCACTTCACACAAATACACATCACTAACGAAAAAAAAAGTATAAAAACTCTACTCACCGAAAAGAGGTTTCAGTCAGTGTTTTAAAGCAGTTATTGACAAAGGAAGCTGAAACGAACCGGCTGAAATGCGTAGGTGTGCTCTCAACCCGGCCTGACGATGCCAACTGAGGGGTGGTTAGTTGGGCGGTGCTGCTAGTGCTGTAGCGTGTTATATCGATACTGGCCCGCTAGACCGCGTAGATTACTTTAGGTTTCAGGCATATTAGTTGTGCAATACGTATCGGTGAGGAATTGTTAAAAACCAAATTGTCGTTTGTTACATTGGATTTTATAAGGAATAGCTTCTTAAATCAACTTACTTTGAGTAGGTACGTGTACCTTGACAAGTAATTAAAAGTCTCTGTTGTTTTAAGCTGCTTAATGATATATTGAAACATCTATATAAAACTTGACAGAAGCGAGTGCCTCATGTGAGACACGACGCTACGACCTTACGCATTTCGGGCTTCATTCGCAATATACAGTGAAAACCGTCTTATAATCCAATATTAACATTTTGTATTCAGACAATTATATTACCGTGGTAGAAATAACCTCTTTTTTCGTAACTTATTGACCATTATGAGCTAAAATAAACAAAAATTATTTGCTTTTCAACAGGCTGCTAATGCAATATGCTGTATAGTCATTTCACTGGTAGCTGAACTAACAAAACCAAAGAACATCTATTTCACCCTTGAATTATGTTGGTATCGATTGATTCGACTAACACAGATGACGGGAGCGTTATAAATATTATCTGTATGTAAACTCGATGAAACGCACGTCCGCCGCCGGCCGGCGACCGCGCTGCCGCCGCTGCACCGAGACGAGTACAACGTATCGACAGAATGCTCGATACGAGTCGGTCGCCGCATGATCGATTAACACCTACACCCATCACTGCTTCACTACTGAAATTCTATTCTAGGCATTGAGAGCAGTGAGTAGTGGATAGCGAAGTCCGCGTGAACAGTAAGAGTACACAAAGACCTACCTCTACGCCGCACCACAGCCGCACCGTGAACTGTTCTACGCAGGTTTGTGGCGTTCACGCTTCGGTCGGAGCTCATTTTAGAAAACGTAAACACGAGTTAGAATTACTGAAACATGGAATAGTAGATCCTGTTACAAAGTATGTGTTTGTAATATTTTGGAAGGTAAATAGGTAACAATGTCTTAGAGTGATTAATAGACGAGGCAAAGGTAAAGTCCATATTAGAATGAAATATGTGTGACCTGACAACTCAAGGCCTTTGTACCCTGAGTACCTACCTACCCACCTGTATTTAATGCCTACGATGACTATTGTCATAACGCATTGGAATGAGCTAATGTTTACCTAAATAAAGATTTACAAAATCGCATCATCCATATCAAAAAATAACATATACAAACAAGCCGTACCAAAAACCAATTTTAATAAGTTACATATTGTTTTCTCATATTTAGGTACGCGAACGCTACACGTATTGAAATGTGAAACACTTCTTAGGGAATACTGGCGTTTAATTTTACATATTAACATTTTATCTTGAAGTTTGCATTGAAAACAGTTACTTATTTCACCAGTTATGAAAATAAACTAATTCGCTTGTTACATACAGCCTTGACCCGTGTTCCGCACAGAAACTAATACCATTACGAAAATAAGTATATTGGTGTATATTGAGTCTTCTATTTACAAACATACATAGAACCGCTCGAGCAGTTGCGACGGCTTATTTTATATTCCCACTGCTGGGTACCGAGTAACGAGCCTTTCCCTATTGAAGGATACTGATGATAGGATATTGATGGTTGTTAACAACTGCTAATGCAACAGGTACCAACGGCTTGACGTGACTACCAAAGCACGGGGGAGCTTGAGATGGTTATTTTCGACCACCCATCCGATGATCGGTCTTTGCGAAAGTTTGACATCAGCAATCGCAGACCAAGCGCGTTACCCACTGCGCCATCGAGCTCCTGGGAATACACTATACACATCGCTGCCTATCATGAGTACCTACCGCATATTCCAAAACGTTTCAGTAAGCCCACGATCAGTGATACCTGTCTGAGCTCGATGCGTGTTTACCAACAGTCTTTACGGCCTCTGTGATCTAGTGGGAAACAGGGAAAGACCGGTCAAGGTAACCATCGGTCTTACACACATAGGTCTCGGGTCAGATTCCAGCGACGTTTATGTAGGTACTCGTTTTGGTTGGTAGTAGGGCTAGCTACCACCATCTTATTTCAGGCTGTCGCGTCGCTTTACAAAATACATAAGAAACTGTACGTAGGGTGTTGTGGGGGAGTCAGAAAACAGGTTTCTATACAATTTAATACAGAAAACCTATCACCTGCCTCCTAGCTCCAGTAAAATTTAATTTAAATTCTACATAATTTTTTTCTTGGTCGTGGTCTTGCTTAGGTATATTGTGGGGAACATGGTGCCACAACGATACCTGCACGCAGGTACACCCACAATCAGTGCTACCTCCCTGACCTCGATGCGTGTTTACCAACAGTCTGATACAGATTTTCCGCCACCAAGCCTTCTCATCAGAGTGAATAAGAGTATTAATGCGTAGATGCGTCTCGCTCGCACCTTAATCGATGCGACCTTGGCAGTGGCAGGAACAAATCGTCTAATGCACTAATATTAGGTACCCACAGTCTGGCGCAATAGCTTTTGTAATATCTATAACGAATGCAAATAACAAGAAGAATGATGTAAGCAACTCTTACTACAAGTACGGTTAAAGACATTTATTTCTCTAAAGAATTTATAAAATCTACTTACAAAGAAAACACAATGCTTAAGAAAGGATATATAATTATTGAAGATAAAATAAACAAGTGCCATGCTAAAACAATTTAATTAATTATATTACGTTGTTGTCTTGAAGAAGAAACTAAATATAGAAACTTTGGTAATCAACTTCGAAACAAAAATTAAGGTCAATGACTTAATTTGTATTAGACTTACTTTTATTCTACCTTACTCGTTTGTACTTGTACAATTAAAATTGTTTATTTTGGCTGTGTTTCTATTGATTCTTTTTAATTACTAAAAGACCAATTAGACTCGGTTATTGATTATTATTATTTAATTATACTATATAGTAAGTGTCTAGATTTGTTCATTCTAAAGCAGTGCCTACAGATTTTATTTTCTACCCTCGCATTTTATTATCGAACCCAGGACATCTGGGCTTAATATCGGTGGTCTAGCCACTAGACTAAAGAGGCGGTTAAGTGTATATAGGTCTTTATTTACATCTTATATAGATGTTATCATTGTTAGAGCTAAAAATTTCATAAACGAACAACCACGTTAAAGAAAAATTTCTAATATTAACAAAAGACGCGACTCATGTGAAGATCCATTGAAAGATAAGAACGCTCACACAATGCGGCATGAAATGAGAAATACCGGCATCCATACCTATCCTTCATAGTCCTGTAGCACTACATTCAGGCTTTAGAGGGGCGAGGGGATCAGTCGATAGCTTCGCGCTTGCGTTCTCACAATCTACTACGACATTCACGGAGTGCCCTACCACGGTCCCTTATGGCGATCCAATTAAACTCTGCATACGTTACGCGGTTACGTGGTACGAGACGCCTGTTTGTAGTTGTGTGTACAGCCTCTAGAAACTCACTAGATATCTTAAACAACCCAGCTCATTACAAGTTAGCCTTTATCATTGTCAATTTTTTAAAGAATAAATGCCTAAAAACTAGCGAACGGAGCAACACGAGATGTTCTATGACATTTTCTATACTTATTTTAACTACAAACCGAACAACTTATTTAAATATATCACTCAACTTTGAGCCTATAAACCACTTGCCATTTTATATTTTTATACTCTATTTTGTTAATTTTTTTGGAATTTAACGCGTCTGTGGAAAGCGCTCGAAGGTTCCGAGTTGAACTCCCAGGTCAGTCCTAGTGTGTTTCGGATTTTTCTATGCATATTTTTATTTTTATTTACCGCTCATTTCTTAGCTTTTTTCAACACATGGTCTGGAAGAAATTGCTTTTTAACGATAAGGCCGCCATTTGTACTTCTTCTTGTATTGTCCTCTCTAAGTCTTTTGTATGGTGTACAATAAAGAGTATTTTAATTTTCATTTCATTTCATATTCTGAGTCTGAGTCTGTGATCGCCAACTCATATTTGGCAAGCGTGGTGATTAAGCCATTTATAGCGACAAAATAAGAATGAACACATAGCATAGAACCCATAGAATAGACTAAAGCATAAAATATATGCCCCTCCCACTTACAGATACAGATCTAGGCCAAGATAGACAAAACACTTTATTGACAATCTCTAACCGTTGCATGCCCCTGTTTCCAGAATTAGCAGTTGTAGTCGTCTCTACAGAACTTCATAATTACCAACTAGTTAACGTAAGTACAGTTGACTGCAGCCCGCACATCAAGCGTAACAGTTTGAAAATCAAAGAAAGTTGCTGAAAACTTTAGTTAACGTAATTAAAGTTGTTAACTTCAAGTAAAGTCAAAGTTATGACTAGGTTCCAAAGTGCTCAAACTACTTTCTGTTTTTTTCATAGGTCAATCGTTTGGTATTAGAGCCAGATATGTAGGTACTTCTGTCTGGCTAGGGCTAGAATTTTTACATTACTACCATACCATCTAACATACGGTTAAGACACGATTAAATCGCTAAAAACATAGTTTTGTGATAATTAGATTTTTTTTTTCGTATATACCAGATTTAAATATATTTTTAGATTTTATTAAATATTGTTACAACCGACAAACACGAATACCTACCATAAAAAAACTAGATAGAACACAATATAGTATGTTTTTAATTTGTTTATATAATTTTAACGCAAATTTTGTTGCGAAACAAATTACAAAAACACAATGTTGAAAATATAGTCTTAAATCTAAGATTAACTTTAAAAAGGGAACTACAGACAGATCAAGCTCTTTCAGATGCACAATACTACACCTATTGTTCATCAGCAAAGATAGACTAATAATAGTAAGTAAACCCATGAGAACTCACTACATACACACTAGTTCAACTACCGTGTGTGTTGTACGAATATAGGTGGCTATTTGTTTCTCACGTTTACTATATGTCCTATAAACTTGTCAGGTAACTTGTGTGGCTTTTTACTTAGGTATTCAATATAATCAAATGTGTATTTATTTTATTTAAGTTGCAGAATGTCTTATAATTTTTAACTCTGTGAAACAACCTCATTCTCTTTGCAGTTAGGTAGGGATATTTGTATAAAAAACTAATGTTTTTTTACGGTAGTGGCACCAGTTTTCGACAGGAACCAGTGATCGGCACTTTTTTGTTTTATTGAATAAAAATAAAGGTCAGCAACAGATTGTTAAGGGTGCGCAGAGCAAGAAATGCCAAAAGTGCAGTCACGGTTAAGTTGATAATATAATTGAAAATATCTTTTTTAGTTGTTTTATGTATTTGTAGCTGTCACATAAGTTGTCACATTGGTTTGGAATGGTCATCTTTTCGGTACATTCATGCGATTACGCAGAAAAGACGATTTATGACATTTTAACCTCAAAATCTATGTAGACTGAGGGCCCACCGAAAATGATCCATCCTTCTTCTAGGAATCCGGTACAATGAATTTAAAGGCTAAAATATGGTTTCATATCTCCGTCAAAATAGCTCCAGGTAGGCAAATCAGCATTCTGTGAGGTGGGCCCTCAGTTCACATGTTCACGTACCAGCCAGTCTTTATTCAAACAATATTTGCGTTCGATTTCTTTGGCGCTGAACATTAAGATGTTCCAAATTCAAAAAGTGGATTAAAAACTCATTACTGCTCGCTAGAAGTTTCATATAGAAAACACCACCTTTGGGTGCACTTAAAGGCGAACCAAGTCGTCGTTTTCGAATAGATGGAATGAAAAATTGTATTTCTGTATTGCTCTAAGTTGTATTCAGTAAAGTAAATTTTACTGGATGACAACTAGGAAGCAGGTGGCTGCTTCCTAGTTGTCATCCAGTAAAATTTTAATGAAATTCTATATTTTTCTTTTGGCGTGAAAAACAGGTGTCGTACCTACACTCTGGTGCCACTACGCTCTGCCAGTAGGTACTCATGCGACGATACCTACGAATTGACTACGAAGTACGAAGTACTTCTTTTTGCGGGAAAATGAATAAATAGATTCATATTCAACCTTATTATAAGAAATGCGTTGTCTTTGCTCGAGTTCGATAACAGAAAGTTTTTTTCTTATTCAACGTTGAGTTCCAAAAACTGCATTCCTGAATCGTAACTCTCGTCCCAATAAGCAGTTACGTACACCTGGGGCCCAAATGTACGTCACCGATGACGCGTCACCTTCCAGAACATCGGCTCGGTTGCAAGCATCGATCGCTGCAGCCGACCCACTTGCAGGTCAAATGGAATCTGGGGGGGTGGGGGCCTCGGTGTTCGTCACGCGACCTCACTTAATTTGGGAGAAATCTTTACACAAACAAACATTTAATAGGTGTAAAGCCTAGTGCAGCTATTCGACCACATTAAAACGGGAATTTGTACGGCTATATTGCTTGCTAATCGTCTCCTTTTTCAGTTTCAATGCTATTCAAATTCTCGTTTTCGTTAACGTGATCGAATGACATATAAAACTCGCACTTACGCACTCAGGAGCAGGGCTTGGAATACCGGTATTTTTAATAACCGGTACCTTTGACTTAAATAAAGTTCCGGTAATGATTTGATACCGGTATTAATAATACAGGTTTATATCCGATGAGTATTGTTAAAATACCGGTATTATACAGATATAATACAAGTACACACGCCTGCACATCAACCTACCACAAACTGTCAAATTTCCTCAATAGACTTTGAACTTTATTACTGGTACATATGGTTGAAAATTTATTGAAGAAATTTGATAGTTTTGGATAGGTTGATGTGCAGGCGTCTTACCTACTAAGGTACTAGGTCCATTATTAGTGAAACTGAGTAGATAAATGAGTGGCGCTTGGATTGGCTAACTACACACGTTGCAAACTAAAAAAGTTAAAACAAATTATTCTGATATCGTAACGCAGCGGCTTGCGCGTTCGGGTTGCAATCCTGCAAGTTAACAATGCCGGGTCACCGGAGGCTTAGGTATACATAATGTATAAAATCGAAGATTTTACATTATAGTAAAATACCGGAGTTCTTCCTTGCTTCGGACAGGAGCCGTCTTAGGACCGAAACATATCAACACGATACGACGTCGTCGCACCGCAAAAATAAGCGTTGCGCCAGGCTATTATAAACCTTATTGCCTGTCAAATACTAGACAGACTCCGCATCGTGGCACGACGCGACGTCGTGTCGTGTTTATGTGTGGGAGCCCTTAAGCCGTTCCTTAAGGTTCCGGTTGTTGTCGTAAGTCAGCGGGTCGTTAAAACCCACCCTGAGCCAAAATGGCGGATCGTATAATCTTACAGTAGAAAACCACACTTTCCATTAGTAACATAGGTATAGTCAGGTATAACTTTTTTCTATCTTAAGGTGCTCCTTCACCGGGAGCATTCACGTCACGTGTAATGTAACATTAATTATATAATATGTAATATTAAGTAATGATCGGTTTTCCTCCCTCACTGATGTAATGCTCGAATCTGTAACGTTACATTACACGCGAATGCTCTCTGTGAGGGAGCACCTTTACGGGTAAGCAATTTGGCCTTTATTTCACAAGTGATGATAAGGCCGAAGTGGAAGCACTTCATCCGGATTCCTCAACTATATGCACTGGTACTGGCTATCGTATCTGTAGCTGCCGGGACACAATAAGCCTTGGAGAAACACCCGTCTATAATGGATATTAAATAGTCCCTTCGGGATCACAGTCAGCATAGTAAAACGCATTAATTTCTGACAGTATTTTATTTTAAACTGTTGTTCCCGCCACACAGATAATTTATTGCATACAGTTATAGAGCATTATTTAAGATATATTTAATGTTCAGTAAGTATAGTTTAAAAAAATTCTAGCAATAGATTCGTGGATAGATAATAATATTTGTCCGCATCGCCAACAAATTCGCCAATTTACTAGCGATACGGTTGGCAACACAGCTTTCTGATAAAATATGGTACTTATTATGGTACATTTATAACTTAGATTAATATGTTTATAGTAAGTACTTTATTATAATGTCACAGAGAGTTAGTGCATTATAAAATAAATGTTTAATACAAAACTATCAACTAACTAGTTAAAGCATAATTAACAATTCTAACTGCATTAACAAAAATTCATTTGCTCAATATAAGTTTATTTATAATTTAAGTTTCTAACAATTTTATGAAAACTTTTTGCTATTGCTTATTGTATTAGTCAACTGTATGGAAAACAATGAACATGGTGGTAACTGTGTTAGGATCACGCACGCCAATGCTTGCGTCCACATCCACACATTATCGTTTAGAATTTAAGGACTTACTCATGCTTATTTCTTACTCATAAATGTATTTATGAAAATAAAATTGAATGTTAGAATGAAGGTATGGATGATTGAATGAATGATCATAATATTATGAAGTAATGATATAATTCGTGATTACAACTGAGCTTTGGTGAAATTCACTATTAGTATGTTAGTAGTAATAGTGTATGTAGCATGAATATATTTTTATATACTGATTTACCAATAACTACACTAAGCTAGAAACACTAGCCGTATTTAAATATTAATATAGAGGTATCTATTATCATTATTTTTTATATGGATTGTATTTGTTAATGATGAAGTGTTGTGCAATAAGTATAATAAAATTTGCACCTAACACAGCAAAGTTAATAATTATGCACTTTGTTAAAAAAACATTATAGAATATATATATTATAGAATATAGTCTACAGTTGTATTGTTAAAAAAATGCAATTTAATTTTTATATATTTCGTTTAAGATTCTTAGGGTCAGTTATACATTATCTTTCTAACAGGGTCATTTTAAAAAGATTTATTTAGTATGAGAGACTAATATTTATTATGTTATATTATTACAAGTTTCTTGCTTCTTTCTTGTTTCTTTTCTCCAAGAAAAAGTTGCTCAGTCTATTGTATTAAATATTGTGTCTCTGTCTAATAATATTAGCTAAAAAGTGACAGCATCTGTTTTGACATTTAACATGAGACAACATGATCTTAAACCAAGGGTCTTATTGTCTAAGGCCCGATTTTTCTATCCTTAGATAAGTTTTATCCAACGAATAACATTGTCATTGTGACATATTTTCTAAGGAGAATCTCTGTCATTATGTTAAAATTATTCAATTAATTACTGACGATTACTGACGAAATCAGCCCTTACTGTAATATCTATAATCTATATACTCTGACTGACTGACTCATCATCGCCGAGCCTAAACCGCTGAAGCTAATTAGATAAAATTTGGACTGTAGGCTAACTGAGTGACGTAACCAGCCACTAAGAAAGGATTTTTCGGAATTCACACCCTAAGGGGGTCAAATAGGGGGTGAAAGTTTGTATGAAAGCCCGTCAGTTTTGGAGTAAAATACCTACATGAAAATTGGTATATTGGGTTCTTGAAAAGAGTTAAAGAATGACATGTCTCAGGAATTTTGTTAATTTTTCTTTAAATGAGTAAAAAGGGGAAATGGTTATTTTGGGGAAATCGTTATTTTTAAAGTAATAACTCTCAAAATGAATATTTTAATCGATCTTTAGATTTTTCAACAAAAATAAAGAATGACGTGTTTTAGCATTTTTCGAAAAACCTCCCCTAGAGGTGAAATAGGGGTTGAAAGTTTGTATGGAAATCTGTCATTTTTAAAGTTCAATCCACGGACTGACTAATATGAACGTACCTTTAATAAGTTTGGCTTTTATTACAAACAATCACACGTCGTGTAGCCTACGAGAGCGAAGCCGCGAGCAAAAGCTAGTTTGTCTATAATTTTACTATGACATTTGAAAGTCATTCACGAACTTCACACTACAACTGTTTTAGAAGTGACAGTGATTGCGATCGCGACGATGTTGAATGAACGACATCGTAAGTTTGACATCAGGTTTAACTTTAGTCCACCTTTCGGAATAACAGAGTAAGAGGTTGTAAGTATTTTTGAAATGACCCAGTACATCATAGCCTAAGCATAACTTTTCTCTGTAATACAATATGAATATAAAAAAGACAAAACATTTGGATATTCTATACACATTGTAAGAGACTGGCTTCTATTCAATAATATTCACTTAACACGGGCGAGAACGGCCTGTCATGTAATCACTTTAAAATTGTCTGTATTTTCACTCGAATTGAACACCAGTCTATAGCCACATGGACCATTCAACGGATCAATCCTTTACTTTTGACTGTCCTATAGTGAAATTTAATTTTATTACCATTTAGAACCATCTGTGAGCCGACGAAAACATATTTGGTGCATTACCAACTATGTAAGGTGTAGTCTGGCAAAAAAAAGTAGAATTGTTATAGTGGCAATACTGTATGAGTTAATGTCATTTCTGATAAATTTCTCTTCTGATAAAACTCTTTTTGGCCTGTTAATACATATACCTTAATATTATTATTAAGGTTTGGTAGCACACAAATATGTCTTCGAGTACCCTACTCACAAACACTTGTCGATTAAAGTGTGTAGGTACGTAGCATAAAAAATAACATACAAACTATTTCTATGACACTGCAGCTACATTTTTCTTTCAGTATATTAGTACTTATGTTAATCACGGTACATCATTTAAAAAAATAACATTTTAATAATTTTTCTCGAAAGTGTAAATTTTGCACTTACGACGTTTTAGCTACGTAACGACGATACTCCAATTCGACAAGTGTGCGTGAACAGGTGAAGCCTGTGGCCCAGTGGGCGGGGCCATCGCTACGGCGGGGGCTTGGGGTGCCGCCGTATGATCATCAGCTAATATCTGTGCCGGTTCGGGTACAGATTCGGGTTCTGGACGTTCGGGTTCGGTTGCTGGACGGGGTAGCCTTGGGTTATGCTGCCGGGTTTGGTGTTCTGTTGAAGAGGAACGCACGTTTAATACAATATATTATTTTTTAAAGGGAACATTTTTCAATATGACTCTACAAATGTAAAAGTAAAAGAAAGAGAGAAAAGAAGTGCTCCGAGTTTCCTGTCGGTTCTTTTCAGTATCTTAGGTCTTCCGCCGTAGACTTACGAACCGGTAACGAAGTGACATTCATAAGGCAGTAATTACCTATTATAGTCCTTTGTGAACTATCAATTAGTGTCTTAAGAATTGGGTGTGCTTACGGATTGCATAAGGAACTCGATTCTGCGCTCCAGCATCAAGATTAAAGACGCAGAAAATCTCGCAGAAATCTGCCCAACTGGGGAGACGGCACTGGACTGGCCACGTCTATTGCATTTCAAACTCCAACCACCTATGGGTAAAAAACCTACTTATGGGTGTTTGGGTCCTCCCTATTGCAAGATAGAGACGAAGATGGCGTAGCGTGACGAGCACCTTTGGCCATTAATATACCAACCTGCATGGTGTTGTGCGGCGGGTGGATGGCCAGCTGGTACACCACGCGACTGCTGCCTACACTACATGAGACCCACATCTACACTAATAAATACCGGGGCGCCTATTACAAAGGCATACGTGGTCGTTTGGGTTGATTAGCCCTAAGAAGTTTGCATCAAAACACCTTCAACTTTGATATACCAACCTGCATGGTGTTGTGCGGCGGGTGGATGGCGAGGTGACGGCTTACAGGCGGCTGGTACACCACGCCGCTGCTCACTGCCGGGTGGTGAGCCTCGCTCAGACCGATCAGCACCTGCGGCTTCAACCACACAATTATAGCATCGTCTTACTTGTTGAAATTACTAATGTATTATGTACGTGACGACGGATAGTCATCAATAGACTAAAAGCGTCGTACAGCAGCTGGGCACAGATCTTTTTGTTTTGTCGGAGAGTTAATGTTGTTATGGATACCAGCGTGCCGGGAAGAGCCCACTGGTTATGTGGAGACCTCCAGCGTCCTCCTGACCATTCCTCCATTTCTAGCCCGTCCGACAAAAGTGATCGGAGGGGTAAAGGTTCAGTTCTTCCCACATCAAACCCTTAGGGGTTCGAAATCAGGACCACTAAGTTTGAGAGATCATCAGTGATCTACTAGCTAGACCAAAGGGGTCTTTCAATCATTAAGCATTGCAGTCTGTTAGAAGTAAAAATACAAAGTAGTTTACAGCGATATCAGCTGACCGAACAGCTAGTTCATTGTTGTTTGATGTGAACATAGCCATTGGCAAGTAATTAGTCATTTCCAAGTAACTAGTAACAAGTATTTATAATCATTTACATACCATTTAAAATCATAATAATATCATAAAATAATATTTAAAATCATTTAATACACATATAAAATTACTAATCAAACTTTTAAACTATGAGTATTGATCTGCCACATCCATAATGCAAGTACGCTCTGCGCGCTATAGATCCGTGGTTGTCGGCGCATACATTCGTCGCTGACATTATTGTAATTTACCCGACATATTTTTTATTTAATTTTGTGTTTTAATGTGAACGCTCATTATGTCTTGCTTTCTTATGTTAAGTTAAAATGTTTATGTTTTCTCAGTAAGTGAATATTGTAATTCTTTATGAGAAAATAAAGTTCTTAAACTATAGCCATTTCCGAGTAACTAGCATTTTCCAAGTAACAATACAAGATATTGTGTTAACAAAAAATCTCAAATACCTGCGAATCCTTCTTCTGGTCCTGATGTTGCGGGCCATCTCTATTCTTCAACATGTCCAGATACAGTTGCGACGGCTGCGGCGCGGGCGCATACATCAGGTTCGCGTGGTGAGGGGTGTGTGGGGTGTGGGGGGTATGCGCGTGGTGGGGATACAACAATGGCGGCGGCCTCTCCCCCACCACTCCCACCACGTTTGACGTCGGCATTGCGTAGTAGGCGGCCGAGGAGACGGACGAGCCGCCCACGTTCGAACCGTACTGAGAGGGCTCTATTTGGTGACACAAAGGTTTTACTGTAGTAGCCGTAAAATTAATAGGGACGTTATAGCGACAAGCGCCTACGTCGTTTTATATATATATTTGTGTGTAGGATTTAAATCTTTAGGGCGTATGCACCATTCTGCCACCTGCCGCCATTAAAGTGCCCGTTTAATATAAACAGCCACACATTTTAATGTTTTTTTTTTATCCAAGAATAGCTTTATTTATCATATAACAGAAATGGTGTTGAAAAATTTCTACGGACGTAATTCAGAATCATGACGAAAATTTGGAAAATGTGAATGTGGGGAATGTTTGTTTCAGCACTATTTCTAAGTTATCATTTTACAGTTCGCAATAAAATGTGCGTAAAAATTATAAAAAGTCAAATTTTATTTATTTATATTTTTTACACAAAGAAAAAACAAATACACCAAATATTTAAAAGAAAATAGTTAGCAAAAGGTTTGCGTTGCTAACACCAAGATCACGAAAGGAAAGTAACTTTGAAGCAGAAGAAGAAGCAGAAGGCAGATAGATGGCTTTGAAGTGAGTTAGACACATGTTAATTGAAAAGTGTATGTTAGCTTTACATTTTGAGAAAAAATATAAATATTAGTATGCACTTAACTATAGATAGATATAATAGATATGATAATCAAAAAAATATCGTGTACCATCTAATTATAAATTGACATTTTATTGCAAGTAATAAAATTAAGGCACATTTTTGCTTACAATACTAGTATGTAGTAATTATTATTATTTAATCTGTGACACTAGGTTGACTACCCTTAGCTCAACCTAAGTAGTACATTTCAATAACATTTTAAGTTAGTTCAATGCTAGTAAATAGTAGTAGTATTCTGGCCGTCTCTTACGCGGTAGACGATGTGCTCTATCTTGATTAACAATATAAGAATTAATTAATTCACTATTAGCATTTTCTTTATATATTTTTTTTGTATTTGTTAATAATGGAATAATTTTAAACAAAAAAGAATACAAGAAATAACAAAAATACAAGGAAACAGAACAATCACAAATCACACACACTACTGGCACACTACTACAGGCTGGTTAGGAGGACAATAAAACAAAGTTGATGAAAGAAACAAAATGTCATAGCACAAATTAGTGTGTCTTAGATCTCCCATCTATTTTCTCTTGTAATGGGCAATTTTCTTGCAGTTTTAAGGTGGGTGAGATGGTTTTAAGCTCCACATATTTAGTAAAATTTAATAGAATTGGTAGAAATATATAATTCAATCTTCACCATTTATCAATTAGCACTGATTATTATCAATCACTATTATTTTGAGAAAAAAATCACTGAATATTATTTAGACTAGATTACGGACAAAGTTCCTTTATCTGCCCAGTATGGAAGAAAAAAACTAAAAAAAAGTACTCAAGGGTATACAAGTAAGTAAGTATATATTAATTAACAAGGGAGATCATTAGTTTATTTAATAACTTGTAAAATAAATTACTTTGACACTGGCTAAATGAGCTAAGCGCCAAAGCCATCAACTAAGGAAAAAACAATTAGAAATAAAACCCTTCTGCTTAAAGTAAAAAAATATATAAAACGCCCCATTTAAGTCTACGGTTAAAATAATGGTTAACCAGAAAAAGAGGGTAAAGTAATAGGAAAATGAGTGATGACAAGCCAAAAACACCCATTAGGTTTCAACTCACTGTTCCAAAGCACGGCGCGGGCCATTTGGCGACCCATCCGGCCATCCTCTACTTCTGAAAAACATTATAACATTCGTCATTTGCTATTCACCTAATTAATAATTCGAGACAACTTCGCATACCATGTCTGATAAACTGAAAGTGGTTTTTGCTTATGTAGCTTTGATGAAGATTATTTATAAAAACATTATATATATTTTTGAATAATTAACCAATTTCGAAACTATATAAATATTAGTTGAATTTTGTCGCTTTACTTTTTATTCTAACTTTTCATAATTTTCTGGCGCCGGCGCCGATTACTTTAATGCATCGCGCATTAGATATATAAAAGTGCTAGAACTACCCTCAATTTAACTGTTTATTAAAAATGTTAGTAAAAACCACCCATACTTTCAGGACTAATATAAATATAGTTATAAAAGTGCTGTAACCACTAACAAATTTATCAGACCATAACCACAAAATAAGGAGACTGCAGAAGGTAAGCTTCATACAAACGGAACAGCTCGGAACTGTTCGGAACAACTCGGAACTGTTCGGAACAGCTCGGTACTGCTCGGAGCAGTCCGAGCGCAGCTGTTGCAAGATCCGTGTCGGTGAGAACGTCTACGTGTGCGTTGCTCTAGCGCGTTTATATAAAGCATAAGGGTCTCCGTATTTTGTGTCATAACGCTAACATTGTCTCATATCACATTCGAACAACGTAAGGACAACTCACTGTGGTCCGAGTACACGTTTTGATGCTTCATGTTCTGCGGCTGCATCCGGTGCTGGTACATCGGGTAGGTGGGCGAGGGGCTGCGTGCCCGCTTCCCGCCCACCTGGATCGGACCGCGCCCTATACTTTGCTGTTGTGGACAATAACGATGGGCACATCAAAAACACCGATTGCACTACTGTGGTTGATAACATCACATCATCAGTGATGATGATGTGATGTTGAATGTGATGATTATGTGATGATTCATCATTACATTACCAGCTCATTTTTTATGTCCCTACGCTGGGGCACGAGCCTTTCTTTTAATTTTTATGTGAGTTTGCTTATTGACTCAGATGGCATTTTCAGCTTCACCGGTCTTTTTTAGAGGCGGCGACAAACTTAAAGGGTTCCTCAAGCCGTGTGAAACAAAGCACCGTCAGAGGTTTTCTAAAGGGAACGGCATCACGCACTAGTGCGTGTCCCGGTGCCCTACTAGATTTTCCGAGGGGTTCGGAGCGGATGGGACAGCAAGTCATAATGTAAGAGGTCGTACCTTGTTCAGAATGTGTGAAGTGAGAGGCGGCGGCCGGCCTTGCGAGGGGGGTGGATCTCCCTGCCCTGTGGACGACTGCATCGGGAACATTGGGATCTGAATGTTGCCCATCGGCATCTTCATTGGTTGCATTTCACTGAAAAGGTGTGATATAAATAACATATTATACAAGCATAGTTACTGCAACTAAAGTCTTCCTCAACGTTTATGCAAATAGTCAAAGTCAAAGTAATTTTTTTTATTAAAATAAACTTCAGATAAGTGCTTTTGAATCGTCTAAACACTTTTTTACCTACTAGTCATTCAGGATGTCTCTTTTTTAGCTGTGGAGAAGAATGGGTCTGAATGATGAATATACTAATGCAAAAAAAAGACGAGCTTGATGGCGCAGTGGTTAACGCGCCCGGTCTGCGAGTGCTGAGGTTAAGCAACTTTCGCAGAGGCGCGGTCAACGGATAGGTGACCAAAAAAGTATCATCTCGAACTCCTCCGTGCTTCGGAAGGCACGTAAAGTCCCTGCTGCATTAGCAGTCGTTAACAACCGCCAATCCGCACTGGTCCCGGCAAGAAAAAGCGTATGTGTTTACAGTATTTATAGGTACCTACGTGGCGCAAGCGCTTCATATTGCAGTATTTGCATTCAACGTATATTATTCTGTGATTCAACCCTATGAGCGACACACAGCCGGGTTACGTCAAGGTCGCCAAGCAGGATTTTGTGAAAGCAGCGGCGCGCGCTCGTAGCGCCTTACATATAAGATTTACTTTCAATTGTCCCGGCCGTTGAATGAGTTACGAAATGAGTTAGAAACGTATTGGCGCGCACCGAAGGTTGATATTGTATTGAAATTGTGCCAAAAGGGCGTCTTCTGGTCTAAATATTATTCTGTGCTAATGCAATAGATACAGGTAGTACAAAACTGGTTATTAAGTGACCATTGCACAATGTGTTATAGAACTTATTTTTATGACACCAGCTTTCTATCACATGAACCATAGTCAATCACATAGAATCGAACATTCTAAATCTTGTGTGTCAAATGTTCATAATCAAAGAGAAAAAAATTAAATGAATAAAAAAGCAGGTGTCACAAAAATCGGTTCTACAAGCACTGTGCACAGGTAAACAATGTGTAAAGTAAAATAGCGCCTAGTTTGCATACTTACTTAGTTTCTTTTTGTTGTTGTCGTTTTCTAATTTCGTCCTCATTGAGGACCTTCTTCAATTGCATGAACAACTGTTGTTTTTCTTTCTCAAGTTGTTTTAACTTTTGTTCTAATTGATCAATCTGTTCTTTTGTTTCCTCTAAAATATTTATACAATAGCAAACATTATATGTATAATAATCAGAGGTCGGAATCTGCCGGTCATTCCAGGTCCGCATTCAAGTGTTGATTGGGGGCCCCTTTTTATATTTTTTAAGCTATGAAGGAAATTGACTGACTTTGCTTACACTTTCAAAATAAAAAGTGGGTATTAGTGTACCAAAACTCAAATTGACCACTGAAATCGGAAACAACATTTTAATTAAATGCTCTTGAACTTTTTTCAGCAAAAAGTTTGTATTGTGTGTAAATAGATAATTCAGAAAAAAGCTTTATACTATTCCATTTGGAAAATAATAATATGTATATTTTGCAAGGAGTTAATTAGTTTTCAATATAATATTTATAATATTTTGAGACACTAAGTAGACTATCTACAGTAGTTTTCTTTCATTATCACATCTAAATTTAATCTAAATTTAATAAGAGGTCTCCCAATCAACCCTTGAATGCGGACCTGGAATGACCGGCAGATTCAAACTCTGATAATAATTTATTATTGGTTTACAACAAGAAAAATATGTTCATTTCGATTTTATGATCGACTTTCAAATACGGTAATCTTTTATAAGCAGCCCGCTCGCGACTTCGTCCGCTTGAGTGAATACCCGTATTCTATAGAACCCTGAAGCAGCGCCACCAATTCTATGCACGTACGCATGTACGACATCAATTATATGCACGTATTATACATATTCCTCTTGAATCACTCTAAAAAAAACCTCATTGACATATTGACATTTTGACAACCACAGTATACAATACCTACCAAGAGTCATGACATCCTGCCTTTCCCTTGCTTCTCTTTCTTTTCGTAATCTTTCTTCTTCCACCTCAGCTTCATACTCTAAAATCATTACAAATTAATATATTTATTGCATTCTATTTCATTTGCAATTTAATCAATTATGAGCAATACAGAAATACATAAAATGCAGGCAGATGTTGGAATAACTAATTAAACTAATATTGACATTATTTAGTGTATGTTTTGTACATCAATCACTCTTTTTGCTCACTCAAAGCAGCCTAAGTTCTAACACCGCCGAAGTACAAAATTTTTAATTTTGAGTTTTGCATGTCTTCGATAGAGAATCGTAAGATACACCTCTAGACCAATCAGAAACAAGGATTTTAACCAAGGGAAGTGTTTTATTTTGAAAACAAAAACATTGTGTATTATGATTGTGCTATATAAAAAGGCACAATATTTTTGCTTTCCTGAAAAGTTGACTTTTTTATTACTTCCGCAGTGTTAGAACTTAAGCAACGAAAGGGCATTTTTTACCAGGAATAAATGGTAGACAGTTAATATTTAATAGACACACAAAATTTACATTGTTGTTGGGTAATGCAAGATTTGAAAATTTTAGTGTTTTTCAAGGTTGTTCCGTAAGTCTTGGAAGATGTTTTTTTTTATAGGTACATAGATTATAATTGGACCTTTCAAAATTTTTAAACCTATTAAGAAATGAAGCACTAAAATAACACAAACATAATTAAATTATTAATTAAATGTTATTATTTTTTAATTATATTATTTATTTGTTTGGTTTGCGGTGGAGACTTGGAGACATTGGGTCCATGGGGGCTGGCGATCAAGCAGCTTGTTAAAGAGTTAAGTGCTCGCCTTATTGAAAGCCTCTGGTGACATGAAGGCTGGCAGCCACCTCTGCCAATGTATAAGCTTGGCTATCCAAAGAGGTAATGTTGCCAGCATTCTTGGGACTGTACCCGTGAGCTGGAGGACATTATTTATTTATAGGTTTTATTTTGTCTTTAGTTATCTTAATTATCTTTTTCTTAAGTATGTTATGTTTCATTACTGTGTTATAATACCTACATGTAATTTGTTAAAACGTAAAATAATGTTTAATCAACACAAAGATCTTGTAACAATTTTGTACACGTTGGTTTTTACGCAGCAGCAGGCTATCATCAATATTACCTTCTTTCTTCCTCTGTCGTTCACGTATAATATACCGTTTAAGAGCATTCCACATTTTCTGATCAGCGTCATTTTGTTCCTCGGCTGTTGTTGACGTTACAGCAGGCATTTTGGAATAAGCACTGAACAAACTGAAGATCGCCAATATAACTCAGATCGAAGATTTTTGATTTGCGCTGCTGATTACATCAGCATTAGTAGGTACTCTAGATGTTGTTTTAATAATTTTGTTGATTGAGTTAGTTATTAATTTATTGAATCAATGACATTCAAATTAGTTCAAATACCGTCTGAAACTAAATACAATTTCCTCTTTGCTAAATACAAACAGTATGTATAATGTAGGTAACTAGAAAACAAAAATAATAAAGCAAGAACTGAACTTTTCCGTCTATGACAATTTTTTTTTAAGTGTAGTTCGTTCGGTTCTTTCGTCTTCGTTCCCTTAGGAACCGGCTAAGGTCATAGACCATGCTGCCATGTCATTAGTTATAAACAATATTTTCTTCCTGATGATGATGACGATGAATGATAATAGAAATGAGAAGTGAGAAATGTTATACCCCCAACCCTTCGAGTATCTCAGTACAGATGTGGGGCTTTACTTTACTAAGTCCTCACGCGGACTTCTTGAGAGAATTTGAAAAGTGCCGTTGCACTGTTTTGTTTCATTTGCCAACACTCATGCATACTCACGAACACTTAACGGTTAATAATCCATCATTATTTCACATTAATATTCGATATAACACAAATTTTAGAAAATAAAATAAAACCGCAGACATTACTCTTTACTTTCCCGCCAAGAAGTTCTTGTTCTTGGTTCATTCCTCCCTTTTCTTTAGGAAAGCAATGGTTTAATTATACGGTCTTATCATAATGATGTTTATATACTTTGAACAATAAACTAGATCGACAATATTGATGGAGAGATAAGAAAATTACATTACAACATATTATTGTTAATCTCCCACGATATCGTAACGTAAGACGTACTCATAACTCAAAATGCTAAGTAACCTACTTATGTTCCATGTCTCACAGTATTTATAAAACATGTTTCAAGTATGACTTTGTAGTAGCAGCCTACTACTATAAAAAGCAGTTCACATTATGTTTCAAGAATTACTACAAAATTGATCGAAGCGGACGAAATTGCTTTACCACAAAACGATAACTAAAGTAAGACAATACTTTTTTTTTTTTTTACTTTATTTAATAATATTACAATGAGATTACACTATAAAGCAAACCATAAATCACGGAGATTTGTCCGGTATGCTACAAATAAGTTGAGCTCAACATCTACACACAACATCAACAAAATTTAACAACAAAAAATCAACTTAATACAGATGCTGCAAGCCAATACCTACTTTTAGACAAAGACACAATACTTTGGTCATTGTTTAACTTTAAACACTGTTTTGTAGTAAAAGGGTGAACGTCTGTCTCGATCTCGATATGTAAGTGTAAATACCTATTTCATATGTCTTTCATAGTCGAAATCAAAGAGGAGATCAGAATCATTGGGAGTTGGGTTGTGGGACTGACCAACTGACATTATAAATTGGTAAATAAAATACCTATAATGCTAATAAGTAAAAATGTTTTAATTTTCTAAATATATTTATTCAATATTATATGGGCTCCATGGGCTAAATCTCTTTGCTTTTCCTCTTTGAGAGAAAACAAAAAAGTGACGTTATTTTAATGTTACCAGATTATAGTCTAATCGTGTTCACGGTTATGGAGAAATCTTTAGTTTTAGGGTGAAATAAAAGCACAAGAGGTTTAGTACAACCTAAACAAGTCGCTGATATCGCGGTAGCGTAACGTAAAGTGTATTGTTTTATTTTAAATATAAAACTTGAATAAACGATATTAAGCCATTAACTATTCTTTATTGCGTAAGCTGTTCAGTTACGGTCCTAAAAAAAATATTTATAACCATATTTATTGTATGTTTACAACTATATTCACATGAAGTTGTTTTTTAGAGTTGTATTTTTTGTAGCTAAAAAATAATATCGTTTATAGGAAATTTACAAAATTTACTGGTAACCCTTTTAAAGTATTTTTGTATGTACAACTTCAAATTAAAAAAAAAAATATTTTTGTGTGAGTGAGTGTGTGTGTGTGTGATTAGCTGCTGACTGAATTAAAATAGGAGGCTTAAATAAATTGTTTTAAACAAAAATCAAACCGAAAAGTGTTTTTTTTTATATACAATAATCTTTAACTGTGACAATGGACGGACCTTCTGGACCAAAGAAGAAGCTAAAAACAGTAAGTAAACAGTCGATGTGTCTCCTAGTGAGACCAAAATTGTTTAATTCACTGTTGTTTCACAATTGTTTCTTTTCATAATATATTTGTCATCAATTTAAAATTTTCTGAAAAGGTACTTAGGGAGTAAGCTATTAAAAAAAAAATTCCTCAATGTTTTATTTGAGAATTTACTAGAAAATTAATATATTGTTTAAAAATTAATTAAATTTACGTTTTTTTGTTTTACCTATTTTTTTAGAATACAATGGTTAATTTGATGTCCAAGGTAGTTGGCCTGGCTACCACTACTTATACTATACTTACTACAACCTATTGAATCCACACGGGGAGTCTAACCACCCTGCCGCATATATGATATTATATCTTCGGTTCTCATAAAATACGTAAAGTATATAAACAGCAAAGAGAAATTTCCTCTGATAAGAATAAAAATATATACTCTGTTATTAATAATTTCTAAAGTATATTTTTAATTCATGTATATTACGTAGGTGTTAGTAATAAGTTGATAACGTCCATATCTATTAAGATAATTATCTTTTCGTAGCATCCACTATTATATAGTATATTGGAAATATGACTCATACATAATAAAGTATGAAACACACCACACTACACTATATATATTTATACTAATTTTCTAAGCCTTATCAGTTAATTTAATTGACAATAATGATAAGTATACAGGTGTGTGGTATGTCTATAAAGTTCCTTTAAGATAAATTAGGATTATAATGTAGGTTCTAACATCACTATTATTTTTAGTAGGTACTTAAATCTTTAATAACTTTTTCAATGCAGATATTAAGATTTACTAACTGTATTTTGTATTTAAGCTTATTGTTTCCCTTATAAATTGGTACTGATCTCCAAACTACAGTATGAAGATGGCTGTGTGTAGAACAATCTCCCATAAAACATTGTTTTGATGATATTGAGTTTGGTTTCTACTTATCAATACTACTATATAAATCTGTAGGCTCTGTCTGTTCATGCAATTTTTCTTGTTTCTCCGTTATATGACTGGCTGACACTAATTCTACGATTTTTTAAATTTCTGTCTGTCTGTCTGTATGTCCTCTTATAACTCAAGAACAGCTTGACCGATCTTGATGAAAATTTGTATGTAGTAAGAACATGAGATTGTGCAAATGAAAAGCTATAAAAAAATTTATTCAAAGAATTTCGCACAGCGAAGCGGGCGGGTGACGGCTAGTTATAAATAAACATTATAAAGAGGGAAGCTTTGTATTTTTGTATGTTTGCAATGAATAAACTCAAAAACTACTGGACCAATTTAAAAAATCTTTCACCATTACTCGTAGAATGCTACATTAGCGCTATGTAATGAAATGTCGTTATAAATAAAAGTAGATTCCGCCCGGGCCGCTCGCATGCCTAAATACGACGTGTGGTGTGGTAAATCCCAAAAGAATTAAGTTTTCCCAGTAAGAATGATCTTAACACATTTAAAAAATTTACGACCTCCGTAGCCGAGTGGCTTGCACGCCGGATTTTGAGCGGCGCTAACTCCCGGGTTCGATCCCGGTCGGGTCAATGTCGAAAACGAACTTTTCGATATTGTGTCGGGTCTGGGTAGTTGTGGTACCGTAAGATTTCCATGAAACGAGTGCTTTAGCTACTTACCTTGGGATCAGCCAACAAGTAATTACTTCTACAATGCATAATAAATACCATTCATAAAATTAAAATAAATTTTAAAATTTTTGCTTTGACTGTACAAAACTGACTGCTGGTGCTACCTATGTTACGGCTCCGTATGCGCGGCAGTCTTCATCTACCGTCACATTATTTATTTAACTACCGCCAGACACAACACTTACGGTGCCTATTACGTGTACGTACACACGCCTGCACATCAACCTACCACAAACTGTCAAAAATCACCAATAGATTTTTACTTTTTATTTTTTTAAGTGCTTGCTGCATTGAAGCTAAATTAAATATTTTTTAAATTTAAATACAACACGTAAAAAAATAAAAAGTAAAAATTTACTCTATCGTTGTGTTATCAAATTTGTGGTAGATAATTCATCTGCAAAGATGAATCTGCATATATAGCCATCGGTTGCAATAACCGTTGGATAGATGGCGCACTGTGCCATGAGTGAGTGAGTGAATGAGTTGAGTGCTAATAGCGGCACTCAAAAAATTAAAAAGCAGTGACAAAATTCAGCGCTTACGTCAGCCTTCCCGGTAGCATAGCGGTCAGTGCAGCCGCCCGGATTGCGGAAGACCCAGGATCGATTCCTAGCTGGGTCGGGTGGGCGTTTAATTTTTTCACTGTATTTTATAAATTTTATAAATACTTCCTCAATAGACACGGCCCGCACGAGTATTTTATTAAAGCGTCGGCTGAAAAAAAGTAGGTATGCCTATGATATCTATTATCTATACCCGTGTCCATACTAATTAGTTTGCGCTAATCCCCGAATAACAATTGCCTACATGCTTACCTTATTATTACTCATAATAAAAAAAAAAAAAAATATGAGACAACATCACATACATTGTTATGATCCCAAGGTAAATAGCTAAAGCACTTGTTTCATGGAAATCAGAAACAACGACGGTACCACAACCACCCAGACCCGACACAATATCGAAAAGTTCGTTTTCGACATTGACCCGACCGGGAATCGAACCCGGGACCTCAGAGTTAGCGCCACCCAAAGTCCGGCGTGCAAGCCACTCGACTACGGAGGTCGTCACAAATCGTCGTCTTTAATACACCTACGATATTCATTATTAAGTGGTAGGAAGGAGGAAGACCAAAGAAAAGATTGGAAGACTGTGAAAGATGATTATGGATAGAAAGTGGTAAATGTTGCGATGAGGGCTGATCGAGGAGAATAGATAAAGGGAAAAGGTTGTGCCGACCCTAAATATTATTAGGAACAGGGCAGAAAAATGATGATGAAGATAGTCTATTAGTGCCTAATTTGCCGTCGTACCAACCTGAGAAGAACCTAGTCAGTCTTTTGCACAGCATGATCAACATCACAAGCTTTCTCGATTCCGATTCGAACGCCTCAAAGAACCTAAAGTCTAAAATATAGCTTGATTGATTTGACAGGTCTCGGTTAAAGTGACGAAAATTGTTGGTATTTGGCAAGTAAATAAGGTTTTTAAATGCAGAGCTTAACGTATAAGCCGGCATACTATTTCAAATTAGCTATAAAGCTAAAACAATCCTTACTAATTCAAAGTAGTTTTTTTTTAAATTGTAGGGGACTGGGACGAGCGTTATAGTTATATAACGGTTATACTATCCTCTCTGGGAACCCTCTGATGATCTTCTGATTACACGGCTTGAGGGTCCTTTAGTTTCTCGCCGCCCATAAATGTCTAAGTGACCGATAACGCCGTATCGGAAACCAAGAGTAATCTCTTTTCAAACAAAAAATATAAGCTCTTCCGTGGTTCTGAAGACACTTTAAGACCTTTTGCTCGGTGGTTCTCTTAAAATTATTGAAACTACCAACACGCCAGTAGTGGCCAGTGATGGATTAAAGCTCAGTCTCCTAATACGATATTGTCGATATTGTTGATATAAGGCCTGTGCCTAGCGTTGTATGTGATTGTACCTAAAATAGATATTGAAAAAGGTTGGAAAGCTATATTTTCTACGATATCTCTGGCATTTAGTAAAAACCTGCTAAAAGGGCGGCCCCGTTCCTTTGACATAGAGACCTTTGAGCCACTGACTGATGACTGAATAGTTACTGACGTAACTTGAGCATCCTAGGAAGGTGGTATAATAAAGGCTACTGCTGCGCCGCCCGTGAGATTAGACCCTCGGAGAATGCCACAAGAGTAATGCGGCTGGAAGTCTGTTCTCAAGCTGGTTATTTTTATAAATCCCGGGCCTTGCACCACTACCACTAGAGAAAGGCCATTAAGGTGATTTTAGCGAGTGGAAAGTAGAAACCGGCGGCTGATCTATGCTATGATCTGTTCTGTTAGTAGTTATATGATCCCTGCGTTCTCCTAGGTACAGGTACAGTGACTATGTATGACAAATTTTCACCCGTAAACAAAGAATACGAGCCCCCAATATCATCGATTTTATGATGACAATATCATCCTGCTTAGGATATTAGATAGAATAATGAACAGCTGAAATGGGTCTTCTATACCCATCTATCTACTACATGTTCATTGCGGGAACCTGTCACCGAAAGACTTATGTGGTATAGAATTATATACGCATCCACAGAACATTTAATATAAAAGTATTCCGTTTTTTGTTAGGTATATTAGGTACCCAATAGCTTTCTATCAGCGAATTTTTTTAACTTTACTAGGTATAAAAGTAAAGTCGTACATTGAACATGTATGGTTCTAGTTGCTTACGGTATTGTAAACATAATAATTTGCACAGCCGATTTGAATAAATAAATTGTAATTTTATTGTTTCAAGCGTAGCTAGGCACTTCTAGCTCTTTATTGTTATGAATGTAATATATATTATTAAAGTAAAACCACTTGGTCTATGTAAATAATAATTAATCATTTTATGACACATTGAATGGGTTCGAATTTAATTAAAATTATACTTGTAGGCTCAGCACGTCTTATGCAATACAAGTGCTGTATGTAATTGATATTGGTAACCGACTGAATAGTTTGCCGTGTTTTATTCCTGTACCACAAGGAAGTGATTTCTAAGTATGCCATTCTCTCGAGGTTTTGTTTAATTGTATCTTAAAATATATCCTTTAAATTGCATATACTTTCTGTTTGCCGTTCATAAATCGATACTGTGCAAGGCTAGGCAATAATGTCCAATTGTAATATCTGCTCGTATAATTATTATTTAGTGCCATTTTAAAACAGGCACCGATCGCGGCTGCGTGTCAGTGTTCGTTACTGCTGCGTGCGCGTTGCCGCGTTTTCGTTTTCATTTGCGCGCGCGCATTCCTCGTAAGAGCGAAAGTTTCTTTATTTTTCGTAAAATAAAGTTGAAATTCTAAAATGAGTTTGGAGACCAGGATGAAAAAGGTTTCGGAGACCTTTGAGAAATATAAAATTGGACAATGGGGTAACAACGGCTTCATCAATATTAGAACGGTTTGTTTATGTTTTTGTTTTAGTTTTTATCTCTGTTTGCTGATGGCTTCTTTATTATGTATAGTTACATAACATATAGTGGAATATTTGAATACTGATTGATTTTACAGTACTTATCAATTTTGCTGTATTTATTTTAAAAAAATATTCGCGTAATAAACTAAAGTTTGTGGTAGACAAAACGTAACAGAATTTTTTTCTAAGTTATTCTAAATTATCTAAATTTTTGATTTTAATAATTTATAAATACTTTACAAATATATTTCTGTGTGTACAGACAAAAAACTATTGAAAATAATGTATCTAAAATAATATATCACCCGACTATTGCAAGTTTTATATATTATAGGTAAGCGCTAAAATAATAATTTTTCTTTGCTGAAATAAATAAATCCAGCTACTTTTATAAAGTTAATACAATATAGTGAAAGCGTAAGCATAAAGCTAATTAACTAATATTCACTATGAATTAATACAATAATTAAATTTAGTATTGCTGCTTATGCAATGTTTACTGCTTCAATAGGTAGATTTAATATAATTACTCTCAAAACATTACTTTCACTCTACATTTTTTTATTTTTTTTGATGTGTTAACTTTCTTTCCGGTCGTAAACGTTCTCATGAGTGTTACGTTAAAAACTTTTTGAAACTTACCCAAGTATGTACACTGATGCAACCAGAATATGATTCAGAATTTAAACTTTCTTTAAGCGTTGGTTGCCGTACGAATAGATGCTCGGGTTAAATGCAAGAAATCATGATAGCTCTGTTAGACTACTGACGTGAGGTGCGTGAACCAAAGCCTTACACAAACATATTAGCTTTGTTAGTGGATTATAAAACTGTTATTATTGTATTTTTAGCGGATTTATTTTATTTAAAAATAAATATAGCAGAAGAGTATTTTTTATTAGTATTTATAATTAACAAATGTCCCATGAGTCCATGTGGCATAACAATTGATTTTTCTATTGTTTTAATTTTTGGACAGTTAAGTTGTTTGATTAAATAAATATAATTAAAATAGTTTTTTATTTCCCAATAAAATACATTAATAACTATTAATTGATAATCATTGTTTATTTGGTACAAACATAAAGAGCAATACTTTATTAATTTCCATTTTGTTGTAAATGGTACCAAAAAGGTCTTCACTCAGCATTATGGCGCATAATCTTTTGGGGACCGAATGCTACATGCATTCGTTATCATTCTCATCAAATGTTTTTCACCATAATATTTGTCCTTATATAACCCCGAAATCTTATCTTTGGTTTTCCTCATAGTTTCCACCAATAACAAAGTTTCTTATTAGTTTTTTTTAGATTCCGTCTCCCGATTTTTTACTGGTATTAAATGTAGCCTGAGGAAAGTAGATAGAGTATTTTCTATTAATAAAACATTTCTTAGAATCGGTTCAGTGGTTGCAAATTATTTAGTATATATTAGTGACTCATTATTATCATCCAATTATAATCTTTCTCATCAATGACTAAGTGATAATATATAACGTATTATGCATGTTTCCAAACAAAATAAACCAAGCCAACAAACTGTTATGTAGACCTTACTCTCGTGTGCGAGTGCGAGACAGGACGAGATCGCAGTATAGTCATGAATGAGCACAGACATGTTAACACTTTGACAATATCAGTTACTGCCTATATCCTCAAAATTGGGTCTCAGTTTTTGACATTTTCTTGCTTGTACAAGCACAACGCCTATTGAAGTTTTAAGCAAAGTTACGGACAAAATCAAAACACTAATAAGTTGCCCTAAAACTAGACACTGGCTAAATCATAGCGAGAGCCATTTTACAAGAAATTGAATAGAACAATGTATTTAGACTTTTAAACTTTCGCGTTCTATAGTTAAACAAAAAAAATAAAACGGGGATTAACGCAAACTAATTAGTAAAAAGGTATCATACCTTCTATACACCCTGTCACGGGATGTGGCAGCCCGTGACCACGGCCGTTGTAACTCGGTCGAAACGTCGGGTATAAAGAAGGTATGATATAATTTTTACTAGCTAGTTTGCGTTAATCCCCGTTTAAATTCTTTTGTTTAATGTATTTAGAGTTCAGAATTGTTTACAAAACTATATGTTAGTGCCTGCACATCGGTTCTTTTTGTCAGTTTTTATTTAATCCTAAAAATACTTTTTTAAACCGTCCATGTACACTGTACAGTGAGTTCGCCTTGTCTTGTACCCGTTATTGTACACACGCCTGCGCATATATACCAAAAACTGTAAAATTTCCTCAATAGACTTTGAACTTACCTTAACTTATTTGGCTTATGGTTGAAAGAACATTTGTTGAAGAGATAGGTTTGTGTGCTGAGTACTGCAGTAGGTTCTATAGGTAACGCTCGCGTAAGTCTATATATTTTTTATCGTTCGAATACCTACGTATGCAGATGCAATAGTGTATAGGCGAATGTCGTAAATAATAATATACACTTAACTTCGTACGTTGGATTTCGTGTTTTGATTTATTCGCGTATAATTTCAGCTATGCGTCGTACTCGTATTCGTCATTTATCAAATTACCTATTAATATGTATTCAATAGCTTGACTTCCAGTAGTAAGACGTACATTTTTGCGACAATATTCTTTTTTTTAAATAGATTGACCTATTGTATTATTCTCAAACATTTAATTATTTATTTAAAAAAGTTAAATCTGACATCGAAACTTCGAATTGTCACCGCGATCGTCAATATTGATGGTGCTTGTGCTTTGCATTAGAAGTTTTTTTTCTCGTATTAATGTATTTTTATTTTAATAAATATATTGAATTTTGTACTACATTGAATTAAAATGTCTTGAATTTTGTGTATTGATCTTTTTAATAAAGTAAAATCTTTATTGTTATCAAAAACGTGTTGTCTTAAATTTCTGATACTATTTTTAATACATATATTTTTATAATTCACTTACTTACATCACTGGAAAGATTATCTAAACGTCTGAGTCACACAAAACTACAGGAATGACTTAATTGGGTAGCCTTAATGAAATAACGAAGTTCGTTAGTCTTTAGATTGAATTGTTTTATTTTAGAATAATTTTGATTCAATTGTAAACAATTATGTATTCAACCATAAGTCGAGTCTTGCATGACTTATAATTTTGCATTTACGCATAGTTGCGGTGACTAGATATAGATATTTTATGTTGTAGTTTTATGTGTAACGAAGTCTTAAATTAGGTTAGAGTGATGAAGCGACGATAACTTTTAGTACTTCTCTTAAGTCATTTGCGCTTCATTTTCTAAAATAATTCATTTTCATATTATTGTATCTTTATTTTCAAATCAAATCAAATCAAATCAAAATATTCATTTACTTTCAAATTAAAGCAAGTAATAAACAAATATCCTACTAATGAACGTTTGTAAGTATGGATGTTTGTTACTCTTTCACGTAAAAATTACTGAATGGATTTTAACGAAACTTTCCTCATATACAGACCATGACCCAGACTATATAGGATACTATTTTATAACTTTTTTTTTTACTGTAGTCTTTGCGAACAAAGTCGCGGGCAACAACTAGTAAAATATAAAATAAAGAAGCGTAACTGAAAAGGACCCCAGCACATGTTGCAGCATGAGCATCACCTGCAACGTTGATATTCTGCGGAGCCCTGCGGAGCCCTATTTAGTAAAATCATTGTAATCATTTATTTGATTGCGTATGTGATGTAGATTATTCATTATTCAATGATGTTAAAAAATTTAGTTGAACTGTTATTTACAAAATAAGTAGTAAATAGTACGTTTATTTTTTAAGAATTTTTTATAGCGTCTAATGATTTATTCATCAGCATCACATACTATTTACTACCTATATTATTTTTATTTCTTTTTTTGTATGCCATAGATTTCAGCAAAGTGACGCCTGTTTCCTAAGTCTTCATAACTATTAAGACAGTTTTTTAGCAGGTTTAATGGATGAATGGATGAAACGGATGAAATGAAACAGCAGTGATTTTAATGGATGCATGGGGCTTCAATTAACAAGAAATAAGTTTGTCTTTTTTGTTTGACATTGTGTTTGTTTGTTATTTTGTTTGGAAGGAAGGAAGGCCTTTGTCCAGCAGTGGGCGTCTTTTTGAGATAATTATGACGATGATTAAGTTTGTCATTTTACCCCCCCCCCCCCCCACTCAGATCGGTAATGACAGTATATTATTATCATTAGGTATAGGTAGGCACACTAATGGGTGCATAGTAGAATACTACAGTTTATGCATTATTAGTGGCGGGTTATGAAGCCGGTCCGTTTACGCAATCAGCGACTTTCTCTACATTCCCCTATTCTATGCGATTCGGATGAGTTGTCTATAACTGCTGAGACTGTTTATTTTGAAATTCATATGATTAGCTAGCCGGCAACGGCTCATAAACAGTCAGCATGAAATTGATTAATTGATTCTTTATCCCAAATGGACATATATTATCTTCGTATTTGAGTTACGCCCTAAAAAAATTTCTAAAGAGTTAACTTTAAGCCCGAGTTTATCTAATCATGTCACAATTCGGTTAGTTTTTCTTTCAATGCCAAGATATTTTTGATTAGGCAGTTTAGACACTAGGTAATGTTTTCTTGATAATGCCCGATGCTGACTGCTACCTGCTGATTTTGAAGCACTAACCATCTATGATGGATTGATAGTATGTTTGCGTATCTTGCGTATAAAAAAATACATTGTACCGCTTCGATGTTTTAATGTTTAGACCCTGCCTCGGTCTCAAATCTAGAAGTCCCGGGTGCGATTCCTAGTATGTTCCGGTTTCCGGTTTGTGGTAGCGGGCTAATCTGAATCCGTCTGAACAGCTACTACTACTAAATTATGTAACTCTGTCAGTTTAACAACTATGTAAGGGCTCCCACACATAAACACGACACGACGTCGCGTCGTACCACGATGCGGAGTCTGTCTAATATTTGACAGGCAATAAGGTTTATACTAGCCTGGCATGGCGCAACGCTTATTTTTGCGGTGCAAACGTCGTATCGTGTTTATGTGTTTCGGCCCTTAGTAGGAGCATTGTAGTGTGTTTCCAAAGGGGTGATAAGATAGCAAGCACCTCGGCAGTAGAGGAGTTCGGGTGAAATGGGCTTCCATCTTTCTTAGGCCATATTATTATCTATTCTGTGACTCGAGTTAATCCTTTTCGTTACTTACCATGAAGGCTAAGCGTTTCTCCGTTGTTCTTAAAAAAAACCTTATTTTAAAGCATCTTATTTTTTTATCCTACTCACAAATTATAACTTCAAGTATGCCTATAACCATACCATTTGTATTGAAACTGATAGCGTTTTTACCATCAATTGTAATTTTTTTTTAACTGTTCCTTTTATACTTATTTCAAGGGCAAACCAACAATTTATTCTTACGGCCAAATAATAGTGAACGTTCTGTACGTTTAATGTTTTTCACTCAGTTTTTTACCCTATGTGTTTTTGTGAACTTTATTTGTTGCGTATTTATTTTGAATGACTTTTAATAACAACATTGTTTTTATTGTAATTTTGAAATTCGATCTTGTAGTTACATAATACTGGCTATATCTTATCTATCACTGACTGTCCGAACACAGCTATGCTCCTTTGTTTGTAAGGCTTCTTATACTTTGCTGTTATGGTGATTAACTCAGATTTTATTTTTTATATTAACGGGTAAGCACAGTGCCTTGATCTCACCTGATGTTAAGTGATGATAAGGCCAATGATGGAAGCGCACTTCACCCGGGAACCTCAACTAGTGAGACACTGGCTATCTTATCTCTAGCTGCCGGAACACAACAATGCTACAAACATTGATGTTATGGCGCCATATTTAGATAAGATGGTGGTAGCTAGCCAGGCGGACAAACAAGCCCTACCACCAACCAAACCGAGTACACAAACATGTACCCCCGCTGGGAATCAAACCCGGGACCTCTGGGTCTAAACCAGTGGTCTTATCCACTAGACCACAGAGGCGATTAGTTATATTTAGCCGGGCTGATGTAGACCCTTACCACTAAATAAACCGAGTACCCACAAAAAAGTACCAGAAGTTTAAATTGTATAGAATACTTTAGGAATTATTCGATAGTGCTTAAAAACTTCATATTGATAATTTGTCTATTTAATTGCACCCTATCTTGCTGACATTTTGATGATTAGGTACTGTATTAATAAAGATCCTAGTAGGTAACTATATTCCATCATCGTACCACCATCGTCGTGATGATGGTTATGTAAATAACAAGTATTAATTTTAAATTATACAGTGTTCTTAACTAACTCATAACATAACTTAACCTGCAAACGTAGTTCTGCTGTTTTTGCCGTTAGAAAAAAACAGCAAATGTTGAAATTGCTAAAACTTGGTTATTTTAGTGTCTTGAATATTATTAACAATAATATTGTAAGCAATTATATTTTTATTGATGTAACTCGTGATTGTTTTGCAATTTTCATTCAAAAAAGAGGGAAGAGGAAGGTTTTTTTTTAATAATGTCTGATTGGCACTTATTGTATAATTATATTTTTTTTGCACGTTACGTACTTAATGGACATGTTTTATTACAGTTATAAACGATTTAGCGAGGTCATAGTAAACCGATTTGATCAATTATATTGTTGCATCACAGTTTTTCCTATATATTGCATATTAAGCTATATATTTAATATTTATATTTAACAAACTTGCACGGATCAAGGTCAATAAAACTGCATAATTCCAAGCAAATTGTTATTCAAATGGGCTGCATGCATATGGATCGACACGCAGAAGTGGTATTAATCTAATTTTATGGTTTATTGTAAATAAAATTAAGTAAGAAGAAATATATATTTAAATTAATTATTTATTATAAAAAAATTGCCACGGTAGTTTATAGTAGGTAGTACTAGGTACTTAGGGACGAAAAAGTTTATAGTAGTTCAGGGAAGAAAGTTAATGTTTAGTGTCACATCTTTATAAATAATTTTTTAATGTTTCATAACCTTGACAGCTTTTAATAATTTACACGTGTAAACTAATTATAGTCCTAAATAAGTTAAAAAAAGACCAACTATTAATTTTCAACTCATGTCTGTCTAGTTGATGTCATCATTTAATTTTGATAGTTTTGCCTAGTCAAAATCAGTTCTGTCTAAAATTGGACTTTGCCTGTAACATTAAGCTATAGATTCAATCACATAACAGTTATCTATTCAGTGGTTTCAATGAACGCACACACAATACGCCTCTCATAATACGACAGCATTATTAGAAAGTAAAGAATAAAGAAAAAACGTTAATTGAGTTTACAAAAAACAAAAATTAATCCAAATTTAAATAAAAACATTGTGCAATTGTTCCAGTGTGCTCAAGTAGCGACAAATGTGGTGGAGCAGAAACACCAGGTGTCCAGGGCTACGAGGAGTCGAGCTCTCGGCAGCCGGGCATTCCGCGGCAGCACCGTTTGGTTCACGGGACTCAGTGGCGCGGGCAAAACTAGCATTGCCTTCGCGCTTGAAGCTTACTTGGTCTCAAAAGGTAACTATTTATATGTAGATACATTACATCTCTCCACTATAAAGTTTCTTATTGCTTGCAATTGCAAGCCTACTTAGTCAATCGAATGCTTTACTATGATTTAGCTAGTGTCTTATTTTTTGTAAGTGTTTTGTCTATATTCGTGACTCTTCTTAAAACGTAAAAAGGACGTAATAGAACTGTTCCTAACTGGGATCTATTTATGGGGAGCTCAACAGAACCTATCTTTAGTAACTTGCGTCGCTAATGACAGTTTTCGATGATTAAATAATTGATCCAACTCCCATGTTTTTACTCCAAGCTCCGCTAAAGGTTTTCGGATTAGTTATAATTAACGTCACGACGCCAAACGAAATGAAAGAGATTATAAACGTTCTCTGCTTCCTAAAGCAGAGAACTTTGAAGCCTACTTCAACAGAATAAACTGTTAGTTATATACATTTGCTATCTATAAATATGACGACATTCGCCAGTATTTGCCTCGAGCTTCCATACTTTCACACTATCTCGCTTAACTTTCCCAAACAGTTTACGAGAGTAAACTTTGAACACAGAGTGAACTTGGCGTGATCCTTAGCTTCAAGGAAGCGATACGGTAATCGGATATATTTTTATACACTTAATAGGTTTTTTCTAATGTGCTTCTTAATGAGTAAATACATTTTTCTTAAATATATAACTTGGGACAACAAGAAAGCGCTAAGCCTTCATCTCAACTGATGGTAAACGACGATAAGGCTGAAGATGGAAGAGAACTTCAACTGAAATCCTTAACTACCGTGGGACTGGCTATCTTGTTTCTGTCTGTCAGAAGATAACAATGCTTATTACATTGTCATGTTGCTGTTGTCGTCTGACGTCAGTCATCAACTCATCAATATGCTGACATTTGGAAATAAGATAGCCAGTCCCTCATTAGTAGAGGATTCCGGATGAAGTACGCTTCTATCATAGGCTTTATCGTCACTTATTATCAGCTGAGAAGGTTATATAGGCGCTTCCCTGTGGTGGTACTAATAAAAACGAACAAAACATAGCATTGATACGTTTAGTATCCTCACAACAAAGCAATGATGCGTAAATGCGTTACGCTTCAAATATTTTTAAGTTAATTATCTACGAGCTATTCGTGGAAATACGTGTGTAATTGTTACGTATGTTATGACCTGGAAAACTTATAAGTAATGTAAACCACGATGTAAGCTGATACTATTGTTTATACTTACCGCGTGGTGCGATAATATACTCCTAGAATACCTAAATTATGACATATATTCAAGTCAGTAAAAAAAAGTTATATAATATTCTTGTCTATGTAAATATGTTATAAAGATACATAACAGCGATTGAATATTTTTTTTTAAGGATATAGTACGGAGATTCAAAATTACATGGGAAGGGAGAGTTGTCATCGGGGTACGAAAATGTGCATATTGGGTGCCCCTGTACTATTATATAAGATTCGATAAACCCCAAATACTATTTGGAAAAGTGCTGAAAAAATACTAGCTAATGAACAAGGATTGACTCCTAGAATGGTTTTTTTTCATATTTTTTTTACGGGTAATCACAGTGCCTTTATCTCACCTGATGTTAAGTGATGATAAGGCCAATGATGGACTCAACTAGTGAGGCACTGGCTATCTTATCTCTAGCTGCCGGAACACAACAATGCTACAAACAATGGTACGCACACGAGGCTATTGCGATAAAAATAAATCCATTGAAATTGCAACAGCTTATCCTCTTATCTGTGATCCCGTCATACAGGTCATTAAATCTCAGCTCATGTGTGAAACGGAACGCAACCGATTAGAAATAGTTGACGGTAGCATGTTGCAAATTAATTATGAGATGACCAACACCTCGTCATCATTCACCCTGCGGCCACGATCTTGCAAAGTGTTGTGGTTTGAAACGTCAGCATCAAATAATGATTATATTTGGCACTGCCCAGCGTGCTAAAAGCCATGCTGGACTGTGAAAGTTCAAGGAGGGCAGTGGCCTTTTTCAGTGAAGTCGTTATTTTTCTGAAGGAGGCCACAGTAGCTGAATGAGTCTGTCGTCAGGCAAGTCGGTAGAAGGAGGCGGCAGTTTGCCTTCCACCTCCCACTGCAGTGACGCTTGGGGTGGGGCACTGCATAGCCGCATTTCACGATCCTCACGGGAGTCTGGGGAGGACGCTTAAACTATCTCGGGCGTCCTCCCCATTGGTGGGACGTCGCAGGGTGGAATGCGAAGTCCGCGGTCCCGAACCACTCACGACATGTGATGAGATGGGATGGTAAAAAATGTTTTGGTGGGTAGGCCCCCCTTCTCCCGAATCCCTATCCGAGGTCTTTCAAAGTGAACTTGGGCGAGATCACAAAACCAGCAGGCGTCCCTGGGGACGCCAGATATGCATCTTAAGGATGCCGGCGGGGCTGGCCCCATCGGCTGTTGTATGTCTCCTTTTATAAATAAAGTCGCCTGGTGGCAAGAAGCGCCAAAATGCTAAATGCAAAAATAATTCTGAACAAAAAAATTTGTTGGCGACATTTAAGATGAATGAGTGATATCGTGATTTGTTTTAATTCTCGTTCTACTCTGGTTAAGGACTAAGGCCGGCGCTGTTTTTGCGACTTTGTTCGCGAGGACTCTACTATCTACTATATACGTTACCGGAATTAAAAGTACCAGATACCCATATTCTTGATCATGTTCTGTCTATGTGATCTTTTTTATCTAAATACTTTTAGCCGGTCTCAAGTGATGCGAATTTAATATAAATTTATTGTTCGAGAAACAAATAGTGTACAAATACATCAAATAATAAACCACAGAAAATAAACCAATAACATAAAATAATTTATAATGGAGAGTGGACACGATATCCGCATAAAGTTTTTTATTTTACTGTATTTTATCGGTTATGTAATTCTAGTCCTTATCAAAACGTTTCCGAAGTGTGGTCAAGGCTATAATCAAATTAAGAAATGTAAACAAAAAGCTTGCGATACAATAAAAAGTTGATTAAAATAAGATTGTGTATGATGTGAACCGTACATTGCATTGTGTTGCCTAACTATTTTTAGTGACAGTAAGGTCAATAGTATTTTTTTATCAGGAAGTCTATAAATAGTTATTCAGTTTATTTAGCGTTAACGCAAATTATTATATAGCATTTGAGGTTTTAAGGCTTTTGATATTGTGTTTCTGTACTAAAAAATCCAATTCTGAAAATAATTTTACGGTTTTCTGAACTTTCGATTTTCTAAATCCTAAATGTTATTTATTTCTTTAATACTAGTTGTTCGATTAAACACCTAATAGAAATGGCAAAAAGTAATTTTTCAATTCAATTACGAAAAAATAAATACGAAATAGATAAGGAGATAGATTAAAAACGAAATACTTTCCATAATAAAATAATTTCAGTAAAGTCCCTCTTAAAATTGAAAACTATGAAACACGTTACTTGGATATACGATTGTAGCCTTTAAGTTCTTTCTTTATTTCTTCTAAACTGCAGTAGCAATCATTAACAATGCATTCACTAACGTTATCAACGAATGCTTTGAGCTCATTTTTGACGTCATTCTAAGCACTAGGTGGTAACGATCGTTGTTATTAAATATTAGACTGTACAGTCTAGCACTTAAATATGTATTATATTTTAAAGCTACAAAATTACGCAGGTATCCTAAAGGATAGTAAAGATTTTTTACAAAATTTATGTACTTAGTCAATAAATTTTATAGCCGTTTAATCTAGGTACTTATATTGTATTAAAAGAGAAGTTAATATCGCACATCCTAAACTGTTGGCCTTAAAACCAAAATCGTTTATGTTGTGTGATATATTCATATAAGTAGGCACATCATATTATGCAGAAATATGGATATGGATACCATTATGTATAGGTACGCTTTAGGATATATTAGAATACAGTTGACTGCAAAATAATAGCACTGCATACACTTGAGTTGTGTAACATACAATGTCTAGAGATATGTAGGTACCTACGAGTAACAATGTCCGTATAATATCAGTAACTCATTAAAAAATAGCCTTCAGGCTCATCGCGTTTTGTATCGAAGTCAGTTTTATGCTGCTCCTCGAAAACACCAACTTGCCTTTTCACATACCCGCGCCATTCCGAGCGTTGCACTGCCTAACCCTCCCACTTGTACTTATTTTTTTTTAATTTAAATTGTTTACAACTTTTGCACTCGACTGTACTTATTAAGGTACCGGATGCTACCAGTAACAGTAACTGGCAGTTATATTGATCACAAACTGATAAAAATCACCAGTGGCGGGCGGGCGTCAGAAAATATTAATGAATCATAGGTAATGCAGGCCATTTGCGGTTGCAATTACTTACCACAAGTTTTCGAACGCAACTCTAATAGAGTAGAGAGTTCCAGAAATTACCGCCCTCAACAAACACACAAAGTCACAAAGACACAAAGTTTGCCTTTTTATTAACGATAACGACTATTAACGACTAACGGCACTTTGCTTCGATAGTGAGAAGATCGGCGAAACAATCAAAGTAATGTTTGGTTTTTACAAATAACTTTAAAGTGGTATCAGAGTATGGAGATGGATTGATGGATCCGTGTTAAGTTGATAGGTTCTCTCCCCCCAATGACAGTTAAAGCATTTTTATAGCACGTATAACATAATTACGATCTAATTGCCCTAATTTTTATATTATCGTTAGTTACTAGTTAATTTATATTTTGTTGGTCTATCATTTTACAATGTAATTTGTGTAACAGAAAAACTTTTTATAAGAACAAAGCTTGCCGAAATAAATAGGGCTCGACTAAATGGGGTTTATTATTCTCCTTTATTTATTTTAGGTATACAGAGGGATTATTTTGTAAAATGCTCTTAGCGCGGAAGAGCTTTGAAGTCAAAGGTGACCATGGACCCGGAAAAGATCATTTATTTTATGATTTATGATTATGTGTAAAAAAAGCGAGTAGATCCGTTAAAGTTGTTTTTCATTTGACAGGTTTTCATCAAACATTTAAACCCCATGGGACAACTACATTATTTGTTTGATATGAAGCATTTATACCGTATCAATTGAAGGACGTATGGTTCGGGTTATCACTTTGCATGCTTGACACTCCGATTTGAACCTTATGGGCACAGAATAAGGAGCATACGTGTCACGCTTGATATGTACTCGATTGTACCTACGCACAATGTTATCTATGACTTGATCGATATTTTCGTGAACCACACAGTCATCTATTTGATCAATACCATATATATTAATTAATATAATAATGGTGTATTGTGCGTTTTGTTTGTTTCGACGACGTTATGTTACGTTACTAGTGGACTTGTATTGTACAATGTGAATTTAAAAAAAGCTTCCTATTCCAATGCCACATTGCCCACATTTCATGGTTGGGTGTAATATGTTTTGAACAAAGTAGTCTGACTCGAGGGAAGTATCATGAAATATAGACAAATCGAAATTTTAATCCCCATAGTTAGTTCCGTCTAGATTATAGACGTTAGCCAAATATCTTACACTAACATTTAGCTTTCTATGTGCTTTGGCAGGACTATTATTTTTTAGGAGCTCGATGGCGCAGTGGATAACGCGCCCGGTCTGCGAGTGCTGAGGTTAAGCAACTTTCGCAAAGGCCGGTCGTCGGATGGGTGACCAAAAATGTATCATCTCGAGCTCCGGGAGGCACGTAAAGTCGTTGGTCCCGGCTGCATTAGCAGTCGTTAACAACCAATCCGCACCGGGCCCGCGTGGTGGTTTATGGCCCGTTCTCCTTATCCATCCGTAGTGAAGGCTCGTGCCCCAGCAGTGGGGACATTAAATGGGCTGATGATAATGATTATTTATTTAATATATTTTGTGAAGGCCAACAGCTATTTTTATACATAAATAAATATTTAAATATCTACGGAAAACCTAAATGGCTTTGTTCTTTTAATGCTTTTTTTAAAATTTAATTTATAAGAAAAAAAAAACAAAAAATAAAAAAAAAATTTAACCTACTAATTAACTAATATAGGTTTTAGGTATGTACTGTGAAATCGCATATTTGAACTGCTTAATGCTTTGATGAACGATATCAAATGACAAGTAAAGATCATTGTACAATTCACACACGTGTTACGAATTAGTTTACAGTTAGAAGCTCTGTATCATTATATTCTCACATCGTCGCTTGCAGGTATCCCCGCATACGGTCTGGACGGCGACAACATCCGCACCGGGCTGAACAAGAACCTGGGCTTCACCAAGGAGGACCGCGAGGAGAACATCAGGAGGGTGGCCGAGGTCGCCAAACTGTTTGCTGACAGCGGCGTTGTATGCCTCTGCAGCTTCGTGTCGCCCTTCGCGGAGGTAAATGTCTTTTATATTTTGTTATAGAAATTTTGTAATAGAAGGTGTAAAGTGTCTTGCTAAGACATGTATTACATAGGGAATTTTCCAATATTTTAACGCTGTAAGGGTGAATAGAAATGGCCTTGCTGGGTTTCTTGCCGGTTCTTTCAGTACAGTCAGCTTTAAAATGATCTGAGCTTTCAAACCAAAACACATGTTTTCAAATTGTGGGCGTAGCAGTGCTTTCATCTACTCACGCACACTGGGTTTGTTTATGTAAATAATACACTCAAAGTTGATTGAGATGAAGTTTAATGCCTTTTGCAGGACATTTACACTGTATTACATTAAATTACTATAGTTAAAATAGAGCTACGATAATTAAGTGATTACACAAGATGGCTGCAGAGAAGAGAGAGAGAGAGCAAACGATATATGTACCTCTCTTTCGCACAAAACAACTATTATAAATGCAAAGGCATTATTGTTTATGTTGCCAACAAATTGTTCAAATGTTCACATGAACATTTGACATAGATCAACCTTGTCGCAAGGGCCTGAGGTGCACTTTCATATGTTCTTAGACTTAGGGCCGATTTTTCAATGGACGGATAAAACTTATTCGTTTGATAAAGTATTAGATGACCATTTTAAAAATGTATTGTCTTATCATAACTTTTCTTTTTAAACAGGTGCCATTTTACGCCCTCCTATTTGTATCGCTTACAAATCTTCCAGAACCGTTTCATGCGTGGTGCCACGGGTTGCCCGTGGTACTATCGCAACGTAGATCTCCACCGCGATCTTGATCTTCCCACTATCAAAGACTTTATCAAGGACGTTTCCATACGTTACTTTGATAACGCCCCCCACCACCCAAACCTGCTTGTTGTGGCGGCCGCCAACTATAATGTTGGAAGCCTTCCACCAACAAAACGGTTCATGTCTAGGCGTCCTAAGCACGTCCTAGATGACCCCGACGATCCCATAACGGTTGCGAACGCCCCCCCGCCCGATCCTCTAAATGACAGCACACATTTACAGAATATACTAAACATGCACACCAGTTTAGGCCCAAGACACCGTACTCGTAGAACAAGGGTACGAAGAACCGGTTCACACTCGCTCTACACCAGGTACAGACATGTACCTGGGCGGTTCTCTCCTCCTCCACGGCCCGGTCAACCCGAGCCGAGGTCCGTGCCTTTAGAGGCGCCCTCGGGTTGCTCCGCTCCCCGATCCGATCCGAACCCTTCGGAGAATCTAGTAGGGCACGGGGACGCGCACTTGTGCGCGATGTCGTTCCCTCTAGATAACCTCTGAAGGTGATTCGTTTCACACGGCTTGAGGGACCCTTTACGTTCCTCGCCGCCCCCAAAAAAGCCCTGTCAAGCTGAAAATGCCGCAGCGGCAATCAGCAATCTCTATCAAAAAAAAAAAAAAGGTGACATTTTAGCTTGATGGCGTAGTACTTTATCAGAAGGATAAAAATTTATTCAGGTGCGTTCCGTTTTACGCAGAAAGAGCTTACAGTATCTTTTGGTCTGGCATTATGGTGTTGGGGCTGGGATTTAATATTAATATGATGGGAACCCAGCCTGGTGAGTGAAATAATGTGTAAAACAAACGCGAGTAGATCCGTAAAAGTTGTTTCATTTCAATTGTAGCTAGGTCAAGGTCTAGCTCTTAGCCACTCTGCCACCAAAGTGACCGACGTTAAAAACAAATTTCAGAAATTGTCACTAAGGAAAAAGTATGTAAAAATACAATTAACAGAATAAATAACAAATCACAAACAGGTAAACACATCTTTCTCATAGATGTCAATGTCAATGTCAATGTCAACGTCGTACAGACTGTGGAAGCAGAATGCCGTGAAGGAACTTCCTTTTGCTTGTCACGCACAGCGCATTTAAACAGCGTAGCAATTTAATAATTGAGTTTTATTATGATTCCCGCTCCATATGTTAGTAAATAATATAATATAACTGTCCGTTCAACTACAAGAAGGTGCGGGTTATTTTTTATATTAGGCATATTATAGATATTGAATTGCTAACGTAAAGCTCAAAGACTCAAGTTGCAGGGGAAGCACAACCAATCATGCATGGTAAACCGAAATGGTCCTTCGGCTGTTAATGTTTTCGCAGATGCTGTCAGTTTTATTGAGATTAGTATAAATACGAACAGCAGTTATTACGTTTGTTTTTACTGAACTGGGTTAGTTAAAATTATCACATTTTATTGTTCGGTCCAATGTCGTTTTGCACTTTTATAATCTTTGGGGCATTGCACTTTTGAAGTTTGAACGTGTATTTACTTAGTTGATAGTGTAACTCGTAAAGTACAGACGCCTGCAGATCAACCTACCCAAAACTGTCAAATTTCTTCAATACATTTTCAACCATACAACTTAGTAATAAAGTTAAAAAAAAAGAAAGTCTATTGAGGAAATTTGACAGTTTGTAGAAGGTTGATGTGCAGGCGTGTGTACACAAAGTTTGCTTCATTATTTTCTTTTTAACTAAATAGAGATTCTCGTTCTAGTTAAGTCTGATTATGTTTCATTTAAAAAAGATTTAATTTTGACATATTCATTATAAATAATATGGTTGTGTATGTATGTAGATATATATGTGTATATGTTTAAATTTATGTTATATCATTATTTAACGTTTATTTCATCACCTCGCATCTTTATTTCATATCTCTCTTGTCTGGAAGATATCGCTTCTTTTGATAAGGTCGCTACTTTCTACAACTTCTAAAACTGATTTTATAAAAACGTGTCTATATTTTATGTACAGAACAGACTATCCAAAACTGACAAAATCCTTCAATAAATGTTAAACCTTAAACTATAAAGTTTTAAGTCTATTGAGAAAAAGTGACAGTTTGTGGTAGTTTGATGTGCAGGCGTTTATGCAATAAAGCAATCTATTCTAAAGCATAGTAGCAACTAATTTATATTGTCGCCACGGATACGACCGATTTGCGACGCGACGCTCAATTTAACTGTCCACTGCGTTTTTCTATTACGTTTTAATAACACCACCGAAGTTAAACGAACTATGTATGAGCAAACTCGTGCTCGTGTAAACAAGTAGTTTTTTTATTTTATCAATTTCTTTTTTACTTTTTAAAAATTTGTTCTAATAATTTATTTACACTGAATGTTAATTATACTAAATGTCATTATACAAAATTTGAAAACTTTATTTTACCTAGGTATTATGTACACATTTCCAAAAAGCACGTAAATAAGCTTAAGTACTGCACAAGAACGCGCTTTTTACTTTCCGTTTAAATGTAAACGAAAACAGTGTTAATTAACCGACCAAATTATCAAAATAAGTGTAAACACTTATTTAAGTGAAAAGCATACTACGTTCAAACCTAAAAGCACGCTTATGCAGTTTTGTAAAACAGTAAAAATGCTTTTTCATGTGCTTTTGCTTTAAACGCCCACCTCTAACCGTTTGAGTGTTACTGTACTATTATGTATTCTGTGGTGTTACATACGATTACATTAGAAATAAGATCAGTGTGTCAAAGTGTCAACTTATAGCGTGGTGCGTCCGGGCAATGACCGATATACTCGTAAATAATTTGACAGTTCATTGACTTACATAGTTTAAAGATAGTTTTTAATTGTTTCTGTTCGTAGTAGAATAAGGGAACTTTAGAAAGAATTTAAAATCACAAATATTATCGTTTTTAATTTTGAATTAAAACTTTTTCATACTTATACTTAATTAAATGACAGCCTGAGAACGTAAAGGTGCTACCACACCCACAGAGCCAGTCGTATCTAGTTCAATTCGCCGTTGGTGCAAATTATAAAATATATTTACAAGAAAAGTTAATTAATAAAACATTTATATAAAGCCCTGTGTGGTGCCGGGGCATAAAGAATTGCACCACCCCATCTCTTCCCGTGGGTGTCGTAAAAGCCGACTAAGGGACCATTCCAGAGGATGGGCAGCAGCATCTCTTTGAGGTTACCCTCAACCTACTGCGATCGCCAACCCGCCTGCTATACGTGGCGATTACGGCAAATACCCCTCATGAAATGCACAGCAGCAAACACCGGCCCCTAGTCCCCGGCGGCCCCGCTCGCCCTAGCTACGGTAGCGGCGAAGGCAGCGACAGGGCAGGGGTGCTAAGAATTCCCGGCAGAGACCTGGCTACCGCCAACGACGAACTCTGGCCCTGGCAACATTTGACACGCGCACATTGCCGCCGAAACGGCTTTAGCACCATTAGACCACATACATACGCTGCGACAGGTTATACAGAAAACCGGAGAGTATAACCAGCCTCTTTGCTTAGCGTTTGTGGACTATGAAAAAGCCTTCGATTCGATTTAAACATGGGCCGTGCTACAGTCTCTCCAGCGGTGCCAAATTGACTACTGGTATATCGAAGTATGTTCTGTATGAAAGCGCCACTATGTCAGTCCGTCTTCAGGACCAGAGCTCGAAACCTATCCAGCTGCAGCGAGGAGTGAGACAGGAAGATGTAATATCTCTGAAACTGTTCACTGCTGCACTGGAAAATGTTTTCAAGCTTCTGGACTGGAAAGGTTTCGGCATCAACATCAACGGCGTATACATCACTCACCTTCGATTTGCTGACAATATAGTGGTCATGGCTAAGACCCTGGAAGACCTCGGCACAATGCTCGGTGACCTCAACAGAGTCTCTCAACAAGTGGGTCTTAAAATGAACATGGAGAAGACAAAAGTTATGTCATGTTATAAAGTTATGTGTAAGTATGTTATGTATGTAAGTAACTCGCGTGTCATACACACTCCACTGAAAGTTGGGGACTCTACCCTTGAAGTTGTGGACGATTATGTTTATCTGGGACAAACGGCCCAGCTAGGTAGGTCCAACTACAACAAAGAGGTCAATCGACGAAGATGGATGAAGATGACATTTATATAATTTATGTGTACAGTACAGACGCTTGCCTAACAGACTATCAAAACTGATAAATTTCTTCCATAAATGGTCAACCATAATGTCATATACATAAAGTTCAAAGTCTATTTAGAAAATTTGACAGATTTGGTAGTCTGATGTGCAGACGTGTGTACCATATTTATTCTTAGCTTAACTCATTTCAATGGGGTTATTCCCATATTACTCCAAGAAAAAATCTTAAAGTACTTTACAGAAAAATAAGAATAAAATCATATAATTTAAATTATAAAATAAGTTTCATTCTACTCCATGATAATAAAAAATACTAGGAAGGTTATTCTCTAAAGTATAAAAACTAGTTCTTGTAAAGATGCAACATTAAATACAAATATTGAAAATAATCATCATCAGCCCACTTCCGCCCACTGCAGGGCACAGGCCTCTTCCCTCTTACGCCACAACGTCTGAGAATCAATGTATAGGTTTCATATTATTTCAGAATAAAATAATGAGAATAACCCTTTCAATGTTATCCAGCTTCAGATAGGTCGCACATTTGCAATTTAAAGTAATGAACAGTTTATCGTTAGTTAGAGTAGTTAATGATTTATAGTTGTTGAGTAAAGTATAGTACTCATGGCTTTTCCTGTTGTATAAACTGTGACATTGCAATACGTGGATATTAATGTTCAATGACTTTTACAAAGTAGAGCATATTATGTGCGAACTTTTTTAAATTACAATAATTGCATTTAAACTTATCTGACGGTTTGTGACGATAAGGCCGAAGATGGAAGTGCGCTTCACCCAGAGTCCTCAACTAGTGAGGCACTGGCTGTCTTATCTCTAACAATAGACTTAGATAAGATGGTGGACTTAGAAAGAGCCATAAGTCCATAAGATAACCAACTGTTCTATGTACTATTCGCAGGGAATTGAAACTTGGATCTGGGTCTGTGGTTTAATTTAGGCGGATGATATAAGTAAATTAAATTAAAATTAATAAGGTATTATTGTTCAGGAAAAAATATAGGTATATCTATTTTAAATCTCGAATCTCGATTTAGTAGTCGATTCTCTGCTTTATACTGAATATGATTGACTGACTAGTGTTTAAAACAATAATTAAACTAAAAAAACATTTTACTAATTGTATTGAAACTTTAGATGTCTTACTGAAGCTTATACTCTGTTAGTACTTAATTGGTTAAGAGCTTAATTGCTTCAAGAAAACTGTAACTATATATAATTTTTTTCAGGACCGCGAAGTGGCGCGTCGTATCCACACAGACTCGGAGCTGCCATTCTTCGAAGTGTTCATAGACACGCCGCTGGAAGTGTGCGAGCAGAGGGACACTAAAGGGCTCTACAAGAAGGCGCGAGATGGGCAGATTAAGGTCCGTATTTCTTTTTTCAATAAAACACATACATACTTTTTCATTCACAATGCTATATATATAGTTACAAAATAAAATTTTACTAGAAAAAATCAACCTGCCTCAGGAGGAAGCTCATATACATATTGTGACAAAACAATATGTAAAAATTTGTAGTAAATAATATAAAAATACAGAGCAATGTCATTAAAAATGTATCCAAGCAAATAAATTTTTATTTTTTATTTTTATTAGGAATGTGATATAATGTTATAAATGCCAAATTGTGAAGTGAAACAAAACGTTTGTTTGCATAAAATATGGTGTTTATTCGACCTTCCCTGAAGTCCAAACGGATGGACGGACATGGATCAGAGATAGATGGGGATTCCGAGAGTTTAAGCTACTTTTTGTTTGCCGATCAAATAAAATGAAAATGTTATAAAGAACTGTTACGTGATTTCATTTATACGTTTATTGTTCTGGAATTAATTGTTGTTGTTGTCAACTACCCTAATCACTTACCTGTGAATCACGAATAAATAATTTGAATTTTAATTTGAATTTGAAGCTTCATACAAACGCGCTCGAGCAACGCACACGCAGACAACCTCTCACGGGCACGGAATATGTTTGCGAGATTCCGTGCCCGTGAGAGGTTGCGCTCGGACTGTTTCGAGTTTTTTCGAGATCCGTGTCCGTGCTGCTTATTTTTTAGGGTTCCGTAGTCAACAAGGAACCCTTATAGTTTCGCCATGTCCGTCTGTCTGTCTGTCTGTCTGTCTGTCCGTCCCCAGCCTAGCTCATAGACTCTTAGTACTAGAAAGCTGTAATTTAGCACATATTAATCACGCCGACTAAGTGGTGAAGTAAAATATTGAAAAAAAAATTTTTTTTAGGTTACCTTTCCTACACGTGAAGTGGGGATGTATTTTTTTTCTTGTCTACCCCATAGTGTGGGGTGTCGTTGGATAGCAATTACAAAAATATTGCGGGTTTGTGGAAACAGTTTTTGATTGAGGCATTCGTTTGTGAACTATTAAGCTTAAAGTGCAAAATTTTGTTAGAGTCAAGTGTCCCCCCCCCCCCCTGCCAGTCAAATGGTTGTTTTTAGATACGTGAAAAAATCACGGTAGTTGTATATACAACGAAGTCAAAAGGAAAACTATCACAGCTAAATAGGCTTTATAAGTTTACGAGTAACAGTCGCCCAACTTATAAAATGTACTTGGCGCAGTACAAATTCCTCATTGGGAACTACTTATATAACGTTGTTGGGTGTATGAAACCGGTACTATCTACATTTAAGTATATGAGCCAACGTTAAATAAATGTTCATTAAAGCCCTCTTCTCAGAGTCCTCATTATTAATATGGGCTACGGAACCCTACACTGCGCGTGGCCCGACACGCGCTTGGCTGGTTTTTTATACTTAGCACGGCAAATTACTCCATACCACCTGATGTTAAGTGGAAATGGAGTCCAGACGCGAAGACAACTGGTGCAGCGTGAAAACAACGCAGCATCAGTCAACCTCACTCTGCTTTCCCACGAGGTGCTTCTTCACGCCTCGTTTGAAGGACCCCATATCATAGGATGGAGGGAAAACGTTTAGTCTATGTGTAAGTTGCTCGAGCGCGGTATATGTAATGCTTATTTTCTGATGTCTCATTATTTTGTGTTAGTACCGTCTGCCGGCATACGGACAACACAACACTATAAAGGCAAATTACAAAAACACAATGTTGAAAAAATTTCCACGAGCAGGATTTGAACCTGCACCCTTCTGACATACCGGGTCAGGTGCTCTTCCAATTGATTGGCTGGTTAGAACCACGATAGCTCAATTGGAAGAGCACCTGACCTGGTATGTCACAAGGGTGCAGGTTCAAATCCTGCTCATGGAAATTTTTTCAACATTGTGTTTTTGTAATTTGTTTCGCAACTAAATTTGCGTTAAAATTATATAAACAAAACAAAAACATACTATAAAGGCATTCACTTTTCCACAAAGGCGGTTGAGCACGCAAAGCTTGCGAAGAACCCTTATTTTATTAACATGTATGTTTTGACAGGGATTCACAGGCATCACGCAAGTGTATGAGCGCCCTGAAGAGCCGGAGCTCATCATCCAGACAGTGGGGCGGTCCATCGAGGAGTCCACCATGGAAGTCATTAAGCTACTCGAGTCGGAGGTATGAACGTTTCATTTACTAATCTTATGAACCATTTTGCAATTTCGGTATCCCATACAAACTTAGGCTGATGCTGGTGATGATGATGATACAAAATTCAATTATGTAATTATTGCAAACCATTAAGCCAATTTGAATGAAACTTTTACAACTTTTTTTATTTGACAATTTATAGAAAACGTTTTCTCAATAGATTTTATGCAATTTGAAATTTACCATATTGTTTGAATTGCATAAGTTCAGTTATGCTCGCGGTTTTTTCTCTGTATTTCCCCTTAAGCATAGAATATTTTATTAAAGTTGGCATTATTGGTGTTGAATTTTGTATGGGATAACTGGGAACAGGTATTGGCTTAATCGCCACGCTTGCCAAATGCGAGTTGGTGATCACAAAACCGGGCTATGTATCAGAAAATCCGAAACACATTTTGCCCGACCTGGGAATTGAACCCAGGGCCTTCGGGTTCTTCGGGGACTGGGGTATAGGATACCTTTACTACGCTGTTTACATTGAACCCTTTATAAAAATGCAGTGCGATAGTTTTTTTTCTTTCTTTTAGTTGATGGCTTCGTGCGATTAGCACATTTGGCCAGTGTCAAAGTAATTTTTCTTACAAGTAATACATAAATATACAATATTTCCTTCCAGTCAATATGATGATAAATGATGATGAATGATAATAAAAATGAGAAGTGAGAGATGATATACCCCCCAACCCCTCGAGTATCTCAATAAAGATGTGGGGCTTTACTAATTCCTCGGCGGACTTCTTGAAAGAATTTGAAAAGCAAAGTTGCACTGTTTTGTTACATTTTCCAACACTCATGCACACTTACAAACACTTAACGGTTAATAATCCACCATTATTTCACATTAATATTCGACATAACACAAATTTTTGAAAATAAAACAAAACCGCAGACATGACTCTTCACTTTCCCGCCAAGAAGTCAGTGCGATAGTTAAGAAGCGTATTTTTAAAATTTGCGTTATATTGATTACTAGCGGCCCGCTCGCGACTTCGTCCGCTTGAGTGAATACCCGTATCCTATAGAACCCTAAAGCAGCGCCACCTACCGGGTCCAATTACATGCATGTGTTATACATAAAAACCTTCCTCTTGAATCACTCTATCTATTAAAAAACCGCATCAAAATCCGTTGCGTAATTTTAAAGATCTAAGCATACATACATACATACATAGGGACATACAGACAGCGGGAAGCGACTTTGTTTTATACTATGTAGTGATTTTAAATAACCCTTAGTCTCGTGGCTTATATTAATTACTTATTTTCGTTATCTATTGCAAGGGCATTATTCCCCGGTCTGGAAACAGCACGGTTTCACTGGAAGAGCTCTTCATTTACGGCAACAGACTCACTAGCGCCATAGAAGAAGCGACCAGACTGCCGCACATCGAGATATCCACGCTGGATCTACAGTGGGTGCAGGTTGGTACACAGCTTATAAACATCCTACAATTGGGCTAAGGCAGAGGTGCCCAACTGGTGATGCTTCAAAAGCTATTATGAATATCTCTACACCTCATGCGAGTACCGCAGAGTTAATAGAAAACCTAATTGATACATACATACATTATATAAATACACAATTTATGATCATAATATGACACACTACACTTCAAAATAGACCGCAACAGCGAAATGTTAATGCGAGACTTGACTGTTCACATTTTAGTAAATGTGTGTGTTACTTTTATTTGCGAGCGCCTTGAAAACAGGCCGATAGTTGGGCACTACTGGAATATCGTATCTAAAGGCTAGGACCACGGCTCGGGTTGAGCTTGAAAGATTTCAATCAAGCTCCTCAACGGCAGTATTACTACAGAATTATTGGATTTCTATAGTATTTGCAAACTCTTTCAAACTGGAATGAAACATTTTATCTATAGTTCGGTTTTTGATAATGATAATTCGTCTACAGGTACTGTCTGAAGGCTGGGCGTACCCGCTCAAGGGGTTCATGCGCGAACACGAATATCTGCAAGTGAGTATATTTTGTAAAACAGATTTACAGATAAAGTAACAAATGAAATGAAAATTACTTTATACATTTTGGGACTTAAGGGTACCCATTAACGTCGATAAAGTACATGACATTGAAGAAAATAAAAAACATATTATAACTATAAATAGCTGTATGCACTTACAGTCATAGTTATTTGATGCATGAATGAATAAAAATAAATTAAATATGTTAATAAGAGTACATAAGTCATCGGTATCACGACACAAATAACAAATTTCATCAACATACTTAGTTATAATTATGGCAAGCAAATTTTATGAATATGATTTATCAGTGCGGATTCAAATCTCGCTCGAGGATTTTTTCCAACACTTTTCCGAATTGTTATTTGTCCGCAGCAAAAAATATTTCTTGCCTTAAATTTTGTTAAACTTATTTGTAAAATAACATCGATAAAAACATCTCATAACCATAGTCGTGTACTTTCAGGCCCTCCACTCCAACTGTATGACGTTACCCGACGGCTCGCTCGTGAACCAATCGGTGCCCGTGGTTTTGCCCGTGACCACCGCCCTCAAAGACCGCCTCTCGGGCGCCGCAGCTATAGCTCTCACTCACGCTGGGAAGGTGGTGGCGGTACTGCGGACGCCTGAGTTCTACCCGCATAGAAAGGCTGAGAGATGCGCGAGGCAGTTCGGGATCTATCACACCGGGCACCCTTATATTAAGGTAAGTTTCTAATTGGTCCTTTTATAAGAGTAAAGCCATTTTTCAATAACAACACGAGATACAAGATATTAAGGTGTGTTCACAGTTTTGTTTGCTAGATGACTTATTGATGACTAAAGAGGAGGGCATTATTAGCACCAGATACCCATTGAAGTAAGTTTACCATGTAGGCATTGCAGGTTATTAATTGTTTTACCCGCACAGGAAGGCCGAGAGTGGCTTTAGGCTGTTCGTCAAAAGATACCCTTTGATAAAGGTGTGTTAACAGAGTTGTTAAGGATCTATCACATTGGACACCCTTATAATAAGGTAAATTAACAATGATACTTACTGTTAACCCAACAATGTTAGTTGTTAGGGTTTGGTACCTGCATAGGAAGTTCGTGAGAATCAGACATTACATCATGTACAACACAATATATTAAGGTGATTTTTTTTTTGGGAGGGGTTGCTGATTGCCTCAGACGGCATTTTCAGCTTCACCGGGCTTGTTTGGGGGCGGCGAGGAACGTAAAGGGTCCCTCAAGCCGTGTGAAACGAATCACCTTCGGAGGTTTTCTAGGGGGAAACGGCATCGCGCACTAGTGCGCGTCCCCGTGCCCTACTAGATTCTCCGAAGGGTTCGGATCGGAGGTTTCGTCCATCATGGTAACTAGTTTTCATAACCAGTTATGGAAATGGTCTGTTTTGTCTTTGTTTCATAACCAGTTATTAAATAAGACAAATTTGTTCATTTTCGTAATCGTCTTTTGTAACCAGCTACGAAAATGTATTTTTCCTTCTTTTTTCATTACTACTTATTAAATAAGAAATATTAGTTCATTTTCATAATTTTGGTTTTATTTATGGAAGCTTTTATATCACGCTAGACTTAATAAATTTGTGGGGCGTAAGAATCCATCTGTAGCACAAGTTCTCCAACAATTAGTCAAAGAGACTAAAATTAGCATGTCCAAACCGAAAGTAACATCCCAATATTACTCCGAGATTGGTAATGAAATTAAAATGGCAATACATAATTTACAAAATAAAATGATTACTGTAGGCCACTGCTTGGAAATAATAGCGCCATTTAAATTTTAATTCTTTTTAAGTACATACATGAATATGGGAAGTTAATTCTTTTACAACAGGAAAGTATCATTTTTTCAAAGACGTGTTCAATGTGTTGTGTTTTATTTGGTTTTATGTGTTTGATTGAAAAGATATAAGAAAAAAAGATATAAGAGATAAAAACTTCCATAAATAAAACCAAAATTATGAAAATGAACTTATATTTCTTATTTAATAACTAGTAATGAAAAAAGAAGGAAAAATACATTTTCGTAGCTGGTTACAAAAGACGATTACGAAAATGAACAAATTTGTCTTATTTAATAACTGGTTATGAAACAAAGACAAAACAGACCATTTCCATAACTGGTTATGAAAACTAGTTACCATGATAGACGAAACCGGATCGGATCGGGGAGCGGAACAACCCGAGGGCGCCGCTAAAGGCTCCGACCTCGGCTCGGGTTGACCGGCCCGTGGGGGAGGAGAGAAGCGCCGAATGCGCGAAGAATGAATCTGTGCCACCTGTTGTTGAACAAAAGCGTAGCCAGATGCGAAGACAGAACATACTGTTACTAATTGTTACATACTGTATAACAGCACCTCGTAATAAAGTAAACATCCTATAATTGTCCCACTACTGGGCAAAGGCCTCCATCATTGAAATCAAGTCATTTTATTGGCTTAATCACCACGCTTGCCAAATGCGGGCTGGTGATCACAAACTCGGGCTATGCATCGAAAAATCCGAAATACATTTTGCCCGACCTGGGAATTGAACCCGGGACCTTCGGGTATCGGGCCGAGCGCTCTGCCACTCGGCCACCGAGGTGTTAATATACTTTATTGTGAAATGTTAATTAGTATTACAAAATTCAACAATTATTGATGTATAGTAGTTTATGCAACTGTCATATAATTAAGGGTATTAAAACACGAGTGTGAGTTTATGAAACGAGCGCAGCTAGTTTCATAATAGTAACGAGTGTTTTAATACCCGTGTTATATGCAGTAGCATACACTACTTTATCTTCACTAATGCAATTAGTCAAACAACAAGAGTAAAAGCTGACAATAGTTTATTTATAATAATTGTTCAAATTTTGGATGGTAGAATTTTGAAAGTTAATGTTAATTTTTCATATAATTTTCTAGATTTTTCTGGCAAAAGATTGTGAGTTACTTTTGTTGCCAATTCTAGAATATCCGGAGGCGTACAAATATCATCGTCGCTGTCCATTTTTAACTTTTAATTTGTATTTTAAAAACAAAACACATTGCGAAACATTAAATTCACGCGTACGTGTATTGTCACAGTGAACTTGCCGCCATTAAAATCTAACCAATGAGAGCGCAACTGCGCGCGCAGGGCCAATCAGGAGCGAGCGCGCGCTGTTCTTTTTTTATTTAATTGGCACAAAATCTTACCAAAGAGTTTTGTGTGTAAGTTTAGTAGTTTCGACGAAGTTTTCACGTATAACCCAACTGTTTTCAAAAGCCAGCCTAATATCAAAATTTTATACAACTTGTATGAGGATTTTGACATAAGGCTCGCCAGGTTAATTGGTCGCGTTTTATTGATGTTATAATGAGATTTTACGATATCGATGTGGATATTATACCATCATGTGAAATTGCTTAAATTGAGTGTTTTGTTGTCTGCGCTATAACAGTAGTAATTATAAGTCAAGTATTGGAAACATAAGTAGAATGTTACAACATTAGTGTAGATAAAATGTTTTATGCAACTGTTCCAGATGATCGAAGACTCTGGCGACTGGCTGGTAGGCGGGACCCTAGAAGTGTTCGAGCGTATCCTGTGGAACGACGGCCTGGACTCGTACCGCCTCACGCCGCGCGAGCTACGGCAGAAGTTCAAGGAGTTGGGCGCTGATGCGGTGTTCGCGTTCCAGGTGAGATGCTTATCCTCGGTGCCTGCTGATCGTGGTCCCGAATCCGACCCCCTCGAAGAATCTAATAGGGCACGGGGTCACGCGCTAGTGCGTGATGCCGTTCCCTCTAGAAAACCTCTTGAGGGTTTGAATAAGAGACACGGTATACAATGTTCTTAAGTTATATACTAGTAAGGTACATGCGTGTTCCACTGAAACGTCGGCATACAAACACACGGCGCCCGATCCTCGAAATGACACCACACATTTACAGAATACACTAAACATGCACACCAGTTTAGGCCCAAGACTCCGTACTCGTAGAACAAGGGTACGAAGAACCGGTTCACACTCGCTCTACACCAGGTACAGACATGTACCTGGGCGCTTCTCTCCTCCTCCACGGCCCGGTCAACCCGAGCCGAGGTCCGTGCCTTTAGAGGCGCCCTCGGGTTGCTCCGCTCCCCGATCCGATCCGAATCCTTCGGAGAATCTAGTAGGGCACGGGGACGCGCACTAGTGCGCGATGCCGTTCCCTCTAGAAAACCTCCGAAGGTGATTCGTTTCACGCGGCTTGAGGGACCCTTTACGTTCCTCACCGCCCCCAAAAAAGCCCGGTGAAGCTGAAAATGCCGTAGAGGCAATTAGCTATCTCTCTCAAAAAAAAAAAACAAACGGCTTGAGGAACCCTTTAAATTTCTCGCCGCCCCCAAAAAAGCCCGGTGAAGCTGAAAATGCCGTAGAGGCAATTAGCTATCTCTCTCTCAAAAAAAAAAAAACAAACGGCTTGAGGAACCCTTTAAATTTCTCGCCGCCCCCAAAAAAGCCCGGTGAAGCTGAAAATGCCGTAGAGGCAATTAGCTATCTCTCTCAAAAAAAAAAAACAAACGGCTTGAGGAACCCTTTAAATTTCTCGCCGCCCCCAAAAAGCCCGGTGAAGCTGAAAATGGCCAGTGGCAATCAACAACTCTCTCAAAAAAAAGTGGTCCCGAGCTACCTCCGCAATTGTTTTGTTAGTTGGTAAGGAGAGCAGAGGGTAGAGCCCCACATAACTCGCAAGTTGCCCCAGTCCGGCGAGTATGCAATGAGTGCATTATTTAACAGTTTAAAAAAAAGGTGAAATGCTTATAGACTTTTTTACTCTTACTTTCTTCTTCTTCTTTTACGTCAGGAGCATACAACATCATGATTAGCCTACTTTCCCCCCAGAGAACCGAACGCAAACGATTTACGTTTTTAAAGTAATAGCAAAATCGCTGTATCTTTAGTTACAATGGATAGTCATTGGAAACGAAGGATACTGCAATTTTATATAAAGATGCCATCATCATCAGCATATATTAGTCCACTGCTGGACAAAGGCCTCTCCAAGTGCACGCCACTGAGCACGATCTGCGGATACTCTCAACTCTCTCTTTCTTACTCGTAACAATAATATCGTGATATTAGGTTTGCAAATGATCATGTGGACACTGTTTCATTCATAAATAGATAAATCATCGGTAGTAAGCAGCACTATTTTGTTTTTAGCTAAGGAACCCAATTCACAATGGCCACGCTCTCCTGATGCAAGACACACAAAGACAGCTCGTTGAACGAGGATTCAAGAAACCAGTCCTACTTTTGCATCCACTTGGTGAGTTTATTTATTTGTTTTAGGAAATAAATAAAAAACTGGACAAATCTGTATGGGGTGGGCTGTAGTTTGGGTTGGTCTTGTGGTTTGGAGTGAACGAGAAGTTCTTCACAATGGTCTTGAACTGTGTTCATTAACAGTGATGCCACTTATATACAAAATCAATCGGTGTGGCTGGCGATCCGAACTAGAAAACGCTAAAAAATGTTGCCAACATTTAAAACTAATTATCACTATTATGCCCTTAGAGTGGAAGATAGTTTAGAATAGGAGATAGTTCCCAAGATATTATACTGAATCTAAAATCTTTTAAAACATTTCAATGTTTTGCCGGGCATCAACACCAGTCACGCGATCTACTTAGTATATTCCCCCCCGCCCGATCCTCTAAATGACAGCACACATTTACAGAATACACTAAACATGCACACCAGTTTAGGCCCAAGACACCGTACTCGTAGAACAAGGGTACGAAGAACCGGTTCACACTCGCTCTACACCAGGTACAGACATGTACCTGGGCGGTTCTCTCCTCCTCCACGGCCCGGTCAACCCGAGCCGAGGTCCGTGCCTTTAGAGGCGCCCTCGGGTTGCTCCGCTCCCCGATCCGATCCGAACCCTTCGGAGAATCTAGTAGGGCACGGGGACGCTCCCTCCCTCTAGATAACCTCCGAAGGTGATTCGTTTCACACGGCTTGAGGGACCCTTTACGTTCCTCGCCGCCCCCAAAAAAGCCCGGTGAAGCTGAAAATGCCGTAGAGGCAATCAGCAATCTCTCTCAAAAAAAAAACTTAGTATAGGTATTCTAGGCGTTCTTAACGAAAGCTTGTTAGTTGAGCGCTTATGGAAAGAGCTCAACTTGTTGTCTTAAATTATTTTTTATTGGATTGTTTCCCAGGCGGCTGGACCAAGGACGACGACGTGCCTTTAGATGTGCGCATGAACCAGCATAAAGCGGTGCTCAATGAAGGAGTCTTGGACCCGGCGGCTACGGTTCTAGCCATCTTCCCCTCGCCCATGATGTACGCAGGACCCACGGAGGTTAGGACTTTGATATGCAAGTTCTTGATGGCGCAGTAACCAACTTTGGCAAAAGCCGGTCATCGGATGGGTGACTAAAAATGTATCGTCTCGAGCTCCTCCGTGCTTCGACAGGCAAGTAAAACCGTTGGTCCCGCCTGCGTTAACAACCACCAATCCGACCTCTGTCCGTGTAGTGGTTTATAGCCCGTTCTACCTGTGGTGTTCCATTCCCAGTTGTGGGGACAGAATTAGCTGGTGATGATGGTAATTGATGCAGGTTCTAAATCTACTAAATGTTAGGCCCACGGATGTGTAAGACAATGATAGATCTCACTGAAGGCGTACTGGACCCGGCCGCTACGGTGCTGGCTATCTGGTGATGGTGTACGCGGGGCACACGGAGGTGAGGATTCGGATAGGACTATAATGACAACATACTTACATACAGGCTTTAAGTACGTGGCGGGAGAAGGCGGTAGTAAGCGCCCCTCATTCCTCCTTAAATATGGTGACGATTCGAAATGGTAAATCCTTAATCGTCGCTAGCCTTAAGTCGTCTTCGAGTGTTCCAATCTCCTCTCTGACAACGTTATTGTTAGTTAGTAAACACAAAACCTGATCTCAGTTTACTCAGTTTCGGAGACAAAGTCGAACATTTTTCACAAAGTTTTCATAAACGAATTAAGGGAATAATAACAAGTTATATTTGCATGCTGTTAATAACGGTTAAATAGGCTTAAGTTATCTACCCTACTAATTTATTGTAACACCATATTTTTATGTCACGCTACCCTATTTATGACAAAAAAATCCAAGTTGTATTTGAATTCGTTCACGGAAATAATGTAGAAATCTCTGTCAGATTTTGTGTATTACTAAAAATAACTTTGTACAAGTAACATAATTATGTATATCTCTCTTTGTTTGTCATGTATGTAAGGTAGAAAGTTTAAGTGTTCACCCTCGGTTCGTCTCATATATACCCAGGTACAATGGCACGCGAAATGCCGTATGAACGCGGGCGCGAACCACTACATCGTGGGGCGCGACCCCGCCGGCCTGCCGCACCCCGCCGCCGCCGCCGCCGGCGACCTCTACGACCCGCGCCACGGGGCTATGGTGCTCAAGATGGCGCCCGGGCTCAACGACCTCGAGGTCAGTGTGTATTATCAACAAGTCTTGCTTAACTTTCTGTGCAGGAAATAAGGATCGGGGGCTGTACCCACTCCAAGAACAAACCTTTATTCGCTAGTGTTAAACAATCCACGAGCGGGTTCGAACCGGCACCCCATTACATGCCGGGTCAGGTGCACTATCTATGCTATCGCGGCTCTATCCAACCCGTTGAAATTAATTAATACTAACTATCCACTCTTTGTGAATGAATTGAGCAAGCACCTTTCAAATTGTGATTTGTTCGCCATTAAAATTGCATAATATTATATTTTACCATCTTAATCATATATTTTTTAAACTTAACTATAAAATTACTTTCTCGATCGCCATGTGCAACAAAAAAAAAATTTAATTTGTACCTATCTCTTAAAGGTAACTTTTACGATATTAATTGGGTACTTTTTTATCCGAGAGTAATTTGTATAGTTTTATTGGTTTTAACGATTCTCCACTTCATCACAAAAACCGCAATATCTACCTGTATGATTTATACAAAATAACTTATTTTTCTGGGTTAAAGACTAATTTAATTCTAGGAAGAAATAGTGAAATCCCACTACTGGGCGAAAGTCTCCATCGTTGAAATCAATAATTTTAAATATAATTATATTAATTTATGCTTATGCAGTAATAAAAATATATTTTAAAGGAAAATTTTAAATTATAAGTATAGAAAAAAATCAACAAAAGATACAGTTTTATGATTTTTATTTTCCATTGATACTTAATTGAATTATCGACACATAAACATTTAATTTCTTCTATTGCAGACAATAATAACTATAATAATTGATACACATATTATAAATCTTTGGTATATCGTACTTATCGTACATAGACATTGAACACTACAATATTTTTTTTGTTTAGATTATCCCGTTCCGTGTGGCTGCATACGACACATCGATGGGCAAAATGGCCTTCTTTGACCCGACTCGTAAAGAAGACTTTGACTTCATATCTGGAACCAGAATGCGAGGTAAATTATAATATACACGTACATATTTATAAAAGCATAGAGAATAAGAAAGTGTTAACTAAAATAGTTTATCTATGTATTATCCCACTGCTCGGCAAAAGCCTGTCATCCTTAATCAAGTCACCAGTACAATTGTAACTTCAAAACTAATATCTTCCGGTCCAGTGGGCTTAAACCCAGAGGCTCTGGGTTCAATTCCTAGTAAAGGGGGACACAGCGTACTCGGTTTGGTTGAATTTAGGGCTTGTTTAAAGGCTGCCTAATCAGGCAAGCCATGGTAGCTAATCAGCTACCATCATCTTATGTGAGCCTGTTGCTATAATAGCAGAGTTAGTGGCATTGTTGTACTCTGACAGTAAGGAGATTAGATAACCGGTTCCTCTATAGTGGTCTCTGAGTATTCTGTGAGAAGGGCGAAACAGAGTACAAGAAATGGTATTATGAAAATAGATTAGCAAGTCTATCTTTTTAAGATTAAACTATAAACTAACTAACTTAAACTATACTTTACTGCTTACTACATTTAATTGATTGCATAGTTAATATGAATATGTTTGTACAGGTCTGGCCAGATCAGGAAAGGAGCCCCCCAAAGGATTTATGGCGCCCGCAGCGTGGAAAGTGCTCTCCGAATATTACCAATCGTTGAAATCCAAGATGGACACAAATTAAAACAGAGTCACAACAATATGTCTTAAAAGATTATGATGACTTTTCAATAGGCGCATTTGGTACAGACTAAATTTTACTAGTCATCTTCAGCTTAGCAGCTCACAAAACTGCTACACATTTGCACATTGCAATATAAAGAAAAGATTTTCTTTTTTATTGTAAGTGAAAGTGCCTCTTTTCATTACAAAAATCACTTTAACTAACTTTAATAAAATTGGCTTAAAAAAATATTGTTTATTTTAAAAGCAAAACGGTCGCAAATGCAATGAAATTATTAGGTTACACTACTTGTAAATTTTATCATACTATCCTATACTAGATTACTGCTATTTGTCACAAATTATTCGAAACTTAATATCAATAATATATTTTAATTTAGATGTCTATATATTTTTTGTGGTTCAGGTGCAATATTTTATGAAATGAAATCTTTATTTTATTATTTAATTTACATTACTTGTAGATTATTTTTTTATAATTAAACAACTCAAGGTACATTCCTTCCTTAACAAAAACAAAACAAAAATGTTATGACGACATGTTAGGAACTTTATTGAAATATGAGATATTTTTATTAAAAATTTTATAAGTTGAAATAAAAGTTACAATGTTTTGACATGATGAGATAAGCATAAATAAATGTATTGTTATTTTTTAAGAGTTTAATTATACATTGTTACAGTTTTAGTGAAGGTGCTTGCAAAACTATGTATTAGTGATTGTATTATAATAAATGTATGGTGTACAATTTCAAGCTTCTTTTTTATTTAACAGTTTATAACAAAAGTATTTTATTATTTCCTGCCTATTCCCAGTGCCTATGCCTATCTCCAAATGGGACAATCAAGTTACCCACATTGATTTTCAGAAAGTTGCTAAGGTCAAAAGGTTATTAAGAAGTGTTACGGCAAAGATAAAATATAAATTTATTAAGTACCTACTTATAAAGCTTTTAGTAAACACTAATTTGCATAGTGGACTTTGCAGCTAATTCTAAGCTAATTCGCTATGCAATTTGATTTTCGCTCCGATTCTCGAGATACAGGTGTGGCCCAGCTGTACTGACGTCTGTACAGCTGGGCCACAAATAACCCCTTATAACTTTAAACGCGAGTCCGACTAATTCTGTTATTTGGCGATTAATTTCGACTAATTATCGACTAATTCCTGGCATAGTCAAAGTCTGTTTTCCACTGTGGCCCAGCTGTGCTGACGCACACAACTAAATCATTATTTATTAACATTTTAATTCGTAAGTAGATAGACTACTAAAGATTACTAAAGACTACTATAGACTACTAATATATACTACTCAAAACAAAATAAGGGCCACGAGGTATTTTTTCATTTTGGTGTAAATTATTAAACATTTACATATTGAAAGTAGTAAAATATTGAGTATACAAACTCTTTGATACCTAAACTTTTTAATATTGTAGTATTCATCTAATGCTGGCAACAATTTTAAATAAAATTTGATTTAAAATTATTTTTGAAAATTTTGATTCCATTTTCTTTGACGTTTTGCTTTCCTTAGCTTCTTGGTTTATTAGAAATTATCAGAGTTCATTGATATCTCGAGTCAGAAACATCTTTTGCAATATGCCACAAGCACGCAGGCGTCATATGGACTCGCTGACAGCAACCAGAGCCGTTACAATGATTGAAGAAGGTCATTCGCAGCGATCTGTGGGTTTGCAATTGGGATTTTCTCGAAGAGCTATTCAAAATCTATGGAATCGTTTCCAAGAGACCGGCAGTGTTAGAAGAAGACCTGGTTCGGGCAGAGTTCGCATTACAACAGCTCAAAAGGATCGTTACATTCGATTAAGTGCGCGCCGAGATCGCACAACGACGGCCCGCAAGCTGCAAAATCGTTTACGGCTCACAACGGGTACTCGTGTCAGTGACCAAACTATTCGTAATCGATTGCATGAAGACCAGCAGGCATCAAGAAGGCGAGTTGTCCGTATTCCATTAACCAGAAATCATCGTGCAAATCGTTTAAGATTTTCCCGTCAACATTTGGACTGGGACATAAACCAATGGGGCATGGTGCTCTTCACAGACGAATGCAAAGTTAAATTTTTTAACGACGATCGGCGTATTAGAGTATGGAGAAGACGCGGCGAGAGATTTTCAGAAGCCTGCATCCATGAAGTCGATCGTTTTGGTGGTCCAAATGTAATGATTTGGGGCGGGATAAGCTTACACGGCAAAACTGAGCTCGCTATTTTAAATGAGGGTACTGTTACTGCTCAGCAGTATATTGAGGAAGTCGTCAGACCACATGTGATCCCATTTGCCCAGCGAGCGGGTCCTGGATTCATCTTGATGCAAGACAATGCTCGTGCACACACGGCTCAAGCGACTCGGTTTGTACTGGAAGCGTCTCAAATTCAAGTCTTGCCGTGGCCGGCGAACAGTCCGGACTTAAATCCAATAGAGCACATGTGGGATCAGTTGAAACGAAGAGTTAAGAGACGGTGATCAGGAAATCCACAACCAACAGCAACTCATCAACGCTGTTAAAAGGGCCTGGGAAGAGATTCCAATGGAAAATGTCAGGCATTTGATTGAGAGCATGCACTCCAGGCTTCAGGAGTGTGTAACGAAACGAGGGGGGGCATACCCGTTACTAAAAGATGAGCATGGAGTATTTTCTTTTGTTTTCAGTAACTTTACATTGTTTTTATTTTTAACCTTAAATGTGTTTTTTCTTTCAAAAGCAAATAAACTTTTTAATCATTATTATTGGAATAAATTTATTGGTCTACCTACACGGTAAAAACAACATTAGTTTTCGTTATGGAGACAAAAAAATTAATATTGGTTTTATTATTTTCATGGTACAGACAAAATACCTCGTGGCCCTTATTTTGTTTTGAGTAGTATATATTTGTATTAAAACAACGTTAAATACTTTTAAATTATATATACTATTTAACTATTTAACTTCCAAACTATTTAACTTATACTATTTAACTTCCAAACATATGCTACTGATAATATGATAATGATAAGCGCGCGTCACTATCAGCGTAGGTCATGTTGTCTCTAATTATCATATTTGCATGGTACTCGTTAAAAAATCGTCTTTATGTGTATGACATCAAGGCTTAGCTTTCCAGTTCGATGAACTGTAACTTCAACTCGTAAACAAGTTCAGTGACGTCTAGTTGTTGGGCGAGAGTGGTTGTTTAGCAGTATGGCGAGTTTAGTGTTAAACCGGTTACTTAGTAAATGCGCGAAGAAAACTGGTACAAGATGCATGGCATATTACCCAATAGATGAGCATGTGTTTGGACTGACGAGTGAGCAACAACAGGTATTTCTTTTGTTATTAAATGGTGATGCACTAAAAAACTCTTTTCGTGTTTTTAAAAGTAATAGTGTCAAAGTACAAAAGGAGTTTTTAATGCGTTGGCAATATTTGTAAAAAAGTCAAACTTAATTCGTAAACTGTCGAAATTGTGTAAGCGGTTTGCTACTAAAGATTTCCTCCCTGACACACGCACCTAATTCATTCTTACATATATGCACTCCACATTCGCGCATTGCACCGTCCAATCATTTATTTATTTATGATTGTGATGTAGTATTGCTAGTATGGGTTGGGTTGGGTTGGGTTGTGGAACGTGACACATATTTATAATACATCATTTATATATAACAACAAAGGCTTGTTAATACTCTTGTTATCTACATCAACAAAACATCAATTATTATAAATATTACTAAAATGGCGAAAAAACTAGAATTTAAATTATCACTTGACAAAGACTGTCTCGCGATAATTCAATGATTAATTAATTACTTAATGAAAACATTTACTTGCTAAATGTTACATACGGCAATGTAACTATTTGTTATTGTTACGGGCATCGTTGCAACGCATCTAGCCAGCGACCAATAAAAATTAAAGTTAAAATTATGGTGGCAATATAGATGCCACCATGATTTTAACCTTACGTAGTTGCAATAGCATCGAACAGCAATGAAAAATATATACCGCTGTACCAGTTAAAGGGTGAGGTTGCATTTCCTCTAGGCACTGCAATAATATAAGAACTGAGTGAATACACTCTTGATCTAATGAGCAACTCTTACAATAGGTTTTAATATACCAGTGGTCTAATAAGAAAACGTCTAAAACATGGTGTAACCCTTAATAGGGCTCTGTCGGTCGGTTAATCTAATCCTTAAGGTCGAAAAATTTTTACAAAATGGTTCCGGTTAGATTTCTAGCGGTGGTGCACATACTGTGGTCAGTTTGTTAAGTGATGGTTTATTTCAAGTCTGTAGCAATCACAGCAATGTTAGTAGCGTTGTGTCCTGACAGATGGAGGTAAGCAAACTAGGGTGCCTAGAGCGAGGTATATTTTTGTAGTAAGTATTAGGCAGTGAGGAGCTCGATGGCGCAGTGGTAAACGCGCCCGGTCTGCGAGTGCTGAAGTCAAGCAACTTTCGCAAAGGCCAGTCATCGGATGGGTGACCAAAATTTATCATCTCGAGCTCCTCCGTGCTTCGGAAGGCATGTAAAGCCGTTGGTCCCGGCGGCATTAGCAGCCGTTAATAACCACCAATTCGCACTGGGCCCGCGTGGTGGTTTACGGCCCGTTCTCCCTATCCATCCATAGGGAAGGCTCGTGCCCCAGCAGTGGGGACAAAATGAGCTGATGATGATAATAATTAGGTAGTTATATTTATGGTAAAGAGTGTGCTTACGCACCGACAACAAATGCTATTGCAACGATAATATTGCCAGCCGTAATCAAGTCATACACAATACTGAACACAAACTAATAAGCCGATTTTAATGAAAGTTACCTTTTGTTTTAGTTGCGGCAAGTGGTGTTCAATTTTGCCCAAAAGGAATTGGCACCTAAAGCAGCAGAGATAGACAAAACCAACAACTTCCCAGAACTTAGAGACTTCTGGAGGAAACTTGGACAGTTGGGGGCACTTGGTAAGATATTTTAATGTGCCAGCAGACAAGCATACGGGCCGGCCCGCCTAATGGAAAGCTTCAACCGAAGCCTTACTAACTTATGTGCTAAAATATTTCCGGGAGAGAGTGATCGACTTTTAAAAAAGTACTAGCATCCAAAAACATTGAATTTTAACCATTTTTTTTTTTCAAATAATAGGAATCACAGCAAGCCCCGATTATGGAGGTACAGGAAGTAAATATTCAGATCATTGCATTATAATGGAAGAAATATCCAGGTAAAAGTTTTGTCTCTAACTGGTAAATACATTGTAGAATCAGAAAAAATATACAAATATTTATTTTATACAGATAAGGGAACAAATTATCCACTACTATACGCAAAGAAATTAACACATTATGACTCTTTGTAATTTATTTTGCTTACTCCAAATTGACCATTATGTCCATATTTCATTTATTCTTAATATCATGTGATGTGAGATCATTCGTCTATTATAGAATAAAAATACATACCTAATGAATAAGGATTTTATGGACATTAAACTATTATTTTTACAGAAAAACCTCTGTAAACAATATGTACTGAAATAATGCATTTCAGGGCTAGTGGTGGTATCGGTCTTTCCTACGGTGCTCATTCAAATTTGTGTATCAATCAAATCAACAGAAAAGGCACCCATGAACAAAAGAGTCAATATCTTCCAAAGGTACATCTTAAATTTTTCACTAATAAAAAAGAAATTATGTCCCTACTGCTGATGCACGAGCCTTTCCTATGGATAGATATATGGGAGATCGGGCCAAAACCGCCATGCGACCCCGTGGGGATTGGTGGTTGTCAACGACTGCTACTGCAGCCGGGACCCAAGGCTTTGCGTGCCTTCCGAAGCAAGAAGGAGCTCGTTATGATAAATGTTTGGTCATACATCCGATGACTGGCCTACGCGAACGTTGTTTAACCTTAGCAATCGCAACCCGGGCGCGTTAGCCTCTGCGCGATCGAGCGAAAAACAAAAGCTATAATAAGCTTAAAATTCGCAAAGGCAACACGGTCGCTTAATTTAAGCCGGTCTATTTTAAGAAATTAATATTGCTATTGATCAGCCGATAAGTAGAAGACTGCGTCAAATTCTGAGATGTCACGATGAAACATATTGAACTTTTCAGTTATGTTCGGGTGAACATATAGGCGCTCTAGCGATGTCGGAGCCCGGGGCAGGCAGCGACGTAGTCTCCATGAAGTTGAAGGCAGAGAAGAAAGGCGATTACTATGTGCTCAACGGTAACAAGTTTTGGATCACAAATGGACCCGACGCAGATGTTTTGGTGGTAATGTTTTACCTCATATTATTGCTTATTTTTTATCTAAAATAGACAGACAACCTTAGGTACACGATTTGTGGAGTACTAAATTAGAGCAGCGATTCCTAAAGTGGGTTCCGTGGAGACGTAAGCAGGGTTCCGTGAATCAGTAATAATTTTGTTATCGTTCGATATGGGTTCCATAAAATAATAATGACTTGGACCCTCAAAACATTAGCGACCGCTGCCATAGAGTACTAGAGTAGCTTTGCAATAGCAGACGTTTTAAAACAGTACTTGAGGTCTATATTGCCTCATTGCTGACTCTAAGTCAAAAGTCTATGAGGTGACTGCGACCGCAGTCCTCACCGCATCCTAATGAAGTATTAAGTAAAATCTTTTCTTTCCAGGACTTGTGGGTAGGAATTAGTATTGACAGATTAAAATCGAAAGTTGCTTATAGACAAAACAAAACAGTACGTTTTTCTTTCATTCACGCGGGATTCTGCGGCGACGCCATTGTGGTCCTCTGGGCTTCGATCCGCTATTTTAAATCGTCTACATTCGAGTGTCGGTGGTCTTTGTCAATTGTCCTGTTCTATTCTCATTAGAATTGTCAAAATTAAAAATGTTTATTCAGTAACAATTTTACAGATAAAAGCAGAACATAGAGGTTCCCCTTTAAGTATTAATAAATCTTTCTAAACCCGACAGTAGAAAGCCCCTTCCAACAATCACCAATTCTACGTTCCAGGTATACGCGAAAACGGATACAACGAGTAAACCACAGCACGGTATCACAGCATTCCTCATTGAGAAGGGCTTCCCTGGTTTCACCACCGCTCAGAAGCTGGACAAACTGGGCATGAGAGGGTCGAACACCTGCGAACTGGTGTTTGAAGACTGCAAGGTATCTATGATGACTATGACTGCTGCCCCATCTCGTACGTTAAACGCCATTTACGGGCGGAAACGATCGAGCAATGGGACAGCAGGTATAGGACGGAAGCCACAGCCGCGACCACCAAGGTCTTTTTCCCGAATGGGGTGGACGCATATAAAACCGTGAGGAAGATGTCCATCGACCGGCTTGCGTCGCAGGTCTTGACAGGTCATGGGGGATTCTGTGCATACCTGCACAGATTCAAGTGCAGGGACAGCCCCTCATGTGCCTGTGACCCGACGATGGAAGAGGACATCTTCCACATAATATTAGACTGCCCAATACACACGCAACTCAGATACACTCTGCAACAAGCGATAGACACTAAACTAAGTAAAGACACCCTAAAGGAAATCATGAAAGTTAAGAAAGAGAGAAAGATATTTATGGATTTTGCCAAAAGAATTGCAGAAATAGTTATTAAAAGAAATAGAGATTAAAAATAAGAAATAAAAAAGACCACTATTGTGGCAAGATGTAATAAAGAAGGTTGTAAGGAAATGTGGAGAAATGTAAAATATATATATAAGAAAATTAAGAAATAAGTAATAGTATATAAAGAAATGTAGTATGTAATATTATAGTAATAAGTAACTATAAGAAATGTAATAAATGTAAGAAATGTAAAATGTAAAAAAAAGAAAAAAGAAAATAGAGAGCTCATAAAGCTCAAGATATTAAAATCCCAAAAAATAAGAAAAAAGAAAGATAAGAAAGAAAATAAAGACCTGCCAAAAAGCGGGGAGCAGTGTATAAAAAAAAAAAGTATCTATGATAATGACACTGAGTACAGACGCCTGCACATTAATCTATCCAAATTGTCAAATCTCTACAATCAATACATCAAACCATATATCCTAGATGTAAAGTTCAGTCTTTTGAGGAAATTTGACAGTTTGTGGTAGTCTGGTATGCAGGCGTGTGTACCTAAAACTCCAGCTCGGATAACGGGATGTGACAAGGACTGGGCGAATGATACCACCTGTAACTTAAATAGGTACATTTATCGTGTTCAACAACATTGCAGCCGTCAAAAAAATATTATTCGAAGGAAATAAGGTTCATTTTTTATTCCTCAGTTCTAATACACTCGGCGTCAAAAAAATCGCACCTCTTAGAAAATCACTTTCAAATGTCATTTACTCTTGATATGCACATGCAGTCGCATTAATTATGATTTTATTTACAAGGTTACTTAATTAACTTAATAAAAAACATTACTTTTCATTATCAAATAAAACCTAATGCAACAAATAAAGTGTCACAAAAATTCGATGCAAATTTTGCTACCCGTGAGAGTTGCTAGTTGCGCTTCCTTTGTGGGTATAAAACGGTCAACACGGGTTCAATGTGGGTCATTCGCTATTCAACCGTTGAAGAGGACACACGCACAGATTTTGATGGATACCACAGCTGATAAAGCCGCTCAAGTGGTTGTACTACTGCAATCAGGGGTGCGGCAGTGTGATGTCGCCCGACAACTGAACCTGAGCCGTTATTCCGTTCGAAGAGTGTACCAGCGCTTCATAGAGACCGGTGGCTATATCCGCAGACACGGTTCGGGTAGACGTCGCTGCACTTCGGAAAGAGACGACCGGTTCGTTGTGTCGAACTCTTTGAGAAATCGTTTCTCCAACGCTGTTGAGTTGCAACAGCAGCTCCAGGCAGTTCGCAGACGCACCGTAAGCGTATCTACGGTTAGAAGAAGATTGAAGGAGAAGAAGATAGCGGCCCACAGAGCTGCTACGGGTCCAAAATTGACTGCAGCGCATCGGCGAGCCCGCTTGCAGTTTGCTCGTGACCACGTCGATTGGACCCTTGAGCAGTGGAGAGCTGTTCTCTTCTCAGACGAGACGCGAGTGTGTCTTTTCTGCAACGACCGACGGAGAAGAGTATACCGGAGGCAGGGTGAACGTTTCGCCCAAGCCTGCATCCAGGAGACGGTGGAATATGGTGGCGGATCCTGCATGTTCTGGGGCGGTATGTCTGCTGCCGGCAAAACCGACCTTGTCTGCGTCTCCCGGACTGGAGGTGCTCGCGGACAAGGGTCGCTGACTGCTCGCCGCTATGTCACTGAGGTCCTGGAAGTGCATGTGGTCCCCTTTGCCGAATCTTTTGGCGAGGGGTTCACATTAATGCACGACAACGCTCGCGCTCACACTGCAGGCATCGTGAGCGACTTCTTGCAGAGGTCCCAAATCTCTGTGATGCAGTGGCCAGCGCGAAGTCCGGATCTGAATCCTATAGAGCACCTCTGGGACCATCTTAAACGTAAGGTTCGATCTCGGGATCCAGCTCCTTCGACTCTACAGGAGCTCCAAGACGCGGTGATTGAAGAATGGGGGCTTATCCCTCAAGAAGAGCTCCTGAAGTTGGTGAGGTCCATGAGGGACCGTATGGAAGCCGTGATCAGGGCAAGGGGGGGTAACACTAGATTTTAAGTTAATTTTAAGACACTTTTTGTACATTTTTCTTTGTAAATTATCTGTTGTTAATTAGGACTTAATTAAGGATTTTTATTATTTTATTAATTTTAATGTTGTTTGTATAATTATAATTAAACAGAAAGTTAAATTTAATTGTTTTTTGATACTCCTTTTTGTTACCTTTCTAATGATACCCAACACTATCCTCTACATAAGGTTTAAGAATTTTTAAAGATGATTTTTAAAAGGTGCGATTTTTTTGACGCCGAGTGTAGATGGAGGGTTAAAATGTATAGTTATAAAAACAATAAGAGTAGATACTTCGTTCCGTAGTAAGATATTTCTAAGGCAAGTCTAATCTTCTAATAAATAGCATTTAGTTACAACAGCAAACTCGTCTTATCCAACACTGATAAATAAAGCAAATAGAATTCCTATCGAGATTAAAACGTCATTATCGCTGTTTGTAACATAAAAAAATAAAGTTATCTTCACTTATCTTAAGTTGACAAGCACAGATTTAAATATTTTTTATTTATTTCTATTTGGAAAACGTGCTCACTATTTTGTGGAGTAACTATGTTACTATTTATTTATTAAACACATCGGAGGCTTTTTTTTCTTAAACCATTAAGTTAGTATAATATAGAAATATTAAAAAAACGTTTGCATAACTCAAGAGAATTTATGCGATTTAAATCCCACCATGGAAAGTTTAAAAACTCATATAACCAGTTAACCAAATGTTTACCAGTTAACAAAAAAATATTAATTGTCATGATCTTTGTCATTTTCTTAACCTTTGATATTTAATTCAAATTGGCTTATTGGTTTGTATGTTGGCAAAATGGCTCTCAATAACAGCACATACACATACACTTTTAAATATATGGTATAAAGGTCTATAATAGTTTGCATTAATCCCCGTTATAAAACCTTTGATATGAATTATCATTTACAGGTGCCAGCCAAGAACATTCTCGGTGCTGAGAACAAAGGAGTTTACGTGCTCATGTCAGGTTTGGACCTGGAGCGGCTGGTGCTGGCAGCCGGGCCCGTGGGCCTGATGCAAGCCGCCGTCGATGTGGCCTTCGAGTACGCGCACACTAGGAAACAGTTCGGGAAGGCCATCGGAGAATTTCAATTACTACAGGTATGATCTGGATTCTGTTTTTTTTAAATGACCACCACCGCCCGGTCTCGCACCCGTTCGCCCCTCATTTTTCGCCCTTTTTCCTAAAAATACCCTTTCACCCCCTACCAAGATACCCATTCGCCCCTTAATGCGGTGCAAAAATGTTTTTAATATTTTTGAAGCACCCGTACGCCCCTTGTAACATTTAGATCAAAAACAGTACAGTCATACATAAAATCAAATAAAGTAAAACCCCCACTTTGCTAAAATTAAACCAAGAACACAATGTAACCTGTTTTTAAATCTTACCCTTTTCTTCCTGTAATAACAATAAACGATTATTTGCCATTTCCTGCAATCAAAAGATTTAAGAAGATCTTGGAACATTTGCTACCTGTGTTAACAATAGATGTACATTTGACGTTTCCTGATTGGTGCAATTTAAACAAAAGATTTGCGAAAAGAAGTTGATTGAGCCGATACGATGAAATAGTGATGGGACATGAATCGAAAATTAAAACTCGAATCGATTCTCATCACTGTATTATAAAATATTCTAGTCATGATTCAAGTTGACCCTAGATTCGTATTTATTGTTTATTCGAATCAATTCGGATCGATACGAAGATTCGAATTGATGCGATGATTCGAATCAATATGAAATTACGATACAAAAATATTCTTAATAATAGAAATATATTTATTTGATACAAAAATACAGACATGAAATAAAAATTAAACTTAAAATTGTACCAAACCGCATAATGTCGCGTTGCTGTTTGTTATGCAACGCATACTTTATTTTTTTTTACATTATTAATTTTTTTTTTAAATATTAACGGGTAAGCACAGTGCCTTGATCTCACCTGATGTTAAGTGATGATAAGGCCAATGGTAGAAGCGCACTTCACCCGGGAAACTTAAAACTAAAGAAAAAACCTTATAGAACTCTTACAATACCTGAACTAAAAGTAACTTATACGATTTTTTTTACTAGGAAAAAGTAATTATGATATCAAAGAAATGTATATATTTTTTAAATGCTTTTATTAAATCAAATGGAAATTTAAAAATGGTCAATTCGACAATTCCAAAAAAATGTTCAAAAAATTATTAATTAACTATTTAATTTATTTCTTCAAAAATAATATTTTTCTTTACGAGAACAAGTAAAAAAAGTAGACAATTTAAAAAAAACTATAAAAATCCTTAATTGCCTCATATAGTATGAGATAAGCTTTCCGCGCAATAAAGATTCGAATCGATGAAAGTGATTCAAATTCAAGTGAATCAACTGACCGATTCGAATCAAGCGATGATTCGAATCAACATAAAATCACATTCGAGTCAAGTTTTAACCGTCATGACTCGAATCATTCGAATCAAATTATAATTAAAATAATTAAATAGTTATTATTAATATTATTACAATGTTTCTTTAGTGGGTTATTTTGATTAAAATTAAAACATTTTTATAATTAAATTTGTTTTATTGTGCCTGTACTTAAATTAATTTATGATAGTTACCTTTAATTTACCTTGTTACACACTATTTTTGAGAACTAACAATTTTACCAGTCTCGGACAACTGTACTTTTACTTATTTATTAATAAGGGGCGAACAGAACCATTTAATATTTCAAGGGGCGAACGGGTCCATTTATGGTATGAGGGGCGAAACTTACGGGGTGAACGGGTCCGAGACCCACCGACCACCGACAAACAATTGTGTATCGGTAGTCTGACTTTGACAGTTTGTCTATAGTTCAAATGTCAAATCAGATTAATGACATCCATGCATGGCATAATCGTCTATGTCACCAATCAGATCCCCTAGACAAGTGGCAAAACATCAGAACAATAACTAAAGCTATAGAAACCGGACTAAAATAGCAACACAAATCATCAGTTCATACTATTTTTACCAATGAACCTAGGTGATGATGATGATGGAAAAAAATAGATTGTCCCTCTTCTTTCGTAATTTTGAAGGCTGTCACCAGAAATTATGACGTCATATTTGGGTAATGTTGTAACTTTATCGACTTTATTATCGATAAAAATAATTGAAAACAACAATATAAGTAGTACTTTTTTGTCACTATATTTATTAAAAATACATTTTAAATTGACAGTAAATAGACAATAATGGAACCCAAACAATCAATTGCACTATCTAACAGCGAACTCATTGAAAAGAAACAATATTTGGGCATTTCTCTACTAAATGGAAAATCGCTGTCCCAAGCAAATTTTATGAACTAAATCTTAATATATTTCAGTTTTTTGTGTCAATAACGACAAAGTGTTAGGTATTCTTGGCACGGCACAGCTTATTCAGTAATTTATGAATGTAATATTTGAATAAATAAACCTCAAACACTTTAAAACACAGTCCCCTGATATGTCCCATTTCCAGAATTACAAATCTTTTTACGAATATTTATTTTTTTGCCGCTGATAACTGAATAATAAATATCCAAATACATAAAAAAAAACATTAAGCATCTTTATACATCCCAATAATATTTATACAGTAGAATTTTAATCAAAATATTTATGTGCGAATGCTGTCCTCCAATTATTAAAACAGTCCCCTGTTAAAATTTGAAAACCGCGGTGTAGTCAAATTTTGTTTTAGCGCGAAACATTTAGATCGTCAAACGAAACCCAATCGGTGTGAGTTCGTTCGGTTGTGGAGCTAAGCGGGCAGCCGCCACTTTTTTAGTACTACGACTGTGTTTGCTGGTGAACCACGCGTCTCGACTGTTAGTGAAATCAGTCCACTGGTAAGCTTTTGTTTTACTATTTAAGGAGTTTTAATAACGAAAATTTGTTTAAAACAATTTATTATCTAGTATGTAGCTATATCTGTGTCGTAAATCTGATATGTTTAAACAGTTTTGTTTTATTACGTATTCATGTAAAAATGACAGTCCCCTGGTCAACAGTCCCCTGTCATTTCACACCACAGGGGACTGTTCGCTTAGGTTTTGTTAAGTCGGGCATGAGCTTCTATGACCATTAACAGCATCGTTTCTTTCGTAGGAATTATTTCAAAATGCCACCTAAAAAGAAGCCACCAAAAACAAGAGAAGAAACACTAGAACTAGAAATATTGGAGAAGTTACCAGATCCAGATTTAAGTCTAAAAGGGAGAAGATTATTTTATTGTTTTCCAATATCTGTGCCGGTTTTTAAGAAATTTTTATTTTAAGATTTTTTCCTTAAGTGTAATGTTAAGGCTTTTATGATTAATGTTGATTTCTTTAATTACTTCAAAAGTACAAATGTTACAAAGTATTATGTCAATCCAAAATATCAGTTGTGATAATTAATTATCAGTAGTAATGTTTCTTTGTTTATATTTTTATTTTGTACTGTTATAAAGACTGACTTTAGTAACATAATATAAGTCTTAAAATACTGAACTAAGAAGGTGATTTTGCAAAGTTTAACACAATGTTTTTAGTCTTAAGAAAAATCACTTTAATAAGTAAAATTTGTTTTAATACTGTTGATATATTCTAAAAAATTCAATATTTTATGAATGACAAAGAAAAATAAAGACTGATTACTTTAATATACAAAAATACTTGTTTTTGTCCATAAAAACATTCCCCTGGATGGTTACAACAGCCCCCTGTCACGATTTTGCATAAAATCGTTCATAACTCAAAAACCAAGTGGAAAATGAGTGGGCTTTTTTTAACATATATATTTAATTTACTATTGCCCTCAATTTTATTAACAAACATTCTCAACATTTGATAAAATTTGTTTAGGACAGTCTTGTATGGACGAATTTCCAAATAGTAGAGAAACGCCCATTTATGAATCTCGTATTTAGTTTCTACTTTTAATTTTTGCTCAAAACAAATTAACTTAATTTAATTAATCTTTAAAAATTAATAAAAAAGAGGTAGGGCTAGTACCTATATATACAGATGAAAGGTTAAAACATAATTGAAAAACAATAAGATATAAATAAAGGTAATTAATCTAACATAATTTGTTATTAAAAAATATAAATTCGTAAATAATAACAATAATCTCAAAATTAATTGATTTCTATGCTTAGTCAAGTTCTGAATGTTCTACTTGTCATGTTAATCCTTGGCAGAGGCCAAGGATTTCTGCAAAAAAATATTTTCATATGACAAATGTTATAGATGAAAACATAAATCAAAAACTTTTTTTAATAAATAAATAACTTACAGGACTTCGGTGCGAGATAATTGAGCAAGATGTCAAGGAATTTTCCAATTTATTAATTAATTTGGAAAGATGTACGGCCGTGTCTCAAAAATATCCGTCGGTATGAGATTACACTATTACAAATAAAAATAATGTGATCACAAGTCACAACTCATACCCAACAACAACCCACTCTACTGAGATATCAAGGAACAGGCAATATCATCTAAACTCATAATTCACCATATACAATGTTTTACCTGTCTTTCTGTACGACGTCATTGTGTTAAATTTCTAAAGAGTTTCTTACATCTGCTGACCTGTGCTATATGTTCCTTCACAGAATCTACATAGGTACATAATACATATCATACCATTTCATCAGATCCATTCATAATAAATAATGTCGGAACCGCATGTTCTCTAAGTCGCCTTAATTTCATATTTCCCTTACATACAAATGAATCTATAGTAAAATGCTTAGAGCAAATGTGATTATGCCTTTTTGAAGTCCAATACGATTTAGCCACTATTATTTTTCTACTTCGCCTTTAGTAGTTTTCAATCATGCACTTACATTAGTGCATGTTTCTGTTTGTTTTCTGTTTCTGTACTATATTATGCATTATTAATTATTATTAATAATATATTATTAATTATACTATATTATGTTTCTCTACTATATTATGCATGTATTATATATGTAAACGTTCCTCTTGAATCACTCTATCTATCAAAAAGATCGCATCAAAATCCGTTGCGTAGTTTTGAATATCTAAGCATACATACATAGGGACACACATACAGCGGGAAGCGACTTTGTTTTACACTATGTAGTGATGATGGTAAGTGACGATAAGCTCGAAGGTGAACATGCGCTTCACCCGAAATTAAACCACTAAGGTGCTGACAATTTATCAATAACTTAGGAACGCAATTATAGTTTAAACATTGTTGTTACAGAAACAACAATGTTTCATCATTTATAGAGATATTCAGAGAGATGTTATTATTTCTCTAGTCTATAAATACTTAGAAGAGAGAATGGTAGCTCGCAAGGCGGACTTAAAACAAGCCCTACCAACAACTAAATCCAATAATAATAGGAACCCGAAAATACATGACACAGTATGGTTTTATGCTTTGCCAGCACCAGAATCATCCAACAGTAGTTAGTCACATGTATGTTTCTCACAATTGCAGGGTAAAATGGCTGACATGTACACCACATTGAGCGCGTGCCGTAACTACTTATATAACGTGGCGAAAGCATGCGACGGAGGACACATCAACAGCAAAGACTGCGCCGGAGTGATCCTATACTGTGCCGAAAAGGCGACGCAGGTTACCTTGGATGCTATACAGATTCTTGGTAACTAATGGATACATTAAACCTTTAAGATTGGTTTTCGACCTTAATTTAAAGGAGTACCTAAAAACTATGCTGTTCAATATATTGACAGAGCACTATAAATAGATTTCACAGCGTCTCATACAAAATGAAAAATATATTATTTTTATAATAATCAAACATAGCTAAAACTATTTATTCTTTAAAAAAAATACAGAGACCTATTTTATACTTTTTGTTTTCATAATATGTTTAACAGACAATGTTCGATGCAGCTATTATGTTTTTCTTGATTTTTACTAAGGTTAAGTTTCAATGTTACTAACACTTATGGATTTTATACTTATTCGAAATAAAAAAAAATATTATTATTTTATTATAAGTATTAAGTCTGCTTTTAAATATCATTATAAATTAAATAATATTTCTATATCATTGAGATGGAAAGATGTATGTCAAGGTGGACAGTGAATAGTGATAATGATAAAGAAAGAACTTAAAACTTTGCCTTTTTTTTGTTAATGTATGTTTAGTCTGTACAGCATAGTCATAGCCTGCCTCTGTTTTAAATTTTTGTTATTTTTTTAAAGTGTGAAAGCAATAGGGTGGTGTACCTATCTATCTATTATCCATATATATTCTAAGCACATTGTATGATTAATATTGTATGTCTTTACAGGTGGAAATGGGTACATTAATGACTATCCTACAGGAAGACTGCTCAGGGATGCCAAACTATATGAAATAGGAGCTGGCACCTCTGAAGTCAGAAGAATGCTTATAGGTAAAGCATTAAACAATGAATACAAATAATATGAAAATATAATTTATTGTTTCCTGGAAGAGATAGTTTGTTATCAATAGTTAAGATTTTAGTTATTCTATGTTGTCCAAAACAAAAAAAAAAGCTGCCGATTTTATACATTTCCATTGTATCAACTTATTTGTATTTGGATATATGTGTACTATAAAGTACTATTATATGTATAAGCAATAACAGTATCAGATTTTTCGTTTGGGACTGGTTTGTCACAAAAAGCATTTTTTTAAATTGTTAAAAGTTATTTTATTTCTATTTAATGTACTCTAATACTTTAAATAGATACCTATTTTTTGTTTATAGTAAGTACATTATAATAGGTAGGTACTAAATTAACATAGGAAGAACCCATTACACTCAACCTTTAAAAAGTCATCATACAGCAGCAGTATTAGTGTACCAAAACTCAAATTGATCACTTAATTCGGAAACAACATTTAGTAAAATGCTCTTGGAGCAAAAAGTTTGCATTGTGTGTAAATAGATAATTCAGAAAAAAAATCATTATAAATAGAACCATGTATGACATGCATGATTTGATGTTTAAAATTTTTATGAGTTGTCTATCGGCTGAACTATTTATTCCATTTGGAAAATAAAAATATCTATATTTTGCAAGGAGTTAATTAGTTTTCACAATAATTAATTTCAATTTTTGAGACGCTAAGCAAAGACTATCTACAGTAGTTTTCTGTCATAATCACATATAAATTTAAAAAGAGGGTCCCCCAATCATCCTTGGAATCAAACCTGGAATGACCGACAGATTCCGGACCTCTGATCATCACACATACAACCTGTATGAACTCTAGAATTAAGCTTAAAATGCAAAAAAAAAAATCACAACATGATGTGCCCACCCATATGGTTAAGCTTAGATTAAATAAAGCCTACTAAAATGTGTTGATGAGATATTGCATTTTCTTATTTTCAACACAACTTGTATTTTTAAATTATATTGAACTATACATACCTTGAACTAGAGTGGCAACTGACAAAGTAGAATGGAGAAATTCGAGGCAGGCCTTTGCTAAGACGAACACAGAGTATGGCAGCTGATAAGTGGACATATTTAATATTAAAGGGATTCTTAGATAAAGGCTAAAACAAAAATAATAATAATACACACCTTGAAATATCCTTTGCATTACTTCTTACATAGTACTTGATGGCAAAGAAATTTCCCCAGTCCTCAGTTCCACCAAAAGCTGACAGAGAAGCTTATTGACAGAGATTCCACATGGTGCCACCATTTTGGTGGTATGTACAGCATCTGTCCAGGTCTAAGTATACAATAGTGTACTTTAGCATCTTTATACTTTGGGTACTTCACAAAATCTGGTTCCCGTGGATCTATTTGAGACGTATTGTGCAACAACTCATGTTCATGAGGGTACAAGTACTCAGAGTCTTGCGGTGAAAACAAGAATATTTGCTTCTCACCAACAACTTGAGTCAGTAAATTCCTTTTGAGGTCATGGTGTAGAGGTGATATTGTACCCTTTGGACCGTACCATGCCATAACATCTACAGGCTGATCTTTTTCAGAAAAACAACAGTATTCTGGCTGCCTTATATCATTCCTTAGTTCTGGTATCTGTTCAAATAGCTGATATTGGGCTAGGTAACCAGTTGGTCCATCCTTTCGAAAAATAAAGTTCTTTACAAATTCTTCTATTGTCATTAGCTTTTGTGTCCACTCAGACTCTGTGTAGTCACGTCCTATCTCTATGGAAACTGTTCTAGGTCCAGCCAATTTAATAAAGTAATTCTGGTCCTGCCACTTTGTTAATGCTGGCCAGTGATTGATACAGTTTTTTAACACAACTGGCTTTCCAGCGGATATATAATTCTTATAAAAATGTTCCATGCTCGGACAGTCAATTACTTCTATAGAATGTGCATCATAATTGTTACTTTCAACACTAGTTTTTTCTTGTTCTTGATTAAGCACTGGGTTGGTATCTTCCAGTATTAATCCAAATGAATTTAACAAAGTGGCACAATTTTGTAGTAATTCAGGTTCTTCTCTAATAGGACACCCAAACATTATGCCAAAGTCAAGTATTTTAAACAAATCCCTTATGAAGCTTTCAGTAACGTCTGTTGCACACTTAGTCTTAGCTAGTATCAATAAATATGAAGCAATAGTTATAGTTTTTCTCAAAAACAACTTCACCTCTTTCCATTTTCCTATGTTGACTTGTTCATGCATATAATCAATTACGGCTTGTACTTTTATTATAACTGGTGGTTTTATAGATTCGGTAACAGTTAGGTATTCGCGTAGTAACGCTTTGCATGTTCCATCAAGGTTTGCAACTTCTTCCGCTTTGATTGAATCGATCACAGGTGCTTTGAACTCTTTCAGTTTATTGAAAATTTCCTCACTGGTAATCATGGTTTCCTAATTTGTTTGAACCGTTGACTATTACAAAACGGTTACTGCAGTGGTGCAGCTGAGTTATTATCATGTGTTTTTGTTTAAATGGCTTTACTGTTTCGTAGATAACAAAACTATATACAGTAAAAGATAGTTAGGTAGGTAGGTAGGTAGTTAATCAATATTTTTTTTGATATGGCTCCCATTCCCATAAAGTAGATATTCAACTTCAACTTCAGCTTTTGTTTATGGCAACCGGGTCACTTTTAGGTTAGCGACCATTACTGCCAATTACTCCAGCACTCTGAGAATGAATGAATTTACCTACTTCTGACTTACAAAATGTAATGTAAGTAAATTTAAAAAAATTACACACTTTTTTTTTTAAGTGGCGTTCAACTACTTCAACTTCAACTTTTGTTTATGGCAAACCGGGTACTCTTAGGTTAGCGACCATTAATCTCTTCTTCTTCTTACAGATGGCATGTTTTGTGTCTACCTACAGCCGAACACAATTCCGCCAATATCATGTGTAGGTAGCCAATACACGGAAGGATTGGAATTTTCTTCACTCATTGACTGACTGACTGATTGATTGACAGTCTGACATAACTTTTAGTTTTCTATTCTTCTAAATCTAAAGCAAAGGGATCTATGCTAATTTGCTCGGTTTCTAGAAAAACATTAATGGTAACATTTTATATAATACATATCATGAAAAGGATTGATGGATACTCAATAGATAAAAGATGATAATAAATGGTTTTCCCTGATGGCCTTTAAGTTACAAATGAGACATGTGTGGGAACTTTACTATATTAAATGTAATGAATGAACGAATGTAATGTTACAATCTATGGTCTAGCTATCCTCGAATCGAACCAGTATTATAAAACTTAAAGGCGTGTCTAAGATGGGTCTCTAGCCTTTACATGTTCAACACAGTAGCATTCCCATAAATAAGCTGAAAGAGCCAAGAGAGATTCAAATCGGAAATACATGAATTTATTTTGTACAACAACCTAAAGAAAACATCTCACACCTCTTTTATCTCCTTTCCCAACCAAGTCCTAATCCTAATATGGTCACTCCGTCTTTTATCGTAAATCGACTAAAAACTGTATAGTTCTTTCTCTTTTACGATTTGTTCTTCTTTCTTTCTTTGTCTATGGTAAATCATATGACTTTTGTTTTCACGTGATTGTCAGATTTTTTATTTATTTATTTACAAAAGTATTTGAATTAGGATTTGCGAAGAATACAATGATCTAACGGATGATCGTAATAATGGATACTTAATTTCTACTGTGATGGATGACTAACTACAATCGTTAATCGGGAAAGCCTTACATTAGTAGGCAAAGGACAAGAAAAAGGAAAAGGCGTAATGGCATCTATCGACTTGCTTGTAGCATAACTTACAAAATGAAGATGTCTGGTGGAGGTGGATCAAGCAATGAGTTTTTGGTGATATCTTACGTGTGACGCAATGGCGTTGTTCGACAAATTCTTTTCAATCAAGAGAAAAATAAACGATTATCACGTATCACAAAATCGGGGCAGGTACGTCATTAAATGCCTTTCATTCATGTTTTTCTATTTTTGCACGACTCGGTATGCGATGGAGAGGTTGACGTACGATGATCCGGCTTGTGCTGACTGACCGGGCAGCACTCTGTGGAGTGTGGACCTTTCGCCCTGAGTGGTGGGCTGATGACGCACACGATGCTGTCAGTGCGGCGAACATCTGACTGACCGGGGACCGGGCGTAGGCGTCCGCGGCCGCGCGATCGTAGATCGCGTCATGAGGGGGCGGGGCTCGCTCACTGTTTACTTACTATTTACATTCAAACTAACTAAGCGTAAGCAGTAAGCCTGTTTAGTACACCAGCACATTCCACTTGCGACGATCGTCCGCTGTCTCACGGCCTCCAATGTGCATTTACAGTGACAACGTTATTGTGGTTTCGTATTTGAGAAGTGAGAGCATATGACACAATTTTCATTTGTTACAAGTTTTATTGATGATAACAGCTGTGGGCAATTTAGCGACTATGAAATAAGATGAAATTTAGGTAAAGTGGTTCTTATTGTGATGTTGGATACATGTGGTTGAGTGTGGGGTTGTGCTATCAAGCCTTGTGTTTATGTTTCGTAGACTTACATTGTATTGGAGCTAGTATTGAGAAAATCTTGGTGTGAACTTTTTACTTATCTTATTGTCAGCCATTGGTAGAGCAAAAGAAGTGAATGAAGTATGACAGGTCCAATCAGCATAATACTTATTTGCATTTCCAAATCTCAATTACATGCAATTTTAAATACTTGATCTCAAACGTTACATATTTTTATGTCTTGAATTAGCAATAGTAGAGAAAGTTATATTTGCAAGTGTCATATTCACTCTTACTTACTGGCTTACAATAGGTACTTGACTTACTTGACTTTAATGTTAATCTGTTAAGTATTTGTAGACTTGTAGGTATAATGTTTTATTGAAGGTTATTTAACTATTTGTTTGTTTAAATTTGTCTATGGTTTTGTGTAATCAATGGTTACATTTCTTGCATAATATTTTTTCTTAATCAGACTTTTGAATTTAAGTATTTTCTTATATGCCTACTTACCTAAATATTCTAAATCCAATTAGAATTTTTTTAAGTTAGTAAATCTCAAATAGAGGTTCTCATCACAGATGTTTTATGATTCCAAATACTTAAGAATTAATGAGTTATAAAGTCAGTACAAAGCAAACAATCCTACTAACCTGCCATGGTGTAAAAATGTCTATCTTTTCACAGTATTATCGCAAAAATTCACCAATAACTTTCATCATCACCATCACCACCAACTCATTTTATTTCCCCACTGTTGGGGTGCGAGCCTTCCCTATTGATGGATATTGAAAACCGGCCATAAACCACCATGGGCCCTCTGCGTGTCTGATTAATGGTTGTTAAAAACTTCTAATTACTGCTGCTGGGACTATTACGCCTTACATGCCTTCCAAGGCACAGAGAACCTTGACATGATGAATTTCTTTAATAATAAAATGTCACCCATCCGATGACTGGCCTTTGCAAAGTTGCTAAACCTTAGCAATTGCAGACCGTCACGTTTAGCTTAGGTTAAACTTGTGTTTAGTGTAGGTACCTATTTGTGAACAAAAATTTAAACTTCCAAGATAACAATATATTTTTTAAGAATATAGAAATTGGTAGCCGCTGGATGCGAGCAGCACAAAACCAGTTGTTGTGAAAATCCTTGGAGGAGGCCTTTGTCCAGCAGTGAACGTCTTTTGGCTGAGATGATGATGATGATAGAAATTCTCCAATTCCTTTGCTTATAATAATTTTCTGTTTTACTATATGTTTAAAACATTTACTTAAATTTTTAAGATTTCAACCCATCACAAGCAATGCAGTTGTAATTTTTCATTGCTTTTCAACCTTAGTGGTTATTATAGTGTCCAATTTTTTGGTGGCAATGGAGCTGCCACTGCCTTTGAAAGGATTCAAGCATAATGATTTGTTGCAGATCCCGTCAGATAAACTCAGAGCAAGTGCGATTGCTTCTGTTCAAGGAGTGTGATTGGAGGGGACGGAAACTACTTTTTGACTCTTCAACAATAGAAAAAGTACCTGCCAGCAAACATGTTAAACCTAAAGTACAACAAGCAGATCAGCTTCCGTATATTGTGGAGGTTTCCGAGGGATATGCATACTTGGTGAGATTTTTAATAAAATTCTTGTGTTATCTATCATATTGTAATAGGTGATTATCACAGTATGAAATGATGATGAAATGGCAAATAAAACTCGCATTAGGCACCTAGTGTTAGATTTATTTGCCCTTTCATATGTTTAATGACATTAAAGCAGCGCTTTTTAGTGAAGTGGTAACAAACAGAGTTAAAATTTTGCCATATACATTCTTTTATTTTTTATTTATTTGGAATAACAAACTATTACAAAATGTGCATTCTACTGCAGTTTAAAATGTGGAACCTTACTAATTTTGTAGCCAACGACGTTATTCAGAAATATTCATTATAATAAATTATTCATTATCGTGATCGAATGGCAAACAAAACTCGCAATAAGCAATCAAGACAAAGGAATTTCAACTCAACGTAAATGCAAACAGCACGAAAAGAACAAACAACACCGATCCGATACAATACGGTAATTTCATTTACATCCAGTAGATAACAAAAGTCATATAGGCAACAAGAAAATACTAAAACAAACACTTTACTGTTAACTAACCGACACTGCTTTCTAGACGACAGCTTTGACGACAGAGTCTGTCGCAACAGTACCTATCGTATGTACGTAATCAATCCTGCCAGCGATCATGTTTAGGGCTTAGGGCGAATTGTTTATAACTGTCTCATCGTCTTTCCGGCACGGAGGGGAAGTGCAGGAGTTTTCAGTGGCTTATAACTTCCTTTCCCATTGAGGGGGCCGGGGGGAATGTCCCACATAGCCATCTACGTCTTCCCGGACGCAATGCATTGCATTTTCTCCTGTAGGAATAAAAAGAGGGCGGGGCGCTCTGTCGTTGGCGCTGCGCACAAAAGACGCTCTGCGCTTGCGCATAGTCGCATAGAAACAGTAGCATAGTAGTAACATAGAACGGTAACGAATAATAACAACCACGCAGTACAGATAATGGTCCGATCTCTTCACATGCTTTTGTCTATGTGATTGTTTCCTCTCAGGCACTTTCCTTTTAGTTCTGGATGACGAACTGCGCTCTTCTTGGCTTTGTCAATCCAATCCAATTTTCAAGCCAATCCGATCCGAACCCCTCGGAGATTCTAGTAGGGAACGGGGACACGCACTGTGCGTGATGCCAATTTCTTCTAGAAAACCTCCGAAGGTGTTTCGTTCCACACAGGTTGAGGAACCCTTTCAAGTTTCTCGCCGTCCCCAAAAAAGCCCGGTGACGCTGAACAATCTTACCCAGAAAATGTCTTTCTTCTGTGCCCAGAATCACTTAAGTGAAAATTTAGATTGTGATAACGCTGTCTCATGTCATGTATTGATTTAAAAAGAACAAAGCATAACCATTTGATTATACTATAAGAAGTCTTTTTAACGAAACATTAACGAAATCAAGAGTTTGTATGATCATTATAAAGCAGCAAGAATTGCTTCAATCATTGAAGCAGCGCCTACATGTATATATAACGAAGAGAGTTAAAATGTTGACATGCAAATCTTGTTTTTATTGACGTGATCGAATGGAAAACAAAATTCGCACTAGACACATCACTTGCACGTAACTATTACTTAGTTTGTGTTTTCACACTGAACGCTAGAAAGACATGCAATAAGCAGTTTTGTCACTTTCTGATAACGATCACTGGAACGTCTCCCTGTTACTACGGATCCTGCAGAGTCCAAAACACATCAACATAAGATGTAAAAAACAACGCAAGGAGCTCCATATCAAGTATTTTGTTTCAATGTGTAGTGTTCGCGTAAACTATAGAAAACAATAGGTTTGATGTTAAGATAAAATAAAAATACAGTACTATAAAATAAAAGAGATGTATCTTACATAAAATAATGCTAATTGCTTTTTATTATTACCGATTTGACAATTAATTTTAACACAGTTTCTTCGAAATTGTTAAAGCCTTAAGGGGAAACACTAAGGTCGACTAAATTGAAAAATATGTATGAAAAGTAGACAAAATCAACGTTTCGTAGTCCCCTGATTCCTCCTCCAAAACTGGACTGATTTAATTACTTGACTAATAATAATAGAACAATTTCTCGAAGTTTTCACTTTCTTCCATTGTTTACCTGTAATTTCATAAAGTAGTTGGAGGTTTACAATCATTTGTTTATTTATTAGCATAATGTAAGTTACTGTTCAAGTTGTAGTTAAGTTAGTTAAGTTTCCAATTCCGGGTTTTGACGTACATCGTGATACTAAATAAATAAATAAAATACTTACATAATATTTATTTTAAATGTATTTTTTAAATCAGGCAACAATAGTCGGTCGGCACAAACCACCATCATACAATCATACAATAATTAAATTAATCTTAACTCTATACGAGTATGTTACACGTAAGAACTATTTGTAGCATAAGTACAAGTTTATTTATACGTGGCGTTATGTGTTAGCATAATAGTAATGTCGAATTACATCCGTAGACAGAACAGTTTGTATGCCCTATTAATTTACCACCATATTTTTTCAATATCCAATAGCCATATTTTTATGACCCATCGCGTCCACCCCTTTTGCTCAATATTGTGACAATACTCGTTACAAGATGGCGCTGCTAAGGTCCTCTACGAATTGTAGTTACCTTGTACTTGATGGCATAGTGTAAAAACCTTGCACAAGGCACTAGACCCGTCTCGACTCTCCGTTATATTCGTCGCTCAACTGTTTACCTACATTGTAACACAACAAATACTATGAAAAAAGTAGGTGCCTTCTTTTGGATTGATTTTTACTGTTGATGAAGAGTTTGCCTTTATAGCGTAACCTGAGTGGTAGAGCCACGCTGCTTTGCAGCACGAAATGGGCCGGCTCGCCCGGCGTACTACCACCCTCTCACAGAATATCGGCGTGAAACAATGGCACTCGTTGCTGTTGTGTTTCGTCCGGTGAGTGAAAGTACCGGAGGCCCATCTCTCACCCCTCCCCCTTCCCAATTCCTACTCTCTCCTCAAGATCCAACTCCTTCCTCAAAGCCGGCAACGCATCTGCGATTACTTTGGTTTTGCGGGTGTCCATGGGCGGCGGTGATTACTTTCCATCAGGTGGAACATTGCCTCCTTTTAATATATATATAAAAAAACCGGATTTTATGGGCGGCCCAAAACTAAAGGTGCGGAATCCGTAAATCCGGATCGCAGCACTCTACCGTATGGTAGGTGGTCCCAGATTGCTAGATTCTCCAAATTTTTCGAGTCGGCTGACGAGAGCGAAAAACCTGAAGGTGCCTTCAAAAATTAGGAACTCGGTTCGGGTTGATCGTAGGGAGTGAAACAAAAGCATGTCGACATGGTACATAAAAATTGTCTACGTAGCTGCAAGTACATCAAAGATTTAAACTGTTTGTTTTAGTATTTATCAAATTGTAAATATACGTATACGCCGCCGCCGCTGCCGTTAGTCTGAGTTCCTCTTATCTTAATCCATATTTCCGTTTTATATAGGACGTAGTTTCATTCAATAAAACAGGGATATTTTAAGATAACTACGGTGGTCAAACAGTTTCCTAGGTTTGACAAAGCTTCCTGTGAATCATAATCTCGCTGGGGAGCGATTTTTTGATCTCACTTGTAATCTTAAAAATAAAAGGTTTAAAAATTAAAGTTTGTCTTCTGAATTTTACTTTAAAATTATATTATTTTAGAAACTTAGAAAATCATAGAAACAACACTTGTTAAGCATACACAAATTACATTAACAATTCTAAAGTGGAGTGGAGTTTGGATTATTCTCTGCAAGAACACATATGCTTTTCCAATACCTATACACTTCATAAAAGTAAAATCGTTGAAATACAATCAAATAATTATAATAATTAAATGTTTTAATCTAAAACCTTAATCTAAAAGACCACCACGGGCCACCCCCGGCTCAAAGGTTCCCATGATACCGGCAGCGTTACCACGTTGTATTGCCAGGGAGAGTCTCTGAACCAGGTATGACCCGTAGCGGCGATCGTACCCACGATCCGCTAAACGGTGCACTAGTCTGGCAATAAAAGATTTCGCTTCCGTGCCCCACACCCCAGAAGTCTCTACAGCGAAAAGGAGAAAGTGGTACTGTGACTTCAAGGCAGCATTATACTTTAATTGCTTCTGCCTCGCGGCACTCTCAGCAGCAGACCCAGCAGTCCGCATTGTGCCTTGAATGTGCGACGTCGCGAAGGTCGCACGTCGCATCCCTCAACAAGCAATGACCATTCTGCCAGGGAACCAAGGTCAAACCATCCGGCCTCGTGCCGTCTGTTCGGCTCAAGCCCGGGGGCTCCAGAACGCACGGAATATTGGCGGTTACCAATGCCCGCCGGATGATGTCGTTCAGAGCGTGTTGTCTCGGGAACCTGCCAGCGCATCTACAGCAGTTCAACCCATGGTGTCCATTGGCCTCAACCCGAGCTCCGCATATACAACGATATGGTTCACAAATGTTGCAACCAAGCCTCAACGCTTCTGCCACTCGCAAGGAATCATCGTCCATGAAAGTACCCAATTGTGGAGAAGGCAACGCATGCAGACAGGCGCCCGCTTCTCGATGCGATACCGCTCTAAGCTTTGCTAAATCCAATGCGCTAGCGCCGTCCTTCTCAGCGAGGGTCAAATTGGATCGAACATCGTCCCAGTTTCGTTGAACTTCGGGGTGATCGGAGGTATCATGATCGGGACAAAAGATTGACCAAGCAGCCAAAGCTTCACTCGCAAAAGGCACTTGAAATCCGTTACCATTTACGTTGAGTATGTGAGTAACGAAACTTAGTGCCCCATGCATGGAAGCCATGAAAGCTGGTAACGCCGTGTCCTGTACCCGACGAATGCCAATTCCACCGTGCCTTATTGGCAGGGACGCCAGATGCCACTGTCTATCATTTAGTTAGATCCACATTAAGGATGCTTTCTAGGGTTTCTTTAAGGCTGTGGCCAATAACCGATATTTCCGCTTGGTAAAGCCACACCGGAGCCGTCCTCACAGATACGTTTAATTTTTACGCATTAAGTATTTGGCTGTTTCGGACTCTTTACAGGGTCCGTGTTCATAGGAAATCGTGGCGTAAAAAGTGTTTCAATTCAATGTGTGGTGTTAGTCAAATTTAGAAAACAATATGTTATTTTTTATGAAAAACCACAGCCACAATCCCATTATAATCGATCTTTCATTGTATCGCGCCATTCATAAAGCATAATAGGTAAGTCAGCGATCGTTATCATTCTGATACTGGTTTATAAATATTCTTACAACCGCCACATCGCCGGGCCGGTCACGAGACTGTTCCGCTCGTAGTCACTTTAAAAGTTCTAAATTTAGATCATTCGAGTTAGCCTTTTTGATTAAACCGACAAATGGGACGAATGAACCACGCCTGGGATTGTAACTTTAGCTCGCTCTAATTAACGGGTATCACATGCCCTGTTGAAGATCTAAAACGGTACGACAATATTGATGTGGTAATTTATAGCTCGCACAAATGGTCATGTTTGCAAATGTCGTTATCGTCAGTATGATTTTGCTATTTGGGCTATTTGATACTTTCCATATATGTCTCTTCCTAATAAGGAGTATTTTGGATTTAAAATACATCCGTCAGATACTCAGATCATATTATGCTTCCGTATGGGTCAGAATGAGATTTATTCTCAATTCGATTACGGTTATGAAAACGAGAATTTGTTTGATATTGAAGCAGCACCTCCTGAGTGCCCCCATGACGCAGTCAACCTGAGCCGAGGTCCTAGCCTTTAGAGGCGCCCTCGGGTTGTTCTGCTCCCAATCCTATCCGAACCCTCGGAGAATCTAGTAGGGAATGGGACACGCAAACGAAACCCCTGACGGTGTTTCGTTTCACATGGTTTGACCGGACGCTGAAAATGACGCTGAAGCTGAAAATGCCGCCTGAGGTAATCGGTAAAACTCTCCAAAGAAAAAAACCTCCTGAGTGCTCTGTCTAGTGCGACTTTTATTTGCCATGCGATCACATTAAAGAAAACGTGAATGTTTGTGACATTAAAGCACACATCCTGGCTAACTTACGTTATTAAGAACACATCGGCAAAATATCGGCATCGATATACTTTCTAGGGCACAGGTACATACGGACGGACGCCTGCAACATCTTTTTTTTTAGTGTAGTTCGTTCTGAAGAACCGGCTAAGGTCATAGACCATACTGCCATGTCATTAGTTTACAAGTAATACATAAATAAACAATATTTACTTCCTGTATTAATGATGATGAATGATAATAATAGTTTGGGGAAAAAGTTTCTCCGCATTTTTTAAGAAAATTCAAAACATTTTTTAATATATTTTATTTACATTTAACTAAAGTGTGTTGGTGCCATTTTGTTCGATAACTTTTTGCCATCTTGTAGGTACGGACATGATCTCATTGATATAGAAATTTTGGGTCTTTTGATCAAAATACCGCGACAAGTGGTTTTGGCAGTCCTCTCGTAATGTTAACCTGACACTGCCTAAAGAATTCTGAAGAGAACTAACAGCTGGAAATCTGAAGGTGCAAGGTCAGGACTATACGACGGATGCATTAACACCTCCCAGCCAAACTCTCTTAATTTTTACTGAGTGGCTAAAGATGTGTGAGGTCTAGCGTTATCATGATGAAAAACCACACCCCTTCTGTTGATTAATTCCGGCCGCATTCTCTCAACTTCTTGCTTTAATCTCATCAGTTGTTCGCAGTAGAGTTCAGAATCGATGGTCCTGCCTGGTGGTAACAGCTCATAATGAATAATGCCCTTCCAATCCCACCACACACGCAGCATCACCTTGTTGCGAGTTAACCCGGGTTTCGCCACAGCCTGTGAAGCCTGACCGGCCTTTGACCTTTTTCGCATGTTCTTGTCGTACGTTATACACTTTTCATCACCAGTTATCAGTTTCTTCAAAAATGGTTCGGTTTCATTACGTCGTAATAAAGAATCACAAATGAGTACACGGTTCATTAGGTTTCTTTCAGTGAGCTCGTGAGGTACCCAAATATCGAGCTTTTTTGTGTACCCAGTTTTTTCAAATGCACCAAAACTGTTTTGTGGTCAATTCTCAGTTTTTCAGCTACGTCGTAACTACTGATATGCCGATCTTGCTCCACTTTTTCAAAAATGGCATCCATTTTATCCGTAATAGGGCGACCAGAGCGACGTGCATCTTTGACATCAAAATATCTTTGCTTTGTTTCATTTGCCAACACTCATGCACTCTCACGAACACTTAACGGTTAATAATCCACCATTATTTTACATTAATATTCGACATTTTAGAAAATAAAACAAAAACGCAGACATGACTCTTCTCTTTCCCGCCAAGAAGTCACGCCTGCACATCAACCTATCCAAAACTGTAAAATTTCTTCATTATGTTCAACCATATGCCTTATATACAAAGTCTATTGAGGAAATTTTACAGTTTGTGGTAGTCTGATGTGCATGCGTGTGTACAAACTTATGTGAAAGTCATTCTCCTTTAGATTTCTTAGACTCAGTAAACAAACAATAATACGTCACAATACAGCGAGCTACTTTTTACCTCACATATCGATAAAATCACTGCTAGGGGGCCTATAAGATGTTAGGCTTCATATTTCGCCAATGTTCTGATTTTAAAAGCCCTAGTACTTTGGTGTTATTGTATAACGCGTTTGTGAGATCTGTTTTGGAATACGCATCGACAGCTCGGAATCCCCAGTATTTAACGTATATCGTTTCTATTGAAAACATTCAGAATAGGTTCATTAAACGTATGAAATATAGATACCCAGAATTTCCGATTTACTTAATCACGCCTTTGAAGCTACGAAGAGAGCAACGTGATCAATAATTTCTTTATAAAATAATAAATAATATGGTTGAGTCGACTTATCTTACAAGTAAGATCTTTTATAAATGTAAAAAGTTCTGCTTGAGGTTAGTTCTTAGTCTAATTGTGACGAAGACAACGAAAAGAAGAGGGTTATGGATGTTCGCGGGTGAACGAGTGATCGACAGTTTACTCGTTCACCTGAGAATGTTTATTTGATTATTTGAATATTTACTTTTTTGTGGTTTTTATTTGTATTTTTTTTCTCAGTACAATAATAATTAAGTTTTGTTATTGTTTAACCATTGTCTGAGTTTCTGGTTCAATGTCTACTAAATTGTTTGTATTTCTTTTGCAGTGGAAAGGAGAATGGCAGGGTACTATGGACATTTTGTACAGGCCTACAATTTTCATGTTTGGCAATGAGATTACACATTTTTGGTAGATTATATTATTGAGAATTACTACATAAATTAACAGAATTCTAAATGTTGGGGTTTAAAAGTTATACTTGTATTTCGATATTTTTTTAAGGTAAGGCTTTCCCTGTATTTGACAGTTGAGTGACAGCAGGGACGGACAATGACAGTGACAATTAAATAATCTGAAAATGTAGGTACGTTCGTCTTGATAAATCAATCGAACTAAAATAGGTAGGTACCTAGTGCATTTTAATATTAATTATGTATTGTTATGCCCGAGTTATAGATTCTAGAAAATGGATACCTATCAGGAACTTCTGTGACTGTGATTATTCAGATCTGTTTGCTTGGTTATTTAAAACACAAAAAGTTATACCAACATTGAGCTTGAAATGATCTCCTATCTTACATATTTATATATAATATTATAAATGCGAATTTAGTTTGTTTGTCCTTCCTTCACGCCTTAACTAAGCAACCAATTGACTTGATCTTTGGCAGAGAGATATCTGAAAGAACGGAGAATATCATAAGCTACTTTTTATGCCAATATTCCTATGGGAACGCGAATCACGCGTGTGTAAATGCGGGCAGAAGGTAGTGGTTATAATTATTATATCTGAGACAGGAATACTAGTCTACCTACTACTGCTCAGAATGCATACTTACTTATTTTTTAGAGTACAATCGAGGATCTTCCCGGTCGATACTACTAATAAATTACTGTTATTTGGGAATCATCATCAAAGGGAAACAATATATAATCCTAAAAAAATAGTACCTGTTAATGCTCTATGATGTAAAAAACATTTTTAATAAATCAAAAACTACTGGTCTTTCTACTGGGAAGTTTCACGATTTGTACATACAAACAGACGAATAATGTTTTTCCATACTAGTATTTGCTCAGTGGAAATAAAACAATAATTTAGTTTGGTCACATATTTAATAAAATAAAAAGTAATTTAAGGCACTCTTAAAATAACATTATCCAAGAATGGAGCAGGTCTAGTCATGCCTTCATGGCGAGTATATAATGCTCTAAAATAGTTGCACAATTAAGCTTTTAATCGAAACTAGATTAACAATATTATGACTTAATAGCCATTTGAGAATTCATTTCAAAATCGATATATCGATATTTTTAAGCGAGGCAACTCTGACAGCAGATATGCGTTTTGCGTATAGTTTCTGCTAGTTAAAATGCGTTTCGTTATTAGTTTTAGTATTATTATTTCGCTTTATGATTTTTCTTTACCCCGGACATCTAAAAATATAACATTTACTGGAAAATAATGAGAAAAAATTAAGGAACAAACTATGCAAATATGGTACCAAAACATAAACATTGTGGGGTTGTACGCGAATACGCGTTCTCCTGTTAACTTATGTACAAGCTAATGCTTTATATTTATTAGTGTTAATTAAGCTGTTTGTTTCTTTTAAACCAATAAAATAAAAATAAATAAAATAAACAAGCTCAAGTATAAAAATTAATGAAATTTATATTTTCCATATTCAGTAAAAAACAAACAATACCTACCTACGTTACGCCACGCCACAGTAGTCTATCGCGAGGTGTTTATTCTTATCGAGTTATTGTCAATGTTAATCCTGATAAAAGGTTATTGATCGATTGTAATGTGTAAAATTTGTCTGTAAAAAAAAACAATATTTTTCTGTTACCTTTTGATAGGGATGTGGACGTTTTTAGTAGGTTCCCCCAATAAAAAAAAAAGGGTCACTGATGTAATGAAGGCCAAATGTTTCTCAACCTCCTCCTCCTCCGTCTGTCCAATGGAGCGGAGTCAGTCAGTTAGATAGACACCCACCTTACTCCGTTTACTGTTGTAAGTATTAAGTCCTTACATTGTTTAATCTTTTTTGTATTATTATTATTAGTTTTAACTATAACTTCATTTAGGACCAGCATTGTTGCGTTTCAAATTATACCCAAAATGTCATGCTGTGTACACTCCTTTTGGATTACCGTCTAGCTAGTAAGGTTAACCAAATATGTTACTGTACTCATGCATTGTTTGTAATCTGTTTGTGTAAATAAATAAATAAATAAATAAAAAGTCTGTTTCGATATTATGTCGAAGATGCCATCAGTGTATTTTGCACTTTGGTAATATTGTTATATTTATAACACTTGAAAATAGCGACTGCCTCTGGAAGAACTTGAACCCTGATCTTCCATCGCCATTCGGGCGGTCTTCCAATTGAAATACCGAGACATTGGATTCCCTCTCTCATTTATCAATTGCTTGTTTCCTATGCAAATAGCCAGCGCTGCTTTATGAATAAGCCTAATAGAATAAGAGTTAATCAAATTGCTAATGGTGTCGCTGGTATTGTAAAGGGTATAGTCGTGACTTCGAAACCCATGTTATTATTACAAATTATATGTTATTATTACAAATATGGTGATAATTATATTTGGTCAACCTTAATAATGCGCATGTCATCTTTATGTATTATAATTAATATTTGCATTACGTATTAGGTTGTTCAACATGTACCTAAATAGTTTTTCTGTAAAGCCTTATAGATGTCATTTTGTATTTGTATTAAAATATTGGAATTTACTAAAATTAAATTTATAGTGGCTTCTGCTACGCAACTGCCTGCCTATTATATTAATTAGTAATGAAGAACTTCCTTAAATAGATTCCTTAAAATCGCTACTACATGCGTAGTGCCTTGCCATGCATCTGTGACGTTAAAGCGAGTATAACAAATTGATCACGTATGTTAGCTAAAATTTGCGTGTTCCTACTTGCGTAATATTTAACAGTTTTGATTTGTTTTAGCAATCTTGTTCATATAATACCTATAAAAGTAACCTAGATACTATATAAGTATATACAAATCCAGAGTGAAGCAGGTAGACATTTTGTTTGACTTCTTATCGTGTCAAGCTTATTTTTAAATATGAGGTACATAGCTACCTACTCACATGCACTGGCTAATGTTTCACGTGGCGGTTATCACAATTATTTTTATAATTAAAACAAATATTTGTAAAAAAAATATGTGAAGTTATGTGTCAAATATGTGTAAATAACAGTACATCTACCTACGCACAGGCGTTGGCTACTGGTTACGCGTGGAGATTTTTTAAATTACTAAAACTTGCACTTTAAGGGCAATGAACTAGGAGAAAAAAACAATTTATTGATTATTCAAAAGTTGTAATTGATTGTCCAATGATTAGAAAGTATATCTTTTTAGGGCTGATTTTTCAATCGTCAGATAAAGTTTATTCTTTGAATAATTTGACCATTTTATTCTTTGGTTAAGACATATCTAAGGATTGAAAAATCGGGCAAAAGTATTGTATTGAAAAAGTATTGTAATGTAGCACACAGCAATGCTTTAAACATACTTTATTTTACATGTTTTTTTTAAATATGAGTGACTACAGGCCCGCTCAGCATAGACAAACATATTGCATTAGCAATACACTGCAGAGGTGCCATGAGGTGCGATTTTTGTATGATCCATGACCTATGATCTCTCTCTCTTGAAATCACTCCGGTGATCTTGAGTTAAAATTGACAAAAATAAATATTAACATTTTTTAATTAATTATAATCTTCATTATATACACTGCAGAATCTTGTCGCTTTATCTGCTAAAGAAGTTTTAACGAGGACTTTCCGATCACAACATGATTTTTTTAACGTTATTGACAAGGGCAAGGAAACAAGACTAAATGACAAGGAAAGTCGACGGGGTCTAGCGTGGATTAGAAATGAAACTGGTTGACTATTTAAAATTAAAATTTTATTATCATCCATTTTGTTTTGGTTCAAACAATAGCTTTTTATGAATGTCACTATGACATCGGTTCGTACGTCTACGCTTTTTTTTTGAGAGAGATTGCTGATTGCCTCAGACGGCATTTTCAGCTTCACCGGGCTTGTTTGGGGGCGGCGAGGAACGTAAAGGGTCCCTCAAGCCGTGTGAAACGAATCACCTTCGGAGGTTTTCTAGAGGGAGCGGCATCGCGCACTAGTGCGAGTCCCCGTGCCCTACTAGATTCTCCGAATCGGGGAGCGGAACATCCCGAGGGCGCCTGTAAAGACTCCGACCTTGGGTTGGGGTGACCGGGCCGTGGGGGAAGCGTCCAGGTGCATGTCTGTACCTGGTGTAGAGCGCGTGTGAACCGGTTCTTCGTACCCTTGTTCTACGAGTACGGTGTCCTGGGCCTAAACTGTGTGCATGTTTAGTGTATTCTGTAAATGTAGTAGCATTTAGACTTTAGAGGATCGGGCGGGGGTAAGTCTGCGCAGGGGGCGCGAGACCTTATACTGAGAAGAGCCGGCAAGAAACTCAGCAAGGGCGTTTCTTTTCTACCTTTCTTTTATAGCGTCACACCTTTCAACCCCGGAACAAAACAAATTAAAGCACCTGCGCCGATGACGTAATTCGCAAAATGGCGAATACCTAACGTCGATGTTCACAAAAATAATGATTATGTTCCAACCATATCACATTTTATCATTCTGTAAACGACAATTTACTAATTGATATATTTCCTTTCCGACAGGTATCAAACTTTTTATCCTAGTTTGTTTATAGCTAAACTTCTTCATACAAAAGTAGGCTTTAACTAGACGATATAAGTTCTAATGTCGAGACGATCGAATTCGATCGCTCAATTGTCAAAATTTGACACTGAAATCTAAAATGGAAAACGCACAGATAATAAAGTTGTTGGTTTAGAGTGTACAGCAAATTTATCCTAGTTTGTTTATAGTTAAATTTCTTCATTCAAAAGTAGGCTCTAAATAGACGATATTTAAGTTTTAATGTGGTCGATCGAATTCGATCGCTTAGGATTTGACGGAATTTCGTCGAGATCATAATATGAGCGCTTGGGATTTAAAAGGTTTGGAAATGTCTTTCTTGTCATAGAAAGACACTATCCATCACAGAATATATTAGGTAATATATAAAAATAGGCACTGGCGACTGAATATGAATATGAGTTGTATAGGCAAAGAACACACTTCATTGATATCATAGTATCAAAATTAGGTATTGTCCCAGTTTCAAACATATCTTATGTTATTAACACATTCCGTAGTTTATTATTATTAACATCTTATTAAAGCAAACGTTTTCTTTTTGCGCAGTACAAGGGACCAGCTGCTGACGCGAGCTTACTCGGTGAGATGATATTTGGAGCCGTCGCCATCAACTATAGGAATGTCTCGCTCAAAATCCATATAATGGATGAACCAAGAAGGTACGGTGCATTCCTTTTCAAAGCAACTGTTTCTCTGGTTTTAATGATCATGATGTCTTGGCCGATTTCGGCTACAGTGACTGTGAATATCCGGAACCGGACACAGAACAGGCGGATTTAATTCAAGAATCATAGGCTAGGGCTTTGCAGTTCTACTCTGGCGATCATCCTGGCGGCACGGAGAGGAAGTGCAGGAGTTTTCCGTGGGTGTAGGTACCCTTCTTCCCCTATGAGGGGGTAGGGGGAAGCCACACACACATAACCATCTGGTCTCCCCGGGCGCATTAGTATGCGTAATGCATTTGCTCCGGCAGTTCTGCCCTTTGATGCTCTCTGTACTGACTTATGTTCCCAATTTTGCATAGTACGATACGAACACGGCATGTTTGTACTCCGCAGACATAGTTATATGAGATGGTTTCTGATCGTTTCTTGATCTATGCCTTCAAGTCGTCTCTTTTTTGACTTAGATCACACACACCTTTTTGATTGACCCTTTCCGTTTCGTCTAGATTGATGTGCACAAAGGTCTTCTGTGTGCCAACCTCTCGAAAGATCAACCGTGCCGAACGTAAAACCAGCGACATCAACAGCAGCAGCAGTGGCGACGTGAGGGATGGCTCCAAGCCGCTCAACGTTCCGCTGCTCAGGGAGGAAGGGGTGTCCTTGAGCTTCTCACTTGACAGAGGCGATTCGGGTAAGTTATAACTTATTTTTCAATAGAAGATTATGCAAATGATTCCACTCTACATGATGTTAAGGGTGCGCCGACCAAAAAAAGCCAAAAGTGTAGTCACGGTTAAGTTGATATATGATGAAAAAACTATCGCATTACATAAACAAAATATATATTTAGTATCAAAGGGAACGTGTTTACAATTAGTCCGATCCATAATTTCATAACACACTATAGTTTTTTCTACAATATCATTTAAAGTTGGACAAAAATCATGAAAAGGAGTGGCGGCGTTTAGTTGATTATCTTATAGTTTATCTAAATTATAATCTAAATAAATAATCACCAATATGGTCTAAACTACAAATCGTCCGTCTCACATTTTCGATTTATCAAGCGGATTTTTAAATTATTATTTTTCAAACTAACACGTTAAATTCCCCATACAAAATTAGTATGGCCGCGCGGCATCAAATAAATATGGACGAAGACATTTCAAATAAAATATATGACACTTGTCACTTACGGACGGCGCACCCATAAGCAGATGCGAAGTCTAGAAGTCTAGCGATGACAGCTAGTGGCACAGGATTATGTCTCACTTGCTTTCCTCACCTTGTCTGCCCGCATGTTGATTCTTCGTACCTCTTTTAAAGGCCCTACGCTGTACTACGAGTTAGCTTATACTTATGCTCGCACTTAACACATTAGCCTGGTAAATGCCCTACCCTGGGCACAGGAGTTACCATCTTTGCTCAGAGTTCCTAGTTTTGGGTATCTGAAAAACGATAATGTGAAAGGATACATACAAGGACAAATAGATCAAATATCTTACACCCTTATTACCATTACTGAACACGCTGATCCATTCGATGGAGGTGATTTGCGTGAATTTGTCTTTCTCATTAGCATCTATTTTATTACTACTGGTATTTCTTAGAACTAGTAACAAAAAAGGACAATGGGATATTATATATACCCACATTTTGATTAACATAATAATAATAATAGTCAGACAGAACTGGATGCCCTGGATAGGCGAGTCCGTACTTGCTGACCGCAAATCAGATACATCACCCACGATCGTCAGTAATGAAGCTGTACATCCCGCGGAAGTGCGGGGGTCGAGGTTTTTTAAATGCTAAGACCCTCGACAACCGTGAGGTGTGCAGTCTCAGAGAATATCTCCTAAAAACCAATATGGGTATGCACCGAGATGTGGTTGCAGTGCACAAGGGACTCAACCCGCTATCCTTGGCTAAAGAGAACTGGCACAAACCCGTAGTACTTAGTGCCAATGGCCGCAGGGAGGGCAAGGAGCTCCACGGGCGCTTTTATCGGGCCCTTCATGGACCCGATGTAGACTTTTTAGCTTCCGTATCCTGGCTGCGTTTTGGTCTTTGGGGAAACTGAAGGTTTTGTCTGTGCAATTATGGACGAAGTTATGCTGACGAATAACTACCGGAAATATATTATGAAGGACGGGACGTTGATATATGTCGGGCATGCCACCGTCCGGGTGAGTCTTATCAGACATATTATTTCTGGCTGTTCTCGTCTGGCTAACGGCGTGTACTTGCATAGGCATAAACAAGTGGCCAGGATTATCCACCTTGCTTCCTTGCCTCCTTGCCACCTTGCTTCCTTGGATTGCTTTGAAATACAAACTTGTGGATTCTGAGGTACCGTACTACAAGTATGCACCCGACCCAGTTCTCGAAAATGACCATGTCACGTTGTACTGGGATCGAACTATCATCACCGACAGGACTATTGTAGCCAATAGGCCTGACATTGTGGTGATAGATCGATTAGCGCGCCGTACGATGATTGTCGATATCACCATTCCCCATGATGAGAACCTCGTGAAAGCTGAGAAAGAGAAACAAATCAAATATCTCGACTTAGCACACGAGGTTGTCGACATGTGGAATGTGGATTCGGCTGTCATCGTACTAATTGTTGTTACGGCCAACGGCCTGATGACCAAGAGCCTCGATCAACATCTAATGAGGCTCTCGTTAGGTGGCTGGATAAAGGCCTGATTCAGAAGGCAGTTCTCCTCGATACGGCACGCATTGTAAGGAGGTTCTTGTCTCTGGAGCCCTAACCACCGGTAGCTTGGACCCTGGTCCCGATGCCGGCGGACCCCTATTTTTTATTTTTTTAAATGTTTTATTTATTTTGTTTAATATTTAAAAATGTAAATTTATATGAGAAAAAATAAATAAAGATGATAATATCTTACATAGGGTTTACTAAGTGGACAGAAAATGCGAGGAACAATTTGCTTAGCTGCTGAAATAGGTAGTAGGGTTCGCCATTTAGTCAGACTCGGAACAAACCATCAATCACTCTTTATTTCTGAGAAACCATTAGACATCTTACATCTATTTATTGTTAATAAAAATATTGGTTCGATTTAAACGTGATGGAAGGTACAGATTGCCCACCATCTCGACTTGACGTCGTCATCATTATCATAGGACATCCTTTTAAAATGTATGATGGTATAGGTTACTGCGGCGACAGTTCACCATACAGCAGCGTCGGGTCCACCCTCGATTACTTCTCCATGTTCGACGTGTGGGATGGCAAAGGTTCACAGGATGACATCTACTCGTTCCACTGTGAGTATAAATATAACTTTAATATATTATGATTTTCCCTGTGATAACTTGTGATGAATCATAAATAAATCACAAATATTTGTTGTTAGTCGTTGATGATTCTAAAAATACTATGACATGTTAATTAGATATATAGGTTTACATTGTTATTATAGTTATATGATAAAGGAGGGTCGAAAGTCTGTACATGGAAGATATTCGAAAAAAAAAAAGGAAAAATACTTAGAATCGATAACAGAACACGTTCCAACAGTTTTTAGAATTTTTATCTGTTTGTCTATTTGACAGCGCATCACGTGAAAATGGCTGAACGGATTTTAATGAAAACTTTGCACATAGACAGACCATGACCCGGACTAGGACATAGGAAACTTTTATCCCGGTAACAGGTTCCGGTGGGATAGTGTAGTCTTCGCGAACAAAGTCGCGGGTGACAGCTAGCACCAACAGGTTTACTGACCTAGAAATAATAGTTTATTCTATTTTATGGATTCACATTCGTTTGGACAATCCAAACATGGAAATCCAAAAAATGTAAATTGTCCAGACGGGAAGTGTAATGTGCGGGACAGACCGGTCAAGTTTGCTTATAGAACATAGTAATACGTACTATTAATTATTTGTTTATTTATTGTAGTTTATGTATTTACAATACACATATATGTTTATGTACATATAATATTTATGCATGTATTATACTTACATTTAAATTATTTATAATATAATATCTTAATTGCACCTACCAATGTTATCTCTGCACAACCCTATGGTTGACTGGTAGAGAATGACTCAGGCATTAACTCCGCCATGTAATAATTTGCAAAATTTTAAATAAAATAAAAGAAAAGGTGCGTAAAACCGATTTGCTTAGACACAATAATTAGTATGAAACTGTCCAATATTAATTGCAGAACTGTTTTGATTTAGCGCCGCCCGGTCGCAAACTCAGCACCACCAGCAACGGTAGTTGGCAACGCAGAACCTTCCAGAACATGGCTACCCGGTTCGACCTGGGGCAGAGCTCGAGATTGCTTAACGTGCCTACTGCTACGAGCTTTGGGGATTCGCAGGTGAGAGGAAAAGTTTCATTATAACATCCTTTGGTCATTATTGTAGAGGTATTCGATCTAGCGCTAACAGAGCGCGTCAGTAATTGCATCATATTTTTATGACACTAAAGTGCTTTGATGGTAAGTGACGACAATGCCGCAAATGGAAGCGCACTTCACCCGGAGTCTTCAACCACATAGCAACTATTCTATCAGAGCGGGACAATGATTGTCTTATATAGCTGTATTTTGTTTTACAGCGAAACTTTAACTATTTCTCAGTTAAGTAATGATTTTGATGTTTTTGCATACATTTAACTTTATATCTTGTAACACATAACTAACAAATACACAAATCTATTACATTTAATTATAGACGGCAAAGTATTCTATTTTTATCTTTCACCCTATTTTTAGGGTAATGTTAGCATAGCAACCGGTGATCACATGCTACTTGTGTTTTGCAAAAATTGTTTACACTCGTTTTATCAGAGTTATTAGGGCAGAATGCGCGTGACGGCACATCATGTGAGTGACCACATCGCGCCTCGTCTATCAGCCAGTCATGTGCGCCATTATCAGCCCACTGACAGCTAGATTGTACTGATGGTTGTAAATAGATTATGTTCGACATATTAACGGGCCTTATTGTAATGTTAACACAAGATATTAATCAGTAAATACAGAGAAACGAATAATAAGTTTTAGTTGTGTGCTGCAGTTTTTCAAACACAATAAAAGTGACAGAACCTTTTTAATTTTTAATGATTCGTCGCAAAAATGGATCTACCTACATTACGCTAAGCTTTGAGTTTTCAACTATAGACCATTTCATTTATATTGGATACACAACCAGCCATATAGCATCTCATAGTTTGCCTCTCTTGATCCGGCTAAAACCTCTTAATGATAACCTAGCGAGGTTGCAAGCACCCTATTAGTACACCACGAGTTAGAAACCAACTAAAGATCCATTTCATCGATTTTAGTAACAAGAAAAACTGCATTCATACATTTAAAAAAAACTTGTACTCCGCTCGGGAATCGAACCGGACGTTTTGAAAAATAAAACTAACTATTTCTATATAGATATTGATTGTGTAGTTCTTAAGCAGCAAATGTTATATGAAACATGATGTCTAAAATTAATAAAATTCATTGTTTTCATATTCTTTCATTTATTTTAGTAGTTGTTCGAAATGACTTCCATTTTTTTCAATACAACATTTAACTCGTTTAGGTAACGATCTTACTATTGCATTTTGTAGCTTCAGGTGGTGAATTTGCGTTAAAATTGTATCTATGGCTCCTTTTAGGTCTTTGTACACTTCATCCTTAACGTAACCCCACAAGAAATAGTCTAGTGGGGTTAAATCAGGCGACCTCGCGGGCCATTTGATAGGGCCGTTCGTACCAATCCATTTTTGAGGAAAGTTCTTGTTTAAAAAGTCTACAGCTATGTGACTATTGTGAGCCGGATTTTCTCGACTCCAATAGTGAAGTGTTTTTTTAGGGTTCGTTGAATAGTCATGTGTGAGACTTTAGGGATGTCACGACTTGCATCACGGGTTGAGGCATCTGGTGTAGCTTCAAAATAGGTTAAAACGTTCATTTCCATGTTTTCATCGCATATTCCTCCTTTTTTCTTTATTTACTTTTTAAAACTTCCACGAGTCTTCAAATGTGAACAATTTTTTTAAATATCTTGCGAGTGGGTGAAATACGTGTCGTATATTTGATATGGTACCAATCTAGTGCACGGGTGCAATTTCTGTCATTTTTAAAGTAGGCTTCCAATAAGTCTTACTGCTCAGTGTTTGTAAAACGCATTTTCCGAACTACACAGAAGAACACATAAAAATACCTAAGCAAAATTTCAAGATCCCGCCAAAACAGCGGCACTCCAATATTTTTTTTTGATGTGTAACATCTTTCGTCTCGTTTCTTGCAATTTGTGGGAGTGATTTCGTGAAATGGGACGCAAGTGTGTAACAGTGTAATCCTAAAATCGATGTTATGAACATGACGTATTATTATTATTATATGTGACATATTGTGTCATTTGACTATCAAAGATAATTTAGGTCAAATGTCTTCTATAGGAGAGCTTTGCAATGAAGCAGTGTTGCGTATAAGTTTAGTATTATATAAATTAATTTATATGCGTAAACTATATTAATAAATATTTACTGTTTCAATAAAGTGCAGATCATTGATAAAAAATCCAAGTAAGTAATAATGAATAATTATTCGAATAAAATATTTCAGTAGGTACGTATTTAGATTTTTTAAATTTTAAGGTTAATTTCTGTCACTGCTTAATGGAAAAGTTTCCGTATTTTTTCAGAATATAAAGTTAAAATTGCTTACTACTACTAAGATGAGGTGTCAAATGACTGTTACACATCATATGCGACTACTGTAAGGCTCGCTCGTTTTTTTCTTTTTTATTGCTGTTAACCAAGACAGTTAACCAAGACGTTCCATTTTCAAATGAGGTTCATCACGCCTCTGTATCTGCATACTTATTCTAAATGGGCTTTTCAATTGATAAATAGTGTATGATTAATAGATAAGTAAGTAATTACAATCATATATAAATACTATTATCGCAGATAACAAAACTTCCGGAATGGCTTAATGGCAAGCCTATGCCATATGTAAAAGCAGTGGATGTAACAAGTTGCGGCACAAGCAAAGAGCCATAAGACAACAACCATAGAGACAATTTTACGCACCTAAACGAGTTGAATGTTGTATTGAAAAAAATGGAAGTCATTTCGAACACCTACTAAAATAAATGAAAGGATATGAAAACAATGCATTTTATTAATTTTATACATCATGTTTTACATTTGCTGCTTAAGAACTACGCAATCGATATCTAAATAGAAATAGTGTTATTTTTATTTTTCAAAACGTCCTGGTTCGATTCCCGAGCTGAGTACAAGTTTTTTTTAAATGTATGAATGTAGTTTTTCTTGTTACTAAAATCGAAATAACATGGTTCCTGAGAACAGATCATCGCATGTCTTATGGTTTCAGACTTTCCCATACTAAACGATCTAAATGTTACACCCTGTATATTGTCGATGGAAGGGGAAAAATGTTTGAGCGCCAAACTGTACAAAAAAAACTTAAATAAATAAATTTAATTTAATTTATTTTTGAGACTCTGTACCCACAGGCAAATTGTTTGTTTAGTTTTGAGGGGCTGTATAATTTACTTCTTTAAGTTGAATAAAGATATTTCATTCATTCATTCATTCGCTCAAACAAGATATACCTACCTTGTTACATTTTGTAGTCCCCTCAAAGTCTGTATGACGTATAGGTCTATAGACCTATACGAACTATAGTTCGTATGGATGTATCGTTTCCGTGAACATTGCACACAATACACCGACCTGCATAGTTGCATTCCGGTACCGAATCCTGCACGTCACTCTCAAGGTGAGAGCTGACGTGGGAGTGTGCGCCGTCAATCCATCGTCAGACTTTGTGTTCACACAGCGCTTTTCAAACTCATCCCTTTTATAAATATAATTTATGTCTTTGTTGTTGACATAGAACGTGTACAAATAACAACGAAGCCCCAGACAGGAGTCTGATTGATTTCTCACACGATTGTTCGAAACAAAAAAAGTATGACGTTGTTCATGTACTTACATTACATGCCAGGCGAATTTTTAAAGTGCGCGTCGAAGACCAATCTAAAACCATAAAAATAAATAAAAATATTGAAAATATTGAGTCTTGCGACATTCCGAATGCATTTACTTATTTATTACATTAATCTCACGTTTTAATTAGAGTCCCAATTTCATTCAAAATTCAGAATAATTTATTCACTTATCACGTACCATTACGCACGTAGTTAATTTTTTGCTCTTGTCCTTTATCTCAGCTGACCACCAAGTCTATCTACTCAGTAGGCCGAGTACAATAAATGTACCATTTGCTGTGCATCAATCCCGGGTATCTGTGTCTTTTTTATTTTTTCATTTTTTACTGGTGAGCACAGTGCCTTGATCTCACCTGATGTTAAGTGATGATAAGGCCAATGATGGAAGCGCACTTTACCCGTGATCCTCACCAAGTGAGGAACTGGCTATCTTATCTCTAGCTGCCGGAACACAAAAATGCTACAAACATTGATGTTATGGCGACATATTTAGATAAGATGGTGGTAGCCAGCCAGGCGGACAAACAAGCCCTACCACCAATGAAACCGAGTGCACAAACATGTACCCCCCGCTAGAAATCGAACCCGGGACCTCTAGGTCTAAACCACTAGACCACAGAGGCGGTAAAAGCGGTCTGACAGACACTGGTCAACCAGTAGACCACAGTGGCGATTACAGTTGCAATATAAGTTACATGAAGCTGCCTGCAATTACATCACCAACCAATTCAGATTGTGTTTATTCTAATTATCATGCACGCAGTAATTGTATGATAAATTGATAGATAATTCTACAGCTCTTTTGTTTGTTTTGCGAAGTGGATAGTACAATAGAGTGATCATTAACCATACTTGCTTAATATAAAAACTATAAATAAACCTATCATGCCATGTCATGACGTCGTGCTAGTGCTAATTGTTGAAAAGTGTGTTTGTAATTAAAATGAAACATGGAATGTTTAGAGTCAAGATATTGTTTATTATATAGTTAGCCCAATTAAGACTCATTTTGTACACTGTAGGCTAATTGAGTTGTTTGGAATGGAATTTTCTGTCTTGTATATTAATAAACGAATGAATCTAATATTTGAAAAACAGTCAGCTACACTCGCGTGGTAACTGCGAAATTAATTTTGATTCAATTTCTTTGTTGAACCACCAACAAATTAAATGCTCTCCCAGCACTCGCATTCCCTCCTTCCTACGAAAAGGGGTTCCTTAATGGGCAAAGCATGTTGAATATTTTCATTGGTTTTCGACCTTATGTTAAGGTAATAAAGTTAAAACTATGGTGTCCAATATATGGAGCCCTATAAAGGGTTAAACAAGGTGTGAAGAAGCAACTTGCGGGCAGCAACAAACCCGATCCGATCCAAACCCTTCGGAGAATCTAGTAGGGCACGGGGACACGCACTAGTGCGTTATGCAGTTCCCTCTAAAAAACCCCCGAAGGTGATTCGTTTCACACGGCTTGAGGAACCCTTTAAGTTTCTCGCCGCCCTCAAACAAGCCCGGTGAAGCTGAAAATGCCGTCTGAGGCAATCAGCAAGAAAAAAGAATGTTAAGGACGAGACAAACCAACAGCACTAGTGCATATGAAAACTTGGCTCAAAAATGGCTTTGTTCTGACAGGTGTTCAGTGGAAGTTCCTCCAGTGGTACCAGCGACAGCCTCGTCAGCACCGGGTCTACAGCGCAAAGGAAGAACAAGCTGGGCTTAGCGATTCTGTTTACGGTCAGCGATTCTGCGGAGATGTGAGTGTTATGAGATGTGACTTTTTAAAATTTTCATACCAACGATCCAAGTATGCTACTTATGCAATAGAACTTTTAAGACCTAAAAGATAATAGTATTGTTTAATCATAGATAAACTTCATACAGGTAAGTAGATTAATAAAGCGCAGTTGTGAACGAAGCGTCATGGACATTGCCGATTCCACCCGAACTCCACCGAAAGCAATGATCGTCGGCCAAAGTCACTGTCGAGCCGATAATCTTTAAAATATTAATATAATATATTAACGTAAATCATCAGAATACCAATAAATTGAAGAGGTGCCAAGATGGAGGTCAGTTTACCCTATATATTATATAAGGCCTTATTAAGGTAGGGTTTGTCTCCACAGGGATTTAGTGCGCAGTTGTCTGGAACACTCGCCGCACTTGCAAGCGCTGGTTTGCCGGCTTCGGTTGGCAACCATGACGGCTGGCGCTGGCAGCAGCTTCGTCTCCACACTGTACAGGGCTGCCTCTGACGCTGCTAGATGGTAAGTCACAGTTATGATACAGCTACAATTTAAGCAATCCCGTATACTTTAGTTCTTTGTGTACTTGTGTGTTCTTTGTGACCTTTGTGACACGAAGAAGACAGGATTCCGTGGAGTGATTTGTGGTGCTAGGCTGAATTGACGGCTGCAGATCACGTGGTCTATTATATCTGCGGTGGGCCACTGACCACATCAAAGCATTTACCCTTTTAAAGAATGCACAAAATTTTAGCTTTAGCAAGAGACTGATGGCGAGCGGTAGTGAGACGCTACCGGGAGACACGCGTGACCACGACTACTTTGTCCAAAGTAAACGGCTGCGAAATACAGTTTCATTATTATTTTGAACATTATAATAATATATATTTTTTTATATTTTTTAATAACGGGTAAGCACAGTGCCTTGATCTCACCTGATGTTAAGTGATGATAAGGCCAATGATATATATATTATTATTATATTATTGATTGAAGAATCATGCCAACCAGAAAGCTAACGTAAGCATAGTATGTTAGGAATGGGTTCATGTCAGTAGTCTAACGAAGGTATATGGATCGAACCATGATTTCTGGCATTTATCCTGAGGATCTTTTCGTCCGGCTACCGACGCCAATTTGAAATGTGACATTTCAATTCAGAATAAACACTTAAAGATTGGTGTCGGCTGCATTAGCAGTCCTTAACAACCATCAATCCGCACTGGGCCCGCGTGGTGGTTTATGGCCCGTTCTCCCTATCCATCTATAGGGATGGCTCGTGCCCCAACAGTGGGGACATAGAATGAGCTGATGATGACTTAAATGTAAATAATAATCAAATTGAACACACTACGTGCATACCGAATAACTGTTACTGACCATTTCGTAGAACGCTACAGCTGTGTATGTGTACATTACGAGTGTATTCGTGGCTCTAGCTTATACACACGGTCATTATACTAATGCGGTGTTCCCCACAATAATATATGTATAGAAGCGCATTGAGCGACTGTCTGAGTCACGCGTCGTCATGTGACAGAACACCTGCGTCTGCGTCGTTCGCTGACCGGTTTACGCACTTGTGTTTACGTAACTGATCGCGCTCTAATAAATTGGGTATAATTATAAGACGGCGGTGATGTGTCGACTTCCTGTTAGTGTCCAATGAATGTGTTTGCGACTACAATATTATAATTGGATAGATGGCTCTCTGCCGCTAAAAAGCAGTCAAAAATAAAAAAAGCAGTGAAAAAGTTCAGTGCCTACGGCAAGCCTTCCCGGTAGCATAATGGTCAGTGCAGCCGCCCAGATTGCGGAAGATCCAGGTTCGATTCTTGGCTGGGTCAGGTAGGCATTTAATGATTTCACTGTATTTTATAAATATTTAATATGTGTGTGTTTTTGTTTTGTTTATATAGTTTTAACGTGGTACTAACCAGCCCGCCGAAATTATTCAACACAATTTACTTTTATTTTGAAAGCCAAAGGCGCACATTTAATGTCAACAACTACCGTCATTAACATCCGATCATAATATTTTTACAAAATGTATTACAAAAACACAAATGTTGAAAAAATTTCCACGAGCAAGATTTGAACCTGCATCCTTCTGACATAACGGGTCAGGTGCTCTTCCAATTGAGCTATCGTGGTTCTAACTAGCCCGCCGAAAATGTATGTCAGAAGGGTGCAGGTTCAAATCCTGCTTGTGGAAATTTTTTCAACATTTGTGTTTTTGTGATGTTAGTCTTATGTTTTGAACAATTTATTTTACTTTAATTTCTTAATTTATTTATTCATTCATTCCTTATTCATAAGATAGGCAATGTCTCAGTAGTTCTGGATTTCATGTGGAGTACTTACGCTTCTATCTTTAGTCTCATTGTCCCTTACAACGACCACGCGTTTTCCTGTAGTCTGATAGAAAAGAATAAATTAATAAAAACGTATCTAACTTCATAATGGCAAAAGTAGTACTACTAAAATTTACAGCTTATAAGCTAATATCAATATTAATTAGTTTTAGGAGCAGGAGACATAATTCAATATATCATTATTTTAGTTAAACAACTATAAGCAACTCTAACTATAGGTATTAAGGTTGCATTTTCCTTGCAGGTTATCAGGTCTTATGTACGGGCCCCGCTTGCAGCCGGTGTGGCTGAACATCGTCACTTCTGAGCCGCGTGCTTCCAACGGCACCGCCGAGACTCTTCTTACTGATCTCTGTTCAGTGTTGTCTATGGGCGATACAAAGAGCACCAACTTGTAAGTATTTTTTTTAGAATAGAATAGAATAGATAGCATTTATTAGTGTCACAACACAAATGACATTACTACATAAAATACAATAGGTAAGTGGCACTAAAAGGTGCCCGCTCAGCATAATGTCAGGCCTCCTAGATTATAGGAAAACTTGACGCTGGGAGTGGGAGGGAGCAAAACCATACACAAAAAAACCCAGAGCAACAACAGTAAACATCATTACATTTTACATGAGATAACAAAAAATAAAAATAAACTTACATCAACGACCACCAAATACGAATGGTCGCCCAGCAGACGAAATCCGACCATTTCATATCTTTGTAACATTCATATCAGCACAACGACCGTAGCTTCATCACTCGGCCAGGATTACTGGTTACAGTGGTAAACAGTATTGTAGAAACGTTAAGCCGGTGCTTCCAGTTTCTTAAGATTTGTTTCTGTTTGTTCCTTTTGGCTTGTAATCTTGAGATTGCAGTTTAAAACTCACTAAACCGCATTGGGTCAATTTTGAGGCTAATGGCCCGACCTCTCCATATGCCATTGTTCATGCGGAAACTCTAAGCCCCGTAAGAAGTTTATAAGCGATAATGATGTAACACGATACCTAATTATCTATAAATATAAGGTAAAATTTATATTAGGATCCTTAGTTCGTAATAAAAAGATTTGTCTTTACTGAAAAGTCTTGTCATAGGAAATTATAAACAGTAGACGATAATATAACATAACGCGATTAGACTAGCGGTAATCCTTTTACACCTCTCAAACGTTCAAACATTACACAGTCTCCCGATAATTTAATGTTTGCACGACACCAAAACAATATCACAAGATGACACTGAGTCTTGTGACTATAAAATACATACAATAATGATGATGATACTCGAAATTTGTTAGTAAATAAATATATATATCTATATACATTATTTCACGTGATGACTTCTAAACGTTTCGAAAGTTTAATGGCTAGCCGTGACTTTGAGTGTGATGAACGATACCATTGTTGTATTGATTTGGCAATCTATAATCGTATCGCTTGAGTAAACGTGTCCGCTGGAGTGATGTGATGTTAAACCTTATTATGGGTATTATAAATACAACTTGCAACTGTACTGCCTTTTAGGGGGTGTGAAACTTCCAGTCTCATTCTTGATGAAGGACTTTCTATTGGTTTTTGTTGCCTTGCTACAAAAGGTTGAAACTGTTGAAATACAATAACAAAATGTCTAAAGCGATGGTGATTTGGATAAATATAAATAAGACTTAGAAATTCGCATAACTTTGGTTTAGAAGAAGAAAGTCTTGTTTAGTTTTGATGAAAATATTTCCTGTTTTTAACAATATTTTCCATTTTTGATAAGTCCAACATTGGCACACGAATCAACATGCACAAAAATATTATTTATACAAAATTTAAAAGTAATGTGTGATTGGTATATAATGCATGTTATTAGGTGATAAAACGGTTTACAGCTATACGCAGCACGTCTTCCTCCAACGACGTCAAAACGCGTGAGACTTATGTCCTTGTATTAAAGAGCAAACTCGTTTGAATTCCTCAACATTCGATCGCATCTATTTATGACTCGTTTTATGGATTGTTAGATAACTGTCTCGAGTCATGTGATTTTAAGGGAAAGCTCCATTTGTTTGCTTTATTTAGATGATAATGGCAATGTCGATAAATTTATTAAAATGACAGCGTGCTTCTTGTTTTATCTACGTTATTATTTATTTGCTGTAGTATCATAATTTAGCTGATATGATTTTAAAATATGAAAACCGTGTTGTTATTATTATCTTTACACACTATTATTACTTGTCAATGCTAAAGTTGGCATAGCTTATGTCTCTTATTTTAATTTACTGCTGTTAAATTATATTCTCTTAAAAATATAAAAGGACGGTACACGTATATTTGATTCGGGATTTTTTTTTTTACAATAAAGTCTATTCAATGCGTTGTTTTGTGCTGTATTTGGTAAAACTAACGGGATCGATGTTTAGCTATGATAGCAACTCATTTTTAGGGAGTTTTTTTAATCTTTTTTTCAGATTTATTCATCCACATTCACTTTGATTAGGCTATTTTAGTAGCTGTAAAAGTTGTTATATTTAAATATGAGAACGCCCGTTTCTAAACGGCATTGAGGTAATCCAGTTCTTATTAATCTTTTGTTTTTTTTGGGTTAAAACAATATTAGCTACACTTTTGTTATCAGCACTAGCTACTTAAAATAAATTTTATTTTAAATGGTTTCAAAAATGCGGAAAGCTTCCTCTGTACGTCTATTGTTTTATAATTGACGTAATCAATCTCTTTTTAAGTATGAACATCAACATTGTAGTTCCACCTGGATCGCGTCCAAAACATCGCGCGATTTATGACTCCAACAATGACAAAAGACATTCTCACTTTTCACCACGTCCACAGTTTCTCCTTAATTCTTAAATAAGTCTAAACAGACTCATCCGTCCCCCCCCTTAAGGTCAATATATTTATAGACTCGACCCTGTACCATGAAAACTTCTGTTCACGTCCACGTCACGGCTAACTTACTATTTCCAGAACCTTGACTTTCGTGGTATCATGTGCATGTTTGATGTTTTATCTATTTTTGTGTACAATGTTTACGTATTGTTTCACGTGATTTTTCTATATTCAGATGAACGAACTGACGTTTACAAATTGCTACTAGACGTTGTGTAACTAAAAACGTAGGCGTAGCAAATGTGACTTTAATTTGTTGTTTGAAAAAACAAGTTTTTAAAGTGCTTTTAATCTGATGGCAGTTTGTTGACATTGATGGATCGGATTTGGTTTTTGTTAATTACGTTTGTCGTTGATTGTTAAAAGTGTCGAGTAATTCTGTGAGATATTTATTTTTGTAATTTCCTAATATACCTTTAAATAGATTAGTATCAACTTATTTTTATAAAGTTTTACTACAATAAAATCAACCAGTCTCATGAAACTCGAGTGGAAATCGAACCTACGACCTTTGGATAACCGGTCTAATGTTCTGACCGCTGAGCTACCGAGACGTAGACCACGAGAACTTTATCTAGTAGCTATATATAGCAGCATTGTGAATAAAAAAAATAAAAATTGTATCAATATTTTTATAAAAGTGGTAGGTAAGCAATATACAACGTGTAACAGAAAGGTGTGGTAAAAATAAAGAGATCCAAGGTGTATCCGATCTAGACCTTGTATATTTTGTTACTAACACATAATTATTAACTTTATTTTTTCTTTTTTTATAAATTAATTAATTTAGATTTTTTATTTTTGCTCAATAACATATTTACGCCTTATAATTATTACAGCATTTAAAAACACTGAGGTTTATGTTAATGCCGTTTTATCTACATCGATAATACAATAATTGACATACATTACATTGTAAAATATATATATATATATATGTAAGTATATAAAAACACAATATACCATACCTACCTACCTAGTACAATTTTAAGCTTTCGCGTTTCATTATAAATAAATAAAAACCTTGACGGGGATCAACGTCAGTCACCCATTAAAGGCTTCCTTTTATATTAATAAGTGATTTGCGCCAACCCCCGCCCGAATGGCCGTTCACAATGTACTTACTATTAGTGAAGTCGTGCGCATCAGGCGCGCATAAGCAATCAGCAGTGATCATAAATGTAACTAAAGAACACAGAAGTACTAGAGCTGTGACTTGCTTGTTTTGATGTGACGTCACCATATAAATATTTAATAAAAAATTGCATAACAAATTTAAGTTAATAATTTATGTCTTAGTTACTCTGCATGCAAGATCTAGATCAGACACACTTTGGATCTTCTCTTTTTACCACACCTTTCTATTATACGTTGTATTTAGCCTTAACAAATTACCATTGCAGATCGATATAAAAACTTACCAATTTTTTATGCTAATTTTCGATATGTTTTTTTTCAGTTTCATCAGCACGCTACTGACGCACGTGCTTACATACCACTTGGGATGGGTGACCACCGTCAGCCCTTACGACACTGTAGACCCTCAAAAGCGCTCAAACCCCACCGCCGACTTTCAAAGACCTTACAACGCGCTATGGGCCCAACTCTCTGACCTGTGTGGTTGCATCGGATTCCCCCCGCGAGTCGCTAGAACTGTCATAAGTGGCAGCACCAACGCACAATTCATTAACAGGCTACTCCTAGTATTAACCTACTTCGTCCGATGCGGTGATGTCAAGAGAAGCGATTATCAATACAAAGATTGTGATATCACCGAAAGCAGAGTTGTAAAAGTAAATCCAGAAGACACTAGCTTGAAATCCGGAACAAATATGAACAAACTTGATGATGTACACTTCAAGGATAGTCTGTTGAGAGTACCTACTGTGAATACTCAACATAGTAATAGTAGTGTTAGTACGTTAGCGGCCAGTGTTGTTAGCTTTAAAAGGTCGTCCACCTTCGCGAACCTAAGTCAACAGCTCTCTAACAGTTCAGAGTTCATAGCGAAAAATTCGATAACAGAAGATGAAGCCGTGTCCAAGTGCGAAAAGCCGATGACCAGCCAGCTTAAGAGGAATCCCACAGTGATGATGTCATTGAAGTCATCTTCCGACTCTAGTCTATATTCATCAGTATCGGAAGAGTCTGAGCCAGAACAAAAAGTTGTGTTCGTTCTCGGTGACGACGAAAAGCTAGTCGGCCTCAAAAACAAGTCCAACGGCGGGAAAAGCGTCAAAAAGTCCACCAAACCCCAAAGTGAGACTGTGCTAGAGGAGACGGAAACGTGTGCCAAAGACAATTGTGATCGCGAGAAGAGCTCCGAGAGCCCGTCCAAGTGCTGCGGGCAAACACTCCAACATTCCAAACCCATAAAACATTCCGGTTTTAAGTTCGAATTCGATAAGTATCCCCAGATAGTCACTAATTATATGAAGAGCAAGAATTTAGAGATACTAGATAGGCATTACATCGGTAAACCGGGGAACTTGAAGTTGGACAATTTCCAGTTCGACCCGACTGTGGTGCCTCCGATACAGGAGGAGAAGTGCGAGACCTGTTACAAGTGCCAGCAGATGGAGTCCATGCTGCAGACCCCCACCAATGCCTCTGAAATGGAGTATATGAACGATATGCCTGCACAAGAGCCTCAGTACGCTAGAGAGACGGTGGTGCAAAAAGTGGAGGGTAGTAGGGAGACGACGCCGAAAACGTTTGTGAGGAAACGGAAGGAGAACACCGTTGTTGTGAACGTTGGAAGAGGGGATTTGAACCAGTGTGCTCCGTTGATGAAGCGGGAAGTGAAAAGTGTGGGTCTTGAGCAAGACAGAGTGACGAAAGTGAAGCAAGTGGTCGAGTTGCCGGCGCCGCGGCTTTGCCTACAGGAGGAGACGAAGCAGACGTCTGACTTCGATGCTTACCTGCTTGGTGGAGTCACGGACCATTATGTACCTGATTTAATTTTACAAGGTAATAATAAGTAATCTTTTTTAAAATAAACTCTTCACTCTCTTTTTCTTTCTAATACTACGCTATAAAATAATAATAATAACGATTCGACGTATGCTGCGATATACACAGATAAAGGAATTGTCTAGTAAACACAAATTACAGATATGTTATAATAAAAGGTATTTACTAATAGTGAAAATATAAAGGTTACTTATGGAGAAAAAGATCGATATGTAAAAGTTACGCTTTAAAACGTTCATCATCAAGATCATTTTGACCATTTAATATGTTTTAGCAGTGTCTTGACTGAACACACGCCTGCACATCAACCTACCACTAACTGTCAAATTTCCTCAATAGACTTTAAACTTTATGACTGAGGCATATGGTTAAAAATGTATTGAAGAAATTTTATAGTTTTGTATAGTGTCTACGCCAATTTCATCTACGGACGAGCGGGGACGCGGGGAAGACGGCCGCCCCTCCCGCAGCGGCCGCCGGGCGGGCCGCGGATCGTCTGAGCCTCGTCATCGCCACTTGCCCTCCGCCGACCACGACTGAGCGCACGCGCGCGTGCGCTCCCTTAGTACATAAGAAACCTTTGTAGAACATCAAAGTAAATTTCATTATAAACTTTAACTCTCTATTATTGCATCAAACACCCAGTTAGTCTCCGTAATAGACAGATAGGTTGATGTGCAGGCGTCTGTATCAGAAATTGCGATAGTAGATAGGAATATTAAATAATTATTAATGACCATCATAAAAGTTAAAATCCCTTATAAAATTAGTTTTAATGTTTATCCTGACGTTTCGAACCCTTTGCAGGGTCCGTTGTTTAATTTCAATGAAATATGAGGTTATCTAAAGAGGTAATTTGGTTTGTTTGTTAATTTTTGAAAATTCAGTTCAAAAGAGGCAATACAGATTATGATCAAGAAAGTATTTATTTTATTTTTAAATTTGTCATGTTCACTGTTCTTAGCATGTGCCTGATATTAAACAATTACGTTGCAGGAACAGTATCTAAGTGTAACACATGGGAGTCGGATTTGCGCCGGGACTTGGACCTGACATATCTCAACAAGGCCCTCGACTCGCCAGTACAAGCCTTCGCCATAGTAGGGGACACTAACAGCTGGTGAGGGCATTATTCATTAACTTATTGTATAACAGTTGCAAGATAAACTTGAGACCACCTGCTAGATAGTCAGATAGTGAGTGAGGCTTAGGAAGGACTAAATAAGTTGATGTGACAAACATGAGTTACACATTGACAACCTCCTTAGCCACACGCCGGACTTTGGGCGGCGCTAACTCTGAGGTCCCGGGTTTGATTCCCGGTCGGGTCAATGTCGAAAACGAACTTTTCGGTATTGTGTGGTAACGTCGTTGTTTCTGATTTCCATGAAACGAGTGCTTTAGCTACTTACCTTGGGATCAGAACAATGTATTTAATGTTGTCTCATTTTATTATTACATTGACCTAAAGTATTTATTTGCAAACGAAATAAGTTCTAATAGACTTGCCTAATGTAATATAACCATTACATACATTAACAAATGTATAAAGCTTTCTTCGATGTACTAGTTAACATTTTTCTCATGGATGGACAAATGGTAATAAAAGAGTTCCATCTGTCCCCCTAAAAGCGACTGGTGGATACATTAAATTTTTCTTCCAATATAATATAACCAATTCCAATGGAATGTTACAGCTTTTCCGGTGCTTTGGAAGGCACGTAAAGCCGTCAGTCCCGGCTGCATTAGCAGTCGTTATCAATTCGCATCCATTTCATCAATTCGTAATGATTTTTTAATATCACCGGTGATCTCAAAAATTCAAAGTGTTATGAAAAAAAATATAAATAAGTGAAATACACTATGAAATATAATATTTCGTGCATTACTCGTATTTGCAATTTAATTATTAAGATGAATATCATTCGAGAATTTTCAGTGATAAAAATAAATTACTAGTGACCTTTGATTAAAGAAAAAAGAGCACTTTTAATTGATATCATAAGATAAGATAATAAATAAAAAAAAAAATAGATAAATAGTGACTTTCCGGCTTATTACCGATCTTTAAGTGACAGACGCAACAACAACGTAGAATACTACGATAGCGCCACAAGCGAGCGATTGACGAACTAAAAGTGCATGACGGCGGTGCTCTAAAATAAACCGACCGATTGTAGCAACCGTAAATAGTAACAGTCGCGTTGCCATTGTGCAATTAGCAACTGGTTGCTGTTTTTGGTAATAAGCCTGCGGTTCAATAATCTTAAATGAATAGATTGTTCAAAAAAATGTAATTGTGATGATATGTAGTGGTCGAGAGCTGCGCACAGTAGCAACTCTCGATCAGTCAACAGTTTTTGAGAATGCCCCGTGGAGGGGCGAGAGGCGTGTCGGGTATCAGTGTTGGTGTGCATCTTGCAGGCGGGAGGGCGGTGCATGCGTACTGCATTCAAGCTAGATAACCAGTGAGTTAGCGAAATTAACACTACATATTATTTCAATAATTTTTTTGTACCATGGTGGATTACCGCAAAATAAGGATAAGAATAAACGTTTATTGACCTGCACAAAAACAAATACAAACGGATGAGAAACGATAAAATAAAAATTAAAATAACAAATAAAGAACACCATACTAAACTAACACAATCGCAAAAAAATAAAAAATTAAAGGGAGAAAAAATAATAAAAATAACTTCGGACGTGCAAGGCCAACGGGTAGCTGTCTCAGCAATGCTTTTGTGGCAATACACAGAATGCTACAGAAGCGCTGGTTTTCAGACAGCTCCCTGAACGTGAGGTGGCGACGCGTGGTGTAGTAAAACAGCATAGATAAAAATACTAATGCGACTGATTCCATGAATGAAATGAATAGTTGTTGTTATAGGGAGGTGCGCGTGCTGGGCGGCGGCGGCGGCGGCATGTCGTCGCTGGTGGGCGCCATGCTGGACGCCGTGCCCGCCATGCGCCGCGCGCGCGTGCCCGCGGCCCAGGTGACCGCAACAATCATATCATATTTATTTCACCGTCATCATCTCAGCCAAAAGACGTCCACTGCTGGACAAAGGCTTCCCCCAAGGATCTCCACAGCGACCGGTTTTGTGCTGCTCGCATCCAGCGGCTTCCCGCGACCTTACCAGACCGTTTGTCCAGATTATTGATTAAAAACCAGTAAAGTCCCACAAAACCATACCAAAAGTGTATACAGTTTGATTGTGAGATCAGCAGTCCAAATCGGATCAGTCCGGATCGGACTTATCTACTTAATTTTAAAAACAAAAAAATCGGTACCTATCATCATCATCAGCTCATTTTATGTCCCCACTGCTGGGGCACGAGGCTTCCCTATGGATATGGATACGTTCGTACCGCCGATCGTACCGCCTATGAAAGCAACGTCGAAAGCTATAACTATATAAGCCTTCGATATTGCTTTCATAGGCGGTACGAAATAACAAGATGACGTCATAAACTATAGCTATAGCCGAAGCAATCGAGTTAGGCGGTCTGGGGGCTGGTAACTCTTTACGCACAAAGCAAATACGATACATACATTTTATTTTAATTTAATTTTATTTGTGTAGCTTACAGCACAACATAGTTACACAATATTCTCAACATTTAATAAATTATAAGCTAATAATAAGTTACCACATATAAAACAACATCATAGGATACTTTCCAATTTTACATAATTATTCGCAATCGTAGATCAAATTTTTAGTGTTTTACTATCGTGTCTTATTGTTGCAGTGTCTATCCTATTTGGAGGGGAAGCTTCGCGAATTCTGCGTCATGTCCAAGACTTTGGCGGACATGCTAATGTCGACGGATTTCTGCGACATCGCCACTCTAACCAAATCCCTCAACATCGATGTGAACGACGTCCCTCTACTACTAGCCATCGCTACCACACACACTCCACAGGTCGCAGCCAGATACGGTATTAGCTACAGGTAGACAGAATATTGACCTTATGAAGGTGAACATAAAGCGCAGTTTGGATGCACCCCGGTAGTGTATGGAAAAATTGCTACCACATATTCTACAAGTCGCAGCCAGATATGGTATGAGCTACAGATGACCCTTATGCTGGTTAACATAAAGCACAGTTTGAACAATTGCTACCACACGTACTCAATAACTTATAGCCAGACAGACATCGACCTTATGATATGCCCCGGTAGTAAGAATTGCTACCATATATTCTACAAGTCGCAGTCAGAAACGGCAGCAGCTACAGATGATCCTTATGCTGGTGAACATATAGCACAGTTTGCTGTGCCCCGTAGTCAAAAGAAACAATTGCTACCACATATACTCCACAAGTCGTAGCCAGATATGGTATCAGCTACAGATAAACCGAATATGAACCTTATAAATCTAATTATTAAGCACAGTTCTAAACTGATCTGTTAGTGAAAAGGAATAATTGCTCCTCCATATTCTTCATATTAGATACGCTAAGCTTTCTATGATAGGGCTTGATGCCGATTTTATTTCTATAAAGTTAAATCTAGAAAAGTATCGTTACTTTTTCATTACTTAATGCGCTTTAGCCAATCCGCGTAGAGCTGTTGGTTTATAAATTTTAACGGTATTCAAAACCCTGATCTATAAGCTTTAAGTTAAATATCTATAAGCTGCGCTAAGATATATAATGAATATCTACTTTATAATTGGTTAACATCAGGTTCAGTTTACATCAATAGTACCAATTAAAGTACCAAAAGATTGAGTTAATAATTCACTCTAGACGACAAATTACAACAAATCTGTTTTAAATACAGCGACGTGACATCGCTACTGCGTTACCTGAGAGTTAGTACATATTTCATTATGAAAGTGTTCTTTGAAGTATCTAAAATGATATTGAAATTGGCATCATCTCATCATCGTCTCAGCCAAAAAGACGTCCACTGCTGGACAAAGGCCTCCCTCAAGGATAAATCATTTTGAGGGGAATTTGCCATAATCGCCACGCTTGGCAGGCGGGTTGGCGATCGTAGTAAGGCGAGAATCATCACAGATTTTTGCTGCCCATCAAAATTCAATTCAAAAATCCTCTGAAATGGTCCCATAGTCGCCTACGACACCCACGGGAAGAGATGGGGTGGTGCAATTCTTTATCCCCGTCACCAGACGGGGAAATTGGCATGGATGCGTTTAATTGTAGAAGCAACCTGTATTCGTCAGAATAGAGACCATAATTGTTATACACGTAGGTGTCATTTCCAATCAAAGTTTAATGTATAGCTTGCGTAGCAGTTAGTTAAGCGACCTTAGTCAAAAACGCCTTCTAGTTTCAGGTCGTTTATATATTGACCTATATTATATTAATATTAAAAATTATAATGTGTAAATTGTATACACGGGAATTCCTTTTTGTCACTGCATCGCAGTATCATCAGAACAAAATATTTAATTTTCCAAACTTAAAACTTATTTCTTATTAATAGTTCTTTATAATATAATGTCATAATGTTTATGGTATACATTTACTATAAAAGCGTTTAAATCGTAAAGCAAAGAAATATTTATACGCTGCCTACGAAATTTGAAAAATTTATAATAACTGTGCAATTATTGTACACAAATATTTCAAGTATATAATACTAGTGTTTGTATCGAAGGCTTGTGCTGTGGCTTCAGCGAAATAAATGGTATACGCTATGTCACAAAATATTTAATCATTAAAAATAATTAATAAAATGGTAAAATAATAATCTTAATAAACAAATAAACAGAGAATAAGTTTTGAATAGTTGTTCCGTGTTTGTTCCCGTCATGTAAACTTCATTTCAAATTAGAGACAAAACACAGAATAACTATTAGAAGCTTATTCTCTGTTTTATTTGTAAGGAACCAGTATAACGATTTTGTAGTTATTTATTTAAATTGCAGAGCTTTATCTTGTAAGATGAAATCATTTGTTAAATCAATTTTCATAAGTTCTCTTGTATTCAATTTTAACAATGGGGAAGAACTCCTTTCGATTAGTCTGTTGTCCTTTCAAAGTAAATTTTTTTTTAACTAGTTCATAATCAGAGTTATTTTGAACATAGCTCTTTTATTGTTATTCATAATCTCATAATACTATATCTTTTGAATTGTATATCGCATAACCTCAAAAGTTTTAAAGTTTCATTTATGATCTATTTATTGCTATTCCAATATTTGAACTATGTTACTTGGAAATTTTAATCGCATCTGAACTTCAGACTCAAAATGATAGCTTATTATTATAGCTTGGATCACATTTGGCCTGAATTTGTAAACCAACCTGACAGCTAGTTCAAAACTCGAAGGACCAAATTATGTTAGATAGTTAGGTTTTCATTAGGAATTTGTGTATTTTTCAAATCAAAAAATAAATACATTTGTGAAGATGTGATAGAACAGGGAAAAAAGACATTTGATGTTGTCAAACAAAAAAGAACATTTATTTTTAAAACCAAGAAATTTCATTAACATACCCCACTTAAATAACAGCTTTAACACCAAGGAATAGCGTATATTTCTGAGGTTATTTCTTTGTGATTCTCATAACGTTTTAGCACTACTTGCGGAATATAGCCGAGATACTGTGATTTGATATTTTCAATTTATTTATATGTTAAAATGATTTTGATTGTGATAAATGCAAGTATTCTAACGTGATGTTGTTACGGTCGCATAGGCTTTGAGAAGGCCCTTACAATGTGATAGTCAGGATATTGTTGGGAGATACAGTTTTTATGGAGCGTTATGTTACGGTTAAATAATTTATATACAAATATAATTCATGTAAAACATATCCGTAGCTTATAACGAATATTATTGTATGTAAAAGTACCTTTTCGTTTCAAACTATGCACATAATAATTATATAAATAGTACGTCAAATATGATATGTTAAAAGTTTTTATAAGTTGCCACTTTGATTTTAAAGTACCTAATATTTTTTTTATACCTCAATCAGTAATAAATGTTTTTTTTCATATTGATTTATGTTTTTTATTTATATTTATAATTAATTCCGCTTTTTTATTTCTTTACAATTTTGCCCTATTATGTTAAATGGGGACCTGTATCCGCATCAGATAGCTACATCAAAGTATTTATTAATTAAACCATTCAATATTTCTTTGTTTTTTTTTTACTATACACGTTAGCAAATATATAAAAAATAGAGTGATGCACTGTAGTTACCGTAAAGTTATCTTAGATTGCTAATCTACATATTGGACGATATTTCGAAAGCTACCGTTTGGGGCTATTTGGCCGCAAGAGTCAATGGTGTAGCGAATGCCATATGTAAAGGTCTCACTCACTAGACCTTATCATAACCATGACCGAGCTAGGAACGTATCAGGCATGGAAAGTAAAACGACACAGACTACCATGCCCACTACACTACAACTACGCCTTTTTTTTTGGAGAGAGATTGCTGATTGCCTCATACGGCGTTTTCAGCTACACCGGGCTTGTTTGGGGGTGGCGAGGAACGTAAAGGGGGACCCTTTACGTTCAAGCCGTGTGAAACGAATCACCGGAGGTTTTCTAGAGGGAACGGCATCGCGCACTAGTGCGCGTCCCCGTGCCCTACTAAATTCTCCGAAGGGTTCGGATCGGATCGGGGAGCAGAACAACCCGAGGGCGTCTCTAAAGGCTCCGACCTCGGCTCGGGTTGACCGGCCCGTAATGGAGGAAAATGAACGTGAAAGAAGGAAAGTGAACATAAAAAAAAGGAGGTGAGAAGCGCCCAGGTACATGTCTGTACCTGGTGTAGAGCGCGTGTGAACCGGTTCTTCGTACCCTTGTTCTACGAGTACGGTGTCTTGGGCCTAAACTAATGCATGTTTAGTGGTATTCTGTAAATATGTAGTGGCATTTAGAGGATCGGGCGGGGGGGCGTTCGCAACTGTTATGGGATCACCCCGCTACACACGACTTTAAAGATTATGCTGACACCCCCTACCAACCTAGCGGTCGCCAACTCTAAAGCCGACACTCACTTCTCAGTACCCATCCAGGCACCTCATCAGTTCAGTGTGCTACTCGGACCCGCTCGCTGTGCACGAAATGGAAGCTTGGCCAGACCTCAACCAGGCAGACGAACATTCCCACTTCTACAGCTAACCACATAGCCACCACGAGTCCAACCCATGTCCGGGACCTGCCGGAGACGCCCGCGAAGGCATAACCGGCAAGGGGCCTAAGATCCGAACTCTCGTGGTACCCTTGAAAAGACAGCCGGACCCGTAGTTCCAACTGCCATATCCTACCTATCAGGGTCAGTAGATAGGGTGTGATATAACTGTTATGGGATCCTCGGTATCATCTAGGACGTGTCTAGGACGCCTAGATGTGAACCGTCTTGTAGGTGAAAGGCTTTCAACATTATAGTTGGCGGCCGCCACAACAAGCGGGTTAGGGTGGTGGGGGGCGTTATCAAAGTAACGTCTGGAAACATCCTTGATAAAATCTTTGATAGTGGGAAGATCAATATCACGGTGGTGATCTACGTTGCGGTAGTACGATCTATATTGCGATGCGTGGTGCCATGGACAACCCGTGGCACCACGCATGAAACGGTTTTGAAGGGTTTGTAAGGGATGCAGATAGGAGGGCGCGGTATGCGCATAGGAGGGCGCGGTATGCGCGAAAACTACACTAGCGTAAGTCATGACGGGGCGAATGCAAGCTTTTTAAATTGTCGTCTTATGTCTAAGAGACATTTTACTCCGCCTGCCTATAAGGTGCGTGCATAGCGGGCACCGGCAAAATATTCTCTACAACAATTATTGTTGATGGTTCGTGCACGGTACGCGACGGTGTTGGTCGGTGATGAAACGGTCTAGTGGGCGGGCATATTTTTATATTTTGAAATACAATTATAATCCTAGCATGGTCATTCCGGTCATGGACTGGTATAATACGGTCTAGTAGGAAGAGACCTTAAGACCGTAACCCTACAGTCAGTGGTGTTGTCTGGCTTTGAGTGCTGATAGAAATAAGCCAGTGGGGATAAACACGCCTACACATCAGACTCCTACAAACATCACATCATCATCATAAAGTTCAAAGTCTATTGAGGAAATTTTACAGTCGATATTTTCTAGGGTATGGCAAAACACTAACAACACTAACAACAACACTTGGTTCTAACACTTATCCGAATAGACTATAAATAATAAATTTAGAGTCTGAAAAGTAAGTAAACCAATTTGTACTTTACTACAAACGTTATTAAATTTTAATTGTTAACAAAGCTTCGGGTAAGCACGTTAAGAGTGTAATTCCGGCAGCATGATTATAACGCAAATTAAATTACGTTCCGGGATCAGCTGATTAATAACCCGAATCTATGCCGCTCCCATAGTGTATGAGAAAGCAGTAAGTAGTTAAATAGTCTATACTATTAATAAGGAGTTAATTTTTGTGACATTGTTTGTTTGTTTGTATGTCTCGATAATCTTTGAAACTACTGGTTCAATTCCAATTTTTTTTTTCACTGATAGAATGGTATTTATGTTGCGGGTAACAAAGGCTATATTTTAATTTAATAAAAAAAAGTTTATTTTTAAATTTTAAATTCACGCGGACATATACGCGCGGCAAGTGCTATTGTGATTAAAATTTTGAAGCAAATAATTCGTTTATTAGGAATTTAACCATTGAATTTAGTTTAGAATTTAAATTTACTACTATTGGTTTTCATCTATGTACTTACAATCTGGGTCTTCACGTTGCGTGGGGGGCGTTGGGGATTGCATCCTGGCACTGCTGCGTCCCACCTATACTGCTGTGAGTGAACGTGGGGGATCTATTGTTTTGCCACTCCTTATGTCATTCAGCGCTTTGAAATAGACATTTAGGTTGTCAAAGCGTGGAATTTGAGATTGTGTGCGTGGCAAGCGCATGGGTTTTCCTGATTTGACATGGCAGTCGAGGCGCGGGTGGGCAGGGTACACGACCGTACGTGGTCAAAAATGTCAATGTCGCTTATACGACAGTGACAGTGTGGCTGCGTTCGGTGTGTAGTCCGCCTCGCCAGTTTTTTTTTATTTATTTGTGTATAGTTTTTTCATTGTGTACGATGCCTTTTGTTTTTTATGTATGTGCATTTTTAATATATATTTATTTAGGAGTATAAAGGTTTAATTATATAAGTACAATTATATACACATACATATATTTATATTTTATTTATTTATTAGTCTCAATTGGAAATAGGATGGAAACGTCACCTCGCACAGGCCCTGCCAGAATACCAGCGCCGTTGCGATGTGACTTTGTCACACCGTAGCGACATATGCTGAGGCGGGGTCCTGATTGGCTCCTCACTCTTGTATTCTTTTTATTTGTTAATTATTTATTTATTTTTATTTTTTTTGTCTTGTATTTCATGTCTTTGTGTCTGTGTAGTGAGAGTCAATAAATGTTTTTTCTTTCTTTCTTTCTTTCTTTCTTTCAAATAAAAAATAACTGTAGGGGGGTTACCGGGGGTAACGGGGTAGTAGGTGGAGAAAGAAGAAAGGAGTTTAAAGTTAAAGCCAAACGGCGTATATTAGCAACGTAAGTTCGTTCGCGGTTTAAATTACAAGATGTAAGTGAGGCGGGCACAATAACTATAGATAGTCCGAGAGTCCCAGTAATGTTATGGGAGCAATCGTACATAGGTATAGACTATTGCGTATGTTACCCGAGACGTCCAAATGGTCCGTGTTAACGGATACAATTGTACAATATCGGATATTCCTACCTAAGAATGGATACAAATCATTTTTTTTTTTTTTGAGAGAGATTGCTGATTGCCGCTGCGGCATTTTCAGCTTCACCGGGCTTTTTGGGGGCGGCGAGGAACGTAAAGGGTCCCTCAAGCCGTGTGAAACGATTCACCTTCAGAGGTTATCTAGAGGGAACGGCATCGCGCACAAGTGCGCGTCCCCGTGCCCTACTAGATTCTCCGAAGGGTTCGGATCGGATCGGGGAGCGGAGCAACCCGAGGGCGCCTCTAAAGGCACGGACCTCGGCTCGGGTTGACCGGGCCGTGGAGGAGGAGAGAACCGACCAGGTACATGTCTGTACCTGGTGTAGAGCGAGTGTGAACCGGTTCTTCGTACCCTTGTTCTACGAGTACGGTGTCTTGGGCCTAAACTGGTGTGCATGTTTAGTGTATTCTGAAAATGTGTGCTGTCATTTAGGGGATCGGGCGGGGGTACAAATTAAATGGTCTCAGCCCATTATATATGAACGGCAAAACGAAGCTATAGCGCGATGCAGATCAGAGGTTGCGTGCGCCATCTAGTAAGCGGCCGCGGAAGTTATGGTGCTTGTAGATGTAGTTGCTTGCTACATAACACATTTTCACACACACAGTTTTAGACACATTAATTGAGAATGAACGTAAAAAAAGTACATTTCGAGAACAAAAACAAATACACAATATTAAATTATACTTACGTCTCTGATTTTCATCATCTTCTATTAATAACGCACTACCATCGCTCTAGCTTATTACAAATTGTTGATATTAAATAATTTTGCATACGGGTTGCGTTTTGTACCGTTTTACGTGTCGAACGAAATATTAGTAAATTAATTAGTATTAAATCTGTGATTGATATCATGTCCTAATACAATTTATTAAATCGTCTCATAGGTGGAATTGTAGTGTAATTACCCCGCGATGTGCCATTAGCGGGATTAGCCGGCGCGGCTAATATTTTATGAACCCACTCTCATCTCGTAACTGATGCATTACGTAGATACGTAGGGGAGGAACGCTTTTATTTTTTACACATCTAATGAAAGAAACTCTCCGTTCTAATTAAATAGTTTAATCATGCAGTGTATTGTCAATTTTGCTTGCGTCAGCAGATTAAGATTAGATAAATTTATTGCAGGATATAAGTTAGGGTACCATATACGGGCAGCTTGAAGCAGTTAGGACTGCTTCAAGCAGCGACTGCATAATGTTCTACGCAACTTGAGCGGTTCCATGTACCTATGTTTGTAAATAGAAAACTGTAGTTCACTATGCAGTCGCACCCTGACTGCTTCAAGCTGTCCGTGTAGGGCCGCTCTTAGGCTACTTAGGAAAAATACTTATGTTGAGACAATAACAATAACTAAGTGTTAAGATATAAAGAGATATAGACTGCCTGCTGAGCGTGCTTATTAATCAGTTGAGTAGTTAGTACAGGATTATCGAGCATTGCTTATGAAGTTTGGTTTGCCGTGTTACTATACTTAAGGTTCTTCGAACTTTCTTGATTCGTCACTTATATTTTTAGGTATGATAAAACCCACTCGAATGACTGACTAGGCATGAACTGGATTTTCCTTAAAAAACCGAAACTCTGTAGTCGGCTCGTGTATCACATATACAAAAACACCTTTTAAGCTAACATTAACAGAAAATAAATATTTTATAGCTGCATGACATAATAAGTTACAAAAATTTATTAATATGTTATATTAATATATTATATTAATATATTAATATTTTTCTTAATGAATCATCAAATACGTTTCCTTAGAAAAAACTAGGTAGCGATGTTTGATGACATAAAAATACGGGTCATCTTTTACTCAGTTGAATAGTAGAATAAACTAGCATTCAGCACAAAACTGCTTACACAATATGGAGTACAACAATAGTCTTTTCATATTAGAAAAAACCCCACGACAAGGGTTATAGAAATCAGTTGAGTAAGAAGAAACCCTTCGGAAATATATATATTCCATAACACTTTTTTGACGGGTAACATTATTTCTCAAGACGAACGAGACTGGAATATCAAACTAAATTAAATAAAATATATGACGATTTCAAGAATTTACCCTTAAATTTTGTAATTGTATTATACATCAATAACAATCATAAAGTTAGCGTTATATAATCGAAATTGGTTTGTAGGTATATCTGTCACTTAATAATAAAATCAAATGGATGAGGGCGATTAAACAGTAAATCAAGTGTGAAGAAGCAGCTTGCAGGTCGGCAAGATGGCGACGGCTAGCGTGACACAATCCTGCTTTTCTTCGTATCTGGATTCCGCGTCCGGTAAAGCACAGTTGTTTTTGCCTACTGTGCGATAAAAAAATCCTTGTAAAAATACATTGACATAATATTTTAATAATTGAACATAGTGATAATAATATTCATCACCAGATCATTTTAATGAGTTAATACATTAGTGAGTTTACCTTGCGAAGATCGTCGCTCCTCCTAGTCGGAGGGCGTCCTACACTACTCTTGCACGTTGGCTGGGAAGAGCTAGATGAGAGTAGCCGTGGATCGTGCTCAGTGGCGTGCACGCGGAGAGGCTATGTCCAGCAGTGGACTAGTATAGGCTGATGACGATCTTTGTATCTGAAATGCATGTACCCGGGATCTTTTTTTATTTTACGGGTTAGCACTTGGTTGTCATCAGTGGTGATAAGGCCGAAGGTGGAAGTGCACTTCACTCGGAATCCTCAACTACCGAGCCTCCTGAGGATCTTTATAACTGAGACCAGTATCAGTATTTTACCTACTAGACCTGATAAAGCTTTTATTATGTAAAATCTTATTTGTACAAGTTTTCCCTTTTAAGTTTTGAACAGATTAATTTAATAGTTTCCCCATTTAACCACATTAATCTATAGCATCTGTTACTGGTTAGTAATTCTGTCCCAACACGTACGTAGATAGATGTTATAGGTCGTGCGGTGGTTGCGGTCTTGCAATCCGTCTTAATTAATAAAGAAGATTGGACGCACTATACATTATATAAGTACGTGTGCAAACTCTAATTAATTACTAGTGGAGACAGTTATTTCATGTTAGTGTGGACAAACGAATACAGCGTGAAAGGTAGTACACATAGTAGTGAAACACATACAGAAGGATTCCAATTTAATTAAACGAAAAAACATTCGCGTCAAGACAGTTTAAAAAAAAAAGTTTTTCATAAGTATTCTACTACTTTTCAGTATAAGGTTTCCACCTTAAGGTTTACGAAGTCATTTCGTCGTGTCGTGTCGGCTTCGAGTTTGTTCATTTTGAATTTGAAAAAAAAAAACAACTTTATGTTTTTTTGTTGTTTACGGAGAAGCGCTTGGCATTGGCCATGTCTCCTGGTGGTAAGAGGCTATCTTAACTCCAACAGTCGAATGCTAACATTGTTGTTACGTCAGATCTTTATATTATCTAATACTTGAAGAGAAAACTTCCATTTCGGATCGGATCGGCTACAAGGCAAAATGTCTATTGACTAAGACTACCCACAATTGAATAAGACTTGAGAGCAAATCGTCCACATTTGAAAATGTAACCAAAAATTGTTTTAATGACGTCTTGCGAAAATGTCTAACCAGCATATTGGCTACGAAGCAAACCGTCCACAATGCATAATATAACTATTGTTGAATGACAATCGGAAACAGTGTATGTAGGATAGAACTAATTGCACCTTACTACCTACATAATGCTTTAAGGGTAATGTAAACCCTTACATTGTCATTCAGATAATGTTTTATCAGTGAGCGCTAAATAATTTGAAAACAGTCGACTAATCACATCATCATGCATCGATGGCATCGATCGACTAACGTCGATGAGTATACAAGCGAGATTTGGGGCATAGTGCTATCAACTCATAGTTATCGATCGATCGATTAGTGAAATAGCACCTTAACGAGAGGGCAAGATAGGAATATGTGTGAAACAAATCCATTCATTGTAATAATAGATAATTTCATTTATTTTTTAAATACTTTTTGAACACATACTTAAAAATAGGGTATATTGCAACTTAGGCTTACTTATATATTAAGTTTCACAAAAAAAAATCATTTTATTTTCTAATAAAATTAACAAAAAACAAAATAGGTAATAAGTAATTTAAAAGCATGCAACATTTTAGTCAATATTTAAATAATATTTAATTTTAGAAATTCTTTTTAAGAATTCATAGGGTGAGATCAGATCTTCTTCCAATTTTTTTTTCTCCTCATTGTAACGCAAATTGAAACTGATATCGATTTTTCTCCTTTTACTGCTATGAAACAAACTGTTTTTATATCTGATTTCTTGCCATTTCGCTTCTTTCCTTAAGGCATCCAGAAATAGTAGTAATGTAGGTTTTTTACTTAATTTTGTGCTAAAGCGTCTATTCCATCCCTCAAGCGGATTGTTTGTACGAAATTTCTCATTATAGCAGCTTATATTCACAGACGCCTTAAGCCATTGATTCTCAAAATAATTCAGAAAGTTACGAGTGCCGTCTGTTAACAAAGCATGTTCTTTAATATGCAACCAGCACTCTGAGTAGTGTGTTGATGGTAGAAGAGGAAAATTGGCACATATTCTGATTATACTTCTAGATTCCTTAGTATCAGTGATATTCAAGGCTTTCGCTTTCCTCCAAATAGCGTTATGAAAATGATAATAGCATCCACTTATTAATATGTCTGGAAACACTTTTTTCAATGCATTTGTAATACCAATTTCAAAGTCACATTTTATTTTATTTATAGTTATGTCTAAATGTTGCTTTATTAGTTGAAACAATCGTTCATAGGTTATTTGTAATTTGTTGGGAAGTAATGCATAAATTATCCCTACCACATTTGATGTCTCGCTGTTACTGTCTATATCAACGTGTATAGATATAATCTGATAAAATGGTTTTGGTGTGCGTGAAAACGTACCATCAATAAAGAATAAGTGATCTTTTAAGTATTTAATATTAATTCTCAATGATGTTGTACAAAATAACAATATTTTGTCATTGTTAATTCCGTCTTCACAAACAAGAAATTCACGCGCTAGTATTTCTGGTATTTTTATATCGTTTAGAGAATCGAATTCTGTTCTTTGTACATTAAGAAAATGTCTTCTAGCGCGACGTAATGTATCCTTCTTGGATTGAAAATTTGGTACAAAATCTTCATTATATGTTTCTCTAAATTGCTCTTCAAATATTTTTTGGACTGGTTCATAATTCTTGCAAACTATGTCTTTGCACTTATCCATAACGACATCAATATTATTTTTTATATAATTGGGTTTGCACGTATGTTCTACTTGACGGAGAATTTTATTTCTTTCTTTATTTATTGTCACCGTAGCACTACAGCTATCACGATTAATACATCTCCACCTTGACGAACCACCTTTATTTACAAATCCTAAGGTGTGCCTATAACCAGCAATCAACAAAGCCTCCCGATTTTGTTGACTTTTAATAAAAATAAAATTTTTACTAGAATCACTTTCCATCATTGTTATATTGTTGATATATTGTTCAATTATATTTTTCTATCAATAAATCAATATTTTTCTTCTGTATTCAGTGTTAATGTCAATTTTAATCGTTAGGTTAACCTATGGCTATTTAGATACTAAACAGTTCTGTTTCATGAAGTATAAATTATATTAAATTATAACAGGAAGGATGTATGCACATGTTTAATCTATTCAATATCCTTTTTTATTAGTCTGTAGGAATTAATGCTAACATAATGCACCATGAACGATATGTCTACAGGCAGTTTTCAATTATAGACTACTTGAATTATGGACATAAATAAATTGTGGACGATTTGCTCCCAGGACAATCTCTACATGTGGTCAAGATTGGTTAAATAGACCTTTTGCTTGAGAAGACCAAAAGCATATATGAACATTTTGCTTTGTAGCCGATCCGATCCGAAATCGTTTATATTGGGAAGAAGTCCCGAAATATAAAATGTATGTATATAATATGTGTTACCTACATTATATGTTTTTGAACTACGGTTGAATTACGAACCACTAGGCGACTACTAGCTAATAACTTTGATTAAAATAATGGTAGGTAGGCTACCAACAAATTCATTGGGACTGCCTTCGTCGCGACTAAGATGTAGTAGCCTCCTACGAAGTCGTAGTCCCCTACGGTGTCGTAGTCGCCTGTGATTATCGGAGTCACCTACGAAGTCGTAGTCGTCTACGAAGTCGTAGTCCCCTACGAGGTCGTAGTAGTTACGAAGTGTCTATGGTTACCATTCAAAAGTTCGACAGGTCATTTTGATATGTCGAATGTCTTCTAATGAGTATTTACTGCATTTATTTTAAAGTTATATAATGATGTAATACCTGACCCATTTTTTTCAGTTTAGAATGATAAAATTGCTTATTACTAAGGTGAGATGTCAAATGTCACACATAGTTTTTTTATCTTAAAAACACCGCTCTTTACAACTATAACTACTGTTGATTCTTATTTGAGAATATAAAATCAATACAGAAATTAAATTTTGACCATGACGCATGATTTTTTTTGTGGGGCAGGCAAATAATGGAGCGTCGTCCATCTCCTATTCAGATAACAAACAACGAAACGTAAATGTTCATTTCACAAATCCCAAACCTTTTTTATATAATTTTAACGCAAATTTGGAATTATGGAAATTTTTTAAATATTTGTATTATTGTAATTTGTTTCGCAACAAAATTTGCGTTAAAATTATATAAACAAAACAAAAATATTTTATAAATAGCTTGCCTACTTCTTAACTGATCTTTTGTATTTGTAAAATATTAAATATTATTGTTAAATATTATGATCAGATGTTAATGGCATTGAATGGGCGCCTTTGGCTTTCAATGTACAAAAGTAAATAGTGTTGAATAATTTCGGTGGGCTAGTTAAAACCACGATAGCTCAATTGGAAGAGCACCTGACCCGGTATGTCAGAAGGGTGCAGGTTCAAATCCTGCTCGTGGAAATTTTTTCAACATTTGTGTTTTTGTAACTCATGAAGTTATTGTTTGTCATTTTGCAACAGAACATTAGTATTTTTTTTCTATTAAAAATAATGTCAAATGGGCAAAGATCTCGTGCCGCGGCAGCGGCCGGCGCCGGCGAAGCGCCTGAAATGAACGTTTGAAGATTATTATTGTATTGTTTAAAACTTATAATTGTATTTTGGTTTATTGAATTTTTCGTTAAACGTACCTTTTGTTTTCTGAAAAATGTTGACATGTCAGTTTATCTTTTAAATAAAATAAAATGATGATTTTTAAAATGACAGCTTACCATTTGAATATTTGCGTTTTGATGCCATTGCTAAAGCAATAGTTTGTGAAATGAAACGTTGACAAATGTTGCTTGTCGAAAGAAAATTTGCTAGTTAATTGTGTGTGAAACATTATAGAACCCGCGCCTAGACGTACATTTATTTAGAAATAATTCTGATCGGAAATTGTTTATCTAGTGTAATAAATTTGGTACTGTACTTTGCTGCACAGGGGTGCGATTAAGAAACGGTAAAAATTATGTAACACTTTATCTCTCTTCGCGCTTTTCGACATGATACTGGTAACTCTCAAATGGCTCTTAAATGAAAAGCTCGAGAAGGTTTTTCGAACGGAACGAAAATTATGCTAAAAATGCAAAAAAAAAAACTATATTTTTAATAGTGTATTTTTTGGCATTGTTTTCAAGATCACCGAAAGAGATAAAGCGGCTCACTTCTCAGAAGGTGAGATTCAAAATCGCCAATAATAATAATATTTATTTGATGTACTTAGACGTATCTTCATCTTGTCATTATTGTTCTGCACGTCTCAGCACCTTATTATATAAATGCGGGTTGGTGATTACGAACCCAAACGTGGTAAATAAGATATTACTCATTTATGGTGGTGTTTGCAATGACGGAGGTCTTCGCCCAGCAGTTGGACAGTTTATAGGCTAATACTTTTAATACCTTGATGTATATACAACAGCGCAAGTTACAATATAGCCAGTCGCCAACATCTCGGGCTATAAAAGAACGAGTAGCTATCTCTAAAGAGTATCGGCATCACAATATCCGGTCCCACTAAACAAAGCCACTGGAGATTTCAGCGGGCCTGATGTCTCGAGAACCTCTCGACGGGCAGATAGACACTTTCCAATATGTAACTACAGATTTTAAAGCTTTATCCCGCGCTATTTTTGGATTTTCAATTTGGATTTGAGTCTCTTTTGTTTATTTATAGGGTAACTGATTCTTTGGACAAAGTAATCATGACGATTGAAACTGGGCTGAAACGTCGATTACTTTATAAAGGTTTTGTACAGACGCCTGCACATCAACCTATCCAAAACTGTCAAATTTCTTTAATACAATGTCAACCATATGCCTAGTGCATAAAGTTCAAAGTCTATTGAGGAAATTTGACAGTTTGTGGTAGGTTGATGTGCAGGCGTGTGTACATATTTCTGAAAGCGATATGCGCTAACGAACGTCAATAGGTTGATAAACAGTTGCCGTGTGTACTAATCGTCGATAGTATATTAGTTCTAAGAATTTTATACGTCAAAATTACATTATTAAGCTTGTAATATGTTTGTTGTCTCCTCAGTAGATCTGTGGTTGTCCCCAAAATCTCACAAGACTTTAACTAAAGGCTTACAAACTACATCATTAGCGCAGCATACGTATGTACTGTGATATAATTGAAGCAATGTCTATAATTTCACGATTTTAATAATTCATGGTTATCATCTACATCTACAATATCTTATTACAAATTAGTATATAATATAATATATGACAGCGCACCGCACAAAATTTAATTAATAAGGCGAGCAAAATTCCGTAGTCATGAATTGTTCCAAAGCAGGTGAGTTATTGTTCTTATAATTTAGGAGCTAACTTATGCTCTGCACCGTGAATGCAATATAAATCACTGTTTGTTAGCCACAATCTTGTAGTTTTTTGAATATTAAGTTTCGCGTAAAATACGAGCAGGTTTTAAGCACAAACTTTAGTTTTTAGCTTACAAACTACAGGCTCTACTACCAGCCAAACCGAGCAATATAAAACCCGCAGAGAATTGAAGCCGGGACCTCTGGGTCTATGACCGGTAGTTACCCAATAGACTACAGCTCATAGATAACATACCTCAAAAACTAACATATTAATTAATTTACCTAAGGTTTTACAAAAGATACTGACTGTGTTATCTTAAATTAAATCTTTTGTTACGCTCTGTCTATATAACAACATTGTTACTGCCTGTAATTAGAGTGACATATTATTACTTTTGTGTAGCAGATTGCTGCAATGTTTCACATGGTGACCTATATGAGGATATTTGATGGCCTACGATTTAAAACGGAATATTATATACGCACCGTAAAACGCGATGTCAAGGGGAGTACGAAAGCTCGAAATTATTAATGCATAACTTCAAAAATGGAAGCAGAACCGGCCTCGGCGACAGAGTGGCTTTTGAAGCCGGGATAGGTATGAGTACTTAAAATTATCCATGTAAAAGGTTCGTTAAAAAAATGAAAGGTAATGCAAATAAAAATATAAAATTTACGCGAAATAGCTGCCTGGTTTTGGTAAAAAAATCATAGAAAGACCATTCTCTATTTTATTCAGTTGTAAAGGACATAATTGGATGATCAGAGCTACGATTCCCAGGGGCTACCCATACCTTTTATCTAAGGATAAAAGGTAAAGGTAAAGGTAATACAACGGTAAGCCGTTGTATAGTTTGAACAAAACGTATTTCAAGATCACGTTGTGTTAGTGCTGAGTGCGAGTTTTATTCACTATTCGATCACGTTAGCAAAAAGAGAATGAAAGCAGCCATACACTACTACGCAACTGCTTGAGCGGTTCCAGTTCCGGTTTGTAAATTGAAGTCCCGTGTATGGCCCCTACTATGACAAAATTGCAACTCACTTCGTTTATCACCAGAAGGCGATGTGTTGCCTTACAAATTCTCGTTTTACTTAACGTGATTTTATTGTGAATAAATCTTACTATCACTTAGTAAGGCTTTTGTGGTGCGTAGGCTGAAACAGCTGTATGTATTTAGAGTTTTGGACAGTATGCAAGTAAAGCATATCACACACCTCCTTCATTTTCCCCCTATTACTAAGGATCACGACCGCATGCAAGATGTATTCAAGCTCTGCAGTCTTCATACGTTTGCTCTTCTCTGCTCTTTTTATGTTATCCGATCATCTTACCAGTACTCTGCGCCTCAGGCGTACTCGTTCTCCTTTTGGGCCTATCAGTAGGTGCAGTAATTAGTTTTGTTTCATCGTTCGCTTATCACAATAAAGCAAATTTCACAGCAGTGAAGTCAAGCGAAACTAGTTTGTTATGAAAGTATAACTTAGTATGTTTTCTTTGTTATTCTGCTTAAGTATAGCTAGAAGGTGATTAATTGTTTACAGGATCGGCATCTTTATACTTACTTAACAAAGGTTTAATCACTTTACTCATTGAGCTAGAAAGACATTGCGTAAGCGAGGGAGGAGAATCATCTCAGATAAGATTGTCGAGCCCCTGGAGCGCGTGTACGAGTTGCGCTTCACTAGTTTTTACGATTTTGCAGCCATCACAGATATTAAACTATTTTATTGAATTGAAACATCACTTACACTTATTCCTTCTTTAACGACGCTATATAAAACAAACTATAATTACCAATGAGTATCTAGAATGAGAGGAGCTCGATGGCGCAGTGGTTAACGTGCCCGGTCTGCGATTGCTAAACTTAAGCAACTTTCGCAAAGGTCGGTCATCGAATGGGTGACCAAAAATTTATCATCTTTGGAAAGCACGTAAAGCCGCTGGTTCCAGCTGCATTAGCAGTGATTAACTAACACCAATCCGCAACGGGTTCGCGTGGTGATTTACGGCCCGTTCTCCCTAACCATCCATAGGGAAGGCAGGCTCGCGCTCCAGCAGTAAGGACATAAAATTGTTATGGTGATGGTGGTATTAAGAGCTGGTGATGTGATGTGTGATCTAGAATGTCACAGCACTAATATTCAATTTAATGGCGTGACGAAACCAATCACAAACACGTTGATAATTAATTAATATAACTAATTTGATAACCTCCGTAGCCGGGTGGCTTGCATGCCGGACTTTCGGCGGCGCTAACTCTGAAGTCCCGGGTTCGATTCCCGGTCGGGTCAATATCGAAAACGAACATTACGATATTGTGTCGGGTCTGGGTGGTTGTGGTACCGTCGTTGTTTCTGATTTCCATTAAACGAGTGCTTGTGATGTTGTCTCATATTTTATTTTATAACAAGTTACAGTTTGTAACCAGTCAGTTTTAGTAGTAGTAGTAGTATCATACTCGTCAAACACGGAAATTCCAGGTTTGAACCTGCTCCCTCTGACGTACAAGTGCATTACCAATACCAATAAATATGCTCTTACAGGGTCTGATATGTAGGTTCGATAGTCGTCCTTGCGATGCACGCTGTTGCGAAAAATTTTCCAAGCGGTACGAAAAGCCGTTGTATCGAAAACCGCTGTATCGAATGACGGATTCGCGAACACGCTGTTACGAAAATCCTTTTATATTTTGTACAAGGTTGTACAGACGCCTCCTGCACATCAACCTACCCAAAACTGTCAAATTTCTTCAATACATTTTCAACCATACAACTTAGTAATAAAGTTCAAAGTCTATTGAGGAAATTTGATAGTTTGTGGTAGGTTGATGTGCAGGCGGGTGTACGTATCCTTTTAAATTAAAAAGTCAGGGTATCGAATTTTATTACCTATTTAAATCTATTGTAGGAGAATCGAACGCACGACACACGGAAAATAATATTATTAGTTAACTTTTTATTGTTGTACTTAAAGTATAGAAAACAAATCTATTTGTAAAGCAATATCTGACTTTCGAACCTACATATCTATCAATATCGAATATTATAGATCCTATATACATTTTTCAAAATACATATAAGGATCAGTTAAGAATAGGCTAGCTAAATTAATTTTATAAATATAGCTGGCCAAATATAATGACAAAATTTCGGTATTATAAATTTTATAATACCAAAATTTGGTCATAAGATTTTAATTGTCAAACATAAACGTGTACCTTCATACGTGTTCTGTGTAAAATTAAACTTTTTAATTCCATCATAATTTAATGCGTCCTCGCTCAGATATGAATGAGCATGCAAATCACATAATACACTTCAAAATCCAGTACTCAAACTGAAAATTAAATTAAGCAACTTCGCGACGGCATCTCTACAACTTTCGTATAGTATATATATCGTACAAGCACATACCTGCGTTTCTTGGTTATGTAATTGATCACTAATTATGAAAAGTTAGGTTCTGTCAAGTGTTCGATGATGTCAACATGTGGAGTGGAGTTGTTAAGTGGGCTACATATATTACGGCCTACCTACATGTTTCAAATCGAATTTGTGACAGGTTTCAGATACCGAAGACACGGGTTCGATTAACTGCGAGGGGTACAAATTGTAGTCGGTTTAATTGGTGATACGACTTGTCCCATGTTCACGTGGCTAGCTAACATCATCCTATAATGAGCTGCCAAATCAGCAATGTATTGAGCAGAATTGTTGCAAAATTTGCAAAAAATAATGTTGTTAAACTTACCCTTAAATAATCAAGTAAGACCCGTTGTTAGGTTATCAGACCCAGCCGTCTTGGATTGGTTTTCCAGCAGGGGTACATGTTTGTACTCAGTTTGCTTGTGTTATAGCCAGTTCTGGTTTCGGGTGAAGCCTTACTCCTTAGGCCTTTTATCATCGCTAAGCATCAAACACTCGCACATTGTATTTTTTATAATCGCCTACGGAGGCTGTCCCGTTTTCGACAAATACAAAAAAAAAATCGAATACTAATCCAAATCTGTAGAGTACGAATTATTACCTACACTATTACACTACACAACTCTTTAAAAGCATAAAAAAAACTCTTCACACAATTATTTATATAGGTTCGAAGCGTAGACAAGTTGGCTTTATGAGATTATCACCAGATGGCTTCGACGCCAAACAAATTGTAGCTTACATCAACTCGACACTCGAAAAGACAAAACACGAACGAACGACGACCGTATCCGTCACAAAATCCGATAGAAAACGTTAGCAACGGCATTTCGTTTGTGGCGTTGCGGGATTGTAAAAATCTGGGCCGAACAACACAGCTAGCCAGCTAGCTAGGCTAGCAGCGGCACTCTCGGCTCGTTATTCCACCGGCATCACCGGAATTGGATTGGAGGCGCTTTTTGTTGTGGAGCACGTTGCAACGCTTCGAATGCTAACTAGGCTAGAGTGGGGTGCAATATTTTTTTTATTGCTGTAAAGAGAAGTTTTTGATGTTTACCGTGGCCGTTTCCTATTCCGGTATGTATTTTAGCGCATGGCACATACCTGTCTGATGTTTTCGTAGCAGTAGGTACCCGATTTAGGTATGATACTGTAATTACTGCAAACAGACTAGTTAAACAATGTATTCTTATTGGCTTTTGCTTTAAGCAAAAAAAAAAAATGCTTGACTACAACCAGTTTCGAGTATGTTCCCACAGTTACAGATAACATAGCCACCTATTCAGTGGCCAAAAATAAGGATTACATTAGTTCCGGATTATGGTGTGCTTCGCTACATTCGCTTTTATAAAAATATATTTAAAAGATATTCAAGACCGAGAATAAATTACTTTCAAGTGAAAGTAAAATACAAAAAAAAAAACATAGGTCCATTTCTGACGTGAACAACTCGAATAACTTTCTAAGTATATTTTTGAGGGTGATACTTATTCTTGTTTGTCTATGTCTCTATAAACTAGACGTATCACATATGATAAAACATAATATATCTTGGCAAAGAACTTATATTTTATTACAATATAATAACCATTACAGTCACCGTAAATTCTTTACCTGTTAAAGTCTCAGCCATTTCGTGTAATTTGATCGTAAGCCAAATTTAGAGCGCACCATCGCGTCGGGAGATCGCTCAAACGAGAAAATGTCTTGTTTTGAGTCTAAAAGAAAAAAAAAACGGTTGACGGATCGAGTGTAGCGTACAAAGGGACTCTCACCGAATTAATTTTACAAATAAACTTTTTTAACTCTCGTTGAAATGATAACAAACCTTTTTTAGGGTTCCGTACCCAAAGGGTAAAACGGGAACCTTATTACTGAGACTCCGCTATCCGTCCGTCCGTCCGTCCGTCCGTCCGTCCGTCTGTCTGTCCGTCTGTCACCAGGCTGTATCTTATGAACCGTGATAGTTAGACTGTTGAAATTTTCACAGATGGTGTATTTCTGTTGTCGCTATAACAACAAATACTAATAAACAGAATAAAACAAACATTTAATGCGGCTCCCATACAACAGGCTGGTCAGAACCACGATAGCTCAATTGGAAGAGCACCTGACCCGGTATATCAGAAGGGTGCAGGTTCAAATCCTGCTCGTGGAAATTTTTTCAACATTTATGTTTTTGTAATTTGTTTCGCAACATAATTTGCGTTTAAATTATATAAACAAAACAAAAACATAAAATAAACAGATAAGAACAAAATTGTTAGCATACGTAAAATTATTATGACGATTATAACGTAAGCCCATTTAGACCCCTTTTATCACCGTAAACCAGAGGATTAATCATAAACCCCAGCCAATTGAATGTTTCGGGCATTATACTGCACATCTGACTGCCTCAAACTGTCAAATATCTTCAAAAGACTTTGAACTTTATGTCTATGGCATATGGTTGATAGAAGTAATTTGACAGCTTCGGAGAGGTTGAAGTGCAGTGCAGGTGTGCGTACAATGGCCGAAACATTACCAATCATAATTATGCGATTTTTATGGAAAGCTTCAAAATTACGTCAGGAGACTGCATTCCGAACCGATGGTAAAAACACTACTGTCTGAAATTGCTTCTTATGGTGCACTAACTTATCGTAGTGGCACCAGAGTTCAACACAGTAACCCAATGTTCGACAGTTTCGACACCCGTTTTTGCCGCCAAATAATAATAAAGATGTTGTTTGAAATTTTACTGGATGACAGCAAGGAATCATGTGGTTTGTATTCAATGGTTGCTAAACTCAAACATCAGAATATACTAACCCCTGTTTAACCCTATTACCCCCTTTTTACCCTATTTATCCCTTTACCCCTATTTTAAAAAGATGTCGATCTCTGGTGCCATTAAAGTAAGTAAGTAAGCACATAGCCTATAACTGTCCCACTGCTCTCTACTAGCACAATCCTAAATTAAACCGCTTTTTACGATTACTTTACGTAATTTTCTTTTTATCACTGGTCAATTATTTTTCTTTATATTGTACTAGCGGCCCGTCCCGGCTTCGCACGGGTAGACATTTCTTTTTTAATATAGCCTATGTTACTCAGCGCTAATGTAGCATTCTAATGGTAAAATATTTTTTCAAATCGGTCCAGTGTTCTTGAGTTTATTCGTTGCAAACATACAAAAATACAAAGCTTTCCTCTTTATAATATTAGTATAGATGATAATAGCACCGTCTATGTTTCTTGATAGTATGAATGAATCTTTACGGCAATAGCGTCGTACATAAATAGACCCGGCACGGGGTAGGCGGACCTTCCCTAAGGAATGTAGGCACCGTCTGAATTGCAGGAGATCTCAGCATATTCTTATTTCACGAAGTCCGAACATTAAATTGTTGGGCTTGTTGGCGGAATGCTGGTATTAGTTTCTAGCAAAATTATTTTCTACGTAATTGTCTGCATACTGTCCTATCATAGTAGCACCAGCTTCGACACAGTTTTTGTCGCCAAAAAGTTAAACATTATGTAAAAAAAAGCCCTGTCCGATCCGTTAAGGTGTTATTAGTTATCGAGATTCAGTTCTATTTACGTAATTGTTTAAAAAAAAAATAGTGAAAAGAATTTACCCCGATAAAAATTTACTTAAATGACAAAACTTATATGGCAATACTTTTGTCGGCACTTCGGTTAGGACTTTTGATGGAAAGTGTGGTCACATTTATTAAATTAGCTTATTTTTTAGGTAATTTGAGCAATTTCGGTACCAAAAACTTGCGTTTTAAATTACGATAACTCTTGTATATTCATGAATAATATTTTTTTATTATTTGTTTTGTTATAGTTATTTGTATACCTGTGTATGTACCTCTTTCCGATCGGACAGGGGTTTTTTTACAAATTGTATAGAATTTAATTGTAATTCGACTATAACAGATAGCAAGCAGGTAGCAAACCTATTCAACGTTCGTAAGTCACATATCAGGCGCTGAGCCGTGATACTCAAATGATTAAAAGAAAAAAAGTGTCGATGATTGGTTCCTGACGAACACTGGCGCTACCATACTTACCTTACAGATTCGAACTTACTGACCTATTTAGATTCCTCTCCCTGTATACCTACTCGTATAATTTCAAACTCACGTGTTTCGGTAGCATTTGTTTGCTAAGACTTTGTTCGAATATTTGCATATCATTAGAGCTCGAAGTAGTAAAAGTAGTAACAAAAGTAGTAGTAAAAGTAGTGACTTCTTGAATTTGTATTGTTTTTTTGACATTGTGAATGTTTCCTTTGACTAAAATTTGCTAGTATTTAGAGTATTTTCCCTCTAGGGGGCAAGGAATTAACTAAAGTAATAAATTAATAAATGAACAAAATCAACAAAATGAACAAAATTAACGAAATTTTAAACAAATGAAAATATTTGATGTAGGTACTAAATTAAATAAATAAAATAAAATATACAAATGAACAAAATTAACAATATCATCATCATCATCATCATCATCATCATCATCATCATCATCATCATCATCATCATCATCATCACCATCATCAGCTCATAATTTTGAATAAAATAAAAACGAACGAATGTACTAAATTAACTCAGTTAAGCAATTCGACTATATTAACTAAATGGGTATATATCGGGTCGCCTAATTTTTTGTACTTCTAATTGGCAATGGCACACAAACGGTTAGCCTAAATTTTTTTCGCATAATTTCACTCTTCATAATTGTGTTTGGTCTAATTTCACTTCGCCTAACTTTTTATCGCCATATTGTTATTTACCAAATGCGACATTTGGCGGAACAATTCGTAATCCCTAAAGTTTGCAATTACTAAATATTAATTCACACAAAATTAAAAATCACAAAGTATAAAACGCCTACTCATTTTAATAAGGCAAAGTAACTTGGCCAAAGAATTATAGATACTGTAAGCTCTTAAAGGAAGGAATAAACGAAATAAACGAATGACCGAAATGAATGAAAGAGAGAATGAACTAATAATCAAATGAACGAATGAAAGAACGAACGTGTGAACGAACAAACGAATTAAATAATGAATAAAATTATTGAATGATCGAAATCAACAAATGAATGAAACGAACGAGTTGACGAACAAAACGAATGAACGTATTTAATGAATGAAGGAAATTAACGAAATTAAGTGTATGCATTAACGAAATGAACCCACATTTGGCAAGCGTGGTGATTAGGCCATTACCCATCAATTGTAGCGATGACTTGATTTCAATGATGGAGGCCTTTGCCCAGCAGTGGGACAGTATTTAAGTTGTTTACTACTACGTACGTTTTATTTATTTTATTTGTATAGAATGTTTCACTTGTACACGTACACATCAACATGTATTCCCTGTTAAGAATCGACCCCGATACCTCAAGGTTTGGGTCCTGTGGTCCAACCCAGAGACATCAAAAGTACTGAACAAAACTGTTTGATGCTGTCACTATGAATTTTTAACGACACGCGAGACCGTCGTAATATATCTTTACAGAAGAGTTGTGTGCCTGAAAAGAGCTCATTGGGGTCGTCTTTAAGAAAGAGAACTCATCATTCCCACCTGTTGCTAAAACACAAAGACGATGAACTACATTCAACTTTATTTAAAAAGCTTAATATTACTGGTTTGACAAAAAATATCTAATAAATCACAAAAGATGGTCTTTTGGAATTTTACAAAACATCTTTTCAAATGAAATAGTTTGTGTTTTTTTTTTAAATATTTAACGGGTAAGCACAGTGCCTTGATCTCACCTGATGTTAAGTGATGATAAGGCCAATGATGGAAGCGCATTTCACCCGGGATCCTCAACTAGTGAGGTTCTGGCTATTTTATCTCTAGCTGCCGGAACACAACAATGTTACAGACATTGATGTTATGGCGACATATTTAGATAAGATGGTGGTAGCTAGCCAGGCGGACAACAAGCCCTACCACCAACCAAACCGAGTACACAAACATAAACCCCCCGCTGGGAATCGAACCCAGGACCTCTGGGTCTAAACCGGTGGTCTTAACCACTAGACCACAGAGGCGGTGTTATCGTATATTAGTATTTAGTAATCGGTTTTAAATAAGGGGGGTTAAAGTAAAAGATTGCTTTATTATGTAAATTTTTCAGAATTAAGTTAATGTAAAAAAAAAACAAAAGGGTTTACTTTTTAGCTAAATAAATTGTCTCTAGATAAAATATTATTATTGTACAATGAAAAAGTTACGGCAAACAATGAAATCCCTAAAATTGGTAAATAAATATGAAGAAAAATATATCAACATTTGTCGTAGCAAGATCGTAGCACTTGTAGCGGGCGTAGCGGATAACTACGACATTCAACTACGACTACGGCCATCGTCCATCGGTATTCCGTGCAAACTACGAAGTTTAATACTTTAATGTTTTTTACACACCTATCAACTTTTTTTGGAAGAGTTTGCTGTTAGCATCTTTTGGTCTTTACAACGTAGGCGGATTTTAAAGGTGCGGCGAATAACTTAAGATCACTCAGGTCATAGTCGTGTCGTTATCTACCCACAATATTTCCCTAGGCATTTAATTTGTTTATACAAAATTCTTTTTATCGAAAGCATATAAAAAAGTTACGGTGGCTAGGATGCTTATACTACGGGCATTGGCGTTAAAATTCGTTTTTATAACTTTACAATTTAAATAAAAATAATTTCAAGTTAGAGTCAATAATTATTATAAGTATTATATAAATACTATATTGAGTTTCCTGTCTTAAAATCGCCTTTTTTTTTAACTATATAAGAAATAAAAAAACAACATATACGATACTATAATGTTACTAATTACTTCAGACACATAATATTTTTAAAAGTGGTGATACTGGCCCATTATCTCCTAAAAACCCTTGGCCTAATCTGGTCTTAATTAGTCCTTTACGCCCCTATCTCACTTACTTGGAGTATACTTAGCTAATTTAATTAATTAAAGCCTTCAGGGCAATACCTCCTAAGTTTGTTTTACTCGGATGACAAAAACTTTTTAGGTAGATAGATATAAGCGTATAATTATTTACCTTATACTAGTGCCCGCGACTTTGTCTGCGTTAACACCCGTCTCCAGTAATCCCGTGGGAATTTCGTATAGACTGGCTCATAATTCTTATGTAATAGCTCAGCTTCAGCTGGATAACATATAATTATATATAATTATGGTAACTATTTTGTTATTATTAACGGGACTTTATTACTATGTTAATTATTTTTGAGTATCCAATATTTTGGCACAGTTCCATGCATTCGTATTATTAACATATTAATTTACATTGTAATAGCCCTTTTTCAAAAGTATTTCTTTAATTTAAATTTAAAAGTGTGTCTTAAATTTTCGGGATTTTATTTAAATATAAACTTAAACTTAAACTTAAACTTAAAACATGTTTTACAAACATTTTATATTTCTGCACTCCTTTCCATATGAACTTTGCGAGTAACTATCCTAAATCTTACGCCGCTTTAATATATAGATGATAACAACCATGTTAGGAAATAAGAAACTTGAAATGCCCCGTATTTATTTACCGACCAAACTTGTAGTTTCGGTAAAAAAACTCGTTATTTACCATGACACCTGGCTACGTGCGAGGATTACGAACGGCGCTCGCTTTTATATATTATGTGCTCTACGAAACAGACCTCACCCCGGGGACACCATATTAATAGTAAACCGTCGTCAAAAGAAACTGTATTTTTATTTCCTTATTGCAAAAAATACAATTAAAGTCGGTTTTAATCCATCTATTTTATTTTGTACACAAGAAATGCAATTTTTTTTGAGTTAAAATTACTTATTCCAATAACACAACAGAAGACAGACTAAATAGCTGTCAACGAGTAGGTACTTAGGCTGTCTTTTGTTGTGTTTTATTAGCCTCACAATATATTTCGCGGCGTAAATAACATTCGACAGAAAAAACTCAAATCTATCACAGTAAAGAACAAAACTTTAAACCTTACTTAAAACTATATACCAATTAATCTAATAAGACCTTACTCGGGCCAAAGGTTCCCATCACACTTGCAGCGTTACCCCGCAGTACGGCTAAGGAAATCATTGGGAATGCAGGATACAGAATAATAAAAGTTAACCTGTCATAAAAATATTAAAAAAAAATTATTTGTTCCAAACGACGGGCTTCTCTTTGCCACACAAGACACTCCCGCAAAAACAACATTGTTTAAACAGTAAACCCTGTCTTCAAAGAAACTAGTTATATTTTTATTTATTTAATTGCGCTGAGGAGAATTGGTGTCTGTACAAATCAGCAAGAAACTTATGCAACCAGATGATACGTACCTAACGCCAAACGCCGACACATTCTTGAAAACATCTCATCCTCTTCCCTCTTTATAGGAACTCTAGGTATTGGCTAGACGCGTAACATTGATCTTGCGTAACACAAATTGTGTTGGATGACTTAAATCAACATTTCACTCCTACTACCTTTACGGATCGTTCAACCATTTGTCAGACGGTACATTATATTGCTGGTCTGTCTCATCCCAATACTGACCCTTTTCACTTTTCTCCCGTTACTGAGGATGAAATCACAAAAACTATCCTCCCCATCAAATCGGGGGCCGTGGGAAATGATGGCGTCAGTCGCCGCATGATTATAGGTCCGAGCTGAAATGGCTACCCATTTGTTAGCGAAGAAGTTCACGAGCCCTAATCGATTCTTAATTCTCAAAATTCTCCTGCCTATCTTACCCCCATTTTGAATTCTTGCTCTTCCCACAGTAAGAATCTCCGATCTTCTAATAATCTTCTTCTTCTCTGTCCTTCCCATACTTCCGGATTTGTACATTCTTCCTTTTATATCCAGTCCATTCTCATGTGGAACGCGCTGCTTCTCGAAATCAGGATGGCTACAAGTCGCGATGTCTTTAAAAAGAAAGTCCGCATGCTTTTTCATAATGAAACGTTGGCAGAATCAACTCAGTAACGACTGATTTTTAAATTATTTATAAATTATTTATTTATGTAGGTATATTTATATATTTTTTTTAAAAGTATTTTATGTATTTGTAATTTATAGAATATTTATGTATGTAATATAAGTTTGAATCTTTTTGTTAGACTGTTTTCTACTTTTGTTGTCTCTCAAAATTTGCACCTCCCATGTCATTCCTGCACCACCCTATGGTTGACTGGTAGAAAATGCCTCAGGCAGTAAGTCTGCCATGTAATATTTTGTTGCAAAAGTTTAAAATAAATAAATACATAAATTGGAAATATACAGCAAACGCCAAACTTAACGTCTTAAGGCATATTCTAGTAGTTAAATACCTCACACGGCTTGTGCAAATTTATGTACGGCCTAGATTGGCGTAAATTTGTCTCAAGCTCTGCGAAATAGTTTCGTAACTCGTACCGTCCTCATTCGATGAGGGGTTCGCCGACAACGGCGCCATTTAATAATATGCGGGCGCTGTACCTTCGCGAAAGAGATGACAACAGAGGGTGGGCTCCACAAACTTACACGGGACATATTTGCACACTCATGTGTTATTTGTCCTCCATTTTGTGCCAGGTGGACGAAGTATCAGCAAAAAAATAGAACATCACAATATAGTTGGAGGACATTTTTTGTTTACATTTAATTGATTTTAATTTGTTTCTGTTTGTTAAGTTAGGTAAAGTTTTTTTATATATTTTATTCGATTTTAAAGTAAACCTGTTAAGTACTGTACTGTATAGGTATCTTGTAAAGTCCATTAAAAATGATAACAACCTGATGAAGCTTTGTTTGATACTAAACGTGTGATACTAAACCACTTTCTTCAAAAAGTTCTATCATTACAATATGATAAAATGTCCTCTCATATAAGAAAAGCATTTTAGCTCATGACTTGGTTATATTTTGATCTACATTTCTTGGGAAAATTGGGAAATTTTTATTTTTTTATTGTTTTTTTAACCCTGTTTTTAGACTTTGTTTGTTAAAAGTACACGTATTTATTATTTTCATTTGTTAAACTACTTATTCTATGTAAAGGCGGTGCGCAACAATCACCAGAATTCAATTTTAATGTGAGAATTAGTTTATAATACCTGTTGTGAATGTATTGAATTGTATTCTGCAGTTGTGCCAATTAAATGAAGTGCTCACCAAAATAATTTTTATATCCTTTATACAATTATTCTGATGTGTGTATATTAACACATCAGAATAATTGTACGTTTTGTATATATATTCTTTTTGCTTGCCAAAATGGATTAATGCTCACCAAATATTGTTTTACTCCAACAATTTTTACACTATTATTCAAATGTTTGAGGATACTAACTGCCCTACTCCTGTAGGTCACGGTCGTGATAGGTTAGAAATTTAATTGAATTTCGGGGTTATTTTTTTTTATTAGACAACATGAAGCAAATATTACCAAATTGAAACTCGAGGCATAAAATATGGGTATTATCTATTTGGTGACATTATAACATATTTGGTCTGATATGCAGTTAATAGTTATTCACATCTTTTTAAGGCTTTTAACAAAAATATAAATTGTATTATTTTTATAACATTTTAGGAAACACAATTTGGTGATCATTTATCCATTTTGGAAAGCGTTTTGAATTTTATTGGTAGTAAAATTGATACATTTTTAGTAGGCGTTTAAACACAAGCCTTAAATAAATAAAAGTTCCGTAAAGTTATTTTGAGGTAGTGAATAGTCACTATGCATATAGGTGCAGGATATACTTGCGTGCGTTATACCTACTACAGTTGGTGGAAGGTGCATGGTCGTTTTTCCCCTCCCCGATGACACGGTCAACCCGAGCGGAGGTTTAATAGCATTTACTCTTCGCTCTAGATTCAAACGCATAAGAACTTCTTGTGTATAGGGAACAATCTTATATTATCTTATCTCATACGAGTATAAGAACATGGTAGCTTGAAGATGACCCCCAGAATAGGTCGTTCGATCGCCGTGGCTACCACATGATCACATGGTACACACGCCTGCACAACAATTTTAAATCTCGAGCTCCTCCGTGCTTCGGAAGGCACGTAAAGCCGTTGGTCGCGGCTTCATTCAGCAGTCGTTATTAACTACCAATCCGCTCTGGGCCTGCGTGGTGGTTTATGGCCCGATCTCCCTATTCATCCATAGGCTCGTGCCCCAGCAGTGGGGACGTATAAAGAGCTGATGATGATAATGATGATGTGCAGGCGTCTGTACCCAAGCTATCGTTTGATTATTAGGCTACTGACAGTTGTTTCGAACATCGGCTTACCAAATACAATAACCTCACTTAAATTATTATTTAGCTATGCACCCCAGAATTAATTCAGCTTTCCGTTGAAAGCACACGGACCCTATATTAATTATGGAGACTGGCAACATTAATATTCAAGCAAAGGTTTGTGGACTATGGTATAATTCGTCGGCGTTGCTGTCTTGATTGAAGACAATTAAAGGATATGCTAATTTAAAAAACGGTAACGAATAAACTTTTTTTTTCAACCCCTTTTTTGTACGACACCTTCAGGATTTTAAAAGTAGTACAGACAGGGTGCCCCAAATTCCAATTTTCGTTTTCATTAACGTGGTTGAATGGCAAAAACGTGGATAATAAAAAATTTTGAAATTAAAAAAAAAAAAACTATTTTTGTTTACATGATCCAATGGTAAATAAAACTCGCCCTAATAAACCCTGGTAACAAATAAGGAGACTTACAAATTATGCCATACATTTTTTTTTGCGTCGCGTACTTACTAAAGTGAAGGTAAAATGTATATGCACGTCGCATCCCGTCCGCGTCAAGAATGTCTGTGGTCTAACACGACGTTGGCAAGTTAAACTAATAAATGTTGAAGCTATTCCGGTATGTCTGGCCATGGACTATAGTTATGAGGTTGGTCACTATGTTAAGTCAATATTAAGGGCTTATATTGGTTCAGTAGCCATAAAGTTTATGACAATTAATTGTGGTTTTCTCGTAATTGGCTTAAAAGTTTGCTTCAGGCATGCTTCATGCTATCAAGGATATGGGTTCTAATTGGTCTTGAATGGAAATAAAACACTTTGTATCGATTATTCACGTTTCATTTATAAGCTACCTACAAAGGGTTCAAAATATATAAGTGAAGAAATTGTAGGAAGCCTGTGGTAGGATGGTGCGCCACATTGAGGAAAGATAAAGGGAAGATAAAGGGAAGATCTTCCTCCGAGCTGGGTGGTATAGCTCGGGGACCGAGGTCCGATGGATGTTAGTTGGAGGTGCTATATATAGCGAAGGAGATGGTGAAACTTCATTACCGCGATGCAGGCTTTCCATACAATTTATCGTCGTAGTATGGCGACGTCGTTGGTATGCGTTTGTGGCGCCATCTGTTGACATGGTTGAGAAGGTGTTTGCTTCGTGTCGATTATGTGCGGCGTATGCGGTAGGTGACGCCGCCACAAAATAAAATGTGGAATATAAATGCGAGTAGTAGTGCTACATTACGTATAAAGTGTTTAATTTTAATATACATATAGTGTGTTCACATACTAAATATCAATTCAAATTATTGATTTATAAGAAAACACATAAATTAACGACCAAAGTAGCTACATGTCACAGCAATTAAATGTGGTAGCTTGTTATTAGCTCATAATTTGTTTAATTTGTTAAACGTCGAGTAAAATTGTGAAAAATGCTGTTAGCTCCCCAAACAAAATAAAATGAAATAAAATAATCTATGTATGTAGCTTATCTATCTATAATGTTGAATGTGTGAGGGTTTATCGGGGTGGTCGTGGCTGTCGATGAACAGGGTTGCGGCTCGCCGTCGCCACTCGCTACCAGGGCGACAGCACGTCGCGCGATGTCTCTCCACTTCGGTCGGCTTACTTACTGTACACGAGTCGGAGAGCGGCCTCGTGGCCTGTTCCCGTCTGTGTGGCCTTGTACTATAAGCCACTCCATCGAGTCACAATACATAGTTAATAATCGCACACGTAAATACGACCGCAAGACTCCTCCGAGACTCAGTTTCACTGGCTGCTGACGCTAGTATAATGCAGACGTATTACATGTCACATATTCCAACAGCCCACTCAATAGCAGCTGATCCAATAATTCAATATGATCGGCGCCAAGTTCGCCAGCTGTCGCATGCTACGTGCTTAACATAATTACTGCGGTAATGGCACTCCAACTACACTATTATGCCCCATCTTAGAGCAGAATACCCCACACTCTCTGGGTTGCCAGGTTTTAAGATTTATTGCATTTTGGTAGTTTTATAATCCTAGTGGAGTATGAAAAAACTTCGGTAATCAAATTGAGAATTGACTGTCATTATTTGCACGACTTACGTACTTTTATAATCGTTATAACGAGTTATCAGTTAAAAACTTTATGCTTTCTTTTGTAAAAAGGTCGAAAAAGGCTTACTGACTTAAGATTTGACATTCAGAAACAAAATTCCTGGCTTTCAACTCACCTGATGTTAAGTGATGTAAGGCCGAAGGTGGAAGCGCACTTCACTCGGAATCCTCACCTAGAAAGACACTGGCTATCTTATCTCTAGCTGCCGGAACACAACAATGCTACAAACATTGATGTTATTAGGACATATTTAGATAAGATGGTGGTAGCTAGCCAGGCGGTCAAACAAGCCCTACCACCAACCAAGCTCAGTACACACGCTGGGAATCGAAAACGGGACTTCTGTGGTCCACAGAGGCGGTAAAATTTTCATGTATAAAAAAAAATTGCAAAATGTATCGTTTTTATCTGGTAACACTAAACTTGTGTCTATAGTCTATATACGGTGCGGTGCGTCGTAATGTATGCATAATGTAGTTAGAACGGGGCTGAGCAGGCACTTAAAATAATTTCGTTGGAAGTTCCTGAGGACCTCCATTTCGGAGGTCTTACGCATGATAAGTGGTTGTTTTTTTGGCAATTTGGGCCCAGGGTTACCTGTGCAAGATATAATTTATAAGCGTTTTTCTAGATAGTTTGACTGGAGAATTTGTACTTGTTAGTTTTTATCAAAGAAATTTTCACTATGTGAGTGGATCGCACCTATCATGATTATATAACATGTTTTATATTATTTTCACCTGCCTGCTCTTACTTATATATAGAAAAGATTTTCATTATTTAATATTTTGCCACTGTTTTTTTATAGTAGAAGCAGTCGCTTTTCCTGTAAGCTTTGAAATCAAACGGTTTAGGTTTAAAAACATTTATTTCCCATAAGAACTTACATATAGTTCACTTTAAATGAGATAACATTAAACACTATAAATTTACCTGTGGGCGCAGCGCAGCTAATTTTGTTAACAATGATTTTCACTTTAAGTAATTACTCACTTAATTATTACTATTAACAAGTTGCAAGTAGTTAACTAGGTACTTTCCCGAATCAATGACAAACTATTTGGAATTTAAGAATCAAACGTCATGACAAGCACTAAATACCTTCACTTGGCTTAGAAACGGCGCGTAGCCATGTGCGAATAAAGTCAAAGAATAACAATAAACTGGTTGCTTCATAATCTGTCGACCGTTTCTATAGCGGGGCATTAGGAAACCGTGGAGTAACCTGCACGGTTTCCTACGGATTACTGCTACCTTCAAAGGTAAACCTTAAACCTGTGCTTTTGGACTAATTAGAATCCTCTTGCTCTCCGAAATCATTTACTGAAGCTTGACGCAAGTTTAGGCACTTGATATGCTATCTGCAACTAGGTTATATACAAATAAATATATGTACGTTAACCTCGAAACTCGCAGCTTTGACGATCACTAATATATGTTTAATTCATAAATATTTATAACATTTTATGTAATAGTAAAATTACATAAAACATTACGTTACAATTGAATTACAGCAATATAATTCAATAGTCATGACATTTACACGCTATAAACTACGAGTATTAACGTAACGTTACGTTTTGACGACCTCCGTAGCCAAGTGGCTTGCACGCCGGACTTTAGGCGGCGCTAACTCTGAGGTCCCGGGTTCGATTCCCGGTCGGGTCAATGTCGAAAAACGAACTTTTCGATATTGTGTCGGGTCTGGGTGGTTGTGGTACCGTCGTTGTTTCTGATTTCCATAAAACGAGTGCTTTAGCTATTTACCTTGGGATCAGAACAATGTATGTGATGTTGTCTAAATATTTATTTATTTATTTATTTATATTTACATACCTAAATATGAATAAAAAAACCCATTTGTAATACGACGACGCCTCGGCGGCCGAGTGAGCGAGCGTGCGAGAAGATTCCGGGTTCAATTCCCAGGTCGGGCAAAGTGTGTTTCGAAGTTTCCGATGCATAGCCCGGGTTTGTGATTACCAACCTGCATTTGGCAAGCGTGGTGATTAGGCCGTTACCCATTAATTGTAATGATGACTTGATTTCAATGATGGACACCTTTGCCCAGCTGTGGGACAATCATAGGCATATTTACTTCCTTACTTTATTTGTATAATCCTCATAACTTTGTAGTTATCCTATTAGCACAAAATTAATTTTGAATTTCGGTTGGAAAATAATGTGTATTCGTTTGTAGTTCATCAATTTTTTATCGCCGCGCCGCGCCCCTTGAGCCCACGCATTAAAAGCGCTTTAGCGCTTTAGCTTTAGCGCTTTAGCTTTAGCCTGAAAGGGTTACGGGCCTTTTTAATCATAAAAAAGACATAAGATAAACTCTATTCACACTAAAAGCAAGCTCAAAATTTATTTGGTAATGACAAAAAAGAACCTTGTGTTGGTATCCTTTATTTTTATGTCGCAATCACTTTATCTTGACATGGGAAAGGATCGGATAAGGCTGCCATTTGAAATAGGTACTCTTTGTATGTATGTAGCTCTGTATGTCTTTTGTATGGTGAACAATAAAGAATATTATCATTTCATTTTATGGTTAATCGGCTGTTAGCTCCATTAGACTATGCGTTGGCACTTGTTTACTGTTTGTTTTCTATCCTTCTTCACGTCATAACCCGATAAAAGTGGCATCGGCCCTATATCCATGATTTTGGTCGCTCTGAAATTCTCGTCGAACGTTTTCATCGAAGTACACACGCCAACACATCAGATTCATTTAAATTCAGTGCTTACGTCGGCCTTCCCGGTAGCATAGTCAGTGAACCCGCCCGGATTGCGGAAGATCCAGGTTCGATGGCTGGGTCGGGTAGGCATTTAATTTTTTCACTGTATTTTATAAATATTAATTCAGCTTCAGTGCAGCAATTAGCACTTAAAAATAAAAATAAAAAGTTGTGGTATTTCATCTGTAGAGATGAATCTGCATAGCCATCGGTTGCAATAACCGTTGGACCGGCACTCGGCCGCTAAAAAACACTCAAATATTAAAAAAAGTAGTGGAAAAATTCAGTGCTTTCGTCAGCCTTCCCGGTAGCATAGTTAGTGCAGCCGCCCGGATTGCGAAAGATCCAGGTTCGATTCTTGGCTGGGTCGGGTAGGCATTTAATTTTTTCACTGTATTTTATAAATATTTAATTCAGCTTCAGTGCAGCAATTAACACTTGAAAATAAAAAGTAAAATTTAATATAGCGTTGTGTTTTTTTTTAAATATTAACGGGTAAGCACAGTGCCTTGATCTCACCTGATGTTAAGTGATGATAAGGCCAATGATGGAAGCGCACTTCACCCGGGATCCTCAACTAGGGCTATCTTATCTCTAGCTGCCGGAACACAACAATGCTACAAACATTGATGTTATGGCGACATATTTAGATAAGATGGTGGTAGCTAGCCAGGCGGACAAACAAGCCCTACCACCAACTAAACCGAGTACACAATCATGTACCCCCCGCTGGGAATCGAATCCGGGACCTCTGGGTCTAAACCGGTGGTCTTAGCTACTAGATCACAGAGGCGGTGTGTTATCAAATTTGTGGTATTTCATCTGCAAAGGTGTAAACCAGCAGCCGCAGGTAGGTCTTGTTCAATTGTGTTATTTATTTATGAACTTTGTTTAGCATCAATTTTATTGGGAACGTTGGCTTTGCCAACGTGTACAAAGTGCAAAACAATAATTATTAACTATTAAATATTCACTGTGATATTTAAGTCACTATGCTTATGTGAGTTGCTGATCGCAAACAAAAAAAAATCGAAACACATTTTGCTCCACCTGGGAATTGAACCCAAGACCGAGGCGTTATCAACTTAACAGTGATAAAAAGAGAAACCATGAGACATTTCTCATTCCTGACTAGAACAATATAATATCACAAACGGGCTGACTCCACAACTTATCTATATCTATACTAATATTATAAAGAGGAAAGCTTTGTATTTTTGTATGTTTGCAACGAATAAACTCAAAACTACTGAACAGATTTAAAAAAATCTTTCACCATTAGAATGTAACATAAACGCTGAGTAACATAGGCTATGTAAAAAAATTAATGTCCGCAATGGTCCGCCAGTTTCAAATAAATTTAAAAACGTCATCTAAAATTTAATTTCAATTTCTTTTAATCTCCTTTGAACATTTATCATTGTTAAGAGACCTACATTATCAGCCATTCTAGACTGTAATTGCAATTAAAAACCTGCGTTGTTGGTAATTGGACACATTAAATCTCCGTCGGCTGCTATGTCGAGTTGATTGCGATTTAACAGAATTTATTTTGCCGTTAACGTTTACTTCAGATTGTCCCCGCCGCCACGATTTGGGAAATGGGCAGGGGTGTATCAGGTATATCAATGGTACAGGGCCCACAACGTCAAGTCTAAAACTTAACTGACGTAAATGACAAAGTATAGATTTAGTATAGGTATATAGAATACCGTTTACTAATTTGTTTGCGTTAATCCCTGTTTAAAGTCTTTGTTATGGAACGCGAAAGTTTAAAAGTGTATAAAGTATAGGTTTCCAGACAAAGCAAGAACCAAATTGTTGCTTTGCTAAGTTTAGTTTGAATAGAAGAAAATTTTAGTGGGAGCTAAAAGATAGAGAGATAAAAGCACCCATTCACTCGGGATCCTCAGCGAGGGACTAGTTTACCTACTATTTTACCCCTATTGGAACACGACAATGCTGTTACCATTTTCGTTACGATGACAGACTTAGATAATATATTGCAAAACATCAAAATTGAACATAGTGACATATGCTGGGAAATGAACTTTGGTTCTTTGGGTGTAAGATAGCCTTACCGCTAGATCACAGAGGCAGTTTAAAATATACGAGTCAAATAAACTTTTTGTCAAAATTATAATACATTAGCAAAGAAAAAACTAGAACACGAAAAAACTATCAAACACTTTTACACAGATTATATGTCGCTAAAGCTTCGATCAATAATAGTTCTAGGTAATTGAAAAACATAATGAAAAGTATAATTAGATATGATTATTGGTTTTACCTTTTCTCTGATGACAGTAACTATACGGTTTAAGGTTAATAATAGGCTGAAGTGGTTGAGGCTATGGAACTTTTGTCACATTATGTAATCATACTGATATTATAAAGAGGAAAGCTTTGTATTTTTGTATTTTTGTTTGTAATGAATAAACTCAAAAATTACCAGACCTATTTAGAAAATTCTTTCACAAATTGATGAGGATTGCGGATAAGAGGATGTTCATGGAGTCCGACTGCATTTTGTCTTCTATGAAGACGACGTCTCTCGCAACAATAATGTTGCGTGGGTATTGGGGATCTACTAGCCGGTAGCCTTTACTCTCGGTGGCATAGCCAACGAAGACGCACGTTTATGTTTTCGATTCTAGTTTAGAGCGTTTTTCTTTTGGCACTAGAACGTGGGCTTCGCAACCGAATGTCCTCAGGTGAGAGAGGTTGACTTTGCGCCCAGTCCAGATTTCCCGTGGAATCTTGTTCCGTAACACTTGCGTAGGCACACGGTTCTTTAGGTAGATGGCCGTATTGACAGCTTCACCCCAATATGCCCAAGGTAGGTTGGAGTCTTGTCGCAGGGCCTGGCTTTCTCAATGATGGTTCGGTTCGCGTGTTCGAATTAGAAACGTTTTACGAAGTTTACCACCATTACATAAGGCTTAAGCGAAAAGGCATATCAGCTCTGTTGTGGCAGATTATGAAATCTCGGCAGTAAAAATAACGACCAGAACGGAGAGATCAGAGACGCTGAGTTCCACGTATTACACATCTTCACCAGAAGGGGCAGGGTCTTTAACGAATGTATTTCCAGGGCCTAGCGATATACATCATCAATCAACATTCAGCCAAAGCCCTGTTCAACATATTACGGGTCCATATCCTATTATTACGGATGTACCATCACCAAGACATCTACCGTCACCAGGACCTACAGATTTACGTACATCTAATCAAGGCACCGACGATAGCCTCCCAGTCTTTTTTAATTTATTAACTTAACTCACCTTAATGTAAAGAATAATTTTTCTTCAGCGGTGATTACTTCTTTGCGAGAAACTTTTGCTTGAATTTTGCCAACTATTACACTATGAATAAAATTAAACTGTTTTTTATTTAAACGACAGTACTCTCTGAATTTTTCCTCATCACTTATCAAATGGTTTTTAATCAGCGTCTTGTAACATCCTTCCCGTTGTCTGCTTTTATAAAACGAATCTGTTGCTTTTCTTTTACTATTGGCATAAAACAACATCAAATCATCGTCATTGTCTTCCTCTTCCAACAATATAAATAAAAGTTGGTCAATCAATGGACATCTGGTCATGTCAACTCAGAGCAAATGAATGAATACACAACAGCGCATCACCACGAGCAGCGCAACACTGCTGCCTTTCCCGGAATCAGCGCGGCAGGCAGCATTGCAGCAGTGCAGCGGAGTTTGGAATCATACCTTTACAGAGTGAGGCTGTCGCTATGACTTTTGGTGACGTCTGACAATCACCTGGTGAAGTGACTATTGCACCATTTGACGTAAATGAAACGTCGTAGCCTTTACTTACTAAACTACTGACAGATAAAAGATTTGTGGCAAGGCCGGGTTTTTTTTTATATTTACGGGTAAGCACAGTGCCTTGATCTCACCTGATGTTAAATGATGATAAGGCCAATGATGGAAGCGCACTTCACTCGGGATCCTCAACTAGTGAGGCACTGGCTATCTTATCTGTAGCTGCCGGAACACAACAATGCCACAAACATTGATGTTATGGCGACATATATAAAACATTGGAGATTACTAGGGCCATTACTAGTGGCTAGAACTTATCCGTAAGTCCTGTCAACATGATTATGGCGAGGATCTCATCGTCCACTCCGGCTCTTATACTCCTCCTGCTGAGTAGCTAGTGCTATATTGATGTGCCCATGTAAATTCCAGTCGTACGTGTTGGTTATCAGCTTCTTCATCAGCTGTAGCCTGCGAGTTAAGCCACTGTCGGCATAAGTCTTCTTAAGGCTTTTGAATGTGGCAAATGCAGTCTTGGCAGGTCGTATGGACTCGTCGCATGAGAGACAAATCTTTGCATCCTTTCGTTTTGCCTCCGTATCATTCGCATCGATTTCTTTGACTACCACGTCCCATAGGTCCAGATCTGTCAGCAAACATTCTATTGCGAATGACCACGTGCTGAAATTTGTACCGTCCAGATTGGTAAATGAAATACCTTCACCTGATGAAGATTTTGCCGGCTTCGACGCCGATGGAAATTCTCCGTTTTCCATAGCAACATTTTCACTTTTTCGCCTATTCACGTGAAATACTCCTCACTTGTTAGGAGGTGAGGTCCATAACCTCTTGTTGTGGTGTAGATTTAGCAAGTAAAACGAGTAACTTGGGAATATTTCATGAATTCACATAGGGCACATTAAGCAGAGCGTTTGACACATTTAGGGTGTCATAACATATTAATGTTTGAATTGATAAGTTATGAATTACGAACACTGTGGTCAGGTGTTCTCATTGTCAAAACCAAGTAGTTTTAACACAAGTGAATATAACTCTCACACTTAATACTCGTAGGCCTAGTAAATATTTTGCCAATGTTAGAGAAGAAACAAAATAAGTATGCAAAAAATATTATTATTACACTGTGAAATGTCATAATAAATTTCAAGATCACCGGTAATATTCTACAACATATTTCACAATAAACACACACCTATAAAAATACTTTAATAAAAATGGCTGGCATCTTAGGTCGCTAATTCTCATCAAACTATACATTGATGGTGTGTATTTATTATTTAACAATGTTGCTAATCGCACCTCTGGGCCCACTCAGTGCCTTGCTACGTCTCTGGAAATAACAACGCATAGCTAAAATACCGGGACGGTGATATTGGGACTAGGGCAATAGGGCAGCTACACTCAACACCCAGTTGCATCCAATTAGAATGACGGACGAATTATTGTCAGTTACATTATTTTCAACGTTTAATTGGTTAAATAAAACAAATTAATTATGCAAATTAAATGGGAAAAGGGCTTGGTGAGTTAATCAAGTGTAAGTGAAATCATTTGTGGGATGTCACGTTTAGAGTGTTTAATTAAATGGTGGTGAAAATTAAAATAGAAAACCGGCCAAGTGCGTGTCGGGCCACGCGCAGTGTAGGGTCCCATAGCCCATCTCAATAATGCGGACTATGAGAAGAGATTTTTAACGATGGCTCATATACTTAAATGTAGATACTACCGGTTTCACACACCTGACAACGTTATTTAAGTAGTTCCCAATGAGGAATTTGTAATGCGCCAAGTACATTTTATAAGTTGGTCGACTGTTACTCGTAAACTTGTAAAGCCTACTTTGCCGTGATAGTTTTCCTTTTAACTTGGTCATATGTACAACTATCGTGAATTTTTTCACGTATCCAGGAACAACCATTTGGCTGGCAGGGGGAGGGACAGGGACACTTGAATCTAACAAAATTTTGTACTTTAAAGCTTAATCTGTTTTTATAAACCCGCAATATTTTTGAAATTGCTATCCTACGACACCCCACAATATGGGGTAGACAAGAAATAGTTATTTGTTATACAAGAGTGCAAAGTGGCTTTTTAACCGCGTCCTCAATTTTGATGACTGAGCAAGCGAAGGATTCTAAAATTATAATTTAGAATCCTGAGCGTTAGCGAGGGAATCAAAAGAGCACGAGGTAAAAAATTTTTGCACTCGAGTGCAACACGTAACTTTCTATCCCACCTCAGCGATGAAATGACTAAATGTAAAAAAAAACATTTTACAATCACAAGATACTTTTATTTCAGTTTAGGTATTAACTACTACATTATGATAGGTAAGTATTACAGAATAATCCTTAAATTATAACGAATAATACTTAGGTATAATTAAGAAAAATTTAAAGTAACGTTGCTACAGTTACTTAAGTTGAGTGTAATATTTTTGTTAGGTACTGTAATGTTGGTGTTAGTGACTTGTGTACTATTTTAAGGTAAACTTTTTTGTACTATCAGTTTTCTTTTGTTGGTCAAAGGTCATAATAACACTTACTTACATCAAAGTGATCTTTGGATCTCTTCTTGTCAATTTTAATCAAGTACCTATTTCACATATATCTATATTAGTTAGTTGGTTAGTTGGCACTTGAATTCACAACTTGAATTCACAACGTTTTTATGCTCGTATTCTTCCATTCAGGCGCAATACATCAATGATAAACTCATTGTTAATTTCGAAAAATAGTCTATTGTATTTTATTTGTAAATCAATGTTCGTAAGCGATATTTATTTATTTACTGACGCAGTGACGTCACGAGCCGAAACAGCATGGCGGCTAGCGTTTCCGCGCGAAAATTTTAAATGATAATTTAAAAGTAGTAAAAACTATTGGCATTAATCGGTTTTAAAAAAAACATATAAAAATTATAGCGGTTTATTATCACTCTAGGAGTAATTTAAAACACTTTTCGATAAAGGAATACCCTATTCTGTTGGCGTCAAATAAACTTCCTCGTCGCTAGAATCACTCATTATAGGTTTTTTACTTGTTTTCAAGTTTCTTGTTTTTAAAGCCTAAGGTTTTAACAATATGACGTGAAAAGAAAATGGCGCGCGCAAAGTAAATTGAAAAAAAGTATACCAAAAAGGTTCCGAGTCTGTTTTTAACAAATTAAAAAAGGTTGTATGATAAATTCCGCACCATGGAGGTAGAAGTAAATAGGTTTAATGATGTTTTGAACTCACAAACTTAGTGTACACGATGTTCTAAATTCAATTTACTTTATCCTCTAGCAGATAAAAACGGCTTTCGCACTCAGATATCGAAAAGCAAAAATACTCTTTCCGAGATGGAGGGGATGAAAAAAAAATTAAATCCCCACTTCACGTGTAGGGGAAATAAAAAAAAATATTTTTCTAAATTTTACTTCACCACTTTGTTGCCGTGATTAATATGTATATCAATACAGACAGACAGACAGACGGTCATGGCGAAACTATAAGGGTTCCTTGTTGACTACGGAACCCTAAAAACGGTGATGAATCGAAACTTTACTTATTGTGAACTAATTTAACTAGTTAAGATTTGTTTTAATAAGGTAAGGCTTCTTTGAAACATTGCTTGTTGAGTATCACAGCCTCGATTCTGTAATTTTAAAATAGCAAAATTACTGAGGCCCTTATTATGTCGATATGGATTTTAGTAAAGAAGTCGCTTTCTTGAGACAATTGCTTTGTGTCTATGAGTACTATTGTAGTTACCTTTACGTATATGGCTGACACATAAAAACCAGTTAAATTTATGAAAATAATGCTATATAATGATTATTTTGAATTGAAAAACGTTAGTGTTAGCATATTTTGGTTTTGGCCGGCTAAAGTTACAAACTCAGAAATAAAAAACCTAAGTTTAGGTTACAAAAATCAGCCTTCGTAACTTCGAACCGCAAAAACAAACCACATACCTATATGATACAATTTTTACACGAAGGTCGTGCGACATTTTGGTAGAACGAACCAATATATCTTATTCATATAACTATAGATAAATAAATAAAAAATAATAAAAATAATAATAATAAATATTTTGAATCGATTTGATTTATAGCTGGTTGGCGAGCGTATTTAAACTGTTTTTTTTTTGTCAACGGTTTTAAGATATTGCATGCTCTTTATTTATAGCTCAATATTTTAAAAGCTTTGGATTTAAAAAGGTAGGTTGTATGTAGGTTAGTTCGTATTCATGTTTTCTATCTTTCTTTTAATTTCAGCACTTGGCCTTCATCTTATGTGATGACAAGCCCGAGGGTTCATTCATTCAACTGGCTATCTTATATTTATCTGCTGGAACACAACAGTGTTATGGCGACATATTTGGATAAGATGGTGGTAGCTAGCTAGTCAGGCGGACTTAATACAAGCCCTACCACCAACCAAATTTAGTACAAAAACATGTAACCCTTTGGGTCTAAGGGCTGTGGGTCTAGGCCTTTAACCAACGCGCCATCGAGCTCATTAAAAAAAATATATACTTTTTGGGTATAAATTGTGCGGTTGGTGCTTGTGCTTACAGCTCCAACCGTGCAATATAATGGCTGATGCTTACACCCGCCTTTGATTTGCCAATAACCTAAGCTTAGTGTATTGGAATATCAGATGCAAATGCGAATAGATGCAAGCCGTATGCGACTACGCATGGTCAATACAACGCTTGAACGCTCCGTGGTTCCCAATTTGCCGCCTAAGGTAATAAGCCTAATACAAACTAGTTGACTCAGTGACGTGATCGGGTAGAGATTGTAAAAGCTAAGTCACTTTTGTAATGTCCGGTTCTGTGATAGGTGACCAAGTTAAGTGATGTCACTTGGGTCATAATTATGTTTTTAAAAATCTTGGTGGAGTGGGATTTTTTAATCGTTGAGAATAACTCTAACACCCGTTTTTATAAACTCGCTTCTTAGCAATCACTTTGTTAAGTCATTAATTGTTCTAAGAAACGTCACTAAGAAAATTTTATTCTTTATACAAGTAACGTACACACGCCTGCACATCAACTTACCCAAAACTGTCAAATATCTTCAATACATTGTCAACCTTAAGCCTCATAAAGTTCAAAGTCTATTGAGGAAATTTTACAGTTTGTGGTAGGTTGATGTGCAGGCGTCTGTACATTACTCAGTACTAGCTCTTTACTATGAATTCCTAGAGAAACCTAGATTGCTTGAGTAAAAATATTGGTGACTATTGCTTGGCTAAAAATTCAAACTTTTGACGTTTCTAACGTCATCAGTTTTCTTAAATAAAGAATAAAAGTTGTGTTTATAATAAATTGACTAGACTGTGCCACTATGTATTCGAATTCAAAATCTAAAATAATTGAAAAAAATATTTTTTTTAAAGTTAGTTTATTCCTTGGCGTGTTATTTTCTAGATTATAGGCTGAGCTCAATAAGCGCTAAGCTGAGCTAAGCTGAGCTAAGCTTAGCGCATAAATGCACATTCTAACTTAAACTAACATCAACTTTAATTCAATCGTTACTCACTCCGAAATGCTGTAGATACAATTGATCGTTTAGGGACCGCCTCAGTAATTATACTCCGTCGATGTGGGATTACAAACACAAACAGTGATCAGTTAATCAAACTCAGGTAAAAAGACCATTCGTGGGCTCGAGGGAGCCTTCCTTGTCGATGGAATGGCGGCGTTCTATCAATTAAAACTTTTTATATAAAATTAATGATTGTGGCGTTGCTCTCTAGGTGGTTTATAAAGAGTAGAGAAGATAGATATTTTTAACTGTGCTTTCAGATGTTTTACAGAATGCTCCACGTTCTTTTTAAAGACGCAATGGGAAATCATCGGGAAACTTGCAATCTTAAAAATTGAAACTTGATCGTAACAATGTTTGGGTTCAAATACATCACTTGAACGTTCTAACTGTCGATCATGACGTAACCTAAACCTAATACCTACCTAAATCTAATGAATTAAATGAAACAATTTTGTACGAATTTACTCGCATTTAATTTTAAATGTTTATCCTGGCGTTTTGAACTATTTACCATTTAGAGGGGTTCTTGACCCTCGCTCCGAGTCACTCCTGATGCAAAGATTGTCTATCGCTGTTCAATGTGGAAATGCGGCAAGTGTGTTGGGCACCTTTGCACCTGGAATAGCACGGGGAGGGTTATTTGGTTGAGCAGTGGTTGTTTTCATTTATTTTTGTTTTATTATTATTATAATTAATTGTAAACTGTGTATTGTCAAAATAAATATTATTTTTACCATTTAGCTACAGACATATTGTAAGGGGTATAATAATGTGTAAAATACAAAAACGAGAATTAATTCTTTAAAAGTATTATTCACGCTTCAACACTAATTAGTGTTTTAATTATTTCATTTTTTGCATTCATAGTGCTATATGCAATAACAAGATTAAAATTTTATTAGAAAAATCAACCAGTCTCAAGAAGCTCGAGTGGAAATGGAACCCACGACCCTCCCTTGGATTACAGGTCCAATGTTCTGACCGCTGAGCTACGGAGACCACTGCTTAGTTCGCAGTAGGGTCACCGTATATGACGGCTTAAGCTTTTTTTTAACCTAATTTCTCTTTTATTACTTTCTAAGCTTCGACGAAGTTAAATCAAAAGCGTTGTGATGCAAGCGAGCGGAACGATTCCATTGTTATTAGAAAAGTTTTTGTTACCCTAAAATTCAGGTAAAAGGATCTAACATCTTAATTGCTTGGAATTTTACTGCGGTAAAACCTTTTACAATCTACACAGGCTTAATCAAAATAATTACTTTTTAATGCACTATAAGGGTGGATAGATGGATAAACTTTATTACTTAGTAGGTACATAATAAAAAACAGCTGATTGGCGTGACACTTTTATTGCTTAAATCGATCTATTACATTACAGACAACTTTTACTTCAAGATCCGAAGAAGGAGACAGACGAAGTACTCAAATAAAAGAAATGAAATAGCCTATAGTATTCCAAAATCACTGTAAGTACCCAAAAAGGTCCTGTACTCATGTGTTCTCAACTCCAAGACACCGCTCTGTAGCATTTCGAGGTTCGTTCCGTTTTGCCGCCTCTAAGTGCTGGAATGATCTTCCTCCTCCGTTGCGAGATCTAAGGACAAAGCAAACGTTGGTGAATGGCTTAAAGCGCCACTTTTTGACATTGCAAAATGCAGCCTTAGATCCACAACTTTAATTTGTTACTTTTTATACCTTTTATTTTTACTGTTGTTATACTTATTTATTTGATTATACGCAATAGGAGTCTTTGTCTTTCTGCCAACATTTGTGTTTTTTTCTTTTTTTTTCTGTCTTTCTTTTGTTTTGATTTGTGTTAGGTTTTGTATGTGTTAGGAGTTTTTGTAATTGTGTCTGTATATGGTTTAATTAAGTAAATGTTTGTATGTTTATTATTATTATGTTCTGCACCGCGCGCCGGTGGCGGCAGGCTCCGCCAGAATACCAGCGTTGTTGCGACACGCTTCGTTCGCAACAACATAAGCTGAGGCGGGGTCCTGATTGACCTATTTTTGTTGTTTGTTTTATTTTTATGTATATTAGTGTGTGTGGTCAATAAATGTTTCTCTCTCTCTCTCTCTCTCTCTCTCTCTCTATAGGTAAGCTGTCCCACTGCTGGGCAACCAATCATTGAAATCAATTAGTCATCGCTACAACTGATAGGTGTTGGCTTAATCACCACGCTTGCGAAATGCGGGTTGGTGATTTCCCGACCTGGGACTTGAACCCGGAACCTCCAGATATCGGGCCGAGCGCGTTGCCACACCGACACCAAGGTGTTATAATATGATTAATATATGTCCTACTTATTAGATAGTCGTCATATGTCGTACATACTTTATGTAACAATCACTGTATGATTTATTAAAAATTTCTATTTTGTTTTTTTTTTTTGTTAACCTACAATGTTCCACTGCTTCCACATTCTTTCGCCTTATCATCACTTAACATCAGGTGAGATGAAGGCCATGTGCTTACCCAGAAAAAAAACATACATAACATAAAATTGAATAAAATGATTGCAGCTCTACATAGTATGTGTGAGACTGGTGCTTATAATGGGTAACTGAATACCTGTATTAAAGTAGGTACATTTTATTTAAAACAAACAATGTTCTTATTACGCGTTCAACCTTCATCAAACTGGCCACGAGTTGGGACCGAATTTGTTCCGACATCGTAAAACAGAATCGGTTATTGTAACAATTATTGTATTACAGCTATTGTTTGATAGGTATGTATAAATAAAATATGAGCAATTCAAATGGGTCAGTATGGGAAAATCCAAACAAAAGATAGGGAAATTGGTCGAAATTTACGGGAACACATGCTTTTATGTAAAAAAATATAAAAGCTTCATCAGAATTAATCGAACCCGGACTAATTTTATAAAGTAAGGCCTCCTTACAGTAAGTAAGGCCAGCGTTTGCATAACAGTCGGAATAGCATACTGATAGCGATTGCTGAAAGACCGGGGGATCTATTTTTGAATTGCACGTATGACATTGTGTTGTCGCATGCGACTTAAGTCACACTCGTCTTCCTAGTCGCTTGACGCCGATTTTCCGTATTTTTTGAATCGTTCGTTTCCGTTGCTGCCAACATAATACGAAATGTTGGATGTTATCCGTTGCACGTTTCCACATATCCATGTTTCTATTGGCTGTTAAAAAAAACCTTTGCTTTTTAATAGAAAAGACTTATCAATGACACTAACTAACGATTGACGTGACATTGACACAACGCATTGATTTTGACGGTTATTCTATCAATCGTTTTGTATCGCTCGACTGCAACGAGTGGGTGAGGGCACTCGTTGCGGTCGCGCGATTAAAAAATATGGAAAGTCAAATGTTGAACGAAAATCAGTAGAAACCAAGCGCTCGACTCGAGGTGAAGGAATCAAAAATAGAGCCCCGGACTGTCCAATACAGAGACACTGGTTGGAGCCTTGCATGGGCTTAGTCAAGTAATTTAGGTTTAGTTAAGTAATATTGTATGGACCGTATAGTCTGAAATAAATTTTTTTTATTTTTTATTTTATTTTAAAGTAACCGCATGATCTATTGACATACTACACTGAAAAGAAAATCCAACACTACATATAAAAAAAAGCAAAGCTATCCAAGAAACTTGGTAGGTATATTCTGAATGCAGTGTCACTTAACTTGAAAAATCTATAAATCCTCATAAATATCTAGAGTAGGTATTATCAAATAAACAATACAATCTTATCTTGCGTCCAACTTTGAAAAAGGTCACCCCTTCGTCAAACCGATCGTGGGCCAGGACTGAATATAGTTTCGACATCATAAAGCAAAGTTGATTGTATCAAAGGTCCCAATTATGGCCATGAGACAGTTTGTCCCGTTCTCCATAATATATACGGGTCAGATCTAAATCCAATAGCGGTGACCGCAGCTGTGACTTCTACGTACCAGTGGTGTTCCATTTCGTTTCTTCTTGCATTTTGTATTAAAATCACCCCACACTGATTTAGTTTCGTTAAAAGAGTTTTTATCCTTTGTGCTGGGAGAGTGGCTCGAAACTCGTAGAAGGTTTTGTAACATTAAAAAAAATTCAAAATTCAAAATCATTAATTCAGTTTAGGCTACAAATAACTCTTATGAACGTCATTATGCCATCGGCTCGTAAGTCTACTATGGGCGGGAGATCTTGTACTGAGAAGAACCGGCAAGAAATTCAGCAAGTGTCCAGCTCTTTTCTCCATTACAGCGTCAACGATATTGGAAAATGCCCTATCATAAAAGGACACTTTCCATCACAAATAAAACACAAAATATAAATGACAATCACAACATGTACTATGTAGCTGGTATATTATGTACTTCATAGCTGGTATATTATGCACATCATAGTTGGTATATTATGTACTTTGTAGCTAGTATATTATGTACTTCATAACTGGTATATTATGTACTTCATAGCTGGTATATTATGTACATCATAGCTGGTATATTATGTACTTTGTAGCTAGTATATTATGTACTATATGATATGATGTACGTTGTAGTTGGTATATTATATACTATATAGCTGGTATAATATGTACTTTGTAGCTGGTATATTACGTACTTTGTAGATGGTATATTATGTACTTCATAGCTGGTATATTATGTATTTTGTAGCTGGTATATTATGTACTTTGTAGCTGGTATATAATGTACTTCATAGCTGGTATATTATGTACTTTAAAGCTGGTATATAATGTACTTTGTAGCTGGTCTTTTATGTACTTTATGTAAAGCTTAGTAGCTAGTACATTATGTACTTTAAAGATGGTATATTAAGTACTTTATAGCTGGTATATTATGTACTTTGTAGCTGGTATATTATGTACTTAATAGCTGGTGTATTATGTACTTTATAGCTGGTAAGTTATGTACTAAGTAGCTGGTATTATGTACTTCATAGCTGGTATATTATGTACTTCATAGCTGGTATATTATGTACTTTAAAGCTGGTATATTATGTACTTTATAGCTGGTATATTATGTACTTTATAACTGGTGTATTATGTACTGTGTACTATATAGCTAGTATATTATATACTTTGTAGCTGGTATATTATGTACTTTGTAGCTGGTATATTATGTACTTTGTAACTGGTATGTAATGTACTTTATAGCTGGTATAGTATGTACCTACCCTGTAAAGATTTTAAATATCACCATTAAATGTGGTAAAAAAATGTTCATATTTTTTTTTACTTAAGTGTAATGTTAACAACCCTATTTTGTTATTGATTGGCAAGCGCAAGCGCAGTGCTGGATGAGTGACCTTTGACACGTGACACGCTTGCACTTGTACCCCCGCCGTCTCCGCCACGCTCTCAGGTCGCTCTCAACAAAAACTTGAGCTCCTTTTTGTCTAAATAATATAAATTTCTCAGCTACCTATTACTTATGAAAAGAAACAGTTATCAACAAACATGTAGGCTACTTAAATTTTATTGCACCATTTTTTTTTTTTAGATTGTATATATGTTACAAAACCCAAGTGTGATGATGTTTCGAAAATTTAAAAAACATCATAGGTCGGCAAGGTGGTCATGGCTAGTGAGGCACAATACTCCGCTAGCTGTCCTCGCATCTTGACTCTGCTTCTGTGTAACGTCAGGCAGAGCAGAGACATTTTCCAAACTTACAATAAAAATATATATAAAGGTTTTTATAAATACACAGTCAGGTTATAAATTCTGTCACATGTTTAATATAAAATAATTGAGACAAATTTATTCATTATGTAACCATTTATACACCAAAATGAACTTAACAATACATAGACTCTTATGACAATAAAGTTTATACAAAATGACCTCCGTGATTTTGAACACAGGCCTTCAATCTGCGCGGCCAGTCGTCCATCGCAGCACGAACGAGATCCATGTCAATATCGGCGGCTGCCTTAATCAAGGATGTCTTGAGTGACTCCAAATTGGGATGAGGCTTTGAGCACGCCTTTTCCTCCAAGTGTTTCCATATCTTGTAATCTAACGGACTCAAATCTGGACTGGAGGAGGGCCAGTCTTCGTGCCGGATGAAGTCGATTTCACGCGCCGCCAGCCAGTCTTGTGTGCTCTTCGCTCTATGAGCTGGCGCCGAATCTTGTTGGAATACCCAGTGCCTGTTATTGAACATGGTATGAGAAACAGGTTCCACAAAATTCATCAGCACTGGATTTTGATACACAACTACATTCGTTTTTACACCTTTCTCCCAAAAATGTACCTCTGTTAAGCCCCAATAAGAAACTACCAACCATACCATGAGCGAGGATGGAAAATGATCTCATTGGACTCGCGGAATATGGTTGCTCGCTTCTTCACTACTGTGTGCATACACATTATCATTTTGTTTGTTGTAGCTCTCTTCTACGGTAAACATTTTTTCATCCGGAAAAAAAAATTCCCGATATTTTATTCTCGCGTACCGCTTCAACAAAGCGCGGCATCTCTTCAGTCTCAGGTCCATTAGACGAGCATTCAAACGATGTCCTGTTTTTCTTCGATATGCCCGAAGCCCTAAGTCTTAATTTAACACCCTTTTCACCGTGGTTCTGCTTAACCCCATCTGAAGTTCCAACAGTTTCTGCTTACGTTTGGGATTTCTTTGAAGTCGCGCCTTTACAGCTTTTATCACTGCTGGAGTCCTAACAGACTGAGGGCGACCACTTCTTGACCTGTCATCTACACTAGAGTCTTCATTGTATCGTTTGATGGTACGATAAACGAATCATTTGGTTAAATTTAAATTTTTCAGTATGTCAAAAATTTTAATTGGCGCGTAACCGCAATGATGCAACGCAATAACTGCAACACGGTCTTCTTTAAGCGTCCACTCCATATTTAAAAATGAGTAAAATTCTAAAAAGTATACATTTTTATTTTCATGAACAATTTGAAATTCGAATTCAATAAACTTTTTTGTGGCCAGCATTCTAAAAGAAAAGTTTTTACTGTGTGACAATACTTATGGCCTGACTGTGTATATATGAGATAACATCACATACATTGTTCTGATCCCAAGGTAAGTAGCTAAAGCACTCGTTTCATGAAAATCAGAAACAACGACGGCACCACAACCACCCAGACCCGACACAATATCGAAAAGTTCGTTTTCGACATTGACCCGACTGGGAATCGAACCCGGGACCTCAGTGTTACCGCCGCCCAAAGTCCGGCGTGCAAGCCACTCGGCTACGGAGGTCGTTTTTGCACGTATACAGTATCGTAAACTAACCGTTTGTGAGTTTCAATAAGTAGTGGTTAAGTTTATTTTACCCTGAATTTCATTGTTTTTAGTTTCTGTTCTTGCTAGCTATCCTTAAATAAATAAACCATTTAGTGATCGATTTTTTAATAAAATATTGACCCGACCGGGAATGTCGAAAACGAACTTTTCGATATTGTGTCGGGTCTGGGTGGTTGTAGTACCGTCGTTGTACCTGATTTTTATAACAAAAAGTGCTTTAGCTACTTATCTTGGGATCAGAACAATGTATGTGATGTTGTTTGCCTAAAATCAAAATGAAGTCTTCTTTCAGTAAAATTTCCTATATAACGATTTGAGGTTCTCTCCTTCCGTGTGGCATAGCCGTGGGACGCCCTGTATAGACATAGGACATTCTACGCGGCATATGTTGTGTCATATGCAATTAAAGTCGCGTAACTTCCTTCGTACAAGAGTTACCGTTGTTTTAGTTGTGATGCAAATACTATTACGAACTTTAGACGCTCCACTTGACTCCGATCTAGATGTTGGGACTTCGCATTAAAATAATGATTGTTCTTGTTAAGGAACTTCGCAGGTCTTGAACATTGATGCCTGTAGGAACGTACGTATTTTAGTAATTGGAAGCGAAAGGAATAATCTTCGTGAAAATTTTCGTTACCCAAAAAACGTTGAGTTGGAATTAAAATAATCGGAGATTTAAAGAAAAGAACAGTTAATATTTTTTCATTTGACAATATGGGAGTTGTGTTCGGGGAGAACGTAAATATGTAAACGTGTTCGGAAGAACAAAATTCGGAGTACAAAAATAGGATAGCATCTGCGATATTATGTTACCGTTTCTTAGATAGGTACTGTTGTTGTTGGGTTGTGCACCTATCTACCTAGATATATAGACTGTCTCATGTGCATAAGTAGCATGACAGCTCTCAGTCTGTGGAGTGAGAGCGTAAGAGCGACTTTTTAAAACATATAGAAAAGACGAGGCACGGACGTGACGTGACGCTGGGCGCCGTAGGGTTGCAACCTTTTTTTAAAGGTATAATAGTATTTTTTTCAAAACATTGCAAAAAATATAGTACTATTGAGAAATTCAACAAAAAAATAGTACACATTTATTTTTAGTAAGTAATTATTTATTTTTCCATGTGTATTTGTTATTAGTCTTAGCTTTGATTAACAAAGTCTTATTAATTTTAGAAATCGGAGCAAATTAGATGCATATTAAAACAAATTAACAATACGTTTTTAATTAAATTAATAGAGGTCCTATTCCTTTCTTTTCGCTATTTTATATTAATTACAGAAAAAAATCTTTCGGCAAAAGCGGAAGTTGCAGGTATGGAAAGTAAAAAGGAAATAATTTTAAATGTATTTGTTAAAAAAAACACAAATGTTGAAAAAAATCACGTGCAGGATTTGAACCTGCACCCTTCTGACATACCGGGTCAGGTGCTCTTCCAATTAAGCTATCATGGTTCTAACCAGCCCTCCGAAATTATTCAACACTATTTACTTTTTTATTTTGAAAGCCAAAGGCGCCAATTCAATGTCAACAACTACCGTCATTAACAACTGAACATAATATTTTACAAATACTAAAGATCAGTTAAAAAGTAGGCAAGCTATTTATAAAATGTTTTTGTTTTGTTTATATAATTTTAACGCACATTTTGTTGCGAAACAAATTACAAAAACACAAATGTTGAAAAAATTTCCACGAGCATTTTAAATTCAATTTTTGTGCTTTTAAATAATTCAGGAATTGGCATTGGTTGGGCCAATTAGTTGGGTTAAAATCAAACAATTTATTTAAATATATTAAACTTTTTTTAACGGTCGGCGGCATTCATCAACAAATTTGAAGTTGACGTTTACTTTCCGTGACGTGTGAGCAACGAATGACGTGAATGCGTTTTGTTCTGAAATTCCCAATGCTGCGTTGCGGGTGCGTTACAGTCAAAGTTAATAATATATAAAAAGTGCGAAAACTGAATTACCGATGAAAATATAGTATTATTCGTACTATATTATTTTTCTATAACGTATAGTACAATTTACTGAAATATAGCACCATACTATATAATAAAGTACGGGTGGCAACCCTAGTTTGTGAGAGCGACGCGCGAGTCCCGCCGGGCACCCGCGCTTCCGCCCGCTCCCCTCCCTCGTCCGCTTGCGCCCGTGCCCTGTCCTTTCTGTATGTTTTACAGGGCGCAGACGAGTAAGCGTCGTGCCCGCGCCCTGTCTTTTCTATATGTTTTACGTTGTGACGCTTCTATACATTTTGTATGAAAGGGACGCGGAAGAGACATTTGTCCGCGCCCCGTCTGCGGCTTACGTCTTTTCTGAGTGTCCAGCGCTTAATACTTCAGTGTGACAATGAGCCAATGATTTAAGTATTTATACAGTCACTTATATCAAAACTTTTCACAGTCCCCAGATGGCATTACAGAATGCCATTGCGAAACTCCGATGGCATTACGTAATGTCATCTATCATAAACAAAAAAATTGAGGGGGGGTAAAATAAAAACAGGGGTGAAAAAGTGAAAATGGGCAAAAGAGGGTGGGGGCAAAGTGAATGATGTTTAAGGTGAATTTCGCTGTAATGGCATCTGGGACTTTAGGAGCTAGTAGTTTTACATAAGCTTTTGCAACAACATAATTAATCCCTTCCTCCATAGGAGTACGCGTGCTGCTCTCCAGAGTCACCGAGTCAGAGTCTCGAACATTCCATCGCGCACAAAGAAATTTGGTGACTCGTTTCTTTGTCGCACTTCCAAAAGATGGAATAGTCTACCAGCACACGTTTTCCCTCCTTCCTATGACATGGGGTCCGTCAAACGAGGCGTGAAGAGGCACCTTGTGGGCCGGCAAGGTGAGGGTGACTGTTGCTGCGTTGTTTTCACGCTGCACCAGTTATCCTTGCGTCTAGATTCTATTTCCACTTAAAATCAGGTGGAGTGGAGTCATTTGTCGAGTTACGTATAAAAAAAATAAAAATACTACTAAGGAGGAGCGCGATAGTGCAGCAGCCAGCGTGTTAGGGTTTCCGCAAGTTAAGCAACTATTGCAATGCCGCTGAGACACCAGATGGGTCATCATATTAAAATATCGTAAGGTTCTCCGTCAACATACATTAGCCCATGGGGGTGGGGCATGGACTAAACTCCCCATGTACTATTGTTTATGGGAGAAAGCTGACCTCTATAGGTGGTTGATAATGATGATGATGAACTATAATTTGTCAGTAGTTAATGTGAAATATAAAACAGGAACTACCTCAGATTTATAGAGATCTAGTGAGGGCTAGTGGCAGGTAGTGCCAAACTAAAATAAACTAAAATAAATTGAGTACATTCTTAGCAGGAGGAACGAAGTTGCATTAACTAAGGTAAAGTAAGTAGATTTTAAAAACGTTTTAAACTCGCGGCAACGTGGCGTTTCTTAACGTTAACCTTAAAAGCCACTGTCACTTTCACGGCGAGACGTTGCCTGGTTGTATAATGGGATCGGGCCACAGTGTTACGAATGTATGGAATAAGTATTTAAAAATCGTAAATTCTACTAAGGATATATTTCGATTTGTAAACTGTACACTTCTTTCCTACAACTATTCTGCTCTTCCCTGTCATAGTCAAAGAAAAAGAAATCCATATAAATATTTATAAAATATATAAAATACAGTGAAAAAATTTAACGCCCACCCGACCTAGCCAGGAATCTTCCGCTATCCGCCCGGATTTGTAAACTGTACACTTCTTTCCTACAACTATTCTGCTCTTCCCTGTCATAGTCAAAGAAAAAGAAATCCATATAAATATTTATAAAATATATAAAATACAGTGAAAAAATTTAACGCCCACCCGACCTAGCCAGGAATCTTCCGCTATCCGGGCGGCTGCACCGACCGCTATGCTACCGGGAAGGCTGACGTAAGCGCTGAATTTTGTCACTGCTTTTTAATTTTTGAGTGCTAATAGCGGCACAGTGCGCCATCTATCCAACGGTCATTGCAACCAGTCAGTCAATAAACCTATTTCAATGCAAATTATATTTAAAAATTATATTTTGGTGATGAAACCTCTGTCGAACATTGGTATTTAATTGTCGAACGCTGGTGCCACTATCCTACGTCTCTTGTTTACGGGTTCCAACGTGGGCGTGAGCCGAACCGATGTTGCGGTTTAGCAATTTCCGTGGCTTGAGACCTTTGCCGCACTGAGCTGCCCGTCAAAATTCAAAATTCAAAATTCAAAATCATTTATCCAGTTTAGGCTACAAGTAGCTCTTTTAAATGTCACTATGCCATCGGTTCGTAAGTCTACTCTGGGCTCCAGATCTTGTCCTGAGAAGAACCTGCAAGACACTCAGCAAGTGTCCAGCTCTTTTCTTGCTTACAGCGTCAAAAATATTGGAAAATGCCCTGTCATAGCAGGACACTTTCCATTACAAATAAACACAAAAAATATAGAAGACAACCACAACATGTAAAAAAAAAAAATCTAAGTTAACAAATTTACATCAGGTAAAAGTTTCAATTTCCACAATGTCATACAGTACCACTACAGTACTCTAGTAAAAGTAAAAAATTGTTAAAAAAAACAAAGTCAAACTATAGTAAATAATACTAAAAATAAGTTAAGTATGCAAGAGTAGACCAGCCTCCACAGGCGGCTCCCGTTCACGAGTATGACATATGAATCAGCCATCGCTTCGCTCAACCATATTTTAGAGAACGTAACGACCCAATGCACACGCCACCACCGCAGAGACATTATCTATATCAAATAAGAATGTACGGTGTACGTTTGTACGTTGCTATCAACGTACACAAACTATACAATTGTATATTGAGATACAACTGTCAGGACACCAATCTCCTTAAAAAGATTCTGAAGGAAGTTCATGATCCGAGTTTATAGATTGTTATTATTGCTTGTTTCTGTAAAATTAATATAGTTTCAATATCAGCCGCTGTTCCCCACAGTAGGACGCCATACGACATGACACTATGAAAATAACTAAAATAAACTGTTCTAGCAGTTTCAACGTCTGTTAACTGCCTAATTTTTCTAATGCCATAAGCAGCAGAACTGAGTTTTCCGGCCAATTTCGATATATGAGGATTCCATTGAAGTTTTGAGTCAAGGGTTTTGCCTATAAATACTGTAGAATCTACCAAATATAATTGATCACCGTTTATTCTAATATCGGTTGCTTAATTTCTGACATTTGGTAATATAAATTTAATACATTTTGTTTTCTTAGCGTTAAGCTGTAAATTAGCTTTATTTACATTTTCATTAAAAATAAGTGAAGTGTTACGGAGTAAATACTTCTTTTTAGGTTTTGTACTTTTTCTATTTTGCTAAGTGTCATTTTTTAATATGTTCTTTTCTTTTCACTTGATTGTCATCTTGGTTGCTGTCCTGGTATGTTTTATTTTCTCTTCTATTAATATAATTTTACGTTTTACTTTGTATCTTATTCCTTAATACAGTCCACTTTTTCCCTTTCGCCTCCTTCCGTTACATTTTGTGTAGTTCTGGCTCATATAAACCCTTAATATTAAAATCTACATATTCGAATTCCGTCAATTTGGATAATCCCCCCATGCAATCGATCTTTACTTGTGACCTAGGACCACTGACACCTATCTGAGTCGATACCTCGCTGTCAATAAAAGTGCTGGACGAGCCGTCATCTAAAAGTGCGTAAGTATTCACAGAACCCTTTGGCCCGCTTACGGTTACCGCTATGACTTTTAAAAGGGCTTTGAAAGTCCCGTTGAAAGTAGAATGAGCGACAGTTTCGGTTTTTGACACTAAAGGTGTAGTCGAGCAACACGGTACGGGTTCGACTTGATGCATAATTGATTCTGTGGTCACATGAGAATTTACAGATTCATATTTGTGCAATAACTTATGGTGTCTGTATTTACAACCATCTATTTGACACAACGTTTTGGGGTTACACGACCTATAAGTATGTGAACCTTTTTTCAAACACCTATTGCAAACTTTATGGTCGCGGACCCAATTTAGTCTAGTCATTACGTCAAGACGAATAAATTTATCGCAACTGTCAATTATATGAGATTGTTGACAGTACAAACAACAATTTAAAATATTTTGCGAATCAGGAAACATAAAATGTTTATTATTAGGAGATGAATTAGAACTAGAATAAGTAAAGTTTGGTTTAGAGTTTATCACATTAACCTGTGACATTTTTGAGGTATGAGGTTGGCTTGACAAAATGGTCTCCGTAATTACACCAAACTGAAACTCTGAGTTTACCTCTTCAATTAAGAAGTCAGCCAACAGCTCTAACTTTGTGCCTAAAACGGGGTTGAAACGTACCTTAGCATAATCTTTCCAACGTGCACGCATTGCAGGAGATAATTTTAATAGTAACGAATTGTAAAGTTCAGGTGATTCTAAATAAGACCTAGTGTTAAGAAATTTCATAACAGAAATACAACTACGTACACGGCCGGCAAATAGATGCAAATCTTTGCCCTCAGAATTTACTTTAGGTAGAGCTCTAACTGCGGCTACCTCTTGGAGCACGATGAGCTCTGGTCTACCGAACTGCAATTCCAGAAGGGACATAATCTCGCTCGGGTCGTGCGCTGTGGAAAGCAAGGCACCGACGGCCTCACGTGCCGGGTCACAGAGCGCCGCATTTAAGCGGGACAAGTTGTCCATAGAAGAATAGGACGCCATAGAGGCATCGTACGCTCTTTTAAAGGAGAGCCAATCAAATATTTTGCCATCAAAATTAGGTAGGCGACTCTCAGTTTTATTTTTAGATAGATTTTGTATAGCTTGTGCCAATTTATTGAAATCAGAACAATTTTGATGATTTGAAATATTGCTAGTACGTACGTGTAAAGCTTCTTGAGTGTCACCTGCAGCCTCGTAAATGGGCCTGGGCAGCGTCGGATCGAGCGCAAGACGACTAGGCCTTGCAGTACGATCGCAAGTGACGCCGCAGCTGGTGGGCGCAGGGACTGGACAATGAAACGCAGCGACCGCCGGGAACAGGCTGCCGGGATGCACAGGCAAGGGGGCATCCTCAGTGGCAGCGCCGACCAGCCGCTCTATAACGAGCGCACTCGTAGGAACCGCGAGGGTGGGACTACCGGGTCGCACAGGGGTAGGTGCGGCCGCAGTGATAGTTCCACAGGGGTCTACAAAGGTACACTCATTAGAAGGCGTTAACGTATTTAACCACTCTACAACGTTACCTCTACTTGAACGGCTACTGCCGCGAAGACTAGCAGCGCGGCTACTGCCACGGCGGCTAGTTTTGCAATTGTCACTAGCAATTTGAGCTAGCTCTGCACGCTTTTCTAATTCGAGAACAGCACGCTCGGACTCCGCGATTTTTCGCGCATATGCTGCCTCAATAGCAAGGGTGCGTGCTTGTATCGTCACTGACGACATGGTGCTGATGCCTGAAACAGTTGTTTCGTCCGCCGCACGGGCGGGCTCCACGAAGGCGGGCACGGGCGCGGCGCTGTGATGAGTGCCGGAGTCCGGCAGCGAACCCTCGCCCGCGCTCGACCCTAACGCTTTACTTTGCGATCTAGTAAGCATGGTTACTTTCATAAAAAGTAAAAAGAAAAATTGCAAGTAAGGAGAAAAAAATGCAATGAAAAAATATTATGAAAGTAAAATTTGCCGAGCGAAAAGGACCAAAATGGTTACTTTCATAAAAAGTAAAAAGAAAAATTATATTAATAGAAGAGAAAATAAAACATACCAGGACAGCAACCAAGATGACAATCAAGTGAAAAGAAAAGAACATATTAAAAAATGACACTTAGCAAAATAGAAAAAGTACAAAACCTAAAAAGAAGTATTTACTCCGTAACGAGGTGATAAGAGCGGTGACGGACAGACCCTAGATGTGGGAGACCTTGTATTTGAGGCCGAAGGAAATTTGCCGCGTGGAATGTGGCCACGCGGCCGCATTTCAAGAATATTTCCTGGTGCAGATGGCTTTATAAGAGTAGCCGAGGTCACTACCACTGGAGGAGTCCTTCGCCGCCCCTGCAAGAAGTTGGTGCGACTTCCTGTATAGTTTTTCTTTATCTATCTATTGTATATTATATTCTCTCCCTCTCTTTCTTTCTCATTTTAATTTTCATTTTTGAAAGAGCGGGAGGATGTTACGGAGTAAATACTTCTTTTTAGGTTTTGTACTTTTTCTATTTTGCTAAGTGTCATTTTTTAATATGTTCTTTTCTTTTCACTTGATTGTCATCTTGGTTGCTGTCCTGGTATGTTTTATTTTCTCTTCTATTAATATAATTTTACGTTTTACTTTGTATCTTATTCCTTAATACAGTCCACTTTTTCCCTTTCGCCTCCTTCCGTTACATGAAGTATCATCTGCAAATAATACAATTTCACTGAAGTTCTCTACATCGAATGGCAAGTCATAAATATAAATCAAGAATAAAAAAGGACCAAGAATCGACCCAATTGTAAACCAAAATTGTTGTTGCGATACATTATCATTTTAGTACTGTGGTCAAATTGGATCTTTGGATTTTTAGATTCATTTTATAAGCTCGCGCTGGCTCACGTGGACGCTAGACCGATCTTAAAGCCGAGAAGACTTTCATAATGCCCGAATATCATATCGTTGAACAAGGATATAATAATATAACTTTAAAACATTATGGTCACTTGCAATGAGTTAATTGTTTACAAGATTCTTACCATGTTTATTATTTTTGAGTATCCGATTTTTCGGCACAGTTATATAATGATAATGAGGTCCGATTGATATTCTACCTTATTGAAACATTACTAGTTTAAGTGTATCAATGTTTGGTTGGGTCTGTGGTTTTGGCCTATGTTCTTGCAAGCTATCCTTAAATAAATCCTTTTCGCATGCTCTTGGCCGCCATTTTGATTTCCAGATAATGCACAACTTATCCTTTCAATGCCCTCCATCTATTATATCGATAATTCGAACTCCTTTGGTGAGTAAGTACCGAGTCCTAACTAAATTAAGCTGAGCAGAGAGTTTTTTAGTCTACTTTGACTTTATAATCGCTGGGGAGTCTTGCCTATTGTTTAAAGTTTAAGTAAATGAAGAAGTTTAGTAAGTATATCGAGTGAAACAAAAGCATTCAAGGAGCGCTCTTGACGGTTAGGGTTGCGTCTGACCGGAGCGATCAACGTAACGTAACTGTAACGTGGAGAGCTTGATCCGTCATTGCTGACTTACCCATGATAGGGTGGAGCTCGCGGTGTGCGGCTCAGCTCACTGTACTGACAATACGATTGCTCGCATCGAACACGTTACGTCATGGTCTCCGGTCAGTCACTACCTTTAAAAACCCTTGCAATATTTTCTTTTCTTTCTTTTAGTTGATGGTTTCGTGCGATTAGCACATTTAGCCAGTGTCAAAGTAATTTTTCTTAAAGTAAATCCATAAATATACAATATTTCCTTCCAGTCAGTATGATGATGATGATGATGAATGATAATAAAAATGAGAAGTGAGAAATGATATACCCCCCCAACCCCTCTAGTATCTCAGTAAAGATTTGGGGCTTTACTAAAGTCCTCACGTAGACTTCTAAAGAGAATTTGAAAAGTGACGTTGCACTGTTTTATTTCATTTGCCAACACTCATGCACAGTCACTCGGCTAATAATCCGCCATTATTTCACATTAATATTCGACATAACACAAATTTTAGAAAATAAAACAAAACCGCATACATGACTCTTCACTTTCCCGCCAAGAAGTCCTTTATTTAATCAAAATAAGTAACAGCAGCGGTATCAGGAAGATTCGGGCTTGGAGGTACTCTTAAACAAAAGTGCGGACGCCTGCACATCAACCTATCCAAAACTGTCAAATTTCTTCAAAACATTTTCAACCATATTGCTTAGTACTAAAGTTCAAAATCTATTGAGGAAATTTGACACTTTGTGGTAGGTTGATGTGCAGGCGTGTGTACCTACCACATCGGCCAGTATTTCACATTATCTTCTTATTCAGCAAAATCACACAAAGAATCGAAACACTTTAAACATTGCTCTTTACTTTTTCTACAATCTAAGTTAAAAAGACATTCTTAGATTAGATGACAGATTGATAAAATCTGTATTATGAAAATATTTTTAGCTTTTAAACTTTAGTATAAAAGAATTGAATACATTCAGTTAAAGAGCTTCGCAAACTGCTTTATCTGAATAAAATATAAATGGAGCTATATTATGTACCTATATTAAGCAAAACAAGTATTATTTTAAAGGAGAGTTTTTTATAGCCTTTTGAGCCTTTCTGTAAGAAGATGAGAGAGCTCTCAAGCCCTCACCGTATGAAGGACCCTCTCGACGTTTGTCAAACGTTAATGAATTCGCTCCACCGACTTCAATACATATAATTTTATTACAATACGGTCATAAAAAAGAATAATCTCCTGCCTAAAGTTTTATAGTGACTTTTTTAATGTTTATGAAGCGAATGACTCGTAGCACGTTTGAAAAAAAAATTTGTGTTAGCAATTGAAATAATTCAAAAAAATTCAAATTTTTTATTCAAATGAACTTTAACAAGTGTTTTTGAACGTCAATTCAAAGCCATGACTTCGTAAATCCTACGGTGGAGACCTTGTACCGAGAAGAAGCCTCAACAAACTCGGCAGGGGCTGTTGCTTTCTCCAGTAGTGTTACATACAAACAATACAAGTTTATTAAAAAAAAGAAATTTATAATATATCGCATTCATGGTTTAATGCTCTAAGCATTCATAACTCATAGTCAGAACAGTAAATTTCACCATGTACACACGACTGCACAATAGACTTTGAACTTTATTTATGTACGTAAGAAAGACAGTTTTGTTTAAGTTTATGTGCAGGCGTGTGTACAACTACATATATCCATATATTTATGTCAACTATTAATAACTATCCATTTTAAGTTATTTTATTGATAAATTATAAAATACTATTAATGGTGGCCAGATAAGGAGGGAAGAGCTTATACTCAACACACCCCCGCTACACACGACTTTAAAGTTTATACTGATACCCCCCCCCACCAAACATTAGGTCATAAAGTAGGTGTCAGACATCCTTGCGCAAGCACAAGGGACCATCTGCGTTAGGTTATAACGCCAGATCACGACGCGCCGAAGCGCATTCTTCATCCGGAACTCTTAAGAGTAGTGTCTCGAGCGAGTTGCGTGTGTTACGATCTGGCCCGGCCACGGCGTCTACTCTGGGCGGGAGATCTTATCATACTTTGCCCGACCTGGAAATTGAACCCAAGACCTTCGGATATGGGGTCGAGCGCTTTGCCACCGTCCACGTCCTATTATCGGTGACCGATTTTTTAATCGGTGAAAATGATTTGGAATTTTATGTTGCAACGCACACGTCCTACAAAAAGTCGGTCCTATTATCGGTCCTACAAAAAGTCCGTTTTGGGTGGGGGGAGCCGTTAGAATGCAACTTTATTAAAAATATCTGTAAATTATTGTTACATCAATCAATGAAACAATAGATATATTAGAGTAACTTAACTCCATGAGAGTATGCAAAATGTTTGAACACTATATATGTGATGAGCCATAATTTTGTTATGACGTCACACCACCCCCACTAATTGGGCTGGAAATGTGCTTAACGCTAGCCCAAATTGGTTAGTAATTAGGGCTTAATAACCGACAGGAATGGGCCTTGAAATTTAAATGGATAGAGCGACCTGAGCAGTGGGATCCATTAAAATGTTTGATTGTATTTCGGAGATATATGTTATTAAGGTGATGAGTAATTTTAGATTTGTTGTGATTTTTTATATCACTGTACCTGGGACGGAAATAATAGTACAGTTGTGAAAATGAGACGTGTGTTTATTATGTTAAGGAGCAAGTGATTAATAGAGCATTATAAAAAAATGCACGCGCAGTTTGAAAAATGCCCCAATTTTTTACTTGGTCCAAACATATACACCTACTACAATACTTTTTTGTCTTAGATTAGGTCTCCAAAATTTCCAGAGGGGGGTAAAGTAATTACTAGGGAGGTGAGTATATATTAGGTACTGAGTTTGGTTGGTGGTAAGACTTGTTAGAAGTCCGCCTATCTTCCACCATCTTGTCAAAGTTTGTCCATAACAGCAAAGTCGGTATGTTATGTTTCAACAGTCAGAGATAAGATCCTTAGCTATGAATCTCGAGTGAAGAGCGCTTTCATCATCAGCCTTATCACATCACTCCTCACTAAGATGAGATGAAGGCCAAACGATTTATAGAAAAATAAGATATCTACTAAAATCGAAACGATTAATAGAGTTTTATGGCTAAACTGTTGGACTACCTAATGAAACGGGGAAAGATTATGGCACCATAAAAGTAACGATGGCCCATAAAATCTCAGGTCACCGGAGGCGTGAGTATTTTTATATCATCCAATACTGTTTCCTGGCTATCTAAAGTTCTTATTTACACGTAGGTATAGCTGTCCAGATTTACCGTCCGTGACGTCACTAGATACTCATTTCAGTTGGTAATCTTCGTTTGCTGAAATCTTTTGTTTCCTGTGAAATAGGTAGCTTGTAGAACTTGTTAATCTCATCGTGTTATAAAATGATCAATTTTGTAAAAAAAATATTTACACAATACCTACGCCTATTTTGAGAAACCAGAATACTATATAAAGTAATCAACTAATGAATATCTAATTAAAAGAAAACAAAGATTCATTACTACTACTTAAAACTAAATTAAAATACTTAAAAATTGAAATGACAAAAAAGTGTAGTGCGGTAACTATTCTGATTTTCATAGTTAACTTTTTACTAATCACAATTATTATTATATACCTACAATGAGTGACGTCGTCTTTTGTCTAGACCATAGTCCAAATATCTAACGTGTTTGGTTAAAAAGCATAAAATTGAAGATTTATAAGTGTCAAACATTCACAATTACTTTTGATAACATATTTTCATTTTGTTTGTCAATCTTCTAGAACGTATTTTTCATTATTGCCGCTAAAAGCTTATCAGAATTTCGTGCTTCATACTTCTCATGTCCCCCCGATCAAATGAGCCCTCTCCACGTCGTCGCGTCCAGACCCAATCACGACCGATGAGTGGATGTCCAAGTGAATCTGTCGAAATTCTGATTAAACGTCAACAGCCTGTTAACTCGCACGGGCTTTAAAACTCGTATACCTGTTGATACAACATTGGGATTTAACATAGGTGTAGTCTAGTGGCCATTAATCAGCTGTAATGTATGTTGGCTCAGGAGATCCACAGACAAATATTTAATCAGGTAAAATTTTATAACTAAGCAGAAAAACCTAAAAGGATATTTCTTATAGGAATCAAATTACCTGTTTAAAGATACAGGTTTTTAACAAAACACATTTTAAACAATAATAATGCACAATCGATGATATTGAATGCACAATTTTTAATGACTGATCATATTAAAATTAAATAAAATTCCAGGACAATGTTAAGACATTAAAAATATTATTTTTCAGAACCGTACATATACATTTGACAATGTTACACAGGCACTTTAAAAACACGCGCCATCTTTTGTTTTTTAAATTAGTTATGCCTATACTTTTTTACTATCTATTTACCTATAATTATATAACTATACTTTTTTTTTATCTAAGCTCGGCAAGAGACGGATGGCGAGTGGGAGTGTATTGAATGTATACTGTGCCATTATGTATTCACACTGTATTGGCTCAGTACACTTTCAAGAGCGAAAATGAAATACATGCGGCTACTTTGACAAGAGTAAACGACTAAGACAAATGTATACAGGTACTTCGTTCAGCGTAGCGGTGACTTAATTTTAATGCTTGAGGTCTTTGCCCAGCTGTGTTGTGGTATATAGTCTCTTTACTTTACTTAATATTGGTTAGGTATTTGATTATATAATTACGAGATTTCTTCATTGCAATTAAATGCAAAATGCGCTTACTTTAGAAATCGGACATAGAACGAAACTAACCAATATTCAAACGAAAAATGGGACTGTTGTGTATGACATCGCTGCTGGTTTAAGCGCTACTCTTAATACGTTGTCATCATTACAGCCCATGTCAATTACTGGATGGACCGTGCATTAGGTAGGCTATAGAATAGAATAGAATAGAAATAATTTAATTATGTACAGATGGATAGTTACATAGAGGCCCATATTATAAATACCTTACAGACAATTTATAGATAAAACTAAAACTGTGCTACACGTAAGGACGGCGACGTGCGACGCAGCATGGTGTCCGGTTGCCGGCCACGGAAACGCCGGAACATGACACCCTTCGGACAAAACTCTTCTTTTATGAAAGTCGACAGATGTAATGTATGCTATATATATCCAGTATATATCCAGTACTTAACCATGATTGCTTTCTTTGGCTCTCCACCTGATAGCGTAGGTATTTATTTGCCTACCAAACAAAACAAAAACGGCACCTGACGAAACTCATCTAACTAATAATATTACTACTCCTTCTAGCTAGCTAGAAAACTTCGTTTCCTACGTTTCTAAATTAATATTGCGTTACGACGAAAGCACAAGTAGTCCAATAAAATGTGCCGAATATTAAATCGACAGCTTTGGAATTCAATTGAAAATCCGGTATGAAAAAGATTGCGAGCTCATCACGAGTGCACACAACCCTAAAAATATAATCTGGAGTCGTCAAAGTCGAAGTGAGAGACAGAAAGCAAAGGCTCCTTTGACCAATGACGTGGATGGGAATGATCGCTCGCTCGGAAACATTCCGGGGTGTTCCTAGCAGTGTTGTATTCCGCCTTGCTTCTGTCCGTGTACTCACCGTTGGAAATTACTTCGACTCGGAAATCTGATGTTTTGTTTATTTGTTTATTACCAACAGCAAAATTTACGTTACATTAGACATAAATGTGAGTACATTTGCCACAGGTGATCATCATCATCATCATCATCACTATCTTAGTTCACTGCTGAACATAACCTGAGCTGCTGAATAATGAGCGCCATAGCGCCCTGTCCTCAGCCTGTATGATAAGATATGAGCTTGCAATAAAAAACGCGATACACAGAGTTATTTGTGGTAAATTTTGTAATATCTGTCAAAATGTATTGTGCAATCGATTTTTGTAGAGCGGACGTCTGTTTATTTAGGTGGCACCTTGCACGCACTTGTAACAAAATTCAAAATTCAAAATTCAAAATCATTTATTCAGTTTAGGCTACAAGTAGCTCTTGTGAATGTCACTATGCCATCGGTTCGTAAGTCTACTCTGGGCAGGAGATCTTGTACTGAGAAGAACCGGCAAGAAACTCAGCAAGTGTCCAGCTCTTTTCTCCCTTAGAGCGTCAAAAATATTGGAAAATGCCCTATCATAGCAGGACACTTTCCATTACAAATAAACACAAAATTATAGAAGACAACCACAACATGTAAATAAAAAACAAAAATATCACAAAATAAAAAAAAAAAAAAACTAAGTTAACAAATTTACATCAGGTAAAAGTTTTAATTTCCACAATGTCATACAGTACCACTACAGTACTAAAAAAAAAAAAATTTTGGTTAAGAAAAACCAAGTCAAACTACAGTAAATAATATTAAAAATAAGATAAGTATGCAAGAGCAGACCAGCCTCCACAGGCAGCACCCGTTCACGAGTATGACATATGAATCAGCCATCGCTTCGCTCAACCATATTTTAGGGAACGTAACGACCCGACGCACACGCCACCACCGCAGAGACAAATAAAGAGAGCATGACATACTCAAGATACTCTAAATAAAAACTTAATGATCTATTTAACGCAACGCTGTTTGTTATCTGTAGGACACTGCTGATAAAGGCTATCATATCAGTATAAAAATTATATAAATTAATTTTATTATATTAATTCAAATAGAGTATGTCTTTTTCATTATAACCAAGCTGTTTTATCATCTAAATATTCTTTGACTGTATAATAACCTTTTAAAAGTAATATAGATTTCACATGTTTTTTAAACTTATCTAAAGGTAAATCTAGTACAGTACTTGGTATTTTATTGTAAAAGTGTATACCTTGCCCCAAGAAAGAACCAAGAACCTTCTGTAACCTGAACAGTGGCATTACAAGTTTTGTCTTATTCCTAGTATTGAAATTGTGTACGTCACCATGTTTAGTATAGGAGTTGATATTGCAACGTACAAAAACATGTCGCTTAGCTATCTGGGGGCAAGGAATGACTATCGTACCGTAGTTCAGTAAAATATTACTTTTACGGGGGGAGGGTACATGATCAAATCCTAGTACTCATCTTGCTGCTGGGTGCCTTGTGTGAGTTTCATTTGACATTCGATTACGTTAACGAAAACGACAATTAGTATGGCATTGAAGCAGCGCCTCCTGGCGACATACGAGAATGGTTAAAATTTTGCCATACAAATTCTCGTTTTTGTCAACGTGATCGAATGGCGAATGAAACTCGCACTTGGCACCCTGGTTGCTTATAGTTATGTACCATTTTGTACCATTGTACCATATGTAAGTCCCACCTCTGGGCAAAGGCCTCCCATTTTCTTTCCCACATTTTTGGGTCTCTTGTAATGTTATGCCAAGGACTGGCATGTCAGTAACTATCATGTAACTTTTAAGGTCTGGAGACAAAATAAGCAGATCCACAGAAAGTTAACACTTATGTAAGCTTCACAGCACCTAAGTGTCTGTAAAAGGGTGTATAAGTGTGCGTTGCTCGAGCGCGTTTGTAAGAAGCTTACCTGCTTTGAGTCTCCTTATTTGTGGTCTGGATCTGATCGCTCACTTAGAAACATTCCGAGGACTTCTCTGGTTTGTCCTATTCTACCCTATTTCTGACAGTATACTCACCTTTTCGCTTGTAAATTACTTTTGTAAATATGAGGTTGTTCACAAAGCTTATACATACTGTATACAACCTTAATTTCACCATACTTAGTTACATTTTGTTTGTTGGTACAATATTTTTATGTAACATGACGAACATTCTTATTTTAGACGTAAGTGTCCCTAATAACTTCTTAGATCTTCGTAAATATTTTCACGATACAGGATGAGGACAGTACAGACTATGATTTTGCAAATAAGTAAATTAACATAATGTATAGATACTTGCTACATACAAAAACTGCATAGGCTTAAAAATCGGTGTGTTTTTTCATTAACTATACAATTACAAAAGTGCAAAAGAAAGTACGCAGTAACATCAACCATAGGTATCACACAGTGTATCATCATCACCAGTTCATTTTATGTCCCCACTGCTGGGGCACGAGCCTTCCCTATGGATGGAAATACCACAGGGAGAACTGGCTATAAACCACCGTTGCACGCACGCGGGCTCAGTGCGGATTGGTGGTTGTTAACGACTGATCGCAGGTGGGACCAATGGCTTTACGTGCCTTCCGAAGCACGGAACACAGTTTTTAAGTGAAATGAATCAGAAATAATTATGTTAGATTAATAAATAATGGAAAGTTCTACCTTCTACCTTCTGTTTCACTATGCCCATCTTACCTATCAAAGGATTTTGTTTTTCAACGATTTCGAGGTGAGTCAACTAATTGTCCTGCTGCTATTTTGGGCAGATATTGTGATGGTAATACAAGGTTTTGATTAGTCAAAGATAAACAGATGCTTTACGAACACACACTTTGTATAACGAGGGCATTGTGTTGATATTTCCACAACACATACTTACATTTTTTTTGGTAGCATAATGGTCAGTGCTGCCGCCCGGATGGCGGAAGACCCAGGTTCAATTCCTGACTGGGTCGTGTGGGCATTTAATTCTTTCACTATATTTTATAATTATTTAATTCAGCTTAAGTGCAGCCATAAGCATTTAAAAAATAAATTAAAAAATACTATACAGCTATGTGATATAAAAATTTGTGGTATTTCATCTGTAAAGATGAATCTGCATAGCACAACAGTTGCAATAACCGTTGGATAGATGGCACAACTGCCGCTAAAAAAGCAGTGAAAATCAAAGTACTGAAAAAAATATATCAGTGCTTACGTCAGCCTTCCCGGTAGCATAATGGTCAATGCAGCCGCCCGGATTACGGAAGAAAGATCCAGGTTCGATTCCTGGCTGGGTCGGGTGGGCATTAAATGTTTTCACTATATTTTATATTTTATTTTACGTAATCATTCGACATCAGGCAACACAGGCTCGTAGATATGAAGGTGCCTAACAAACTATATATTTTTAGTATAACACAATTTTTGAAACAAATTGAAACTTACGTTGTGTCGGGACTGCTTGAACTCTGACATATTTCACAATTCCGCATGCTATCTCTTTTCGCGTCGTGGTGCAATGCAAAAGCCTATGTTGTCTAACTAAAAAAGTTCTGGAAATGTAAGGAACCACATTTCGTTTTTTAAAATTTACGCGAACACTACACATTGAAATGAAACAACTTTGAGGGATCTACTCGCGTTTATTTTACATATTGATATCTTTTTTAATTTTTATCCTGAAGTTTCGTACCCATTGCAGGGTCCGTGGTTACAGGAAGACTTAGGTGTTAGTCGTCTCATAATCAATTAGGGACTTGCATACAGTCTTTTAATTTTAATCGGGTGCGTTCCGTTTTACGCAGAAAGAGCTTATCGTATCTTTTTGTCTGGCAGTGTGGTCACAAAATAAGAAGACTGCAAAAGGTACATAAAGGCTAATACAAACGCGCTTGAGGAATGCACACAAACACAACCTCTCACGGACACCCAATCTTGCAACAGATGCGATCGGACTGTTCTGAGCTGTTGTGAGATTCCGTGTCCATGAGAGGGTCTATGTATGCGGTGCTCAAGCACAGTATGCATTAAGTTAACCTTATGAGATCCCCTTATCTTGTGGTGTTATGTTGGCGATAGGATTTAGTTAAAACCAATGGAACAAAAAATAGCCAGTGTATGAAATATACGCGAGCAGATCCGTAAAAGTTGTTTTATCTATACTAATATTATAGAGAGGAAAGCTTTGTATTTTTGTATGTATGTTTGTAACGATTAAACTCAAAAACCACTGGACCGATTAAAAAAAAATCTTTCACCATTAGAATGCTACATTAGCGCTGAGTAAAATAGGCTATATTAAAGGAAGGTTTACATCCAACATTGGTAATTGTACAACTAAGTAGCATCTACAAGCTAAAAACAAACCTCTACATACAGGTTGACTTTTTTATCACCGTCCAAACCTTCTGAGATGACTCCCGAGATACAAACGATAAACTCTTACTTTTAACTCCCTAACTCGAAAATAAAATTCACCTGTTCCATTCATTTTGGTCGAATGAGTATTGATGTTTTGTATGGAACAGCTGAATATTATTTTCGAGTTAGGGAGTCGGTCCAATAGTAAAAGTTGTTCCTTTGTATCTCGGGAGTCATCTCAGAAAGTTTGGACGGTGATAATAAAGTCAATCTGTATAGAATATATATAAGCCTTATACACATATATAAGGCTTTACAATGTTAAAATTTAGCGCAAGTAGGAAATGGTAAAATGTAACACTTACTATCTATAAGGCCAAGAGCTTCATATGCCTTAAAACGGTCACAAAAAATATAAGATATTTGGAGCAATCCATTAGCACCCTTATTTTAATTAAGTAGGATAGTGTCACCAATTTTCGCGTGAAGCAGTCATCAACGTTTTTTTTCTTTTAACCAATAAAAACAGGAGTCAGCAACAGATTTTTATTCTTTAGCAAAAAAAATATTCATATATAAGTATATATATTTATATATTTTTTATACCAACCTGCACTGGGTCCGCGTGGTGGTTCATGGCCCGTTCTCCCTAACCATCCATAGGGAAGGCTCGTGCCCCAGCAGTGGGGACATAAAATGAGCTGATGATGATGATGACAAAATGGTATACAGACCACCTGCTTTCTACAACGTGTAACAAAAAGGTGTATCATAATTATTAACTTTAATTTGTTATGCAATTGTTAATGAAATATTTATATTAGTAAAGTGATGCGCGTCAGGCGCGCATACGCAAGCAGCAGTGGTCATAAATGTTAGTAGGTACACAGACCTAACTAACCTAACTAAACCACCTAAGTAACCTTACTAAACCACCTAAGTGACCTTACTTAACCACTAGGGCAGTCTGTGACTTGTTTATTTTGATGTGACGTCACAAATTCATAATAGAAATATTTACTTAAAAATGGCATAACAAATTAAAGTTAATAGTTATGTCTTAGTAACTCTGCATACAAGATCTAGATCGGATACACTTTGGATCTTTTCATTTTGACCACACCTTTCTGTTACACGTTGTATATATGTTATTTTACCGACGAACATTGTGTCGAACAATTGGTGCAACTGCCCTATCCTTATCTGAGCATGTAATGAATTGCATCTTTTTGTTTTCCTTATCAAGTTATTAATATAGTAAGTGTTTACGTCATTGAGGAAATTGTAAGTAAAATTTGATCGACATTGAACGTTGATATTGGGGATAAATTGAAAAAAAAAAAAAAACATATCACAATTTATTTACCTTAGATATTTAATTAATTTGAACAGATACACTGATACTCAAATTCTTTGATGAAGCCAATTTTGGTTTCTGAAATCGCCACAACTTTCTTGTTTTAGCATTACCAAATAGCCAAAATAATATAGAGAAGGCGCAGTGATATATCGTCAGAATATTAAATAAGTTTAAATAAAAACTAACGTAATTATCGGACAATATAAGGAAAACAATTTTGTATGTGTCAATTATTAATTGTTGCAAACTAAATCCGAAAATCAATATGATCATCACAAATATGATTCTTCTGTTATTTTCTACTTTGCTCTTATTAGTTTGTATAACCGCCTTTAGAGCTGATATTAACAAAATTGCATTAACACACAACACTGGCCACTTTAAAATAAACAAATACAACAAATAAAACATAAGTTCTTTATCAGTTTGTCTATTGAACGCGAGGTTAAACAGTCCAGATATCACTCCTGGAATGAACCACGTCCACAGAGATAGTTTCCACAAAGAATAGTCAGGGACGTGGAAAACTTTCACTAAAGAGTCATTCAAACTTTTTGTGAACATGAACATCCAGGCGATCAAAACGCACTCTGTGTACATCAAGCCGATGGCATCGAGATATATCACGCACTTGTCGTCACACGCATTTATGATATTTCTTACGTCGTATGAGTATCTCATGATGGTGTACAGGAGTCTTGCGAACATCAGTTGTATAAGAATTTGGTTCTTGTAGCTGCTCCTCCATTCTTTGAACAGAACAGCGGTCACGATGAGAAGAATGAACGCGATTACTGATAGAAGTAGCCCCACCGAACTGCTCACCAATGTGAAAACGACTAAAATCGAAGTCTCATTGTTTCCGACAAAGAAAGATCCTTTATCCATCCACAAACTCTGCATGACTATTGTTTGCCAGGTCAAATTTCGAAAGGTCTAAGCTTTGAGCGTTTTATGCTGATTTCAAAATCAAACTCCGAAACTATAGACATTTTACTTCACCTTTCACTGTGATCACTTTTTTCACTTTTGGAGAGTATTATGTTAATTTTTGCGATGCCGAAAATGCACGGCCATTCTCATTATTTGGGTGCAATCCTTAATTATTTCTTAAAAACTACTATTATCAGATCTTTGACGTCTTTGGTCGGTAGCTCCGTGTATTGTGAACACAACTTATAATATTTATCTTTCAATTGATTAGATTGCAGTTTTAATATCGCGATTATTATTGTAATCGCAATAACAATAGCCGATAACAGCGAGTGTTGTTTAGTAAAACAATAAATTTATAAATACCACTTGACGTTCGGTGGCCACTACTGGTCCCCAGCGAATTAATTAAAAGCAGCTGCACTATAAATATTACACATGTGTAATAACAATGCAGATATAAAACTTAATATATGACGTTTACAAAGCAGCATTGCCTGATAGGTTGACCTAGGCTACTTCTTATGACCCGTGGTTCAATTTCCCAGTGAACAGGTCCCGCGGCCTCCACTGTATTCGGAGTGTGGTCCCCCAGAGGTTAGTAAGTATCCCATCCCCCTCTGTCTCGCCCTTCCCAGCCTCGGGCTTTTCCCTTGGCAGCCGACTGGAGACAATGGCGTCTCCACGATAGTTGGTGGGTTGTGGAAAGTCGGACGGGTGAGTCTCACATAACCAGGAGCCTCCTCAAGGCCCTGGTGTGCGTAATGCATTCCTCTGGGTTAAAAAAAAGGCTATTTCTTATGAAGTTTATTTGGTGAGTTGTTGCGACTATCAAATCACGACTCGTATGATCTATTTGACTACTTTTTTTGGCAAATTTATTTGCTTTAGATACTTCTTCATTGATATTTTTTTTGAAGTAAATGTTTACGTATATTTCGTGTATTTCAGAAATTATTTTATTTTTGGACTTTGTACGTGGATTATACTTATAATTAAGAATAAGAATGTTATATAATATAATTCTAAATAATATATATTATATTATATATGGATTATATGTCTATTTTACTGTACCTTATTCTGTACTTATAAAAATGATATGTTTATTATCTTATCATGTAGGATTGAAAATAAAACACTTCGTAAGAAACACAGAGAATATATTTTCAGATATAATACCACGATAGGTCAAAAACTAAAACTCACGCGAGTGAGGAATAAGAAACAATAAATATTATAAAACTCTATACAAATAGTTAACAAGGCGACAGTGTCTAATGATTATAAATAAACTTATATCGTATCATATACTACTCACGCTTGGGGACAAACAATGATATATTTTTAATTTTTCAAACATGAAAAAAAAAAAATTTCAATTTGTAAAAAAAAACAATTTGTAGACCGGTTACACCAAACAGATTGACCTCCTACGTTAGCAGTATTTAAACTCGAACTTATATACACCCACAAACATTATATCGGATCGTAAAACAAGCAAATATTAAAAAAAATATATAAAATAAATATTAAAACGAACCATATGGTGCAACTGGCTATATATGTCTTAACTGAACATATATAATATTTTTTTGTCCCCTTACACCGAATTCCCTTGTAGGTAAGTAAGCTTGAAAGTGTTCCGAAGCGTGTCAACCTCATATCAACGTAGTGCCATTAAGGTTATATTATTTACGATAGAAGAGAATTCAGCCACCTCACAGTTCGCTACATAGGTGCATCTACTTATAAAATATTATTGCGTTCACTAATTTAACATCTACCAACATTAAACATGCTACTTATTAACGATCTAGTAGGTCTCTGTGTTATGGGGAACAGTATACGGTTGCGAGTTAGACGCACATTGTAATGACGCTATTTAATTTTGCTAGATGTAACTAGTAGTACTAGATATAACTAGTATTACGAAACACTTGCCGTTTTATATTTTTTTAGATGCTAATATGCTAGAAACTTATAGTGACTAGTAAAATACATTAGTGAACAGAAATAAAGGGTCGGTCTCAAAAATAACGAATGGGACAGAAATTACCATTATTTTTGATTTATAATTTTATTTAAGTAGATTATTTTAGTATAGATATTTCGAATAAAATTATTTTCTTTAATCGTTCCAGTAAACTTTTTATTACAAAATCATATTTTTTAGGTTCTAATTGCTGCACTTAAGCTGAATTAAATTATTTATAAAAAGCAGTGAAATAATTCAGTGCTTACGTCAGCCTTCCCGATGGCATAATGGTCAGTGCAGCCGCCCGGATTGCGGAAGACCCAAGTTAAATTCCTGGCTGGGTCGGGTAGACATTGAATTTTTTCACTACATTTTATAAATACAAAATTATATGTCATGAATATTTTTTATGGCAATTTTTATTAATGACCCTTTATTTTGCTCGCATACATTTGAACGAATACAATATTAAAAAAAAATAACAAAATTGTATCAATAGTTCTTTATTGCTTTGATAAGAAAGGTGATGTAGGTATTTTTTTTTATGGTTATAACAAAACACTATTGCATTTATTTATTAATTCCATCGTAGTTTGTAACATATATCATGTATGTAAGTATATAAATCAAACATTGATACTGAAGTTAAGTGACATATATTTATATATTATTATTCCTTATCAGATCTTAGAGTAAGGAATAAAGTTAATTTTCTACTTCAATAAAAGGTTCTACATCCCTTGTAAAAGGGCCATATAAAAGTGTCAACTTTTGAGTTCAAACACTTACAATTTAGACATAACATTATTCTTATCATTAATATAGTAAGGTTCACTATTGATTACTATGAGTACTTACATAGAAGTCTTTATAGGGGATCACAGTTTGGAAAACACTAGTTATACATTAGTAGGGGATATTATGTCCGGTGACATCATTATTCAAATAAAGAATAAACTAATAAGGACATGATTTTATTCATATTGTGTAGATAATATTTAAACAAATCGACGAAAACAAGTAAAATAAATATAATATTAATTTGATGCTAACTATAAGTATATAAATTAGACATAATTTCCACCAAGTAATGTTTTAATTGAAGATTCGCGTAGGCATACTTTACGCTAAAGATAATTTTATTATATTTATTATTTAATATTATAAGTTAAAAACAGCTAAAGCTCAAAAACAGGACAAGCAAAGCCTGACAAGTTAACATGAGAACCAAAATTTTTTTTTTTAAATATTTTTCGAATATTGTTCTACAATAGAGCGAAATTAAAATACCTTGTTCGTGTAAATGGAAATAAGTAAATAAAAAAACTTGTTAATATAACGTTTAAACAGAAGCTAAAATTTTGAAAAAAAGGTTAAATTAAGCTTTGTGGGTTGATTTAACAAACCTTCTTTCTTCATAAATTATTTTAATCACAATTGTTGACAAGACAAAACCAACATGTTGTTGCCGTTGAAAGGGACAATTAAGATTCCCTTTTTTTCTAAACGGTATTGTATACGATTGGCGATCAGGGGTCGTAGCTTCACACCGCACGGAACAATAATTATGTTGTCGTTGTCAGTCAACTTAGTTGTCGTCCAGCTACAACCAATAGCAAGTGGGTATAGTGAGTTAAGACTGCGGTTACGACAAGGCAGTTTTGTTTCCATACTTCACTTGCTCAACATTATGGCTGAAACTACGAAACCTCACTTAAATGTTTGATACACTTAGTTATTGTTAAAATTTGTAAATTTATTATTGCCTATATAATGTAATAGTATAAACAGATGCTTCATATAATAAATAAATAAAACATCTATGCTGTGCATGGAAAAGGTACAAGTCTACAAAGTTGATCATTTGCTCGCAGAGATTTCAAAATGTTCATCAACTTAAATATTAATTAATCGCCTTACGGCTTAACAGAAACGATCTAATTGGTGCAAAGATAAACCTTTTGTCCAAAAGAAAATGTTTTTATTTTAGGAAGATAAACCAGACTGTATTCTTCAAATTAGAAATATTTCAAGCTTCAGTTTGGTTTTATTCAAGCGAACATAATTATGTTAAGAAGAGAAATATTGACGTAAACCTTTTGGTTTACGTCAATATTACATTACGCTACATCTAGAAGATCACATTGCATTGATGCTAGAGTTCTAAGGATAAGTAATGATATTTTTTCTTAAGACTTACTGCAATAGTATTGCCGGCCAAAGATGGCATATCATAATGAAATAAGTTCTATTTTGCATATAAAAGTAAACAGGCGATCCTGATTTCAGTTTTACAACACGTTTTCATTTACAATTTTTTTCTCAGATTTGATAATTACTTGTTTTCTAGCCGACTGTACACCATTTTGTCTCCTGGTTTCATAGGTCAAAAAACAGCAGACGATGTTGTGATTTTTAATTCAAGTACAAGTAGTGCTAATACAAGTACCAAATCTGTTAAATTGGCCAGAAGTCGCACATTATAAATAAAGAAACCGGCTAACTTATAATAATGCAACATATGGACTAGTGAACTTTTCTTAAAGTACTTAGTTATTAAAACGGTAAAAACCCGTTTTTTTATCGTTTCAAATAACCGAAGAAATAAATCAAGAGGTAAATGATGAAGGCATTGTACAGTCAACACCAAATTGATCCAAGTAAATAATTGTAATATCCTTTATGGTTGGGAAAATAAAACTGAAAAACATTACGAATGATTCACATAAAAATTGTCTTAAAATTCACATTATACGACTTGATTTTGTTAAATGTGTTTTTTTAGGATGACCCATTTAATTTAATGTTGACTGTACTAACTAAATTAACTAACTCACATACACCCTAATCTCATAATCATACAATACATTCAAAAAATTCAAATACAATTACACTATTAAAGTAACGATTCCTTCAAACGTAATAATATGACGCAGCGATTTTTCGTTAAAATTAATTGCTAACACAATTATATTTAATTTAATTATATTTAATAAGAACTAAACAAATACAATTGAGACCCGCCCATCAAAGTACGAACAGTCAACTTAAACTAGTGAGGTCAATAAAACGTTGCCGTTAATAAATTAGTTTAATCAAAACGCGTCGATGATTGTCTTCACTCCACCATGTGCTCTGTTGGAAGAAAATTTAATTTATATATTTTATTTTACTATACAGGGTATTTGGTAATAGGTGTATTTTATAGTCCCAAAATATAGAGCCACGCAGCCAAGTAAAAAGAACACCGTGATAATTATGCAAAATTAAATTTACATAGGTACATTTACTTTTCCATACAAAAACATTTTTTTTTCTGACTTCTGGTTTTTATGGACCATGATGACACTGCATTGTGTATCACAGAAAAAAAATTATGAAAGAAATATTCATTCTAATAGTAGGTAATACTTACCATACTCGCATCAGTGAAATGATTACAACATTATTGGCAACCTCAAAATCTAACTTTCATTCCGTATATCATATACATTTTGAAAGGTAAGACTAAAAGTATTCTTTTTCTATCAAATCTAAACTCACAATATAACCTGCCTGTTGATATTTGAATTCTGACTTGGCTTTTCGAATTCACATACGAAACGATTTAAAACAAGAATTATAATTTCTAAGGGTCACGTGTCATAGTATTTTTGAGCTATCCGAAACTGGATTGCCCAACAGAGCCAAATAAAAAACATTTTATTCATTTCACGTAGCATACGTTTTGTGAATCAGGAATATAATGACAATTCTGATAATGTAGCGTAGCGTGTAACGGAACGCAAAACTTTTTATCGTAAGAAATCTAGTTGGGTATAAAAACGTTATAATAAGTCACCGATGAGTGTAAACGTTACAATAATCACCGATATGAATTACATAAAATAAAGTAATTACTATAGTTAGAAGTTGTGTACACATTTACGATTGTTTACGATTAAAAATTTACTGCCTGAGTTTTTTAATCTATCTTCTCTTCTCTAATTTATTCGGCCTTTGACTTCATGACTTCACAATAGGACTGCTATTGTCATCGATCAATTATTAATCGAAGGCTTTTGTTATCAGACGGGCGAAGGACGGCGGAAAAAGCATAGTTTTGGTTACAATAAAGTGTCTAAAAAATATTAAACCTAAAAATAAATAGGTACTTCACCTTGTTCTTCGACCGGTGTGTGTTCCTCGTCCGAAGAGTCAAACCTTTCGATCAGGGAACTTTGCTTTGACAATGACTGCAACAACAAACATAATGACAGAAGCTGGTCGCAAATACGTCATTGTTGTGCAAATCGAGATTTGATGACCTTTTCTTTACTCTTTTGAATTTATGCTAATGAAACGTATAAAATCTTAAGTATCCACAAAAAGTCATGGCGTCGGTTTATTTAGATAGCAAACTTAAAATGAAATTGTCTGGTAATAAAAAGTTTCAAACATTATTATGAAATAAACCCTGAGTTCGCCCGAGTATGTGAGGATCTAGAAGTCCTTTCTTTCACTCATATAATAAACAGACTTAAGGGTGCTTCCTTAATAGTAAATAATATATGATATTTGCAGTGGGGACATAAAAATGAGCTGATGATGATGATGATGATGATATGATATTTTAATTTTAAATTATCTTGGAGGTTGTAGGAAATAATGTACAGACGCCTGCACATCAACCTATCCAAAACTGTCAAATTTCTTCAATGCATTGACAACCATATGCCTTAAAAATAAAGTTCAAAGTCTATTGAGGAAATTTGACAGTTTGTGGTAGGTTGATGTACAAGCGTGTGTACGAACTTTCGTTTTTAGGAAACAATGGGTCTTTCGAGTTTTCATAATAAGCCGACAACAGTGTTGTAAATTTGAAAGGAAGCTCAAAAATATTCTTGTCTTATTATTTTTACAACATGAAAGAATATTTTGAAAATAAATTGTAATTATTGTAGTTAGTTTAATATATCACAGTGCCTTGAAAAGGTAAATTTTTAACAAACATAACATCTTATATCCACTTATATTGTTCATGTTATAAATTTAAGGTGAATAAATGTATATGAATATGAATATTATGTTACCTTATTCGAGCGTCGCCTGGGGGGAGATATTTTGTTCCACAGCGCTTCCAGCTGATCGAAGTGCTGCGACTGCGCTATGGCCGCCTCTTCGGGGCCTAAGCTCACCTGTTGATAAATAACACGCAAATACTAAGAGATACATCGGAAAAAATATATACATGAACAAATAGTATAAGTAGTGAGTCACTAGAGTGTCTTTTGTTTACTATTCGAATTCATTCGATCAAGGTAACGAAATCGAGAATTTGTATGGCATTGAAGCAGAGGGCCTAGTACATACGAGTTATATTTGCCATTTGGTCAATGATAACAAAAACCATAATTGGTATGGCTTTTTTTAGAGTGTTTTCTGGTGACTTCAGGCTGCCTTTTCAACGTCACCGGACTTTTTTGGGGGTGGCGAAAACCTTATAGGGTTCCAAGCCGTGTGATCGAAATACCGTCAAAGGTTTCAAGGGGAATGCCCCCTTTGCTAGACTCTCCGAGGGGTTCGGCTGGGATCGGGAATAATTTTTGTGGCATTAGAAGGCCTCCTGGTGAAAAATGGCATTAGAAGCAAGGCCACAAGGACGAACTACGTGAATAAAAATGTTGCTGTTTTAATAGTAATTATTGCTCGCAATAGACATGAATAAAAAAATATTTTTATTAAATAAAAGAGTTACAACAGAACGTATACATTATTACTAGTAGTCCCCAAACTTGGTAGGTAATCCTGTCTACAGGGACTTACGTTGATGGTAAATATATTTTGTATATGGCTAAGAGTATAACAAAAGAATTAAAAAAATCTGATCTAGCTCTATGACTTGACGGTGATGTTCTCTTTTGCGAGTTAGTTTGCTTACGTAAGGTGTCTGGCACTACTCGTTAACTTTAATAGTTGGTATTGGGTGCCAGTACACAAATAAAACGAGCGATTGCCTAATGAAACTTTAAGTAATGACCATTCGTAATAGGGCGACTGCATACTCCCTTAATTAAGCCAGCATACTAATGATTCCTCTATTTCAATTTTCAATGGTTTTTTTGGAGAAAGTTCGCTACCTTTGGTCTTTTTAGCGATACCGTTACTAAAACTGTAACGGTTTAATTAATATAGTTTTCTAAAGTTTATTTGTAATGAAACTAGCTTTTATTATTACATATATGTGGACTCTGCTTCTGCTTGACATCAGGCAGAGCAGAGTCTAATGACTCTATTAGCAAATGCTAACCATACTACAAAAAAAATATAGCATTCGCATGTTCGCACACTGCGGACTTAATTTCGCTCCTGTACTTAGAAAACACCAAGAGATACTGTAAGAAAATACTGTAAGCTCATTGACTTTGATAAGGCTCCAACGTTCAAAACAACTAAATATTCATCTTGAAGCTCGATCTCTTGAATCGACTAGATGATCATATAACGAGGGTTGGCGAGAGTATGTACAAACAATACTAGTTTGTTCCACATTTCACCAAAGTTCCGTCCGCAAAGTAGACGTCAAGTGCACACAGCGTGATAGGCGGGGAGCCTAGGCCCAAACGTGCTTACAAACTAACACTAACACTATTTCAAAACTGTAATAGTGTTTGTACATGTATTGTAACAAGGATTAAATCCCTTTTTGTTTTAGATATATATAGTTTATAATAGTTTTAGATATACATATGCAATGTTTGTATTGAAACACAATAAAAATTTAAAAGAACATAATAAACATTATTTTGAAAAACAACCATTTTTCGCTTGAAAGCGAAATCATTCAGACAAGTAAGTTAATAAGTTATATAGTAAGACAAGTAAGTTAATAAGTTATGTAGTAATTATATATAACGAAAAGTAGACGTTGCAAACAATACAAATTATTTGAAGAATATGAATAGTTTGAAATCAAATGATACTAACGATAGCAAGCTCTTCATAAGAAATTTGTATAAATGGTTAAACGACAATAATTTTTATAATATTCAAGAATTTTTTGATAAAAAATCATAAATTATTTTAAGATAAGTGTTTTTTATATATTTTAGCGTTTTATTAACGCTTAAATATACTTAAGTAAAATTTTAAACACTGAAAAAAGACGACAACCTCAGGCGGGAATCGAACCACGCACCTTCCGCATTCCGGGCGGCTGCCTTAACCACTTGGCTACCGAGGTCTGGCTTTCACCCGTCGAAATTTTTCAGTGCTTGATGCTTATGTTTTTTAGTCAACATTGCTTCATCAATCTTAGAAGTTTTCACCTCTGAGATCCGAAAGAAATATTTTTACAAATATTTGAACATTCGGTTAAGATGAAGCTGCGTTATAGATAAGTGTTTTTTATATATTTTAGCGTTTAAAATTTTACTTAAGTATATTTAAGCGTTAATACAAATTCTATAAAACAACAACAAAGATTTATAAATGTATAAATTTTATAAATTCTATTGTAAAACGAACTGCAATAAATGATTTGTATTTGCAGTTATTTTGTGTTTGTAATCACAGACTGATTTTATCTTTATCATGTAAGTAAGATATAAGAATTAAAACAAAATGTTGTCGCTTCGGATAAGACGTCGTTCATCACGTGAAAGTTGTGATAAACCCATTTAAGACTATCAATATTTTCTTTAGATTAGGAAAATGTTCTTCAATCGGTCAATTTAATTTTAAAACATAGACAAGAACATAAACTAGCTGATTTATACATAAACATAATACTTAACAACAGCAAAAAGGTATTTACGCACTTATACATAAGTCGAGTCCAATATTATCCCAACAGTATAGGACCCTGTCGCTATATTGTATTAATAGTTGCAATGGAATATAAGATGACACAAGTTACTAAGACAAGGTACGAAAGTGATTATACATATATTATTAGACACGAACTTAAAATTGAAAACACGCACCTGTGAGCCCAAAGTTTTGTTCTTCGCCTCCTGGATCTTTGATATTTCTTCCATGGAAGCTGACACTGAGAATCTAAATGAGAGGAAAGCAATGTAGTCACGGCTGTAATAGCGAAATCGCTAGAATCTTATTCTACATACCTATTGTAACATACACACATTGATTAATATTCGTATATAACAGCTACTACGCATGTAAGTCTGTAAGCGTCTGTAAGTCTGTCCTTCTTTGCGTATAAGCAACTTATTAAAAAAAATGTATTTAATTATGTTCAAACTTGATCCATTCCAATCAAGTGTAATTTTGCTCTAAGTTTCTTCTTACCTCCGTTTGAGCCGTTCGTCGACCTGAGCCATCATGGCTGCCGAGGTGAGGTGTCCATATTTCTTCTGCCAGGTGTATGTATCCAATGACACCTCCTTCTTCAGAAGCCGCCTCATTGGCCTTTTGGGAGCGAGCGGCCGTAATTCTAGGCGGATAATTAATAGCCGTTGTAATGACAAAATTGAACTTAGTATTAAATTACGAAATTTTGGAGACACAAGGAAAGCCACTTTGAATATTATAATAATAATAATTGTATAACAAAATAATTTATTTTTGTTCTTTTTTATGTCTTACCATCTACATCTTTGGTTGGAGCGGCGTATGTAGGTATCTTCACGTAAGTAGCAGGAGTATTGTGTAGACAAATGATGGGCAGACAACCTGTCGACAATAGTGCGGATTACTCAATTACAAATAAGAATACCTACTGACCTATTATACTTGTTGGCAAACGTTGTTCAGTTTCGCGGTTGTTAGTAGGTAATGTTAGTATGTTTCAAATTAATGTGTATACGACAGTGTGATACATTGCCGAAATCCGAAATGAAGAAACACGAAAAATTTATTTTATTTTAATTTATTTTATTTATATTAATATATATAATTTATTATTTTATAATATATATATTTATTATTTATTTATTTTATATACGAACTAGAGTAGAAAGATAAGGTAAAGGTAAGTAAATAAGGTAAAAAAAAAATGTAGTTGTAAAAAGTGAAATATTTACCATAATTAAATTTTACCTCTATCCAATAGGTGCACGACGATCCTTGAGCAGTCGCTGGTGATCTGGAAGCCAAGGAGCGGAACGTGCAGCGACAGCGATGTCAGAGCTAGACCTCGTTTCGTTTCCCATATTATTAAGGTTTTATCTTCCGCACCTAATAAAAGTAAAAAATATATCATCTTGACAACTTTTATAAGTTGTTGTCAATGATATTGATGTGATATTGCAAACAACACTTTAATACCTTTATATACAACATAAATCGCTATAGATTATGATTATTATGATTATGATAATATGCTAGATAATGTTATGTTCACAGTATTTGACGTAAATAAAATGGTCGTGAACTCTATAGAAAGAAAACACTTAACATTTTAAATAAGTATTAATATTGAACGAGAGGTAAATAAAAGTGAAAATAATGTTTTGTTGTTATCATTCAGTTTCTAATAAACTCACCGGAAACAGCAATGGTACCATCGCCAGTGACTTTGACGCAAGTGACCTTGCCAAGGTGACCCGACAAGAGGTGAAGGTCAGAGCCAGTGTTGATGTCCCACACGATGAGGTTGCAGTCCCACGACCCCGAAACTATCTGGGTCTTGTTCGTAATGGATACGGCTACGCAAGTCACTATGTCCGAGTGACCGACTAGAACCTGCAGATTTAAGTCGGAATTTAATGATTTATTTGATAATGTTATTATATGCAATTTTGCAATGTGAATTACAATAATCTTGCAGTCAAATTTACAACAACGACGCCTACTTTATAAGGCATGGACAATTCTGAAATTAAGATTAAACCAAACCACGAAATAATAAACTGTTTCATGATAACACGGAAAAAGTGCGAGTCGAATCACGTTCGAAGCAAATTCTTTTAAAATTGATGTGTATTAGTATTTGTATTGATGTGTTATAGCGTGTTGTGAGATACTTTATGTATCAGCACTTCGATATTGTTTAATCAGAAACTATTATCCTTATTTTAAAGCCTGATTTTACGAAACTATGAAATTTGTAATAACCGGCCGCCTTTGAACACCTGGACACAAACAAAAAGACTACACCATAATTTTCTAACCTGAGACAGTTTTCCGCCATCCAGCTTCCAAACTTTAAGCGACATGTCCATAGAGCCTGTCACGACGTGTTGTGAGTCTGCCGTCAGTGCAAAGCAAGTGATGCGTTCTGCGTGTGACACTGAGCGTCGCTCTTCACCACTGTCACCACCCGCAAGCACCCATATCCGGACAGAGTTGTCACCATCAGAAAGAACCTGGATAAGAATGTCAGAAACATCTTTATCACAAATTTTGATTTCATCTGCATCTTCGTCACATGAGTTGCCAAAACTATGATTTTTTTCATCACGATGTTGATTTTATCGACATCTGATTATGAATAAGGGTGCTATTTCTGTTTGTTAATGGCTTGTAGTAAAGAAATTCGATAACACCAGATCTAAAAGGCCACTTAAACAATTTAAATTATTTTTCTATTATGATTAAAGTTATGGTCGTGTGGCAATATCAATAGGAAATTGGAATCATTACGTGAATTAAATTGAAACGATTCAAAATAATTATTAATACCTAACTTTTTACGAAAATTATAGGAATTGCTAGAGATCTGCATAAAGTTTAAAAATTGAATTGTCTAGATAGTATTATTTAATGTAGCATTTTTAGAGCTACAGAATTTTTATTACTTACCGCATATTTCATATTCAAGGTAACATCTAAGCTCGCTGACGGCCCGTTGGTGGAATGCAAAATAATTCCCGAGTCGACAAGCCAAACATGAACATTGCGTGCTCTATCGCTAGACATAGCGCGACGCCCGTCTGACATCATAAGCAACGACTGCAACGCGGCTGTATGTGCCTAAAAATCAATAAAAAAATTAGAATATCGTCAAGATAAACCTTTTTGGGTCCCCATTAATGGCGCATTTGATTTTTTTAAAGTTCTCATTAGTTATTCCAATTGACATTGAAATACGCTATCATTTTCTGCCTTGCAATTAATTTCACCTTACAAACTGCAAGTAAGAAATTATTAACAATTTGCATGTTTTCATTATCTATGTCGATTTGCCTTCTAGGGAAACTCTAACAAATATGTGTCGAATCGAATATATATTTCGATGTAGCTAACCTTGTACGTTAAGGACGGTGAATTATCAGCCAACTGCCATACCACCACAGTCCTGTCTTCAGAGCCGCTTAGTACTAGTAGATTATTCGGTGAGAAGGTGACGCATGTTATGTGACCAAGGTGCCCCTTGAGGGTTGCTTGGAGTCTGTGGGTGGAGAGCTGCCATATTCTCACAAGGCCGCGAGCACATCCACTGACTGCTAGTTGACCGTCCCGGGATACTTCGAGGCAGCTTATAGGGATCAGTTCACTTTGTTCAGCCTATTGAAAAAGTTCAAATATCACATACATTTCATTTAATTGTCAAGTCATGTGACATTTGTTAACCTATATTATTATAAGCTGACTTGCCAATACTTATGTAAGTTGGTGCTGGAGAGCTAGCCATGATGACTGATTAAAATTTTGATCTAATAATTAATATCAGTACCGTGTAAACTTTTGCAATGTAGTTCGAAACAACACGTATGAAAATATTATGTAATTTGTACGTAGTTTTTAATTGGCTTGAGAACCGGCCACGTGATGGTAATTATGAGTTATAAGAAGCTTAATAGAAAATATGATGAAATTGTTAAAGCTTTTTGTTTGCAGATTGGATATTTTATATGCGAAAGGAATAGAATAGAGTAAGTAAATCAATATTGATTTCATAGCCGTTTTATTTCCGTTCGCAATAAAGTTTTCACAGCCGTATAAAATCACTAGCGGACTGACCAAGTTTCCCTCTTATTTCCAAAAATAGATTCCCACTTACTTGCTTTCTTTTGAATTCAAGTTATTTATCATTGGAAAAGCTAGAATGCTACATTTTACGTTTTAATCGTTGCTAAATTCTCACCTGTAATAAAGTAATATTCGTTGTAGATTTCGTTTGTCGCCTCTTCAGCTGTTTCGTTGGCCTGAAGTTAGTCAAATTATCTTCTGTGTGGAATGAATATATCGTCACTCTGTTGCCACCTACAAAATAACAAAGTTTGTGCTGAAATATCATATGGCTGGCTAGCTACCACCATCTTATCTAAATATGTTACCATAACATCAATGTTTGTAGTATTGTTGTGTCTCGGCAGCTAGAAATAAGGTAGCCAGTGCCTCACTAGTTGACGATCCCGGGTGAAGTGCACTTACATCATTGGCCTTATCACCACTTAACATCAGGTGAGATAATGGCACTGTGCTTACCCGTAACATATAAAAATAATAATATATCTGATAGATAAGTAAAATTCAGGTAAAAATGTTAATTTATTTACCAACTTCTAAGTATATTTATCACGTTTCTTAATAAATTACCAAATGGACAAGATTAACGCACGTGCAATTTATAGGTAGAATAATTTAAACATTGCTGGGTCCATTAAAATTATGTTTGAAAGTATACAGACTAAAGATGTTAATTTAATTAATAACTTTTGGGATCGCTTTCTTTATTCTTTGTTCTAGCTTTGTTAACCTAAAAGTTTGCACCAAGTCATGCTCTGACTAGTCTGATATAATTACTAAGTGTTACTACTTACCAGCAACTAATAAAAAGTGATCCTTATCAGCTATAGCCAGAGAGGCGAGGTCGTGCGCAGCAGCGAGCGTGCGCAGTAGAGTCCCGCTGTGCAGGCTATACACGTAGATGCGCTGGTCTGCGCAGCCCACCGCTACGCGGGAAGAGTCGTGTGCCACGCAGAAGCACTTGATCTATGAGAGAGATATTCATCATTAGCCTATATACGTCCCACAGCTGGGATTCTACGCAGGCAGGAGACTACAAAGATTTTCTTACATGTACAATAGCTCATGGGAAGGTCAAGCCATAACTCATCACGCTAGCTCAATGTTAATTGATGGGTTTCAATAACTGCAACGACAACTGAGACTATTATATTAACGTGCCTTCCGAAGCAAGGAGATATTTGATAATTTGGTTACCAATCCGGAGAACCAGTATGTGATAGTTGCTCAACTTGAAAGATCGTAACCCGAACGCGCTAGCTGAGGCACTTTTGCACTCAGCACTTAGTAGGTATCTAATTGTTCAATATTGCAGGCAACACAGTCGCGCTATATTGAAACGATTCAGACTACATGGTCTTTTATTGCACAAATATATAATGATTTCACCGAATAAACCAATACCGTGTACCATTCAAAAGAGTTGTATGGCACAACTTATTTATTCTGGCAACAGCTTTCATACTTTCAAAATATTTCATTTGGCAGATTAAACTGTTTCATTCACAATTCAAATTAAATCACATATCGTCGGGGATAGGTCAAAAGCGCGTAAGTAGCATTTAAGTATACCGCGCAACCATTTACCTAAAGATGGAAAATCAAAATTGGATAAGATTTAATAAAATTGAATCATAGCAAAGCCTTACTGTGATTGATTGACTGTGTACTTATTAAAGGAAATATCTTCATTATTATATGCAGGAGGATGAATATTGTAACTGGTACGTAAACCACCGACTAATTATATTTTTTTAGAAACAATCATACAAAATATGGTTACTTATCATAATTATAAATAGACTTATAGTTTCACTCATTACATACTAACAGAGCAATACTTTTCGAAAAACTTATATATATAATATTGCCAAGCCTACCATATAAATTTGTTAGGCAAGACGATCTATTAAATCCTGAACAAACGTAAATTATTATTTTCTAAAGTTTACGCGAACACTACACATTGAAATGAAACAACTTTTACGGATCTACTCGCGTTTATTTTACACATTAGTTTTAATTAATGTCTATGTTGTTTTAAACGTAAATTAAATATCATCAGTTTTATTTTCCTCTTCATCTAAGATTAATAATGTAATATAATAAAAATGTTGGCGTTTGACACTTACTTATTCACCGAATGCTACTTACGTGCTTTTGAACTATCCCCGACGATATCAAATAAATAATATTTCCATTTTCTCATTTATTTCGTTGCCATTGTTTCGAACAATTTAAATGTGCAGGTCGAAGTTTGCCGGCTAGCAGGGGCTTTGTTGTTTTTCAACGTACAACAAAACAAAATGATGCCACTCATACAGGAAACAAATGAAAACTAACTTTTAGTGCGCCGTTATTTTTCATTCATGTCCGAGATCGAAAACGGTAACAAATATCAATGACGGACAACTTTTCTATGTCGGGTTTCGTTTTGTTTAGGTACTTTTGCTTTTTTATTTGTATTTTAGATTACATCCTTGGTGCTCTCATGTACAAACACTACAGTTGTTACGGCATATAAATCTTAGCTTAAGTACATGTGCCTGCTAAGGTATTGCATTACTATGCCAGCTACCTTATAATAATTTGTATATCTTATGTTTTTCTTTAAATTCGGACTACTAATAATCTAAAACAACGCGCATACTCTCCAACCACAATCATATTCTCAACCAAAAAACGTCCTCTACTGGACAAAGGATCTTCGAAACGAATATTCACTTAACAATTCAGTTCAGACAAAATCGAATACGGTCAAGCATTATCCAATACGCACTCGACAAATCTATATTAACGCTTACATCGGAAACGGCACTGAAAGGTTGTAACTTCTCAACTCATCAGCGACGTGATAGGATCACCAAATTGCTTTAGCCACTACTTATCTCTGCTAGTGGAAATAAATTACCTCCAATTGCTGGTAAGTGGCCTCAGACCTCGACTTTCCTATTCCATTTGCCAGAAACTAAGTGATAACTGCGACCTTTTACAGGACCGCCAGTAATGAGATTGGGGAAAGTTTCCTTCACTTCACACATGATCCCAACAAGTTTTTGAAGCTTTTGCTCTATTGTAAAGAGAAAACTTCGCGATTCGAAGAAATTATGTTATGGCCGATTTATGTTTGGGAAGTTTTAGATTTATTGTAGGTATTCATGTCACGTTCAATTGTTATTAGTGAAAAGGTATCCCTACAATTATGAATGTTCGAGTTTATGTCTAACAGTGTAGAATTGCTTGGCCTTTTTAGTAAGGCTGTAGATGGAAGCGCACTTCAGCCGGAATCCTCAACCATTGGAGTTAAACTATCACCTGTCACCGGTGACAACTGTCAGAATACAGCAATACTAACTGCTAACCATTATAATAATATATTATAAGACCATGCTGCTAACGCATTGTTTTGGCGACATGCTGATAAATTGAGTAAATGCATTTAGTAGGTCATATTGGTTAATTTGTATACTATTTTGTAGAAATAAGTATAGTTTTGATAATATTTTGGTCTTCAAATATTGTGATTGAAATTTGATGATACAAAAATAAACTACATAACAGCTGTATTGAATGTAAATTAAAAAAAAAAACGTTAAATTTAAAATAATAACAAAGATACGTTAATCTTATTATTGCATAGAGAAAGCAATTTCTTCCAAACAACCTTTGTGTGAGGATATTTAGTAACTATAAACATTGATGCACCAACTCAACACATGCATTAACAAATATCATGTTACATTGAAAAATGGCTGAGAAAAGAGGGGCCCAGAGGAAAAGGGGAAGGGTTTGGGTATCCACCCAACAAAGGTGGTATATAATATGGCGAACAACATAGTTGCATGTTTCAAATCTTAGTTTTATGTGTCTTGTTATGGGCGAAGTTAATGGCTTTAGTTACCTGAGTACCTCGCTATGAAATATGATGTGCTTCGTAAGTGGCATCAATTCTCTGGCAACTTTGTTCAAGTAAATTGAGAGAGAGAGAGAGAGAGAGCGAGAGAGAGAGAGAGAGGTAGAGAGACAGAGAGAGAGATAAACATTTATTGACCACACACACTAATATACATAAAAATAAAAACAAACAACAACAATAGGTCAATCAGGACCCCGCCTCAGCTTGTGTTGTTGCGAACGAAGCGTGTCGCAACATCGCTGGTATTCAAGCGGAGCCTGCAATTGCAAGAAATTGCTTGTAGGTATATAAAATTATTTTATGGTTTGTTAAGCAATGAGCTGAAATATTTTCAAACAAACTTTTTAGAGCATGAATACTCGTACTGTTGCAAATTTCACTTTAATAATTACTTTGGTGCGTTTGAAAGAAATCTATTGCTAAAGTTACAATCATAATATTATGATCAAAATTGAATTAAAAGAAACAAATTAAGATAAATTTTTACTTTTAATTTTCAAGTGCTAATTGCTGCACTGAAGCTAAATTAAATATTTATTTATAAAATTTATAAAATACTAATGGGTGTTTAATTTTTTTACTGTATTTCATAATTTTTATATATCAAATTAAGATAGTTAGAAAGTAATTAGGACTTGCTGAATAAAGCAATCGGCTAAGAAAATTATGTGAGACCTTATACTCGTACTAAGCTAAATTATCTTTAAGCTTGTGGTAAGTGAGCAGAAATCTAGTTCTCGTTTTTATGATATAGGTCGCAATGGCGATCGTAAGCTGGAACTATGAAGTTACTATTTCCTTAAATTGCTTCCATTTGGTCGTTCGCTATATCAAAGAGACAGTCAGTACTGCTAACGTTTCAAAGCGAAATATGTGACTTCATATCGCCCTGGTCATTATTAAATACACCGGTTCCATTTGGCATAATTGAAATGTGGTTTTAATGTGAGATCCCCAGCCGGCACAGTAAAGACAATAACAACACAACAACATCTTATCTCATCTCAGCCAAAAGACGTCCACAACGACCGGTTTTGTGCTGCTCGCATCCAGCGGCTTCCCGCTATCTTCACCAGATCGTCGATCCACCTTGTTGGAAGCCTGCCCACACTGCGCTTTTCGGTACGCGGACGCCACTAAAGGACTATTCCACCCCAGAGGCCATCAGTCCTTCGAGCTATGTGCCCTGCCCACTGCCACTTGAGCTTAGCAACTCTTCGGACTATGTCCTATGTACCTTTGTTCTTCTGCGGATCTCCACATTTCTGATTCGATCATGCAGAGAAATCCCGAGCATAGCCCTCTCCATTTCTCTTTCAGTGACCTTGAGCCTTTTTATGAGGCCCATAGTGAGCGACCACGTCTCAGTCCCGTATGTCATCACTGGCAACACACACTGGTCAAAACCTTTCGTCTTGTGACACTGCGGTATATCGGAAGAAAAGATATTTCGTAGGTTACCAAACGCTGCCCAGCCTAATTGGATATGACGATTGACCTCTTTGCTGAAGTTGAACCTACCTAGCTGGACCGTTTGTCCCAGGTAAACATAATCGTCCACAACTTCAAGGGCAGAGTCTCCAACCTACAGAGGAGTGGGTACGACACGTGAGATCGACATAACTTTTGTCTTTTCCATGTTCATTTTAAGACCCACTTGTTGCGAGACTGTTGAGGTCACCGAGCATTGTGCCGAGGTCTTCCAGGGTCTCAGCCATGAGCACTGTATTGTCAGCAAATCAAAGGTGAGTTATGTATACGCTGCTGACGTTGATGCCGAGTCCTTTCCAGTCCAAAAGCTTGAAAACATCTTCCAGTGCAGTAGTGAACAGTTTCGGAGATATCCCATCTCCCTGTCTCACCATATCATCTCGCGGTCTTTGCGGTCTCAATTGTCGCAGGCGCTACTTATAACAGAATGTAAAAAAATATTTTTATAAAATTACTGGTTTTAGTTATCAAAATATGCAGCAACAAAGTTACGAATATTGATGTTATCAATATATTTGAGTGATTTCAAAACATAGAATAAGTAATTTAATTGTAATTTTAGCATGAATTATTTTTTAGAGGTGTTTTCGTAAAGCGATCGACCCAAAATTGCACAATCGTGTTTTTGAGCAAAAGTTTTGAAAGACAAAGACATTAAGTTATCTATATCAAAATTTCAGATTCGTTGGTCTTGTCATACTCCTACAACTTTTGATGAAAGTTGATGTATTTTTTTCAAGTGTCGCCTTAATTTGGCGTAAGACATTTTAAGCCGTCCATTTAGGTTGCAGTCATAGCTTGGGTTTACAACTGGTATAATATTTTACAACTGGGTGCCAAGTGCGAGTTTTATTCGCCATTCGATCACGTTAACGGAAACGAGGACTTGTATGGCAAAATGTTAACTCTTCTCGTATGCCGCCAGGAGGCGCTACTTCAATGCCATACTAATTTTCGTTTTCATAAACGTAATCGAATGAATACGGATAGTAAACAAAACTGACACTAGGCACCCTGTACTTATGTTTCAAAAATGTCATGGCCGCTTAACATTAAAATTTTTGCTATCAGAATTATTGATTTATTATTGGTTCGTCCCGAAGTTTCGTCCCACATTCCAAAAAATTCTTAGTTTGTCCCATATCACTATTGAAGTGGTGCTTCGTCCCAAATTACAAGTAGATCGTTAAAAGTAAAGTCAACAAAAAATATTGCGATCAGACCACCTTTGCCCATTACTGTATTATAATGTTCGTTGATTGTTTTCTGTAAACAGTTTGAGCCATTTTAAGTGGAGTCACATTTGCATGTTTCGCTTATAAAGGCACAGACGTTTAAAGATAAGCGCGAGAGATAAATTTTCACTTCTTAAAACTTTACTCATATTATTTCGTGTTCTCTGTCCATGATAAGGAGTGCGTTGGCAGCTGACGAGGGTCCTGAATAGCTTGATTACGAATTTAGAACAAAAAATGTTAAAGCAAAAGGGATCGTGCAAATTTCGTTTTAGTTCAGTTGTTTATATTTTTTCGTGTATGTCTGTAACAATTAACAATTTATATTTTTTAAAGTATTGTACTTTATTTTGTTATAATAAAATAGATGTAATGCACAGATTTATTTTGCTTGTTTTTTTATAGTACTTCCCACAATTTCATTTATATCTGCCTTGGAAATAGCACTACCTTGTCACTGTCCTTAGCTTTATGACACGTTAGCATATACAGATTATGTCCCCGTGATGAACGTCTTCAGATGCAGCTGTTCGTTCTCGCCTTGCAGCGTGAGGAACACATTGTCCTCCGTGATAGCTAACGCATGGATTGGTACGTTCGCTGTGACGTTGCCACTCAACTTAGCTTTATGTCGCTTCAGCATATGCAGGTAGGTCCCAGTGAAGAGCGTCCTCAGATGCAGCTCGTTTTCGCTCTGCAGCGTGATGAGGAACACGTCGTTTGTCCTTTGTATCTATCGTATAGGTTAGTAGGTCCCGCCGTAAGAGTGTCACTCACCTTAGCTTTATGCCGCTTCAGCATATGCAGGTAGGTCCCGGTGATAAACGTCCTCAGATGCAGCTCGTTCTCGCCCTGCAGCGTGATGAGGAACACGTTGTCATCAGTGATGTCCATCGCGTGGACCGGTACTCCCGCTGTGACGGTGCTGAGTAGAGTGAAGTTGTCCACGTTCCATGTACAGACAGTCCCGTCTTGGGAACCGGTCACCAATATGTCGCCGTCCTGTATGACCTTCACTGCTGTCACTGGACCCCTGTGGTGGTCGATTTTTGTCACCTGTTGATATTTTTTTAATTTAGTAGTGTTACTTAACATGAGTTACATACAGTCAGTTATTGTCAACGAAAGCTGTATCCCAAAGCTAAAGCAAACAATCCACGTATTATTTCAATTCAACAATGTTAAATTGCTCTCTAAAAGGTTAATTCCTCCATTTTAAGCTACATTACAAATTATAGAAAAACATTGCGCGACAATATCTCCCGCGCAATAATTTTTTTCGAGAAAACATCACTTTTCTTTTGGAATCGAAAAGATACAGAAGTAAAACAAACAGAATGTTTGTATTTTCTTCATGTAATTAGATGTATTTAAAAAAATATCTCTTATTTACGCCTAAGCACCCCGTCGCACTTCTCAGAATTCTAAACTCTTTTTCAATGAACGGTGCGGTGTCACCAACAGAATTGTGAACATCTTGAAGCAAGTTTCAATCAAAAGATAAAATATAATAAGTCGTCGAAGAAGTCTGACCATTACTTAAAAACTTTCCAACACTTGTTGCGTTTTTGATATCCCTATTTATAAATATAAGTAGCTTGTCTGTCCGATCAAAGATAGGTTAAGAACTGATCTTTGACATTCATGAACATTAAATAAGGCAGCTTTAGCTTAGAAAATAAGACTAGATAGTGTTGATAAATTTACACGGGTCGGACAGAGCCACCATAGCATAATTGGTAGTGCATCTCGCCTGGTAGGAATGCCAGAGTGTGTGGGTTCAAATCCGCTTGTGAAAACTTATTTGAAAAAACCCTAATAATATTTTGTTACAACTGCAGGCGTATATACTGGACTGTAACAGTGAACTGCAATCGTAACTTGTGTATGGGGGGACAAACTTAGTGATTCCAGAAGCTATGGCGGCTAATAAAATCCCTGAAGTTTTCGCGGCATCATGCAAATGTGTTTCCATACATTAGTGCAGAGAACCGATTACGCCTCTGAAGTCTAGGGCAGGGGTCGGGTTCAGCTAAAAGAACCAAATACGATAAAAAGATAACAATAATTGTTGAAGAACCACAACTTTTCATTCTGTTTAAATATTCTATTTTTTATAAGTCTTCTTCGGTTTTAGTCTGCACGCACGCTGTGTCTCGACCATATACAAAAGAAATATAGTTTTATTGCGGCATTGAAAGAGCCGCAAATATTTTTCAAATACCCCAGTATAGCAAAAGAAACAAAAGGACTGTATAAGAATTAAATTATAATTGTTATTGATTGGCACAGTATAAATGGTCGACGGAGAAACAACTTCGTGGTGCTCATTAGGAATTGAAGATTCAGTAAAAGGCATTAATAAATAAGAAAAGTAGAACGAATTGGGTAAAAATAAATGTGGTTGTGGCTTGCTCTTCAATAATTAATCAGGTTTGACCCAATTCAGAGTGGATGACCAAAAACTCCACTTCCACTCGGATAATAATATCCATATTTACCGGTTTAAAGGGGAATTGCTCAATTATTAAATTGAGCAAACAAAACTTCGCCGACGGAAACTCTGTTTTATCTTTTACAACTGTTCTTTGAAGGAACTCGAAACAAATATCTCCTTAAGATTAATTAAGAAAAACAATGGTCTGCGTATTTTGTTTTGTCTCTTTGATTACGTTGCTCAGATTAGTATAAAAAGATAAGCCCTTTGTATATGTTTAGACTTTGTTTTCTTAAAAGATAAAAAAGTGATCCATTTATTACGAGGAAAACCGTACCTTGATAGATTATTAATGTAATACGTACCTACGTGTATTCGCTAAATATGATTGATTGCAAGTGGACTTACTAGAAATTTTATTCAATGCAAACTTTGATAGTTTTATTTGCAAAGTATCTTTTACATCAAATTTCAATATTTACCAAAAAAAAAAAACTTTTTTCCTATATCAGCGTGAGCCTTATAAGCACAGTTATCCAGTAAGTATTTACACTACCAGTTACGTACACACGCCTGCACATCAACCTATCCAAAACTGTCATATTTCTTCAATACAATGTCAGCCATATGACTTTCGGTATAAAGTTCAAAGTCTATTCAGGAAATTTGACAGTTTGTAGTAGGTTGATTTGCAGGCGTGTGTACCTACAAGCTGACTGCGTAATTCCAATATCTCAGGACCTATAAAGCCTACGATCTTATAACTTACCAAGAAGTTTTCATTGGCTGTAAAAATCCACAAGGAAGGGATTTAACTAAACTCAAGAAAATTTATCAAAGCAGACCGCTAATTATGAGTTAAGTAGTAAATATTAAAAAAAAAACAATTTTCAAAATTATTTATTTAGTTTAGGCTACAAATAGCTCTTATGAACGTCATTATGCCATCGGTTCGTAAGTCTACTCTGGGCGGGAGACCTTGTACGATTGATGTGTAATCAGGGCTTGGAATACCGGTATTTTCAGATACCGGTAATACAGACCTTGACATAGTACCGGTACTTTAGTTGTTACCGGTATCGATTATACAGGTTGACCGTTTGATATCGGTATAATATGGGTGTTCTAATATCGAGAGCAAGTAGGCGTTTACATAAGTGCGAGCGAAAGAGCATAGTAATCGAGTCCGGTGTGGCACCAGGGCTGGCCGGTACGAAAAATACCAGCAAATACCGGTATTTTAATTACGAAATCTCGGTACCGGTACTTTAGTTGGTACCGGTATATAAGTACCGGTACTACATCAAGGTCTGTATTACCGGTATTCGTTATGGTATCGATACCGAGGTATCGTAATGAAAAATACCGGTATTTACAGTTATTTACCGGTATTTTTGGTACCGGTATCAAGCCGTGTGGGTAATGGCCTAATCAAACCACACGCTCTATTCTGCCGAGAATTTTCCAATAGAGTTGCCTCCTTTTCTTTGTGGCGTAAAATATAGTACCTAATCATATTGGTGGGTTTTTTCTCACGCATCGCTTAGCTACTTCGCACAGCTCTGGTGAAAAAGTAGCCAAAAGCTTGCCCTAGGACACTTCTGTCTCTTCAGTTTCTTTCCTCTCATCTATTACAATTTAAATTATCATTATATTATGGGCTATTGCGATTTAAATGAGAACGCATGGAACTTCATTCCTTCTTGCACACTGTATAATATTATAAAGCGTCATTCTATAGTTTTGCAGTTTGAAGCGTTGGTAAGTACACACGCCTGCACATCAACCTACCCAAAGCTGTCAAATTTCTTCAATACATTGTCAACCTTTTAAGCCTTTAACATAAAGTTCAAAGTTTATTGAGGAAATTTGACAGTTTGTAGTAGGTTGATGTGCAGGCGTGTGTGCATAAATAGTGTCCAAGTACGTTATTTTAGAATCAAATGTAATGTAAAGTATATTTATAGAGGTAAGCATTATTTGTAATTCCGGGCTCTTGAATTTTTTTTATTGAACATTGTATGTTTTGGTAACAACATACTATTTTATTTTTTAAATGACGTTAGCTCTATTAAAGATGTGCAGGCTATTGCGCCCATTTTTCTCCGCGGCTAAAAAATAGACGTCCTGAATAAAAGGTAAAAAAATGTTTAGGCGATTCAAAAGCACTTACTTATATACAAAAAAAATATTACTTGACTTTTGACTTAAAGCTTGCCCTTGGGCACTTCTATCTCTTCTGTCTCATCTGTCTGTTCATAGCCGTTTTCTGACTAACTTGTTTATTGTCTTTTATACATTAAATGATAGTCGTTTCTAAGAGTGTTCATAATTAACGCTTGTAATTACTTCTGCGAGTTTTGCTCAAACAAAAGTTCTTTCTTACTTTGAAATTTATCGTTGAATTTTTAGTCAACAATAAATTATGTAGTTTTAAAAGGTGTATAATTTTAATACTAATAAACTTTCATAATTAACTTTACAAGTTCTCATAAGGTCAAGTCACTCTCAGTTGATTTTATTTTGGTATAGGCATTAAGGCATTTTACTAGTGTTTTTCCACTACAATAAATATAATTAGTCAATTATATATGTTGGAGTGGTTGGCTATTTGTTATTTAAGATTTTATTTTTAAAAGCTTGAGCAATAAATAATACAAATAAATTAAATATACTCGTAGTTTGTTAAATATTTGGTGTGAAATGAAATAGTGAACTTCTGCGTATAAAAAATTTTTAAGGGTCAAATATTACTTGCCTCATTTATTTCGGTAGTGTTAATATAAGAGTATTACAATCTGCACATTAGGCTTTGTGGTCGAAATCCGATTTCCTGGTTGCTTATTGGTTAGTGATATTAATAAATTTATTCAAATAGCTCTAATGGTCCTGCGGTCATTGTGATAATCATAATGTAATATAACCTAAAGAGAAAAAAAGTCTTGATATTATAACTTAATATTATAACGTGATTTATGTAGCAGCACTCAGAGAAGTTTATTAACCTTAAAGAGAGATCAGATTGGCCAGTTACATACATACATATAATCACGCCTCTTTCCCGTAGGGGTAGGCAGAGACCACTTCTTTCCACTTGCTACGATCCTTACATACTTGTTTCGCATCGTCCACTTTCATTATTCCCTTCATACATGCTCTTCGATTTAGGGTACTCTTGACCTGGCCTTTTTCCAAGACATCCCTGATTTGATCTCGAAACGTCCGTCTAGGTCTACCCCTACCAACACTTTCATTCACTCTCGCCTTATACACTTTTTTCGTCAATCGTTCTTCATCCATTCTCTTGACATGGAAAAAACCATCTCAGCATACCTTTCTCAATTTTTGTCACTACATCTTCTTTCAGACCACAACGTTACCTTATCTCACTATTTCTTATCCTGTCACTCAGTTTAACTCCTATCATACTTCTTAACGCTCTCATCTCTACTGCATTTATTCTGCTTTCATGTTTCTTCTGCCATACCCAACTTTCACTTCCGTACATGAGTGTCGGAACCAACACTCCCTCATGTACAGCCAAACGAGCCTTGTTAGACACCTTCCGACTGTTCATAAAGGAGTGCAAAGCTCCATTCACCATGTTTCCTGCAATCACTTTTCTTTCAATATCACTCTCACACTTTCCATCTCTTGTAAACTTTGAACCCAGATACACAAACTCATTCACCTGTTCAATTTGTTCATTCATATATAATAATGTTGTAGGCATGTTCTTACCAGAGTTCTTCTGAAGGTGGCTAGCACGATCAGGGTAAGAGTAGCCGCGGATTGTGCTCAGTGACGTGCACTTGGATTTATGTCCAGCAATGGACTAATATAGACTGATGATAATGTTGATCTTACCAGAGCTCCGTCCACTAGTGATGTGACGATCACTGCGGAGTCCTCCCCTCCGCTGATGACCAGCGACCGGTTCACGATTGCGGCGACGCACAACACTGGCGCTATGTGCTCCCTAAACAATAATAATTTAATTAAAATTTAATTCAGGCAAGAAATTATATCCATCCATAGGGAAGACTCGTGACCCCGGCAGTGGGGGCATAAAAATGAGCTGGTGATGATGATGATGAGGAAATTATAATGTTGATTCGTTATTTGTAGTGTTTATTAAAAATTCTAAGTCACTAATTAATAGTTTTTAAATATTATTAATAATATATTTTGTATGACAGATAGTAGAATATTATACAGCACATCAAATATCTTTATCACCAGATTATACATACCTATAGAATATTATAAAAATAAATATAATCAAAACAAGATTTTGGACGTATGTATATGTATGTAGTTTAAATCACCAAACATGATTAAAAATATGCCGCATGGAAGTTCTAACTTTAAAAATAATTATTACTTATGTTTTTTTTGTTCAAACGTCTTATTCTTCTTTCTTGCTTCTCAGGTGAAATAAAAAAAGTAACTCACAATATTTTCGTCTTGATTGCCAACGTGTGCAGGTCCCACACGATGACGCTGGTATCTTCGGAGCCTGTGAGGAGGTACTGCGACTCCCGGGTCACGCACATGCACAGTATTCTTCCTGAGTGACCTGTAACAAATGCCATGTTAGCACTGCCGATGCCGTTAGTAGCTTACTGCCGATGCCGCACGCAGACGACAATTAACGTTAATGAAATTTAAAAAAAAATCAAAGTGTAAAATTATTTATTCAGTTTAGGGTACAAATAGCTCTTATGAACGTCATTTTGCCATCGCTTCGTAAGTCTACTTTGGGCGGGGACTGAGAAGAACCGGCAAGAAACTCAGCAAGTATCAAGCTCTTTTCTCCCTAACAGCGTCAAAAATATTGGAAAATGCCCTATCATAAAAGAACACTTTCCATCAAAAATAAAAACTCAAAATACTAAGGACAATCACAACATGTTAAAAAAAAAACAAAAGAGAAAAAATAATAATATCTAAGTTTGCAAAATTACATCAGTTACCAGTTAAAATTTTCACAATGTCATACAGTACTAATAAAGGTCAAAAAAAGTCTAAGAAAAAAAACCAAAGTAAAACTAGAGTTAATAATAATAAAAATAATAGTATACAAGAGCAGATCAGCCTCCACATACATGTTTCACCTCTCGCTTGGAATCGAACCCGGTGGTCTTAACCACTAAACCACAGAAGTTGTCTTCTTATGTAACTTTTAGAGATAATTAAGAAAAATATTTATAAAAATAATAAAATACAGTGAAAAAATTAAACGCCCACCCGACCCAGCCAGGAATCGAACCTCGGTCTTCCGCAATCCGGGCGGCTGCACTGACCGCTATGCTACCGGGAAGGCTGACGTAAGCGCTGAATTTTGTCACTACTTTCAAATTTTTTGAATGCTAATAGCGGCACAGTGCGCCATATAAGTACATTTGTACTTTTACTTTTTTAAGTGCTTGCTGCACTGAAGCTAAATTAAATATTTACAAAAATTTATAAGATACAGTGAAAAAATTAAACGCCCACCCGACCCAGCCAGAAATCCAACCTGAGTCTTCCGCAATCCGGGCGGCTGCACTGACCGCTATGCTACCGGGAAGGCTGACGTAAGCGCTGAATTTTGTCACTGCTTTTTACTTTTCATCTTTGCAGATAAAATACCACAAATTTAGTAACACAACGCTATTGTAAATTTTTATTATTTTTATATTTTAAGTTTTTTTAAGTGCTTGCTGCACTGAAGCTAAATTATATATATGCACAGCCATAGCCATTGAAGTACTTATCTTAATATATATTATTCAAAAATATTAATAAACAATATTTTTTTAAATCAATTACCGTGTGTAACCTCTAAGACGACTTATTTAGTCGACCGTACGTACGCAGCGTCACGCAAGCATGAAGCCCGAATTGCAGCCACAACTCAACAGGAAATATGACAAAACCTGACCAAACATAGCGGTCGGCGGCGGCGGCTCACCGGCGCGGCGCGGCCTAATAAAATTAATTACGTTTACGTACGCCGCCGCCCTAACTCGACAAATCTCGTTTTGTAGCCTAACGTGCTTATGGAAATTCGAATGAATGAAATCCGAAATGATTTTAGGTGTTACTTTGTCGCAGTTTCACCTCAATTATATATTCAATGTGAATTTTTGCTAAATGTAAATATTTTGGTGCGTAGGTACGGAATGGCGAAACGTATCATGCAATGTGACATTCTTAGCGTTATTCATCAGTATGGACGCTTCGCGAGAACGAACCGCGATATGTTTTCGACAAACTGGTGTAATGTAACATACTACGCGCACGAACTGTGCATTCTTAAACCGGCATTTTGCGCATTTGTTTCATGATGTGGATACAATCATTTGTTTTCGATCTCCTTACGCTTTGATCAAATAAACGCATTTTTATTCATTCCCTTGTCCCTGTTTCATGTTTGTTTCGTACACGTGCTATGCTCGGCAAAAATCCCGATAAATCACGGATCGCCACGCGCGCGACTAGTATATAAGGGTAACACTATATTGAATCTATATTGAGTTGCGCTGAACTGCGCTGAGCTGAGCTGAGCTGTGTGGAAATCAACCAATAGTGTCCCTTTATTTTAACGGCTCATCTCAGCACCGCTTAAGAGCACGGTGGTTAGCGGATCAGACGCGAGCGGCGTCGTATTTCTAAGAAAACCGTCACGTTGCACGAGCTTCGCGGAGCTTGGCAGAGCGGCTCCACACAGCCCCGCTTCAATGGAGTATCTATCAGGAATGCATGGTTTACGCCAGTATTATGCCATAGTCTATGGTTCGCGTGTGTAGGACGTCCAGGCTATAAAGAATTGTTACCAAGTGTGATTTTGGCGGCAAATTCTTTCATTGCTTAAATATTATATGTTTCACTGGTCTCTACGCAGCATTATGTGATTATTACTACAAGTACAGTCAACAGTGAACGGATCACAGATCAAAATACTTATTATGGAAACGGTTTTCGAAACTGATTAGGCGTGTATAACTTTTCATAGTATTATAATAAATATGTTATGAAGTATGAGAATTTTAGCTAGTAATCAGTTTAACAAAGTCTCGTCTCTACATAGTTTCTCTTTAAAACGGTTCACTGCATTATACAATTAGAATGGCTTGTTACAATGTAAAAACCAATTAAGAAATTCACCCCTACGGAGGATTAAATTTTACACATTCCTATTTTTACAACTGCATCGACTTTTGTAAGTAGAAATACACGAAACGAAGCTAAATTAACTAACATAAACTTAAAAACAGTATTTATATACTTGGTTTTTTTATTAATTAATGTCGTGTTATGCCGTAATTAAGTCATTCAACTTATTAGCGGCTGAGCCACTTCTTGATAAATGTCAGATATAAGTCTAACTAGAATGACTTGGTGTAGTTGCAACCACCCTTCAAGTATTATAAGCAAATAATATGGATATCTGTTCCTTAATTGTATGTTTGTTCATCAATCTAGCCAAAACGGCTTCATAGATTTGAATGAAATTTTAATACACAGGTAAAACATATCCTGAATTAGAACATAGGATACTTTTTAACCTGGAACAAGATGGTGTTCCCACAGGAGTTTGCATTTAGTAACAAACCGAATTTCACACAGGCAAATTCGCTAGCAGCTCTGCGTTTCCTCTAATAAATTACTACGTGGCATCATAACGGTCGCGTGTTGGGAGCGAGGCTAATCCCTGTCCCGTTAATGTTTTGTTTACTCGTCAAACTAGTATATAGGGCTGCCATAATTGCTGAAATGCCGCCCGGGACATTTGGATTAGAAATACGGTAAACCATTGATAATTAAAAAAAACCCATTTATTAATAAAGATACTTTAATATTTTCTTTTAATCAGACTCTTTTACAAGGTTAGGAACTACTATATTTCATTTTTGGTAAATATTTATTAAAAAAAAATGAATAAAATGTAAAAAATCAACAATAAATATGTATTGAAAAAACGATAACTTGATTTTCTTAGGCCAAACCAGGACCACTGACTTACTGGCCGGGACACAACGCTTCGAACCGGGACATGTCCCGGTGTACCGGGACGTATGACAGCCCTAAACTAGTAACAAGGGTTAACTTGTTTCTGTTGGCGGAATAAGTGGCAAGTTGCCGGGCCAAATAAGGATTGGCGAACTTACGGTTTGCAGTAAATCGGACGGATTGTGATAGCTAATTGTTTGTGAACAAACGTGGAGACGTACAGGTTGTACAGTGAGTAGAATAGCAGCGTTTTTATTCGTAGAAAGTGTTTCAACCGGGGCTTTAAACAACGATAAAAATTAAGTAACGTTACCCCGGTGAATAATAATAAAAATGTTATTTATTTTTCTCATCACAAAAGGTACTGAACTGTAAGGAAGGTATAGATGGATGACAAAAGTATATCCTATTATGCCTGAAGTAGGTTTCCAAGAAATCTAATTTACAAGTCACCAGGCCCCACTCAAGACTATATTAGTGAACACTGGACAACTTATTAAGGTTGGTGTATATCTATCATACGAAGATAACGTTAATAGAAAATCTAACGTTATTCTTTGTATCGATACCTGGGTGGCATTTTTACAGCTAAATTAACTGACTACGCGGATCGGCTAAAGCGCAGTAGGTATCAAGAAAATAAAGATACATTACTATTAAAGACAACGTTACATGCATTACCGCTACCAATTTGACTTAACAGAATTAACGTCATAAATTCAAAATCATTTATTCAGTTTAGGCTACAAGTAGCTCTTGTGAATGTCACTATGCCATCGGTTCGTAAGTCTACTCTGGACGGTAACAGTAGTATTATTAGTAGTAAGTAACACAATGCCTGGACATCAGACTACCACAAACTGTCAAACTTCATCAATAGACTGAGTTTTATTTATATGGAATATTGTTGAATATTTATTAAAGGATTTGACAGTTTTAGATAGGTTGATGTGCAGGCGTCTTCAAAGTCAAAGGCAAGTTATTTTTATTCAACATAGGCCTTCACAGTCACTTATTGACGTCAAAACTATAAATCAAAAAACTAAAAAATTAGTTTAGACTAAACTACTGAGTCTACCACCAGTACGGATTTTGGGAGAGCCTTCCGCCGAGACGAGCTGGCAAGAAACTCACGAGGCTTATTTCTTTTTCTCCATCTTTTCAACCAAATTACAATCATATAGTATACAAATTTTGTACACATTAAAAGGTAATAATATTCAAGCCAGTGCAGGCGACTTATTTCCACACGCATAAGTACCTAGTAACCTGTACCTAGTAGTAACGATACTAAAAATCTGAATTTGGTAACGTTACCAAGCAATGGTTTCAAAACAAATAGATAGGTATGATGTTAGATACTAACCTTTAAAAGTGTGCACCTTAGAATTGGACATGACGTGCCACAGCTGCGGATCGCCAGCTGACGGCGCCAGCACCAGATGCTGTCCTGATGGCGCGAGCTGGAGGAGTCTGGCACCAGCGCCAGGGGTCGACCCTCCGACGGAGACCACGCGGACTGTCGACGCTATCGGCGGTTGTAGCCTGTGTATCAAATTAGTCATCATCAGTTCAGCTCGCCTGGTTATTTATTACACATGTGCTCAGTATCACTTTCATACAAGGCAGTAATATAATATTAATGATTAATTAATAATTATTAATAATTATTCATTATTTATCTATTCCGTGATAATATGTGATGGCCTGCATGTCTGCACACGGGCCCGTGCGGGGGTACGGGCCCGCGTCGTGGTTTATGGCCCGTTTTCTATGTGGTGTAAACATCAACAGGGAAAGCGTGGCCCAGCATTGGGAACGTAAAATGAGCTGGCCTGAATGACACTTAATTCTAATACGAAACAAACAAAATAAATGTTTCGAGAGATGGCGCTTTCCGTAAATATGTTATTAATAATTATTTATTATCTTTTTTTGACAAACTACCGTACTGAGTTTTAATTATTTCAGTTTAGTTTTTAGTACTTTTTTTAGATAAGAATGGTTCTGTAGTAGGGACTATTGTTAGCTGTCACCACCCTATCTGTATCTATAGCAATAGCAATTTTTGAGGGACCAAACCACTTTATAACGTTAAAGCTAAAAAAACAACTACTCATCCCCATACGCGAGGCTATTAGAAAAAAAAAAATTCAAATTTCTATAGAGAATGTGTTTGGACTTTACTACCTGGCTAGAATTCGATCGCACTGGATTTAAAAATCCCTGTCTTCAGGCATCAATGCGTTTTGTTTTTCATTAATAGTGTTTATGCGCATTATTTGTACGAGCTGTGTTTAAAAAAGAACTCTATTTGTAACGGTAAGAGTCTTTTTATGAAAAGGAGAGCATTTTCGATTCGTATATACTGACGTTGCAATAAGAAAAGGACTAAAGAAAAACCCTTGCAGAGTTTATTTCCGGTTCTTCTCAAAACAAGGTCTTCCGTCATAGAATTTTTACGTATTCAAGGGTAAAATTATTAAAAAAGAAATTACCAGAAAGGGATTAAAAAAAGTATATTGCTACTACGCCCTATTGAAACTCCATCAATCGGGCGATGGCATGCCTTCGCAAGCCTAAAGATTTTTATGATTAATGAGAAAGCTTTCTAATGTTTTACTTTGAAGGTTTGACTTTCAAAAGTCAGCACTTCAAAGGCGGATTGGGGCACAACGCTAAATTTTCCAGTTGGCCTTTCCGTAAACGCCGCGTCAAAGTTCAATAAATTAATTTTCAATTGAATTATGTAACCTCCCGCTGAAGTATCATAGAACGAAAACGCTTGGCGCGAATTTCCTTTGAACGGTAAGTATCAATAATGCCCTTAATATATCTCCTTGGTTGTACAAAAAACGGCAGTCTTATTTCCTGAGAGAGAAGACCCTTGTGACGCCCTTTTTCCCGTTTCATTGGCCGGGTATTGGTTATCGGGAAACCGGGACCATTCATCACGTTATCACTGGAGTTAATGGGATGGATAAACAAGACGATTAGGTGGTTAATTAACACAAAATCCGAATGGATCTGTTCTAACAGGAGGGAGGGTTTGATTTTGCTTAAGATTCTTGCGCGACCTTTTCCGGTTGGTAGTGCTGTAAATACTTTTGTATTTAACGTCGTTGCTTGCATAGGTATTTAATGTTTGCTGTGTGTAACTAAAGTACGTTATAGATAATTTATAATAAATGTATAAGATAAATTACTGAATTTATAATTTTATTACACATTACTGTAGTTACGCAGTTTTTCAGTACTAATGTTGTAAGTTTATAGATTTAATTTTTTCAATTGATTAAGTATATAATAAAGTTAGTGTTGAAGACTCTTTCAAAAACCTTTTTAATACCTTTTATGTTCTTATTTTTACATTTTTTTGAATACTGACATTTTATAGTTTTTGTTTTGTTTTGGCTGTCGTCTTTGTCATGGTATCGTGTGGTGAAATTAGAGTGTGTTTAGTTGTAATATTGTGATAAAAATATACTTAGTTAAATTCCACTTTCTTACCTGTTTTCTGATCATTTTTAGTTATCTCCATTAGTTCCACCCATTAATCTTTGTCGTTTTAAAAGCCCATTTGTGCCTGAACACAAAGGTTTACCAAGATTTAGGATATTAGGTTCGTAGTTTAGTTAACTATATATGTAGACGTATCAAAATGAATAATATCCATAATATTTAAAGACTACAGATCCCTATTTTCTTTTTAATAGCTACCGAAGCGACTGATATTAATCTTAAATACAAGTCATCCGTCACAGTATGAGGAGGGTACCTATATGGAAAAAAATCAAACATGGAAGTCTTATGTGATGGATGGTTATAGTCGACGTGTGTCTAGAAAATATGAAACACAAAAATAAGAAAAACGACTCAATAAAATATATATTTTTGTAAATGTATAAACTGATGGAATTATTTATTATTTTTATTAGTTTCAATTTTTAATACCAAATAATTGTAAGATAAGATATTTTTTATTGCCATAAAGTAAATAGCCTATAATTGTCCCACAGCTGGGCAAAGACCTCCATCATTGAAATCAAGTCATCTCTACAATTGGTGGGTAATGTCTTAATTACCACGTTTGCCAATTGGTTGGTGATCACAAACCCGGGCTATGCATTGAAAAATACGGAACACACTTTGACCTACATGAAAACTGAACCCGGGACCTTGGGTATCGGGCCGAGCGCTATGCCACTCGGTTACCGAAGCGTTTTAATGCTATAAAATTGTGTAAATACGTAGCAGATGCTATGCTTATAATGCTTTAGGGAACAAACTATTTACCCTAGACGGGCATGCAACTTTAGCACATATTAATAGTATCAACTTAAACCATAATGATGGTTTTGTACCGAAACATTCAGTCAAGCTGTAGAACGCCATATCTATTAGCACAGGTCATTTCAGACTACGCTATAATATTACAATATATAGCATAAAGTTCATAGCACAACAATACCGCTCACTATACATTTATTTAGAACACGTTCCCACTTAGCTATATATATTATTGGTTTATATGGTGAAGTCTTGCTATTGTATACTATACAGGGCGTCCCAACACTCCATGTTCCATTTTTTTAAGATACTATGTTACTTAAGAAGAATTACTAATTTTTGTTGATTCTTTCGATTGGCATCATAAAAATACGGGTGATTTTTTTCACATTTAAATCGGTTCTATTCCCAGACGAAGCAAGTAATTTTTAGAATATCTTTGAATGCAGTATTACTAACTGTTAAAAATAACTTAAAGTCTTCTTTCAGCAAAATATCCTATCTACGATATTTAAGGTCATCATGTCCCATAGTCTTGAGAAAAGTGCTTTATTTCTGGCCCCCCCCTCGGCAGATTAAAGGTATGACCTCTCTGCTGACATCCTGTGGTCAAATTTAGTTTTTTATTATAGCACAACAGTATAGCGTAGTTTGAAAAGAGTTTAAATAAAAGCGATCACCTTGAATAGAAATGCTGACACGATAGTGCTATGAGTTAGTTCATATCGTAATAATTACAAAACAATAATGGAATTAATTGAAAACAAAATATTCAACATACAACAAGACACAACAATATCGATACATTCAATTAAAATCTATGTAAATTACAAACACACATGCATATATGCATACATACACACATACATACATTATATACATACATACATAAATACATGCATGCATGCATACATACATATATACATACATACATACAAACATACACATATACATACATACTCTCACGGCCGTCATTAGTAGGGTTCCGAGGAGGAATAGATAACATCAGTCATTACCATTAGTCATCACTGATCGATAGCCTGATGTACGAGTATCTTGGAACCCTTGTCCCTAAGTCGGCTCTTACGACATGCACGGGAAGTTAAGCAGCTGATACATCTTTTCACGTCCCAGACCAGCATGGAAAACGTACATTATCTATATATGAAGTAATACGTGAAGCAAAAACTTTGTACCCCTTTTTACGAAAATTGCGCGGACGGAGGAGTCTTAAATTTCGCACACTTATAGTTTATATAGAGAAGGAGTGCAGAATGCTAATATTATTTTCTAATTATACATAAAAAATACATTCAATTAAATAAACGTTGTTTCATACATTTTTCAAAAATGGAAGAGGAGCGGCCAAAATTTGTCAATGCCAATCCGAACTCACATTCTATCTTTTTTAGTTTTTCATTGCTTAGGATACAATCCGTGCAGCCTTATATAAAAATTACGGTTGAATTTCGACCACTGGCCGACCACTAGTTATTAGAAAACCACGTGTCGATCACTGGATCCTGCCGAACGCTAGTGCCAGAGCGGTATGCGTTACTATTAGCACAGCTCCATTGCTCCTGTATTGGCGTTAATTTGTCCCTGTGGGCTAGAGGTACAATGAAATTAGGCGTATTGATCCGGGCCAACACGTTTGTGGTTAACATGCACTTAGCCTTGTTAAGTGAAGGTGGGTTATCCTTTACGGTAATATAAGCCGTATCGATATCTTAAAAGGGGAACAGTTCAAATGAAAGGTAATGTCGACTGCAAGTAGGTAGTAACAATTAATAGATTTGTACAACAACCTACTGTAAACTTATTCATAGATTTATCGTACTTTAAATTTTTTTTTCTGTATTCTTTAAATTAAAATTAACGTATGGATCAGCTGGTTACCTGAACACTATTGTGTACACATAATTGTGGGGGTTTGTTAATAGAGTTTTATGTTTATTTATTGACCTTAGCATTTTTCTGTAATTTGTCTGTAAATCTTCGAAGATAAAAAAAAAAAATAATAATAACAAAAAGTACAAAATTAATGATAACAAATATAGCAAATACCAAGCTGTAAGATAAATTATTTTTTTAATTTCGTTATTTTTTTTAAACTAAGTTAAAAATGATTTCAATAAAATTGAATTTATAAGAAGAGCTCGTTGTAGCGTCTTGCGCGTTTGGGTTGCGATCGAGTTGCGGTCATTTGTAATGCCGGGGTCACAAGATGGGTTCATTAATATCATATCAGATACCAATATTTTGAGAAGGGGGACTTAGAAGTCCCCCTTCCTCTCTGATAGGCTAACGTGGGCTATGTGGGACTTTGTTACGTGACATCTCACATTAGCTTTCTGAATGGGCTAAGAGGACGATCATCAAGTTACATTAGGGTTTTATAATACTAGGAGCTCGATAGCACTGTATTTAACGCGCCCGGTCTGCGATTGCTAAGGTCAAGCAACTTTCGCAAAGGAAGGTCTTCGGATGGGCGACCAATAATTTATCATCTCGAGCTCCGTGCTTCGGAAGGCACGTAAAGCCGTTGGTCCCGGGTGTATTAGCAGACGTTGACAACCACCAATCCGCAGTGTGCCCGCGTGGTGGTTTATGGCCTGTACCTATCCATCCATAGGGTAGGCTCATGCCCCAGCAGTGGGGATAAAAAATGAGCTTATGATGATTATAATATTTTTGTTAAAAAGACTTACCATCCGTTGAGTGGCACGAGGAGCGGTTTGTCGTAGCCATCGCACCAAGCCATGGCTGCCGTGACCAGCGTAGCCAGGACTCCGCGCCTCGCCACTGCCGGCCGCAGCCATGCTATTATCTGGACACGAAACAACCACTTAGTAACACCTCTTTGCGAATACGACTCTGTGGGAACTTGCCGAAAAAAACGAAAAAATGTCATCTACTATCTATTACTTGAGTTTTTTATTTATTTGTTTGGGATAATAACAGCTTGCAATATATGGTTTACAAAGGTACTTATAACAAAGCGAATTAAAATTATCCACAGTTCACGTTGAGTGGGTGGACCTAGTAAACCATGACATGCTCATGAAATAATGATTAGTACCTGGATGACTAAAATGAAAATTAAACCTAGCTAGATCGATTTATCGCCCCCGAAACCCCCTGCATACTAAATTTCATGAAAATTGTTGGAGTCGTTTCCGAGATTCAGATTATATGTGTATAATATATATATACAAGAATTGCTCGTTTAAAGGTATTAGATTATGATGATATGAGTTATGAGTTGCATTGGATCCCGTTATATTTTATTTATGTAGTATAGAATCACATATGTTGAATCGGTGGTCGATTGGCAAAGCGCGCGGCCCGATACTCGACCCATAAGGCTCGTGCCCCAGCAGTGGGGACATTAAATGAGCTGGCGATGATGAGTTAGACGCAACAGAACTTCTTTATGATCATAAAAAGAAAATATACACATAGATAAAAAAATATCAAAAAGGCAAAAAAAAGCCAAAAAAAAATGTACCTACTTTTGATTTTTTTGGGATCATAATGTTGGTATCGACAGTGATTAATATAGTTCCTGCCACGGTTATAAATGAAAATGATTGAAAATGCGACGAACGCATCTTCGTACTATTCGTACTATAAACAAATCTCTCAAGTCACAGCGTAATAGTACAGCTATTTGCCTCATGTGAAGAAAACTCTTCTCTTTTGTTTTCTCTAAAACAAAAGCACCACAGTCAGCACTCAAATGTTAATTTCTCTCAGCGTGCAACACCACCGTGGCACAGACTGTAGTGAACTAAGTGGGACAGTCGCCAGGGAAATCTAAGTCCGTGGTACGCAGCGCTTAATCAGCCACCTGTTGCTTATTGCAGTTTCTATGGCTATTGTTCGTAGTAGCTAAAAGGGCAAAAAACAAACTTTCACGTCGTTGGAGGAGCTTCACGTTAACATTTTACTGTTTGCTCTTAGAACGTAGATGTCTTGGGAAGCATTTTTGAAGAGTAACATTTAAATACTTTACGTTATAAAAATTAAATATATATTTCATGTAAATAGTAATAGCTTCGTCCGCTTGAGAACATCCGTATCCCACGATGGACCCCTATTACAGCTTCACCTATAGGGTCCAATTTATTGTGAATCGAAACCATCCAAAGACCTACTCAAACACAAAAAAAACATCAAAATCGCTTCTGCCGTTTAGGAGGAGTTCAGTGACATATATATATTTATTAAAGAATTAACTATATTAAAGCTTACTATTATTGCGAATAAAATATTATTTTCTGCTATAATAACATTGAATTTCGTTGAACTGCGCTAGAAGAGTGCGCGTATTTTGTTGTGATGTTGATTAATGAACGAGGTCGATGGAGTGGAGAAATGGTACGTAAGTTTAGGTTTCCATCATGGATGTTTTTAAGCAACTTCGCAAATAGTAATTTGTTCGCAACAAAATTTGCGTAACATCATAAATCGAAAATAAAATTCAGCTGTTCCATATATTTTGGTCGAATGAACATTGCTGTTTTGTATGGAACAGCTGAATTTTATTTTCAAGTTAGGGAGCTGGTCCAATAGTAAGAGTTGTTCGTTTGTATCACGGGAGTCATCCCAGAAGGTTTGGACGGTGATAATAAAGTGACCCTCTTTAATCATAGCCATAAATATAGCTTGCCTAATTCATAACTGATCTTTAAGATTTTAAAAGATCGGATGTTCATGACGTAGTTGTCAACATTGAATTAGGCTCTTTTGGCTTACAAAGTTAGAGTAGATAGTGTTGATACATTTCGGCGAGTTGGACAGAACCACGATAGCATTAAGGTAGTGCACCTGACCCGGTATGTCATGGGGTGCAGGTTCGAATCCAGCTCGTGAAATATTGTGAAAAAAAATAATATCTCGGATCGGTGACTAAATTGTAATAACTCTAGCCTCCGTGCTTTGGAAGGCACGGTTAGTCGTTGGTCCTAGTTGTTGTAGTAAAATGGCAGTCGTTAAAACGTTACTGAGTCCAGATTGGGATGCATAGGCTGATTGATATTAATAAAAAAAAACAACAAAAGTCTTTATTCATCAACTCAGTCTACATAAACTTTACTGTGGCCGGAGCTTCCGTTTCAGCAGAGTTACTCGTTTTGGGAAGCACCGCTCTTCCATTGATAAATTTATACTCTTAAACTAAAATACAAAATTGCCATATTAAGGCTAGTTATAATGTCTTTAAATGTATGTCTTAACAGTATGTCGCAGTGAGTGATGATTATTGATCATATATTTTCGGTATCAAGAGACAGTACTGGGAAGCGCAGTTTGCATTTATCCTTTAAAAATATTCCAGACATCCAACAATAACATAATGCGGTGTATTGTTTTGTTATGTTATGCATCTGTGCAAAAACCGAACCGAAGCTGAATATTGTACGTCGAAGCCCCGTCAAACAACAAAATTTGAAACGACACGAACACCTGTCCATTCAATAGCATTTTTTTTTAGCATTTTATAACACTGACCTGACACCATTCAAAACCGAAAACCGCTACCTACAGTTTAGGGAGTAATTGCAGATACTAGAATAGTACGACAGAGCTTGATAACGCAGTGGTTAGCGCTTTCGCTAAGGCCAGTCATTGATGGAACCAACAATTTATCATCTCACATATCTCACCTCGGTGATCGAGCTTGCTGGGCAGTGGTTAACGCGCCCGGTGTACTACCCGACACTATCCGAACCCCTCGGAGAATCTAGTAGGGCACGGGGACACGCACTAGTGCATGATGCCGTTCCCTCTAGAAAACCTCCGAAGGTGATTCGTTCCACACGGCTTGAGGAACCCTTTAAGTTTCTCGCCACGCCCAAAAAAGCCCGGTGTAGCTGAAAATGACGTCTGAATCTATCAGCAAACTCTCTCAAAAAATAAGCTCGGTCAACGAATGCTAAGGCTAACTTTTACAGAGGCCGGTGACCAAAAATGTGTTAGCGGTCGTTAACAACAACCAATCCGCCCTGGGCCTGGGAGGTTTATGGCCAGTTCATCCTACCCATCCATAGGGAAGGCTCCTGCCCCAGCAGTGGGGACATAAAATGTGCTGGTGATAATGATAACTAAAATGAGAATGGGTCGGCTACGTCCACCACATCTCAGATGAGCTTTGAGCTAAACCTTCCACCGTTTGGGTCCCCCAACGCAAGAATACGGCGCTGCAGACCGCGACGAAGATGGCGTAACAAGCTGGACGTATACCAACCAGGTCAACTGCACCGGCAGACAGAAGGAAGTGGAAAGAAGGACCCTTACGTCTTATACTTTCTTCTTTTTGACAAGAAGGGAGACCTTTACCCTGCTGAGGGATTAAATAGGCTGATACTCATTGTCATCATAGATGCCTTTTTGTGATCCATTTTTGACTAAAGTCTTTCCTTCTATTTCCAGCGGTTCCGTCCCGCTGCATCCAGTCCCGGCCAGAGTGTCAATATCATACACCCAGCTCTGCAGTGGTTGGCCACATTCTCTATTGGTCTTGGGTCTTCACTCAAGGACTCACTAAGTTCGACGCTTTGCATTCATCCTCGCAATGTGTCCTGCCCACCCCCACTTTCTCTTTGCTATCGCAACTATTATAAAAGTTTTTTAAGGTTGCATAAGTGGGCTGATATACCTAATAATAATAATAATAATTTTAAAACATGTAATAGCCAATATTGGTAAGTCTTTTTAGTTATGATTCCAATTAATGGCAGCAATTTTTTAACATAAAACCTTTTTTACGATCAACCGCGTCGTCCATGTTTTAAAGACATAAAAACCATAAAAAAAACATTTATTCGTTCGCTTCTCAAAGTTTGCCTAAAGGAGCCTTCTTTTAAACCCGTTAAAGGATTTTACGGCGTTCGCTGACACGGGGCTTTGCCCAGATAGAAGTTGAGCCGGGACTGCGAGAACGAATTTTACGTTAAATTGATTTTGTGACGGAACACTGAGCTACGCACTTTGGCATTTGTGACGTTTTATGATAGGCAGCGGTTACTATCATGACATCATCATCATCACCAGCTCATTGTTATGTCTCCACTGCTGCGGCACGAGCGTTCCAGGCACAGGCCCAGGCCCAGGATGGATTGGTGTTTGTTAACGACTGCTAATGCAGCCGGGGCCAACGGATTTACGTGCCTTCTAAAGCACGGAGGACCTTTGCGAATGTTGCCTAAAACCTTAGCAAATGTATAGGCCGCGTTAATGGTCTAGTGTTATTTTAATTTATGGCTAAAGAACTTTATTATTTCTCATTAGAATTACAATAGGTTTTCACTTATTGAGAAACAAATTTTACTTACTTATCTAAAATCACAATAAATCAACAATCGAGCGCACATAAATAGAAATACTCACCTCTTAAACACGGTGTTTTTTAAAAACGTCATTCGTGGTGTACCGTCCTAGCGGCGAATATTATTCTCACAATGCTTTGGCCGGCCCCCACCGCACCGGACTCACCAAACAAGGAGTAACAAAACAAAGAACGTGTTACGACTAGATGCTGATAAGATGAATTAATTAATTTGTACTACCAGTCAACGGGGGTCATATGGTATGGCTGTTTCAAATGCCTTCTACCACAGTGGTTGAGGATTCCGGGTGATGTGGACTTCTATTTTATGCCCTATCAAATTTTTTTATCGTTTACTTTTTATGAAGTTTCTATAAAATAGACAGAATTAATTTTATTTTTAGGGATTTATTGAAATTGTTTTTTTATACAGCGATAAAGCATTGTTTGCCTTCATCCGTCTGCCAGGACGCTCTATATAGCTGGTTAAAGAGTAGAATGAGAAGAGAACACCGAGAGAGAGAGAAAATTACACTTGATTCAAAAGTAATCCCATTCATCTGTAACAAAGGAAAGCTTAAACCAGAAGCTCGATTCATCATGTAAGGCCTTTGTATATCACCAAGGTAATTGGCACTCCACAATCAAACTGTGCATATCTGCGATGCAGTATCCTTGATTACGATATATGTGTAATTAATTGGTAGACAGATAGTTATATGTAGGTATTATAGACGTTGGATTAATGTTCTATCAGTGTGCTAGGCCGTTCGAGCGTGTTTCATCACTTGATGAGTCGTGTTGTAATTATGAAGGTCTGTCACTGACATGTTGGGGCCGCCCACGCACCTATATCAAATTGTTTGATAATGTTCGCCGTTCGCTCCTAACTGGAGGGATATAAAAATGTGAGTTTGTTTAATGAAAACGCTTTACAACCCCAATAGTGACCGTAAACTTTATGACCCCTAAAAGACAAACATCGTCTTGATTTTTTTTAAATAGTCCATTAAATACGTTATATATTTAAAAACGTGACAATTTTGCATGAAATTATCAGCTAATAAATATTATATAAAAAGGTCTCATTGAAAGTTCATTCATGTTTTGGATCAGCAGATAAGTTAAATATAAAAGAATTTGACAGCATAGTACAAGATGACGTTAACATAAATAAAAAAAAAAATGCAGCACAGGTACGATTCAAAAGCGCTAAAACTCTAGTATTCACCTGAGCGGCATTGCATCTCTCGTGAGTATGTTACTGAACTTCCTCACCGCTTCGTAAACTAATTCAACGTCCCAGTCCAATTTATAACAATGGCTCCAATATGCAACGCATATTCGATTCAAAAGAGCTTTGGAAATAAATCTAGCGGCTCACCTGAGCTCCTAACTGCATCGGATCTCTCGTGAGAATGTCACTGGACTTCCTCACAGCGCCGTAGACTAACTCCACGTCCCGGTCCAAGATATAACAGCGGACGTGCTCCAATATGCAGCGCAGGTACGATATCGTCACTGTTTGTACCTGTGTCACAAAAAATATTTATTTTTATTTATTTATATTTATTCGTGTTTAATAATGATCCTTAGTATTTGTAAAAATATTATGATCAGATGTTAATGACGGTAGTTGTTGACATTGAATTGGCGCCTTTGGCTTTCAAAGTAAAAAAGTAAATAGTGTTGAATAATTTCGGCGGGCTGGTTAGAACCACGATAGCTTAATTGGAAGAGCACCTGACCCGGTATGTCAGAAGGGTGCAGGTTCAAATCCTGCTCGTGGAAATTTTTTCAACATTGTGTTTTTGTAATTGAAAGTTTTTATCTCGAAGTTCAAAAAACGAATTACCCAGTCACTGAAACCAAACCCGATATAAGATCCTCAATAGATATTAAAAAAATTACAAAAATACACTTCAACCCAAATAAAGTTGACTATGCGAGTCAAACTTTTTCATACCAGTCTCCAATAAATAAACAAACATTTACACAGTCATGTCTATGCAAATAAATAATCTTTATCTTTATTCTTTGTTCCACTTTCCAAGCGGAACAAAGGTATCCTACATTCCATGCGAGTGCCGGCCGCACTTTATGTAGCTACGAAGCTACGATCGCTACGAAGAATGCCTCGATCACAATAGGACTTCTCCATAAATAAGCTTAATTGGGGTCCTATCCCCAACATATTTCGTTAAGAACAAACCGCCATACTTTCTTGTCGAGCTCGCTGGTGTCTTCGAAACTTACCAAATTATTAGCGACATTAAAATTGGCTACAATGGAAGTTTCGGATAGCGCTATAACAGTCGGATAGAAGTTCCCGGCTAAAACTTTGCAGGAATAACCCGCAACTTTGCTGGCAGCCGCCTTTCATTTGGGCTATGGCTATTTTTCATAGTTCTAACGAGAAACGGTAATCGATATGAAAACTTTGCTCGTGTAATGTCGGCGAATGGAAATGCGGTAGGCAATGGTTTGTTTTGTTTGGTGCGAAGTGGTTTGTGACTCTTTTAGCTGTAGTGGGATTAGGGTTTTCGTATCCTTGCAGCAAGCATTTATTGCTCTAGTTTTATGACCTCAAATGGCTTATTCGCACTTATTATATGCAAAGAAGGTTCGATTCCACATTTATTTAACAACTGATTCGATTTGGTCTGATTAATTTTACAAAAATAAACATTTCACAGAAATAATTAAAATCCCTAAATTGGGAGGCAAATAAAAACAGCAAACAGTTTTGATAAAATCCTCGATACAGAGCTTCTTTAGAGTAACATGAATGCACTACTACATTAAAAAAAAAAAATCAAAAATATTTATTTACGTTCAAATATCATTTTACAACAGTAGGGGGCCAGAGTCTCCTTTTGAGCATTATAATGTTTGTTTCAGAAGGCTCTGCTCTTCAAATAACATAATTTGTGATATTTGACTGTGAATTTATCTTAAATAAATGTATTAAAGTTTACAAATACGACTTTTACTAGTTTAACATTTGTTGCTATAAATATTAACAAACAATAAAAGTAATGTGTAATATGTGTGTGTATGTGTAAGAGTGTGTGAAAGGGGTGTGTGTGTGTGAGTGTGTATGTGTGATGGTATGTTAAGAGAGACTTTCGTACACCTTTAGCTCCTAGCGTGGGAGATAAATCAAACAGCCAGTATGTTGTCTGTAGCTTCGTGAGCTGCGAGCTAAGACATTGTTTATTTGTGTTTACATGTTATATACTAATTATTGCTAATGCTTAAGTATGTGCGTCAGCTGGAAACAGCGAGTGTGTGTGCTCTAGATACAAAGTCCAAGCTAACGCTACACACCAAACATTATAAATATGTGTTTATTTATTAGATCAGGCCTATGTAGTGCTAGTTTTATTTGCCACTCGATCACGTTAACGCCAACAATAATCTGTATGGCAACCTTTAATTCTTCGCGTTTGCCAATAGTAAGAGCTGTTAACTGCCCTTAAAATTCCTAAATACTTACAGCGGCGAGTAAGAAGTCAAAGTTGCAGACGGTAAGATCCTTGAGCTTGGAGAAGTCACCAGCCAGGAGTAGATGCAGCCAGGACTCTTCGACATGCCTCTGGGTGAAGGCGGCGGCTGTCCTGCTAGCCGAGTGGAACGGGGTCGAATCGAGGAGTGCGTCGTCATCTTCCACACATCCTAGAGGATAAAGGTACAGTTTTACACTTTAAAACAAATGAAAATGAGACTATTTATGAAAAGCGTGGATAGCCAATCGAATTGAAGCGTCGTCGAAAGCCGCGCGAACGGATTGATACATCGGTATTCTCTAGAGACTACCTGATATCTATGTAGATAGATATCTAGAGTCTAGATGTTTTAATTAGTAGTTAGTAGTAATCTAATAGTTTTAATTAATGTCTATTCTATCCTATATAGTTATGAGACGACCAACATCTCAGTACCCCTGTGACCACGGACCCTGCAAAGGGTTCGAAACGTCAGGATTAACATTAATTAAAACTAATGTGTAAAATAAACGCGAGTAGATCCGTAAAAGTTGTTTCATTTCAATGTGTAGTGCTCGCGTAAACTTTAGAAAACAATATGTGTCTTTGTAACAAAACGTTTCTCATTATTAATTATTAGTAGGAAACAGGGAGTAACTTGTGTAAAGTCAAGTTAGATTATCTACGTGAATCCATTAGGTGGAAAGCCTAACGATACTATGAAGATTGTACCATGATTTCTCGCATTCAACCACAGCGTCTCTCTCTTTCGGCTACAGACGACTTCAATTTATCTCCTTTTAATCAAATTAATCAACGTCGAAATTACATTATAATACAGCTACCTACACCAGCTCTCTATTCAGCAGCGCTTCTCCGCATATTGATAATTATATTAGCTCTTGTGTAGTCCCTTACTGAGCAACTCTTTAGGAGTCAGTACGTACTCTATACGCAGTACAATTTCCGCACACCATACTATGTAAACGGCAGGTAAGCGAAAAGTATAGCTGCATTTTTTCTTCACTTTAAGAAGAAAGTTTTATTATTATTAATGTACAAAGATACATACTCTCACGTCTTTTTCTCAAAAAGGGGAAACATTAACTAATCTTTTCAACTATACTGCTACATATCACGCTCCGCTACTTACTGTTACGTATCTATTTGAAACATTAAGTGCATATTCATCATCGTTCATGATCGTGTGTACTAGAATATGAAGATTTACGTACTGAGTGAGAGGATTTACGTTCCAGATGTGAAGATTTACGCACTATGTACTAGTAGATTTACGTATCAGCTGCGAAGATTTACGTAGCAGCCTTTTGAGCGTCCGATGTTTGTCTGCAAGGCGGCTAAGTGCGAGTGCGCGTCAAACGATGCGTATCTATTATCTATTATGTATACATGAGGTCTAAGAAGATTTCCTTTCCTGTGACGACCTCTTTGGTCGAGTGGTTTGTACACCGGTTTTCATGGTGTCGCCATCTCTGAGGTCCCGGGTTCGATCCCCGGTCGAGTCGATTTAGAAATTATTGTTTTTCTAAATTGTCTCGGGTCTGGGTGTTTTCTATGTATGTATTTAAGAATTTTAAGTATGTTTATCCGTTGTCTAGTTACCATATAACGAGTTTCATAACGAAGCTTCTCTTGAGCTAGATAATTGGTGTGAGTGTAGGAAAGTTTAAGTAAATGAACTTAAACTTTCCTACACTCAGGTTCTTGGGTTCTATCTACCAGGTTCTTGGGCGTCCGGAAGGTCCGTATCATCAGCATCGTGCAAGAAGTGCGCGAAGTGTAACGCGGCTAAGTCCCAGTGCGCGTACTTATCATGTATACATGAAGATTGAAGTACCTTGACGACCTTTGACGACCTCCGTAGCCGAGTGGCTTGCACGCCGGACTTTGGGCGGCGCTAACTCCGAGGTCCCGGGTTCGATTCCCGGTCGGGTCAATGTCGAAGACGAACTTTTCGATATTGTGTCGGTTCTGGGTGGTTGTGGTACCGTCGTTGTTTCTGATTTCCATGAAACGAGTGCTTTAGCTAATTACCTTGGGATAAGAACAATGTATACATGTGATGTTGTCTCATATTTTTTTTACCTTCTAAAAAAATTTACGTACCAGGCTCTTGAGCGTCCGAAGTGTCCGTGTCATCAGCATCGATCAACAAGTGCGCAAAGTGTAACGTGGCCAGATTCGAGTGCACGTACCCATCATGTATACATGAAGATTGAAGTACCATCTAAGAAGATTTACGTACCAGGCTATTGAGCGTCCGAAGTGTTCGTATCACCGGCATCGTGCAAGAACTGCTCGAAGTGTAACGCGGCTAAGTCAAAGTGCGCGTAAAGCAACGCGTTCTTATCATGAACTTAAGAAGACTGAAGTACCATCTAAGAAGATTTACGTACCAGGCTATTGAGCGTCCGAAGTGTTCGTATCACCGGCATCGTGCAAGAAGTGCGCGAAGTGTGACGCGGCTAAGTCCGAGTGCGCGTAAAGCAACGCGTACTTATCATGAACTTAAGAAACTTGAAGTACCATCTAAGAAGAATTACGTACCAGGCTCTTGACCGTCCGAAGTGTTCGTGTCATCGGCATCGTGCCAGAAATGTAACGCGGCCAGCTCTGAATGCGTGTAAAGCAACGATTACAAATCATGTAAATAAGAAGATTGAAGTACCATCTAAAAGACGATTTACATACCAGGCTCTTGGGCGTACGAAGGGTCCGTGTAATCAGCATCGTACAAGAAGTGCGCAAAGTGCAGTGTAACGCGGCTAGGTCCGGAGGCACGTTAAGTCATTGCACGCATACCTATCATCTATACATGTGGTCTAAGAAGATTTACGTACCAGGTTCTTGGGCGTCTGAAGTGTCTGTGTCATCGGCATCGTGCAAGAAGTGCGCGAAGTGTAACGCGGCTAAGTCCGAGTGCGCGTCGCGCAGCGCGGCCTGCACGCGCACGTACCGCCGGCGTGCGCGCGCGCCCGCGCCCCCCGCCGCCCACCGCCACGTGCACCGACCAGAGACTACGCTCTCCGTTATTAGAGACTCTGTGGAATGCATCAATAGTTCAACAACATAACACGACATAAATAGTTTTTGTTGAACTTCTTGATAGGAAATTAAAAAGTCATGAGAGTTTTGTTTTATTTAAAAAACTCAATGTGTTTTATTAAATAATAATGTGATTGAATAGTGGTACCGTTAAGTGTTCGTGGACGTACATTAGCATAGCCAAATAAAAAAGCAACATCACTTTTTAAATTCTCTCAAGACGACCGAGGGAGATCTCAATAAAGTCCCACATCTAACTGGTACGCAAGGGTTGGTAGAGAAATAATTTATCATTGAGGAAGAAAATAAACTTTACGTTTTGTTTTTCTCTTTAAAATGTAGATGGGATGTTGTAATAGCAATTCACTGTCGGTTTTTTTTCACTGTCGTATGAAAATAAAATTATCAGATAAAGGAAAATTTAAGCCTTACACACAGTTCTATACCAATATTATACACAACAAAATAAACATAATTTAACTTAAAAAAGCAGGGATACTATCGTATGTATGCTGCGTATTTATGTATGTATATACATACACAGTTATTAAACCTAATTAATAGTCATATTCATAAAATTTTATAAAATACAGTGAAAAAATTAAACGCCCACCCGACCCAGCCAGGAATCGAACCTGGGTCTTCCGCAATCCGGGCGGCTGCACTGACCGATATGCTACCGGGAAGGCTAGCAGGTGGGCGTTTAATTTTTTCACTGTATTTTAGAAAATTTTATGAATATTTAATTTAGCTTCAGTGCAGCAATTAGCACTTGAAAATAAAAAAGTAAAATTTACTAATTAATAGTCATCACATTAATTTTATAAATTCATTTATAGTGTCAAGATATCAATTATTAAGAGCAAGTGTAAAATTTGCGTAAATTTAATATACTTACCCAATAAAAATTTTGCACAACCTCCAAAGCTACAAGAAAATAGTTAAAATGCACTCACTCATCATATACTTGGCAACGCACAGAGTAGAAAAGTTGAAATTGGCGTCTTTCAACGATATAACCGCGTCGCTGTTGCTCGTCGGCATCAAGAGCTCCAGTAACTCCAGCTCGGTGAGCCCGAACTCCGAACAAGTTATGTAACCTGAAATGTTACAGCGGAACTTGGGAAGCCGCATCACGATAGGAGGTTACACTACTTTGGAACACACCGCGACTAGACTACACTAAGTAGGTTTCGCTGTGGCATTGGACTGAGTGACACGTGAAATTTGAGTGATTTCACAATTACTTCAAATGTCAGTATATGTTTGATTAAAAAAGTTGTAACCACTTTGTACCAGTAGTAGTAGTAGTCAAAGAAATAAACGTAACCAAATCACTTGTATTTCGTGAGATTTCTCAAACTAATGTAAAGATAGGTATATATTATTATCGAATAATAACTTTGAACGTATCGCTTTGAGAGTTACCGAAGTGGTAATTTAATTTCGGGGGAAATAGTTTACACACTGATTTATACTTACTCGCTAATTTACTAAACGCTGTAGTACCGAAGACAGATTCTAAATTATCAAAGGCACCATCGATATAGTCTCCGTAGCTATTATTATAGGGAGTCTCTTCTATAGCGTCTAAGAGATAGTAGCAATTTTGAACTTTAAACTTCTCTTTCTGTGCGGGCGTCAGCTGCAGTTGCTCCAAAGACACCGCACTCGTACAAACAAGGAACACATTCCAAGGCAACGACATAGGCAACCACGACAACCCCGTCACAATATCACACTCTAAAGGATTAACTCTATGCACATTGTCTATAAATATGAACAGTATCTCATTCTCCATATCCTCGCATCTCTTCAATAGACTCTGGAACCAATTATTTATGTACAAAGGGTCGAAACTCGCGTCCTTCGGCAAATAGCCCTCTGGAATGTTCAGAATTATTGATATCTGTTGGCACATTACTCTCAATAGTTCCAAATTGTAGGCCGATCTGGGCGTGGAAGCCGAAAACCTGATTACCCTCAAAACTGGCTTTGGGAATATTTCCTCGCATTTGAAGTAGAGATGCGTCAATAAAGTGCTTTTTCCTGAAGCGTCCGGACCGTAAATTAGAACTGGGGTGTGACGTGTACGGTTATCGTAATTTTCCTTGACGTTACTCAGTATACATTTGGCTGCGTCTTCAATTTGTTTTACGGTAACTTTAAACATTTGATTATGTTCTATGCATATCCTAAGATGAGTGATGTGCTCCAGAAATACTTCCTGCAAGATAAATTAAAACTTTTTGATTAATGATCCGGCCGAAGTTGGCGTTGTTATAAAGTGATGACAACTAACTAAAAGTTGGCTAGGCTTAATAGGCGCTATTCCATTATGAACAAAATGAGCAAATAGTTGGGAACTTTATGACACACTTTGTGAACAACATTTTGCTGTTAACAATAATTGATGTGCATTTGGAAGAAAGTAGTTTGAACTCGCAACAACTGTGATTTCAGCAGGTTAATATTTTTTTTTTCAGAATTGCTTGGGACTAGAGTAGTTCTACGAGTATGTTTAATTTATTGATGATTGACTGTAATAATATGGATCTTTATGTTGACAGATTACACATTAAAAATTTATTAATTGGTTTAATATAATCTTATTATAAGGAAAACAGAACAAAACTAAACCGCTTGCACAAATAATTAATGTGTTTGCCTTTTAGAAACGTAGTTCGTTAGACATACCTGTACAGTCTTTTTCCGGCCTTTGCCTTGATCGGGCTCAGTGCTGACGCTGTCGTCGACCAGTGTGCTAATCACGTTCATGACTTGTTCCCTAAACGGAGACAGTTTCTCTTCGCTATCTGACGCGGCATCTGTTCGAGACGAATCTGCTGACGGCAATCTAAAAAAACAGTGATAATTATTATTTCATCTTCATCATCACTCTTACCTTCTTTGGGCAAGCGTAGTGAGTTACGACAAAAACTCTCACGTGGGATTGCCTAACCTATGCAATCGGGTGTTTATAAGCTGATATCACTAGATGATATCATCAGATCATCAGAGGGCCTAGATAGAAGTTACATCCTTATGACAAAATTCGAGACCAACAATGGCTAAACGTGCGTGAAAGAACTCAAACAAGCTATCCGCTGCGCCATGCAGAATAACATTGTGTGCATTTTTATAATGTCATACTTTATGATACTTACGTGGAGTAGAGAAAAACTAGCTGCCTTGAAAATTTAACGCTCTTATCTCAAATAATTATTTATTTGTTAATTTATTTTTGTTTTGTTAAACTAAATCAAAGTCTGGCAAAGTGTGTTTCGGATTTTTCGATGCATAGCCCGGGTTTGTGATCACCAACCCGCATTTGACAAGCGTGGTGATTAAGCCAATACCCATCAATTGTAGCGATGACTTGATTTTAATGATGGAGGCCTTTGCCCAGCAGTGGGACAGTATATAGGCTATTTACTTTACTTACTACTAAAGTACTGGTGTGGTAAAAAGTACTGGCAGCCCTGTTTGTTACAACGTACGAGTATAGTATCAACCTGACAACATCCAGTGCCGGGCACAAGACACAGGACAATTACCGGAGCTCAGCCTTAATCCGTGAAACATATCTGTTGTCTTCTTTTTTCCCCTGATGTAAAATATAAAAAAAACCTTTTAAACAAACAAATACATATTAATGGCATGCGATATATATATATAACGAAGAAAGAACGAATAATAAAAACGAAGTTTGCAAAATAATTGGAGTTATTATTGACGCATGTAACTGGAAGAGATTGTAACAGGCACAGAAGTGCCTGTTACAATCTCGTTACATGCTGACTGGTTTTCAATTTCCTGGTAATTCTTGCTGTTGAAGCGATTTTGCCTCCCTCTTTACTTTGGCTGTTCACGGCTCGACAACCTTTTTACTCGGTTGCCATTTTGATAAATTTTAACCGGCCTAAGTTATCAAATTATCTCTTAATAAGACATGTAAGCGTAATGATTTTTTTTGAAAGCAGGTCTAGAAAACTAAAGCCTTTTTGTAAATTTTAATTTATTTTATGTTTCATTTATCTTGGTAAAACTATACTGAATATATTATTATTACAAATGGTGTCGTTATCGGGCCATAACAAACCCATCAACAGCAATTGGGCCTGCATGGTGGGTTGCATGTTGTATGTCATCTAACGCAATAAATATTTATGATATACAATTTATCTTACGACCAAGGGCTTAAAGTGACTCTAGGAACTCAAGATATTTTAATATGGTCATTCCGGTGACCCGACTTTGCGAAAGTTGATTGACATGCAAGAATGCAACATCGAGCTCGTTTGTTTGTATTTTGTCCATTTTCTGATTAAAATAATAATAAATCGAATGTAAATAGAAGCTTTTCCTTGCAACGTTCAAAATCAAATGAAAATATTCTCCACTAAAAATGAAATATTTTTATTTCGGTCTACATACGGTTACAAAATTCTTGAACAAATTTTTATTTAATGATTCATTACGATTTAATTTAATTGTCGTTAAAAAAATCTAAATCATCATCTCAACGGCTGCGTTCCGTTTATTTTGTGACATGGCAATTCTATTGTACGTACATACAAAATGTGTTTTGCTGAATCTACTTAACAAGCTAGCGTGGGAGCGCACAAGATGGCACCCGCTTCCCCGTCACGCTCAATGATAGCCCGCAATTTTATGCATGTATTTGTTTTATAATATGTAAAAGAATGTGTAGCAACAATTCAAGTAAAAATAAATCATGAGTACATTAAAGTAATTTATTTATTGTGCTTAAATTTTATGACCATATATCATATATATCATATTATATATCATATAATCATATATATCATTAAGGTGTGTATGTATATATACTCGTATATACTACTCAAAACAAAATAAGGGCCACGAGGTATTTTGTCTGTACCATGAAAATAATAAAACCAATATTAATTTTATTAACGAAAACTAATGTTGTTTTTACCGTGTAGACCAATAAATTTATTCCAATAATAATGATTAAAAAGTTTATTTGCTTTTGAAAGAAAAAACACATTTAAGGTTAAAAATAAAAACAATGTAAAGTTACTGAAAACAAAAGAAAATACTCCATGCTCATCTTTTAGTAACGGGTATGCCCCCCTCGTTTCGTTACGCACTCCTGAAGCCTGGAGTGCATGCTCTCAATCAAATGCCTGACATTTTCCATTGGAATCTCTTCCCAGGCCCTTTTAACTGCGTTGATGAGTTGCTGTTGGTTGTGGATTTCCTGATCACCGTCTCTAACTCTTCGTTTCAACTGATCCCACATGTGCTCTATTGGATTTAAGTCCGGACTGTTCGCCGGCCACGGCAAGACTTGAATTTGAGACGCTTCCAGTACAAACCGAGTCGCTTGAGCCGTGTGTGCACGAGCATTGTCTTGCATCAAGATGAATCCAGGACCCGCTCGCTGGCCGTGTGTGCATGAGCATTGTCTTGCATCAAGATGAATCCAGGACCCGCTCGCTGGGCAAATGGGATCACATGTGGTCTGACGACTTCCTCAATATACCGCTGAGCAGTAACAGTACCCTCATTTACAATAGCGAGCTCAGTTTTGCCGTGTAAGCTTATCCCGCCCCAAATCATTACATTTGGACCACCAAAACGATCGACTTCATGGATGCAGGCTTCTCTCTCTCTCGCCGCGTCTTCTCCATACTCTAATACGCCGATCGTCGTTAAAAAATTTAACTTTGCATTCGTCTGTGAAGAGCACCATGCCCCATTGGTTTATGTCCCAGTCCAAATGTTGACGGGAAAATCTTAAACGATTTGCACGATGATTTGTGGTTAATGGAATACGGACAACTCGCCTTCTTGATGCCTGCTGGTCTTCATGCAATCGATTACGAATAGTTTGGTCACTGACACGAGTACCCGTTGTGAGCCGTAAACGATTTTGCAGCTTGCGGGCCGTCGTTGTGCGATCTCGGCGCGCACTTAATCGAATGTAACGATCCTCTTGAGCTGTTGTAATGCGAACTCTGCCCGAACCAGGTCTTCTTCTAACACTGCCGGTCTCTTGGAAACGATTCCATAGATTTTGAATAGCTCTTCGAGAAAATCCCAATTGCAAACCCACAGATCGCTGCGAATGACCTTCTTCAATCATTGTAACGGCTCTGGTTGCTGTCAGCGAGTCCATATGACGCCTGCGTGCTTGTGGCATATTGCAAAAGATGTTTCTGACTCGAGATATCAATGAACTCTGATAATTTCTAATAAACCAAGAAGCTAAGGCAAGCAAAACGTCAAAGAAAATGGAATCAAAATTTTCAAAAATAATTTTAAATCAAATTTTATTTAAAATTGTTGCCAGCATTAGATGAATACTACAATATTAAAAAGTTTAGGTATCAAAGAGTTTGTATACTCAATATTTTACTACTTTCAATATGTAAATGTTTAATAATTTACACCAAAATGAAAAAATACCTCGTGGCCCTTATTTTGTTTTGAGTAGTATATATATATAATAATTATATAAGTGTATTTACAACTTAGCATCCATTATATACTGGGCTGGACATGACACATGAGACATCAGGTTCATGGGGCTCGGGTGTTCACAAACTTTTTAAAGAAATATCTATTAAGTAGTGACAACCACCAGCCTTGCTATTCAACGTGGCAATGCTGCTAGCTTACTGGGCACTCTGCCTGATGGGGATGATTTGGGCCAATTTTTGAATATTAATAGTTAGTAGCAGTTATAGTTTAAAGTTTTTATAAGTTTAATTTTAAGTAGTTTAATTTTACATGTGATTCTGTAAATAATAAAATTGATATTCAAACTTTTGTTTAATAGTTAGATAGGCTTGCATTTGACTACTATCTCACCTGATGGTAAGTGATGATGTGTAACATGCTTGCCTAAAACCTATTCACTCGTGATTTGAAGACCCCAATATATATTTATATATTTGACTAGCTGACCGGCGGACTTCGTAACGCTTTGACATTTTCCATGACAACAAAACAAACAAATCATTCGTCCGCATAAGAACACCCGTATCCCATTATGGACCCCTACAAAAGCGCCACCTACCGGGTCCAATTGTAAATCTAAACCATTCTCGAATCCACTTGAACACGCACATAAAATTTCAACCAAATCGGTCCAGCCGTTTAGAAGAAGTTCTATAACATAACACACGCACAGAAGATTTTTATATATAAACTAGCTGACCGGCGGACTTCGTACCGCTTTGACAGTTTCCATGACAACACTACAAACAAATCATTTTGTATTGGAAAAATTTCAAAAATCTAAAAAAGTTTAGGGGTGGACCACCCTTAACATTTAGGGGGGATGAAAAATAGATGTTGTCCGATTCTCCACCCTAGCCGATATGCACGCTAAGATTCACGAAAATCGGTCGAGCCGTTTCAGAGGAGTTCAATAACGTACACCGTGACACGAGAATTTTATATATTAGAAGAAGATAGATATAGGAAACTCAGACTGAGACAACGAGTTCTACAGCTTTGCGGTACGTTGAAAAACGCGGGGGGAAAACATAGGTCCATTTAGTCCATCAGATGGAGTGGAGTCATCTGTTGTGCTAGGTATCGAACATAACAATTATAAGGATAAGAATATTAACACTCACTCTAGTCTAACTATGTGACTGTCAGGTAAAGCATCCTCCAACTTCCGCTTTAGTTTTTTTAACCTCCCGTGCGCCAGTACAGTGAGCTTGGAGTCTTCGGGCTCCGGTTCTTGCATGTCACGGATCACCGCCACAATGCCTTTGGGGTGGTTGCCAGTTTTGAGAAGATCTGTTGATAAAATTTGCGTTTAAACAAACGATAAAAACATATAGAACGCGATTAAAATTTGCTGTTGAAAGGACACATGGAATAACAGAGTTTTTAGTTTTTGTATTGTTTTTATATTTCATAACAAGTAAACACAATTGCAACTAACAATTAACGAAAAATGATCGTAACACCATCTTTATATAAATATCTCAACGTTTTAAAACACGTGTATTTTGAGCTTACTTATGAAATTATGTCAGTGTTTGTCAAAAACATACCCTGATCTCATCAAAGTTATATTTTACTCAAATGAATCTTTTTGGCTTCGACACTTACGTACCCACATATTTTTATGTAGATACTCGATAATACGATACTACGATACTCTAGTTAATTTTAAGCCCGTAAGTTTGTTAACAATAGAATACAGTGTAGCTTATTATATACCTACATCGTCACGAGCAAAAAGCTACTTGCTTTTTGCTCGTTATATGCAAAAAGGTTAAATGCAAAAGTTATAAAGGGGTGGCATAAAAGAAATATCGTGTGTTAATAAATAACAAGCCCGTAATGGGCCCACCAACCTAATTATACGGAAACAACGTGCGACGTAATGTCGTTTCGGACCTTTTTGCAGTGGAAGTTAAAATATTCGCCTGCTGATGTAATTCAGGGCGGTTCGGACCCGGGTTCAGCTAATGCATTGATCGTATTAACCGCTCTTATGGATCATCGAGAGATTAACGTCTGTTATATTTTACAGCCTTTTATACGTAATTGATTTACTGTGTATTGAAATTTGTTTTTAACAGGGAATATAATAAACATTTCATAGGGCAATGGTTAGTGCAACTCCATGAAAATAGTTTAACTTACCTAACGCCAGTTCACAATGGTGTTCGACAGGGCTCTTTAACAACTCAGCAATATCGGCGCCCTCTGCTAAACTCTCGAGCGCTAAAGCGTTGAATGCCTTTTGTACTTCAGACAAACGATCTCGCTGCTCTTCACGGTCAAGCAGATTGCTGAACCTGCGAACAAAGGTTCAAAGGTTTATTGGAGTACTAGATGCATGCACTATTGCACTACCCAATCGTTATTAGATTAGATGGCCTTTGGGGAATATGCGTTTCGTTATCTGGTTGGCTGGCTTTGCAAAATTGTTTCCGTGCTAGCTTTGTTTGCAGAATGTAAATGAAATATGTTTTACATATTTAATTTGCGTTATCTTTACATTTATCGAAAATACAATTATACAAAGAATTTGACAACTTTATTCGTTTAAACCTTAATGGTTTGTTTAGGCGTTGCACATTCGGATCGGACGCAAACATACACACACAATAATACACAATAACAAAAGTGAAAAACATGCAGGCATTATCAATACAGCGAAATGTGTCATGTGTGAAATGTTATGTGTCTAGTTGTTGAAACTCTTTACATGAGTTTACTCGTGTTTATTATAAATTAAGGCAGTATTACTAAAGAGCTGTTATGTAGCAGTTAAATAATTACTTCTCTGTGATTATGTAGTAAGACATTAATTATAATAATTCATAAATATTTGCCATTCATGATTGTGTTTAAAATGAAACGGGCTTAGTCGCGATTTTCCTGTACTCTTTTGTCCCGGAAAATAAAACAACGAAATAGAACAATAAAAATTTTTTTTCCCCGAAATTGAGACTCGGTGTAAAAAGAGTGTGTTACTAAGGAAAATCGTGACTAACCTTTAAAACGCATGGATCTTAATTATTAATAGAAAAAAGTAATTACTGCATGACAAATTGATCAATGAAACGAAGTGGACGTTGGCAAATTGGTTTCTGCTACTGAAAGGCATTGAAGGTTATCCATTGGTAGGTTTTATAAGTAAATACAAACTATTTAAGAATTGGAGTCGTTATAGTAAAGTGAATAAATAGCCTATGTACTGTCCCACTGCTGGGCAAAGGTCTCCATCATTGAAATCAAGTCATCGCTACAATTGATGGGTATTGGCTTAAGAGCCGTTATATTTGCGATTATTATCACGTTTGTTTACTTTGACAGTGCATCTATGATCATAGTGCATGCTATGCTATATGCTGAAATATTGAATACACAAAGTAAATGAAACATATGGTAATAATAACTGTAATTATGTATTAGAACGAGTATAATGTTAGTGACTATAATAAAATATAGTGTTTTTGTTTTGTTTATATAATTTTAACGCAAATTTTGTTGCGAAACAAATTACAAAAACACAAATGTTGTAAAAATTTCCACGAGCAGGATTTGAACCTGCACCCTTCTGACATACCGGGTCAGGTGCTCTTCCAATTGAGCTATCGTGGTTCTAACCAGCTCGCCGAAATTATTTAACACTATTTACTTTTTACTTTGAAAGCCAAAGGCACCCATTCAATGTCAACAACTACCGTCATTAACACCCTATCATAATATATATTTTTACAAATACTAAAGATCAGTTAAGAAGTAGGCAAGCTATTTATAAAATGTTTTTGTTTTGTTTATATAATTTTAACGCAAATTTTGTAGCGAAACAAAGTACATAAACACAAATGTTGTAAAAAATAATATAGTGAATAAAATAGTTTGTGTAGGGCGTGTGGAGAGGAAACGGAATCAATGCAGCACCTACTGTGTGGCTGCGACTCTCTGGCTAGGAAAATAATGGGACGCCTGGAGTCGGCCTATCCGAAACCGGAGGACTTCAAGCTCTTCGCTCTTAAGGACGTTGCCAAACTTATGGCATCTATCTTTACAGAGGAAGAAGAGTGAAAGGATGGGGTTGCACAAAAGATCCCGATGGGTCGAAGTGTTACTGCAAGAGGAAAATCTCGGCAGGCCCCACTAAGATAAGATAAGATAGTGACTATAATAACAGGGTCTTACAAATAAACAAAGAATAAGCTTTAAATAGTTATTCCATGTTTTGTTCTTGTCACGTAAACGTCATTTAAAATTAGAGTGAAAGAGATTCTTTGTTTATTTGTAAGGCACATAAAGATTAAAAGTAATTGTAGATATTTTAGATACGCCGTTAACTGTTTATTTTTAAAAAGAGCTTATTAATCCTAATACTTGTAAAATATATTCCCAATCTCAGTCTAAAAAAAAGTTTACATATTATCTCCATTTTCACTACCTTTCGCGAAAAGAAAGAAACAAAACAATACCGGTCGAAGCCCAGCTATCCGTCTTATCCTTCCAATAAAAGAAAAGCGAACATCTACGCAGGTGACACAATATTTATATGAACCCATCCGATAAATTATTTATTTTACGATGCCACTGAGTAATCGTGTCTCTTTGCAGGGAAATAACCGTAAACTGTTATAGCCTAAATAGATGAGGCGGTGTGTAGGCATGATCAAAGAGTACCAGAAAGTATTCTCGGATACAGGTGAATGAGAACAATGAGAGAGCGCCTTAAAGGGATGAGGCCCTTGAAATCGTTCGCGGGCACTTTGGTTTGAGAGGAAAATAAATTGTCTCCAGATAAAAGGATGATCGCTTTGATGCTTTCTCTGTTTCTTTCGGGGGTGTAATTGGGTGAGCTTCCCCTTTTTCTAGTCAGAGGGACCGGTAAAAGATTAAAAGATTTCACATTTCACTTAACCCTTTGTTTAATGTATAATGTCTACCTGGTTAGTTCACAAAGTATTTAATAGGCTTTTTTTTTACAATAGGAAAATGCTTGGCCTTCGTCCTAACTGAAACTAAGTGACGATAAAGCCAGAAATGCGCGCACATCAGACTATCCAAAACCGTCAAATTTCCTCAATTGACTTTGAACTACAGACCAAATATCTATAGATAGACGACGAATGTGTCACGATTTGTATGAAAACCAAGCGTGCCACATTTTTTTGACGTACTATGATTTGACAAGCGCTATTTAGTGATGGAAACCACCTTACGCGCCAAATCGATTTAAAAATGCCGCGTTGCGAACGTTTTTAATACATAAATTCGTTAATCGATTTTGTCATCGATTTATATCGAAAGCAAAGGTTGAACATTTATTAAAGAATTTGACTTGGATAGTGTGACGTGCAGGCGGATGTACCTATTTATTGAAATAAAACTATCTACTTTTACAGATCTACTTGCGTTCATTTTACACATTGATTTACGCGAGTACATCCGCAAAAGTAGTTTTATATCAATGTGTTATTATCGTAAACTTTGAAAAACAATGTTGTGCATATATGAGCGGGCCGACGACGAACGGACGGACCAATGAAATCGAGTACAACAAGTACCTCTTTACAAATCGAACACAAACCCAGGGGGCCTACCGCCTAACTCTATCGCTATCGCGCTTTATAGTTTATGGCGTAATCTTGTCATTTCGAAAGCGATATAAAAGCAATATCGAAAGCTATAGGCTATAGCTTTCGATATTGCTTTCATATTGCTTTCATATCGCTTTTGAAATGACAAGATAACGCCATAAACTATAGAGCGCGATAGCGAGAGCGATGGCGATAGAGTTAGGCGGTTGGGGGGCAGGTCTAAGAACGGTAATCGAATCAGTAGGCTTTGGAGACCGCTTTTTTAACCGCCTCTGTGGTCTAGTGGTTAAGACCATCGGTTTAGACCCAGATGTCCCGGGTTCGATTCCCAGCGGGGGGTAAATGTTTGTGTACTTGGTTTGGTTTGGTGGTAGGGCTTGTTTGTCCGCCTGGCTAGTAACCACCATCTTATCTAAATTGTTGCCATAACATCAATGTAGTTAGTAGCATTGTTGTGTTCCGGCAGCTGATGATAAGATAGCCAGTGCCTCACTAGTTGTGGATACAATGTTTTTGGAATTATTAAATTCTTCGTTTATATAACAATACCTTGCAAGTCGAACAATGACCATCTGCCGTTTCATACTTCATTCGATAGATTTTTCGGCGCACATCCAATGATGCTTGAAACGGCACATAAAATTTTTTCGACTTGCGCGGTATTGTTATTTAAGCGACGATAATTATGTAAAAAGTTTTATTGTGTCGTGTGATACAACACAATCTATAACTTTTGTTGTTAAGGTTATCATTAAATTCAACACTAATATTACACCATAATTACACACCATAAACACCATAATTAGAAAAAGTTCTGTCATTATAAGGTCAGATCATGTTTTGCAAATGTCAATGTTCGCCTACGTATTATGGAAAATGTAAAATGTGGATAGTCATAATTGGCCTTCAAATTGTAAATATCAATATTGTAAGCTAGTTTTAAATGTGCTGTGTACTATTCCTTAATAATAAATAAATAAATAAATAAATAAATAAACACTTGTTTTTGTTACAACTACCGGGGTTTGTTTCATGATTGCTGTGTACGTGAAAAAGAGAAAAGTATAAATAGACCCCGTAAAGTAAATAAAAGTAGCAGTTAGCACTCTGTAGCGCTATAATTTCTTTATAACTCTATTCTATATGGACTATAGCAGTATGCTTTAGCCCCGAAAGCGCTTTGGCGCTACATCGCTCAACCAACGTCTCGCGCTGTAAGCTGATTTAGAAAGCCAAGTAATAACACGATCGTACCCAGGCATTTCACCTGGAGCCTTACCATTGCTCATCGCCTTCCAGTTGGTATGCCCCATCGTCGTTGTGCCTGTAGCAGGCTTTGATTAAAGCCGCCTGTTCTGAGTCCGACTTGATCAGCTGTTCGAAGATGGCGTCGGGTACTGTGAATGGTAGCACTGGCTGGTAGGATGACGCGTCACCACCGATGAGGCACTGAGGAAGAAATCGTCAACATAATTTATATAAATAAATTATCCATGATCTACTGCATCAGAAAGTTATAGAATTGGGGTAGTTTATTATCGGAGTTATTACTACGTTATTTGTATTTTTTTTAAGGGACACCAGTATCTGTTTACGCTTATACATAATAAATGTTACATATACAAATATTAACAATGACTAAGTGTAACAAACATTTAAGGCGAACACCACATGCAATAAGAAAAAAAAAAATTACAAATAATAAAGGAACAAAAACAAAAAAAACGAAACCACTCACCGCCTTACAAATAAACAAAGAATAAAGTCCGAATAGTTATTCAGTGTTTTGTCTCTTTACTCTAATATGAAATGACGTTTACATGACAGGAACAAAATACGGAATAACTATTCGGACCTTATTCTTTGTTTATTTGTAAGGTGGAAAGAAGAAAAAAGCTAAGAATATAAATGAATAGGTAACAAATATTACATTTACCTACAAGCACAATGGTTCACAGACCATTGACACAGACAAGTGAATCCCGTAAAATTAAAAATGAAAATTTATGTTATTTTTTGGCGACGAAATCTGTGTCGAACATTGGGCTTAAACGGTCGAACACTGGTAGTGGAACACATTACCCTAGTAAATTGTTTTTATAGTATAACTAGCGGCCCGCCCCGGCTTCGCACGGGTGGACATTTCTTTTTTAATATAGCCTATGTTACTCAGCGCTAATGTAGCATTATTCTAATGGTGAAAGTTTTTTTTAAATCGGTCCAGTAGTTTTTGAGTTTATTCGTTGCAAACATACAAAAATACAAAAACAAAGATTTCCACTTTATAATATTAGTATAGATATAAAAATAAATTATAAGATGTGGAAACTAGAGCGATATTTTAACAGCATATTTCTTCAGTTAAAGTATTTTAAACGTAGCCAATAGGATCAGGCTCTACGGGAAATACGGATATGTAATATTTGTGTAGTATTTAGTGTTCCTCGCCTGCTTTGAACTGGGCATAAAAAAGAATTGAAATGTAGTAAACTTTTTAGTATTTTTTAAAATTCCAGTTTGCTTCTTGTGAATTTTTTATAAAGAGAAAAAGCGGCAAAACGTTTTAATTCCTTTTTCATTGTTATATTGATAAAGAAACGATTTTTTTCTGCTTTTACAGACTACTGTAATATTTTGTTAGCAACTAAATATTACAATGTATTATTATAAAATATATTGAGACTTTTTTGTAAGTTGTAACTTTTCTATAACTATTGAGAGAAACCTTATAAAATAGTAAAAACTACTCTGGGATAGTAAAGTAAACAAGGTATAGACATAAAAATTATAAAAATAATTAATTTCTAATTTATAAAATTTTGTTTTTATGATTGGTTAAGCAAATTATACATTTATAATTTCCCTAACCATTTCAATACCGGCCATCTAAACTTCTCTCCTAACTAAACCGGCTCTCTACTACGTCTCTAGTACTATTAGTAAACAACTACAAACTAAGTTTTATGCCTGCATCTGAGCAACGCTCGTCACAAAAGTTCATATCATTGTAAAGCCTCTAACTGAGGAACCCTTTAAGGAATTCCAATAAACTCTCAGTCAATTCAAAATGCAGTTAATTAAAAAACTTCATTTCAGTGAGAATAAAAGAAGTCCGTTGGCTCTCAAACCCGAACAGAATTAAAACTGTGACAAAAGAAACAATGAAAGCTATTCGAATAACACCTTAAACGACTTTGGTTTCCTTTGCAAATATTGATCTACGAGCAGCGCTTGGTACCGTTACCAAATTCCCACTATAAGTACCGATAAGTTACTTTATTTGTATAAAGGTAATTTGATACCGGTAATGCAGGTCACGCAAAAGTATCGCTACTTTTCTCGTTAAATTTTGCGCTTTAGCCAATCCGCGTAGAACGGTTAGTTAATTTACCGGTAAAAATGCCACCCAGGTAACGATACCAAGCATACCGATACTTTTTTTTTACGAAGATACCAATGTCATCATGTGGAATGGGTGTCAAAAAATTTATCATCTCGAGGATCTCCGTGCTAAGGAAGGCACGTCATGCTGTTGTTGGTCCCGGCCGCAACAGCAGTCGTTAACAACCACGAATTCGCCTGAGCCCGTTTTCTCTGTGATGTTTTCTTTCTTAAAGGAGGCACGTGCCCCAGCAGTGTGGACATACAAATTAGCCTCGAGCTCCTCCGTGCTTCGGAAGGCACGTAACGTGGTGATTTATGGCCCGTTCTCCCTTACCATCCATAGGGAGGGCTCATGCCCCAGCAGTGGGGACTTTATAAGGTGGTGCTGTGATGTGATGTGATGTGATAACGGTGTTGACGGTAATAATAATACGTTAGTGAGGTGTTTGTTATGGTGTTTTTTCTTCCTTGCATTTGTGGAGGCTTGTTGTGAGTGGCGGAGGAGGTAAGTTAAACAGCGGTGTTGATATCGTAATGAATATTTATAACGTGAATGTCGTCTCGACCCCGCATGGGGTCGGGGAAACCCAACGGGGCCACGGCCCCTCGCGGTAGTTGTCTTTCCGCCAGCCGCGAACACGGCTGGGTCGCTGGGTAGACAGTGTCGTGGTTGTCTTGTCTTCGTTGTCGCTGACGAGGTTCGAGCCTACCTGGTTCCAGTTGGCTGGAGGCCCAGCGAGCGACCTACGAGCCAGTGACGTCTTCAATGTTTTCGTCTTCATTTTTGTCACTCCGAGTAGCCTATGCGTCCCCGGCGTATAAGTCTGCTAAGGCCCTCCGGATGATCGGGACTGGGATGGCATGGAGGACGGACTGCAGCACCTTGATGCAGCCTGTGATGGTGGTTTGTTGGCCAGGGTCTTCTGGAGCCTGCTTCGTCTCGGGCATCCTCCGGTTCGGTTTAGGTTCTGCCTCTTTCGGGGTGGTGCCAACAACCGGCGCCGGGGGGGCGTCGTTGGGGGGCGGGTCGATTCTGGTCTGGGTCCGACGGTGGCGTTTACGCTTGGGCGGCCGTAAGCCGTCGTTCGCTGCTGCCATCAAGGAGCCCGGGGCGTTCGGCTGTTGAGTCGTCGGGTGTGTCGGTAATTGGGGCGGATGGTGCGCCGGTTGTGAGCCGGTGGTAGTGCCGGTTTTCCTAATCCGCATCTCCTTCCGGAACACGGGGCAGTTGGCGTTGTTCGCCGTGTGGTCGCCTTGGCAGTTCGCACAGGTAGGCGGGGCTTCGAGTGGGCGTGGGCAGTCTCGGGCGGCGTGTTCTTCGCCGCATCTGACGCAGGCTTGCGTTCGGTGACAGTTGTGGGAGGAGTGTCGGAAAGATTGGCACCGGTGACATTGCGCCAGCCTTTTCCTACCCTACCCTCCAGGCTTCAATTTTGATGGCCGGCATTTCCATCAGTTCGGTAATGTTATATATTGCCGGGATTGTCTCGGGGTTTCGCTGGAGCTGGGCGTAGTATAGGCAGCCTGGCCTGCCTGTCCTGGCTTGAATTTGCCTTACGTATTCCAGAGCGAAGCCTCGCTGTTGGAGGTCGCTCTCGATATCGGCGGGATCGGTGTTGCTGGGAAGACCCCTGATAGCAACCTTGATGCATCGTTCTGCCGGCAGCGAGTAGCAGAACCATGAGACGACCTTGAGGTTGGTGAGGTATCTCTGGACGGCGCGGAACTCGTCGTCGTATTTGGGGAGGAATCTGATCCCTCTGCGATACGGCCTGGAGTTCGGCGGGTGGCCTAAGATGCGGCGGAGCTCCCTGAAGTGATGTGCCCAGGTGGGAAGCACTTCTACCACGATGGGCGGGTATCGTGGAGATTACTTTCCGATTCTTTCTTTTTTGAATATTTATTGCTAACACGCCCGCATATTTATACAACTGTTAGACAGGATAAAAAAATGATCAACTTTCATCTCGTTCCAACGCTGACATAAATACCGAGCGATTGACCTGCCTGCAGGTCGACCTGCGCGCCGGACGTATGCATGGCTCCCATACATTGTTAGAAAAAACAAAAAAGTGAGTAAAAAAAGTTGCTTTTAAAATATGAAAGTTGTGCTCGTACCAGGAAGAATCCGGCCTTGGAGGTGCGGTGGTGGCAGCGTATCTCGTCCAGGTAGTGGCGCATCAGCGTCGGGTTGGTCTCGTCGCCGCCGTCGGTGCCATAGTGCATGTCCACGAACTCGAACTGTTGACAAACATGGTGATTACTTATACATAGTGTAATATACATAACATATTTTAATATACAGGGTTATTGGAAATACGTAGCGATCCCTTTAAGGGGTGATAGTAAAGATCATTAGCGATCAATTTGCCCTCGGGTAGATGGGGCAAAAATGTACCGATTTTAAAATAGATAAATATTAATTATATTATATTTTAAAGAAAAGTGCGTCACGCTACTTTAAAATGATTTTTTTTAATTTTTAAACTTAGGTACGTATTTAATGGTTGTTTTTGTAGTTTTTAGTTTGCTAACACTCTAATACGTACTAATAAGTGGATTTAAAAAAAGAACTTACGTATTTAATGGATGTTTTTGGTGTTTTAGTTTGCTAACGCTCTAATACGTAATAATAATACAAAAAAGAACAGAAAAAAAGAAAAGAGAAAAATAATTTTATTTGGATATCGGTACATTTTTGCCCCATCTACCCGAGGGCAATTTCATAGCTAATGATCTTTACTATCGCCCCTTAAAGGGATCGCTACGTATTTCCAATAACCCTGTATACATTTATGGCGACCTCCATAGCCGAGTGGCTTGCACGCCGGACTTTGGGCGGCGCTAAATCTGACGTCCCGGGTTCGATTCCCGGTCGGGTCAAAGTAGAAAACGAATTTTTCGATATTGTATCGGGTCTGGGTGGTTGTGGTACCGTCGTTGTGTCTGATTTCCATAAAACCAGTGCTTTAGCTACTTGCCTTGGGATCAGAACAATGTGATGTTGTCTAATATATATATTATATTTTTTATACATAGTGTAACATAATATACTATCACATTATTAAAAAAGATTTTGACTGGGACTAACGCAAACTAATTAGTATGTATTAGGTGTAGTATACAGGTTTAGTCAGCCCGAGATTACGGCGAGTGCAACTCGCCGTAATAATCGATTGTTTCGGATTTTTCGATGCATAACCCCGCCCCGGTTTGTGATCACCAACCCGCATTTGGCAAGCGTGGTAATTAAACCATGTGATGACTTGGTTTCAATGATGGAGGCCTTTGCCCAGCAGTGGGACAGTCATAGGCTATTTACTTAATTACTTACATTATTGTTACTGTTTTTTGTATACGCATAATATTGAAAGATCCATAAGCAAAAGAAATTTCGCCAGAACGAAAATACTTTACGTGCGACCACGTAAGCTATTTTCAAGTTGAATTTTAAGGAGACTTATCCTACTAATATTATAAACGCGAAAGTTTGTAAGTATGGATGGATCTTTTTTACTCTTTCACATAAAAACTACTGAATTGATTTTAATGAAACTTTCCTCATATACAGACCATGACCCAGACCAGCATATAGGATACTTTTTTTTTACTGTAGTCTTCGCGAACGAAGTCGCGGGTAACGACTAGTTTATTTATATTTAATACTCTACTTATGAAAAGTATAGGATAGTACCGTACTAACTTTAATTCATCCTATTCATACCAATACATTACGTGTGGTGAAGCACAATCTATTCAGGTATTTCGCACACAAAATCCATTGGTACGAACATGCTGAATTTACGTAAAGGTTTTACTAATAGCTTCGTTAATTCAATTTGGGAAACAGACGGGAAGTTTCCGTCTGCGGTTGCAACGGCAGCCTTTTTAGGTTGCATTTCAAATTTAAATGTAGAACTAGTTTTACAATGGTTGTGAATCAAAATTTCAAAACGTTGCAAAGACAATCTAACACGAATTTAATTGGTTTGTGTTAGATCGTTGCTTTCTATAGTGACTATAAATTTTGTCACGTTCAAATTCAAAATTCTGAAGCATTGCAAATTATTGTCATTCCAAGCATTGTCTTTAGGGCAGATTGCAAGAAATGGTACGAAATTGGGTGGGATTGGGACAGTGGCTTTGGTTCGTTTATATCTACTGTAATGACTATTCATTCATTCATTACACAAAAACTTCTTATACAGATTCACATCGTTAAAGAACGAGAGACTTTGACTAACTAATAACTATTACCGAGTTCTAGCCCTATTATGTAAATCTTATCAAAATATCTTCAGCTACTTAGCCTATTATTGTAAACTTTTGATTGTTTAGTTCAACTAGTAATTAGAATTCAAACTTTAGTAAATCATAATGACAAGGAAGTTCTCTAATTATAATTGAAAGCATAACTTATAAGGTGGACGTTATTGAAGATTGATGGCTGTTGAAATTCTAGTAACCTATAAATACGAACAATAACTTTTCACAGATTTAATGCCTATTGGTAATAAAATTTGATACCAGTAAATATTACCGAGTTTGATTTTCGTGATGTCACGGGAATACAGCCATTAGGAAGTAAGGGGAAATAACTACCTTTGTAGCACATTATCCAATTACACCGGGTTGCGTTTGCGAACATCCCATTGAATATGAATATTCAGGAAGAATTACAGTTTCATGTCGAATTGTAAGCGGATTCCCTTTTCAGTTAATATCGAGTATTACATTGCAGATAGAATATCGTTCGGGGCCCGTGTACTGAAAAGACGCGGCCAGGCTTTATTGTCATTCGAAAGATATAAGAAACGGAGAGGAGAAAAATCGAAGAAACATTTAAAATAATATAAAACTGGATTGAAACAAATCTAACAAAGTTTCATTACAATGTGTAGTGTTCTCGTAAATTTTGATAACAATATACTCATATTTAACAAATTAAAACTGCTACTGGTTGAATTTCATTCTACATCTGACCACTTTGCCCACTCTTTTAAAAGCAACCGTTTTTGTTGTATTTCGTACTGTTCCGTTTTGTTTATTTACATTAAAAAAAATTGTTTTCTTTCTTTTTTTTTTAATAACTACATTGAAGTACGACATCAGCTTGTTATTGTAATTATTAGATAAAAAATAGGGTAGAGGCGAGATACCAGTCTCAAGAAGCTTGAGTGAGACCCCATACACAGAGCATTGTGAATGAAAAAATTAAAGTACTAAATAAAACATATTTTTCAGAACACAATCTTGTGAGAGACAATTTAGACGTTTATAAAAGTTGCCCACTAACCACTAACGAACGAGACTCATGGAATGTTTTGGGGGAAACCTTTGCCCAGCATTGCGAGGTCCTCACCTATGAAATTGACGTTTATTACTTCTAAAAGTCAATACCGGTTGTTAATATTATTATACACCTTTAATAAGGACTATGTTACTTAGGCTTCTGTAATAACAATGATTATTAATTTTGTGTGTTTATCGCCCAATTTATTTTGAAATTGACTTCTTTTTTAGTTCGCAGAATTGACCATTTGTTCCATTGTAGCTTTGAAGGGACTTATTTTTTTTTCTTTTTAATATCTGCTATATTTAGCTAGTGAAACAAACACACTACTCTACAATTTTTACACATAAATACACATTCACATAAATAGATGCTAAGAAAATTAAAAAAAACGTTAGTATAAAAAATATAATTTTATAAAAAAACGTTAATAAATAATAATTTCATAGGTAAGGACCTAATACACTTATTTATCGTAGTGGCACCAGAGTTCGACACTTTAAGCCCCGAGTTTGACACCAGTTTTCGTCAATGGATGACAACAACTAAGAAGCAAGTCTGCATTCAATTGTATCTAAATCACATCTAAATCCACAAATTAGATGCTGACCCCTATTTTGATATTTATAAAATTTTATAAAAAACAGTGTCAAAATTAAACGCCCACCCGACCCAGCCAGGAATCGAACCTGGGTCTTCCGCAATCCTGGCTGGGTCTGCTAAATTAGTTAGCTTCAGTGCAGCTATTAGTACTTGAAAATAAAAAGTAAACATTCCCTATTTTAATGATTAAGTGTAAATCACTCGTGTTAAACACTGGTGGCACCGTATATTTTTTTCCAATAAGCTTTTAAAAAGCTTATAGGCAAAGTCAGCTCGTTAAACAAGCCAGAGCCATATAAAATGTAGAGCAGCAGTTGTAGCACAACCCTCGTAAAATGCAGCGTGCACAACCAACTTTTAATTAATGGAATTACTTGATATAACGGCGAGTGCACTACTTGTGGCTTGCAGTTTTTACGACTGGGTCTCGTGTTTAACAACGCAGCTGGTTGGTTGGGTGAATGCAGTCCTTATATAGCTATTTAAATAGAAAATCTTATTGGATTGTCAACTTATTATTGATTCAGTGGATAGTAAAAGTGTAACAATTACACTTTATTGGTACATTGCTTTTCTTTTTTCTTTTAATTTTTTCAGCGAGTTTTGGATATTTTTATTTGCATGTACGAGTAGGTACAAATAAAAATAAACATGACATAACTCGCTACGCGCCTCTAATGGATACGGACATAACATTCTACGCGCGCTTGCATATCAAGCGACCAGTTCGCGTGCGAGGATCTACACCTGCGCAATTGAAGCGAACATGTGAAACCAACCACAATATGACACTCACACGCACTTATTCACATTGACTCAATACAATCAAGATTCACACCTATTCTGTAAGTTATAATTCGACAAAATTTCATCTACCTACCTTTTTTTATTTTTAAACTACCTACCTGCGTTTATTAATTATGTCAACATTTTTTAGTAGCATATAATATGTTTCTATAATTGGCTTATGTTTAAGTAACATCTTCTGTATCTTGTGTTTAGTTAAATACTGTTGAAACATTGTTGAATAAATAAATAAATAAATGTCCAAAGGTGTACGAACAATATTTCTGAGATAAACGCGAACCGCTCTGTTCGTACTCCGTGCACGTGCATAGGTGTGGACCGGTTTTTACAACCCTATTAAGGTCTCGAGTTGCGTTCCGAGTCAGATACGACTATGTAACTTCGACGTGTCGCGTTATTTCCAGGGAAGATAATGTCAAGTGTAGTGAGCAAGTTTTCTTGAGAGCGACGCTGTAGTTACACGGAAGACACGTATACGAAGTTAGAGAAGTGGAAAATGTTTAAAAGAAAATAGCAATGACAATTTATAAATCTGTGTAGGTATTTATGTATGTAACCCGTTTGTAGGTAGATAAGGTAGATAAACGTATGCGAAGTTGGATAACGAGTTAGTCACGTGGAAAATTTAGATCTGTCTATTAGTCTTTTTAGATCTATGTATTTATTTACGTAGCTATTCTGCGTTTGGCAAGCGTGGGGATTAAGACATATCCATCAATAGTAGTGATGACTTGATTTCAATGAACGGTTATGCCTAGCAGTGGGACAGTATATAGGCTATTCACTAGTTTACTGTTTTGAATATTTTTATTTTAATCCGTTTTTCTATGTTACATACTTTGTGTGGAGAGTGATTGATTTTTTTATTACTATTGTCTATTCCAAAGCAGGTATTGTGTTTTCGGAAAGTTTTTGTGTATCCTCTGTGTGCGCTAAACTCTGCGCTCCTTAAGGGTCGGCGCAACGAATAATATACTGATAGCAGTATATTATTCGTTGCGCCGACCGTTGATACAGGATTTTTGGTTATAGGTGTATAATCCCGAAATATAGCCATGCAACCAAGTCCAACCAAACCATGAGCACCGTGATAACATGCGAAATCATATTTACGTATGTTTACTTTTCCATAAAAAAAAAACTCAAATTTATCATATTATAATAGTTTTGTTTATTTCTGCAATGTTTCGACTTCTATGTTTGACTATGAGACTGACGACCAAGAACAACGTATCACCTTGACCTAGGGTTGTCACTTTACAGTTTTACTTAGAAACAAAGAACCTCAATATCTCGGCCATGTGGTGCTTTTCAGTTATGTACATAATTGACCAGGGTTCTATGAGCCGTACCCTATCTGCCATATTCGAGATTGTACAGGTATTACGAAACAACCTGTATATTGGCGTTTATCCGTGTGTATGTACTCATACAGCGTACACACGCTACAATACTATCTTATGAAATTACAAAACCTAGGTACACGTATACAATTTTCCCGACATCTCCTGAAATAGGGAGTGCACTTCAGCGTCAGTTCATAGAATTCCTTCAGCTCGCGAACGTCAAGTGTCGCGCGAGTTAAAATTTCCGGCGTCTACTTTGGTGTGACTTCTCTCCTTGACATTCAACGACACGTGAAATTGTATACGGGGTGTTGGTGAAAGTGCGACTTGACAAAATACCCTCGGTAGAAAGAAACAAGTTAATTTTTTTCAACACTATTCCGATTAACTTGTGTGAGTATGTTATGGAAGTTTATAAGATGGCGTTGTAAAATACTAACGAACCTTTTAAGTTGTTTACTGCCAAAAATTGTATTGTAATATAATATTTATGTAAATATTTAAGATGGGTCATAGTTGCGTGAAATAAGGTATTCTATTGAATTCGATACTAATGCGGTTTATGAACCTTATATCTCATTAGAATAAATTTGAATCAACTCATATGATACTTAAATTTGGTACTTGTAAGTAGTTATACTTTGTTGTAAAATGTAGGTTAGTATTACAATACATGTAAATCGATATTAATGTTTCATACAATGTCACACTATATTTCTACCTTGTACGTACAAGGTATAAATAATATTAAACAATTTTTTTTTTACTTTTTTATTTTTTAAATGCTTGCTGCACTGAAGCTAAATTAAACATTTATAAAATTTATAAAATACAGTGAAAAAATTAAACACCGTCTGACCCAGCCAGGAATCGAACCTGGGTCTTCCGCAATCCGGGCGGCTGCACTGACCGCTATGCTACCGGGAAGGCTGACGTAAGCGCTGAATTTTGTCACTGCTTTTTTATTTTTTTGTGTGCTAATAGCGGCACAGTGCGCCATCTATCCAACGGTTCTTGCAACCGATGGCTATGCAGAGTTCTGGGAGCTGAAACTTTTTTTTCGGAAATTTCCTCCTCTTTGAGGATCTTCATTCAAAATATCGTAAATATTAAGTTTTTGAATTATTAATAAAAAAGAATTACCTGTTTTTTTGATCTTATTTTGTTAATAACAATCGAATTTTTTTACGTGCAGTAAAATCCTCTCACTGCATTTTTCTGTATTGATTTAGGAGCTGTATGTCTATTTTTCACGTTTTTCAACTTGTTGACTGGACTAGTAGATAAATAAAATTAAAAAGTAAATTATTTTCCGTCAGACTCACGACGTTGTGATTGTTGCCCACCAGGCAATGGTTTTAAATATTGTAAAAAAAATATAGTACATATTATATAAAACAAATTAGAAATATAAATTACCTCAATGGATCGGTCGTCGTACGTGGAATGTAGTTCGGGCCCAACCATTTCCAGTATCTGTCTCCTCTCTTCAATGAAATCTGAAACAAAGTACAATTTTAAATATAGAGCGTCAACAGAGTTCTTGTTGGGACTACGTTTTAGTATAAAGATCAATGTATAAAACAATAGAAGCAAATCATCATCATCATCATCATCATCATCATCATCATCATCATCATCATCATCATCATCACACTTGCTATACAAGACCACTTCTACTACACACTACACACTAGAGAAACTAGCCAGGAACGGGGACACGCACTAGTGCGTTATACCATTCCCCCTAGAAAACCTCTGGCGGTGTTTCGGTTCGCTCGAGGAACCCTATTAATTTCTCGCCGCCCCAAAAAAAGACTGGTGACGCTAAAAATGCCGCAATCATGAGGCAATCAACATAAACTATAAAAAAAAAACTAGGACATCGAAATATAGAACTTATATTTTAATGTATTTTTATTATTAATTAGAATTATTCGCTGTATCTGTTTTGAACAGTTACAACTAGGATTTCGAGAATCCAACAGTTCAATAAAGTAAACTACTAACATAACATCGTGCACATCTTCAGCTCTATCAAGTTACCGATTATTCGTGTTTAAACTACTAATTTAAACTAACTAATTTACTCGTACTAGTTGAAATTGTAGCGTAGTGCCGGCGGTATATACTGCATAGTACCTACTCGTATAAGCTACTAGCGGCCCGTTCCGGCTTCGCACGAGTGGATTTTTTTTTATATAGCCTATATTACTCAGCGCTAATGTAGCATTCTAATGGTGAAATATTTTTTTAAATCGGTCCATAGTAGATTTTGAGATTATTCGTTGCAAACATACAAAAATACAAAGCTTTAATCTTTATAATATTAGTATAGATAAACTGCGGTTAACGGTTTGCTTGCACTGATGTCCTGTTTGTTGTTTATAAGCGAAGATGATTTTCATAAAAGGAGTTTGAGTTGATGAAGTTTTCTAACATTCTATTGTTGCGTTTTTTTATAACATTAGCTTCTCTTCAGCCTATTGCCGTCCACTGCTGAACGTAAGCCTTCCCTAAAGAGCGCCAACCATACCGGTCCTGCGCAGTCCTGCGTAGTTTCTTCGCTTGACATCACCGAATTGGATTATACAAAGCTCTTTGTCTGATTTTAGTTCAGTTAGGCAGTTTTGCTGAATGAAATAGTCTAAAATTTCTTTGTTATTTATTGAATTTTCTTATTATAAACATTTGGCCATTGCTAAAAACCAAGGCCAAAGTTAAACCTCCCCATGTTTTCCCCATGTTTTCAAATGCCAGATGTGTGTTCATGTAAGAAGGCTTGCGCCCAGCAGTGGGACGTATATAGGTTGATGATGATATTGAAACAGAACACTCCTCGCTTACGCTGGCATCGGCTCGACAGTGCTTTGATTAATAATTACTAATATAGGTGACATCACATGACAATGCATGACTCACCATTGAAAACCGAAGACACTAAGATCTTGGAGGCCCGCGGGACCGGCCACTTGTCGCTGCCATGCGGGTTTCCCTGCAGTGCTAGCAGCACGAAAATCTCAGGAGCGCTTTGATTTATGATTACTAATATAGGTGCATGACTTACCATTGAAAACCGAGGACACGAAGATCTTGGAGGCCCGCGGGCCCGACCACTTGTCGCTGCTATGCGGGTTTCCCTGCAGTGCTTGCACTAACGGCTTGGGATCGCTAGTCATACTCGCCATACCTTACCTGTACTCCGCGCCTCAATCTGCGGAGCGCAGTTGTGGCTTAAGCACCGACGAGCGGTGATAGTGCCCAGTTAACGTCTCGCCCAACAAAGCCTTTAAATAATAAGAAAATGTACAGAACTCACCATTGAAAACCGAGGACACGAAGATCTTGGAGGCCCGTGGGCCCGGCCACTTGTCGCTGCCATTCGGGTAACCCTGCAGTGCTTGTAGCACGAACGGCTCAGGAGCGCTCATCGCGCCCCGCTACACCTCACCCCGCGCGCCGCACTCTGCGCCTCGACATTCTGGGAACAATAAAGATTTGTGATTATTTACATATAATTTTACGCAAATATTGTTGCGAACAAATTACAATTTGAAAAAGACAAAGTGTTGAAAAAATTCCACGAGCGGGATTTGAACCCGCACCCCATGACATGCCGGGTCAGGTGCACTGCCAACTATGCTATCGTGGCTCAATCCAACTCGCCGAAATTAATTAACACTATAGGTATTTACAAATTTAAAAAAAACGAGTGAGGCTTAACAGTAGTCGCATATGATGTGTAACATTAGACATCTCACCTTAGTAAAAAGCAATTTTAACATTATATTCTGAAAAAATGGGTCAGGTATTACATCATTTTATAACTATACAATAAATGCAGTAAATACTCATTAGAAGACATTTGACATATCAAAATGACCTTTGATAGTGAAATGACACAATATGTCACATATAACAATAACATGTCACGTTTATAATATCTATTTTAAATTTACAAAATGGCGCGCGCTTGCCACTTCCCTGGCTTCCTGTCACACTGTTACATCTACTTCCGTCACATTTCACGAAATCACTTCCACAAATTGTATATATAGAAAGCGAGCGGAAAGACACATCAACAAGTAAAGTACAAACTTAAGGCTAAGCGTATAAAACACGCAGACGTGACGTAGCACAGCACAGTGCTGATTTTGCAGGGCAGGACAGTTGGGACGACGTAGGCTGCGAGCGCATGCTGCGACGCAGTTAAGTTGTGCACAGACACTTCATTCACGTCCTAGCTCATAAATGGGTTCAGAGTCAGAGTCTGATAATGAAATAAATGAGTTGTTGCTAATTTACAGTTTGGCAAAGCATAGAAAAACTAATGTGATTATCTGAAAAAACGTTCTACTAATGGATAAATTTTACTATCGAGATAGTTCTATTAATTGTTCTATCATTGTAACAAAATTATAATAAAATGGACAAAAAAAACGCGTGGCGACCTGCACGCGTCGCGCAGAAATCTGTGCCGGCACTCCAACGAGGCGCAGGGCAGGGCAGACACATGCCTGCGCCTTTTTTTTTTTAAAGAGATTGCTGCTTGCCTCTACGGCATTTTCAGCTTCACCGGGCTTTTTTGGGGGCGGCGACGAACGTAAAGGGTCCCTCAAGCCGTGTGAAACGAATCACCTTCGGAGGTTTTCTAGAGGGAACGGCATCGCGCACTAGTGCGCGTCCCCGTGCCCTACTAAATTCTCCGAAGGGTTCGGATCGGATCGGAGGCCTGCGTCGCACGTGCCTGCGCCGCCGGCCGCAGCGTATACAGCACTCAACGCAGCCATACAATACAAAATCGGCTCTGGGACTCTATTTTTGATTCCTTCGCTTCGAATCAAGCGCTTGGTTTCTACTGATTTTCGTTCGACATTTGACTTTCCTTATTTTGAATCGCTCGACCGCAACGAGTGCTCACCCACTCGTTGCAGTCGAGCGACGCAAAGCGATTGATAGAATAACCGTCAAAATCAATGCGTTGTCTCAATGTCATGTCACTCATTTGTTAGTGTCATTGATAGTCTTTTCTATTAAAAAGCAAAGGTTTTTTTTAACAGCTAATAGAAACTTGGATATTACGTTCCGTTTTTATTGCGGTTGTTACCGGTTTTCTCGAAACTCTGCGTGGAACGGATAATATCCAACATTTTGTATTATGTTGGCAGCAACGGAAACGAACGATTCAAAAATAGATCCCCTGCTATGCGCTGCACGGAGCTGCGTCGCCTGCGTCTCAGCCTAATTCGTTATGACTTCTGGCATGCGTGCAGCATGCTTGGAAAGGAAAAATATATTATTTGTATCATCACTAAATACTAAACTAGCGTCCGCCCGCGATTATGTTCGCGTAACTCCCATATCTCTCGATCCCGTAGGAATTACGGAAAATCCCAGCGATGTACTCGTAGGTCTATATTAGGTATGATGTTGATCGTTTTCTAGTCAGGAATTCTTTTTTTTTATACTAGCAACCAGACCCGGCTTCGTTCGTGTTGTTTCGTGTTAGTATTAATTTTAGACTACAAGGAAATAAAACTATTTACGGTATCCGGGATTAGATAAAAATAAATTAACAACATTTTGGTGGTATTAACCACTTTTAGGCATTTTATCCTCCATTCCGAGCACTGGAAATAACCAACCTCCACCTATCAATGTTAAGTCTTATAAATTCTCTTGTATCTTCTTGTTGTAATTAATGTATTAATCTTGTAAGTTTACAAAAAATATTGAAAAAAAAATGTTTATATCTAAACATTTTTTTTTTCAATATTTTTACGGGTAAGCACAGTGTCTTGAGCTCATCTGATTTTAAGTGATGATAAGGCTAATGATGGAAGCGCACTTCATCCGGGATTCTCAACTAGTGAGGCACTAAACACAACAATGCTACAAAACATTGATGTTACGGCGACATATTTAGATAAGATGATGGTAGCTAGCCAAGCGGACAAACAAGCCCTGCCACCAACTAAACCTGTACCTGTACCTGAGTACACAAACATGTACCCCTGCTAGGAATCGAACCCGGGACCTCTGGGTCTAAACAGGTGGTCTTAAACACTAGACCACAGAGGCGGTTCAACCACCGGCGGTTTATAACACCGTCAACCATTTCCGAAAAGAATATATTGCGTTCTAAAGATCTACAAATTGTAATTAAAATGTATCAATGATTATACAGAGTGATAAGCGGCGTTATACTCGTTCATAACATATGTATAACAATATATCTTCGTCACCCGTCTACAACTCACACGGTGGTTTGCGAAACTTCTTAGTTCCAAGCCTGTGGTCTCAAAGTCGGGCTGGACTTAAAGTTCAGTGCATTTCAGAATAGTTTCAGTTTCCAGTCAGTAGAACCCTATCATAATCTCTACTTTATGATAAAGGACTACATGATTAAATGCTGGGCAAGGCTTAGGTAAAAAAACTAATGTTGTCTTCACACGGTAACGACAATGTCCGCATGTTTGGAAGGTTTACTGCGAGCTTGTAAATGTGACATTAAATACGCCTGATTAAACTCGAATGCCAACGCACTACCAATACGATACTGTTGTTACTACAAAAAATATACAAATATTTGAGATTAAACCGTACTGTTATTAGAAATACGGAAAAACATCAAAATGTATCAGTATATTTTGAGTTACAACAGTATTTTATTGGTAGTGCGTAATATTTTTTATTAATAATAGGATTTAAATCAGTTTTACTCTTCATGCTATGGAATCAGAAATTCATGCTTAGGTCAAATAAACAATTGGTAAATGTTTTAAAGAACTGTAGACGACCTCCTTGGTCGAGTGGTTTGTACACCGGTTTTCACGGTGTCGCCACCTCTGAGGTCCCGGGTTCGACCCTCGGTCGGGTCAATCTAGAAATTATTATTTTTCTAAATTGTCTCGGGTCTGGTTGTTTTCTATGTATAATAATAAGTATTTATTTAAGTATTTTAAGTATGTTTATCCGTTGTATAGTAACTATTGAACGAGTTTTATAACGAAGCTTCTCTTGGGTTAGTTAATTGGTGTAGGAAAGTTTATTTATTATTATTTATTTAATTATTTACTGATACGTGATTCCATTAATACGTTTAATGCTCCGTAATTAATTATTGTTGTTGTCAACATTCCAATTTACGTATGTATTTGTGTTGTTTTTTCCAAATGCAGTTGAAACTATTATATTAATAATATAGTAGAAAGTATACAAATATATAATAATTATAGTATTCACAATAATATAATAACCTAAAGTAACTAAAACTATTACGAAACTAAAATATGGCGTCAAAAAATTCCTCCGCGTCGCTGTCGACTGGTAATGTACCCAAGAGACTGGCGGCATTGCCACGTTGTATGGCAATGCTTAGCCTCTGACCAAGGTACAAGCCAGCCTTTGGGTCATGGGAAGTGTCAACCAGCCGTTTGGAGACGTCATTAATAAAAAAAAAATTAATTTTTTTATTTATTTATTTAATTTAATTTCATTTCATTTAATTTGTGTTGACAACACCATCTATTGGGATTAGGTTTGTAGAGTTTTCGCCGATAAGATTTTTTTTTAAATACACAGTTAGGCAAATGGCTCTGCTGTGCCTGATGTAAAGCAGAAGCATGGTCCAGATGCGAGGACACTTAGTAAAGCCGGATTTATTCCCCACTCTGATAGCTGTCGGTAGGAATACCCTCATAAAGGGATTAGTTCATCGAACTGTCTTAAAACACACCAACCTTTAAGACAATAGATTGTATTTACCATTACCAGTACCTAATACCTTTACATAAACTGCTTTGTATTATTCTTTGTTGTAAGTGAATAACGCGGAACCATTAAAACTTTCGTTTTCTTGCAGCTAACTTAAATTATGCTGGTCTTGAGGGGATTAATTCACCCTTATCTTTTGAAAATTTCTTTAGAACAGCTTAACTTAGAATGAGATCGAAAGTATTCATAAAATATTAAAACGAATCTCCCTAATGGATTGTAATGATTATTTGAGCATCTAGGACTGTGCGAGGAGCTCAATGGCGTAGTGTTTAATGCGCCTGGTCTTGCGATTGCTAAGGTTAAGCAACTTTTTTAAAGGCCGTCATCGTATGGGTTACCAAAAATTTATTATAAATAAATAATAAAATAATAATAATATAATTAATAATTATATTTTTGGTTTCGTGCTTTGGAAGGCACGTAAAGCCGTTGGTCCCGGCTGCATTAGCAGTCGTCAACATCCACCAATCCGCACTGGGCGCGCGTGTTAGTTTACGGCCCGTTCTCCCTATCTATCCATAGGGAAGGCTCGTGTCCCAGCAGTGGGGACATCAAATGAGCTAGTGAAGGCTGTGCAGACCAAATAAAAAAAAACCAGCCGTTTATGAGCAACAACGACCACGAAATCAATACAGCATCGGTAAGCTGCAATTTAAAGTTATGTGAGCAATATAAATAATTCACATGAAAGGCATGTATCTAGTTCAAGGAGACAAAATTATCAACGTACCAATTCCTCAACATTCAAAACACACATTCACATATCGTGATGAAGCAAAATATCTTACAGTAGAAACTCCTTCGTCAAAGCTTAATATTTGGCATTGCGTGCAATTTGTACATACCACCTAAGGGAAGGAAGGAGGAAGGAAGGAGGGAAGGGAAGGGAAGGGAAGAAAATTTGGAACGCTTCCGATTCGTTACCTCAGTCGTAAGCGCACAAACAAACGAGCCTCTAACGAGGAACGTTTTAGCATACAGAGTATAGCAAAATCTATACGACGACATTGACGTTGGTTATAATTATGCAATAAAACTATTGTAAGAGGGAGATGCTCTTTTATTATTCCAAATAGATTATTGAAAAGGGTAGAGTATTGTTTTCTGACCTACCAAACTGTCGAGTACCGTCGGTAGCCGGGCAGATGCTTGGGTTAAATGTAAGAAATCAAAATTCGAAATTCAAAATCATTTATTCAGTTTAGGCTACAAGTAGCTCTTGTGAATGTCACTATGCCATCGGTTCGTAAGTCTACTCTGAGCTCAGATCTTGTAGTGAGAAGAACCGTCAAGAAACTTAGCAATAGTATCCAGCTCTTTTCTCCCTAACAGCGTCAAAAATATTGGAAAATGCCCAAAATATATCATAGCAGGATACTTTCCATTACAAATAAACCCAAAAAATATAGAAGATAACCACAACATGTAAAAAAAAAACAAAATAAAAAATACTTAGGTAACGAATTTACATCAGGTAAAAGTTTCAATTTTCACAATGTCATACTCGTACAGAACCACTACAGTACTCTAGTAAAAGTCTAAAATTGTTTAAGAAAAATTCAAACTATACCGAATAATACTAAAAGTAAGACAAGTATGCAAGAGCAGACCAGCCTCCACAGGCGGCACCCGTTCACGAGTATGACAATTATGAATCAGTAATCGCTTCGCTCAACCATATTTTAGGTAACGTAACGACCCGACGGACACGCCACCACCGCAGAGACAATAAAGAGAGCATGACACACTCAAGATACTAAATAAATAAATAAAAACTTAATGATCTATTTAACGCAACGCTGTTTGTTATCTGTAGGACACTGCTGATAAAGGCTATCATAAAATGTTTTTTGTTTTGTTTATATAATTTTAACGCAAATTTTGTGGCGAAACAAATTACAAAAACACAAATGTTGAAAAAATTTCCACGAGCAGGATTTGAACCTACACCCTTCTGACATACCGGGTCAGGTGCTCTTACAATTGAGCTAATTGAGTGTTGAATAATTTCGGCGGGCTGGTTAGAACCACGATAGCTCAACTGCTCGTGGAAATTTTTTCAACATTTGTGTTTTTGTAAAGGCCATATGATAGCCTAAAATAAAAAAGCCTAGTATAAAAATTATATAAATTAATTTTATTATATTGATTTAAATAGAGTATAATGTGTTTTTTATTATAACCAGGCTGTTTTATCATCTAATTATTCTTTGACTGTATAATAACCTTTTATATGTAATAAAGACTTTTTAAACTTATCTAAAGGTAAATCTAGTACAGTACTTGGTATTTTATTGTAATAGTGTATACCTTGTCCCAAGAAAGAACCAAGAACCTTCTGTAACCTGAACGGTGGCATAACAAGTTTTGTCTTATTTCTAGTATTGAAATTGTGTACGTCACCATGTTTAGTAAAGGAGTTGATCGTGGTTCAATTCCTATAGCTCCGCTAGGTTACTGACATGAACCTATTCCTAACGCAAGCAAATTAGTTTCCTGGATAAATAAATAATAATAAATAAAATGTATTTATTGGGTAACTTAAAGGTAGGTACTTGGCTGGAGCCTCCTTTTAAGCACAATTTGCCAGTGTCAAGAGGTTCCGCTCTTTCTTATCTCTATGGTATACATAGAAGTTACCACGTACTTAATCTAGTTATTTTATTAATAAAATAAAAACTAAGTATAACTGTGTGTGTGTGTGTGTGTGTGTGTGTGTGTGTGTGTGTGTGTGTGTGTGTGTGTGTGTGTGTGTGTGTGTGTGTGTGTGAGTGTGTGTGTGTGTGTGTGTGTGTGTGTGTGTGTGTGTGTGTGTGTGTTTGTGTAGGAGAGTGTGTGTATGAGCATAGTGATTATTACATTAGGTATTAGGAAATAAAGGTCTCTACTTCATCATAATTTATATTTTTTAGCCAAGTTATTAATAAGGATTTATATTCGTTATAAGTTTTATTATAGATGTTAAGTTCATTATTTATTTAATTTTAAATACGGGCGAGAAGCGAGCTATGTGTGGGTATGTGTGGGTGGGTTAATGTAACTATTATTAGGTAATGCTATTAATTTTAGCTCCTAGTAGGTTGCTCGTTGAGGTCCCTTGAGATGAAATCAAACAGCCAGAGTAGCTGTGAGCAATAGCTTAGAGCTTAGAGAGATATATATTTGTCTTTACACCTTATATACTCTTATAATTAGTCGTATTACTAATACTTAAAATATAGGCGTCAGCTAAAAACAGCGAGTATCTGTGCTCTAGATACAATAATCTGACGCTACAATAAATCTTTTGAAAAAAGCCGCATTTGGCCAACTTGGTGTGTTACGGCCCAATCTTCTATTTGCTATTGTCAATGTGGGAAGGCCTGAGCCCAGCAGTGGGTCGTTTATAGGCTGATGATGATGATGATTGGTTTCTAGTCAAGACGTCTACATATTAAATTAAAACTCTTATACAGAACTACTTGCGTTTCTGTTATTCAGTGTAATTTGAAAACTAACAACCTCTTCAAGTTTGTTCAGACCGTGATACTGACAAGTTTCTATAGGAAACTTATGTAATTAAATGAAATTAATGAGATGAAATAAATATCGAGCTGCCATACAGAACAAAATGGTCTCTCAAGTTTTATAAGGAGAACCTTAATATTTCTGACATTATGTTCAATGTAGTACATATTTTGTTGATTTTTTATGCAATTGCTATTTATTGATTTTTCTTGACATGTTGTTGTATGATTGCAATTAAAAAGGGCCATAGATCAGCAATTACTTTTGCCAGGTACTGGGTAGATGTGGGTTTATCAAAAGTAGGTATCAATGTGCTGTATCAATGTGCTGTTTTACAAAATACAATGACGCAATAAAGTCAATCAAAAAAAGGGATCGTCATAAATTATGTACGGGGACTTCTTGGCGCGAAAGTGAAGAGTCATGTCTGCGGTTTTGTTTTAATATCTAAAATTTGTGTTATGTCGAATATTAATGTGAAATAATTGTGGATTATTAACCGTTAAGTGTTCGTAAGTGCGCATGAGTGTTGGCAAATGAAACAAAACAGTGCAACTTCACTTTTCAAATTCTATCAAGAAGTCCGCCCGAGGAATTAGTAAAGCCCCACATCTTTACTGATATACTCGAGGGGTTGGGGGTATATCATTTGTCATTTCTCATTTCTATTATCATTCATACTAGAAGGAAGTATTGTATATTTATATATTACTTGTAAGAAGAATTACTTTAAGCCATCAACTAAAAGAAAAAAAAGAAATTATGTACGAGTACGTAATGCCCGAACAAAGATAAATATTAAATACAGATCAAATAAAACTTCTTCCTAGTCGGTAAGAAAGAAGGTCATTAGGTCGACGTTCAAAGAGTCGACAAAGAAACTGTTCTATCAGTTTTGTCAATACTTTTAGTGAAAGTTCAACTGAATTTCAGTTTATTGTTGCAATCGAAAATAAACCTTATAGTTTTATAACATGTAACTGAACCGTCAATCTGAAGGTGGTAGTCAACCTTTTTAGCTGATCTTACGTGATTGAACAGAAGAACAGAAAAAGGTCAAGTCGTGCGTATAGTGTACCCTATTCCCGGATTATGATAAATTCAATGAGCCGGTCTTTGTATTATTCATAGTGTGCCGGGGCGTACCTACTCATTGCGAACATCTTTTTGAAACCTTTAGTTTTTTATTTTATTCATGACAATTTGCTTTATTTAGGTAGAATATATTTTACTTATAGAAATCAATACTCAATACTTTATTGCATTACATAATGTTTACACAATAAGATGGTAGGTTTTCACAATGGATCAATTAATGTCATATTTATTTGTATTATAATTTATCATTGATTAAAAACCAATTTATAATGTTAGGTATATTGGAATAATATACCTATGTATTTTTATGTCATTTGCCCAGCGGTACATAGAATATTTACTTATTTTACTTTAATTTATTGATAATTTGTTATCTGTTAAAAAAATATATAAATATTAATGATAAATTATTCTATAGTTGATGATTTATCATTAATATATTCTTTTAAGTTATAATAGCTTTTGTTAATTCCTCGACGTGTCTTCATTTTTAATATTTTCAGGTAACTTATTAAATATTTTTAAAGAGAATTTTTACTTTTGTAACTTTTTTGTTTTTCAAGTGCTTGAAAGCTGAAGCTTTTATAAATAGTTACTTTTATTGACATGTCCAATCAATCAATAGGAAATTGGCCGTAATAACAGTTTGACATATAAAATAAGTAATTTTCCTTACCTAGTTAAGGGCATTAATATGGTACCTTCTTTACAGTCTACTGGCAGTATAGTAAGTTAAATAGATAAGCTTTTTCCAATCTGTCGGAACAAAGTTATTCTTTAAAATAGCATAGCATTGTGTAAACATTATGTTTTGTGTATAACGGTCAAATATCGCCGACTCGGCGACGACCACTAGTAAATGTGAATCCACATTAAGTGACATGTCACAAAACTGTATAAGTATTAGGTGATTTTATTGACAATTACTGTCTACATTAATAAAACATGCTAAATAACTATGCTATATAACATGTTTTGTCATATTATAGTCTAAACGCACCTTAATAACAATAATAGTGGTAACTGACCACGCTTCCGTCCGTGTGAAAAATTCATCTACCTTTATTAAACAATTATTTATAAGTAAGTATATCTTATTCATTCCATCAGAATGTTCCGCGAACTGTGGAATGGCGTTACCCTGCAAAATTCTGAAAACGGATAATGGATAGCATTGCCGCAAATAATACATTTATCTACTGAATAATTCATTGTTTTGAATAACAATTTAAAGACGAAAGCCTCAGTTTTGTTTCGAGCGTAGCGTTATTTTACTAACTTTTTTTTTTTGGAGAGAGATTGCCTATTGCCTCAGACGGCATTTTCACTGGTCTTGTTTAGGGGCGGCGAGGAACGTATAGGGTCCCTCAAGCCGTGTGAAACGTATCACCTTCGGAGGTTTTCTAGAGGGAACGGCATCGCGCACTAATGCGTGTCCCCGTGCCCTACTAGATTCTCCGAAGGGTTCAAGATCGGATCCGTATTTTACTAACATTCTGTAAATGTTCCTGCTCTTTTTTGTTATCGCTCCCGGTCTACGAATGCTCAATGAGTCAATTAACATTTAAGATAAAATTGGTATTTGCGATTCGCTTTTTGCAACACCTCCATGATAATATAGGGTAAAGGTACCACTCACGTCTAAAACATGCCAGTACATTCTTAGTCCGCTGCTCACCGAACCGCGGACGTAGGCTGCGGGTGACGCGTGACGTAGGGCGGACGCACCTGTGGCGTTTGCACGCTTATCGATCGCACGAGTTGCGTGTGCCTATCTACGCTTTATAATTTGTCATCACAAATTTATCGGTGGAAATAATAAGAGCTATTCATCTTTATTAGGTGCTCGATACGATATCGCGGCGCGGTCGGTGATGGTTGTGAAAAATTAAGCGGATTTTGATAAGTATCATCGGGTGGGTGACCTAGTTTGAATATTTCTGTGCTTCGGAAGGAATGTTGATCTGTTGGTATGGTTCCTTGTTGTTAAGTCGCTGTCCAAAATCCTACCTACCCAACCCAAAAATCCGTTTGGACTCAAACCTCTATGTGCTACCGTTCAATGCTCAGCCAATATGGTACAGACGACGTCTGCACATCTACCTATCCAAAACTGACAAATTTCTTCAATAAATGTTCAACAGTATGTCATATTCATAAATTTCAAAGACAGTTTCTGGTAGTATTATGTGCATTCGTGTGTACATTACAGATACAGCCCAGGGGTGGGATGTTTTGACTTATCAAGATAAGCAAAACTCTAGGTATATATTGTACCTATTTGTGTTCCGCAGGTTTGAACATGGCTACCAAACATACGCCATCCCCTCGAGTACATACTTTTGAGTGTATTTTATTTTTTGCTACAAATAATATCATCGATACAGAAAACATACAAACTCGTAATGCTGAATTTAATTGGAACATTATTGAAAACATGACTTTTCGATAATTAAATTAACTCAAACACTCGTAGAATAGTCAAATTAATAACGTGTGTACACATTAATAATAATTAATTTCGTTTATTAACCGATACCATTCCATTGCAAAACGTATCTAACAACGTGTATATACAATACATAGTATTTAAAAAGCAATCTAAACTGTATTGTACTACTTTGAATAAAAATTATAATATGTTCTTCCCTTTGCCTTTATCACGCTTTTATTTGAACAGGTTTGATGACAAGTTTATCCCAGCTCAGACTCCAGTCTCTCACAAAGTGTCATCACCCGATGTAATAAACTGTAACTGTTACTGTTATTAAAAGACTTTTGTATTTAAAAGACTTTTTTTTGTATTTAATGCGTCCAAAAGGGTTACCTACAAGAACCATTGGTGCATGATATGATTAAAAGCATCACTTTGAACAAAACAAGGTGTGTTTTGCACAGCTCACATGAAGTGGAACTAGGTCAGGTGTCTTTATCAGACAGTTTAGGGTTGTGAACTATAAAGAGGTTTTTATAATTCTATTCTTTTCTATATTCAAATACTGTGCAAAGTACTACATGCTATGATTAAAAGCATCATGTCGAAACAAAACAAGGAGTGTTATGCACAGGTAACTTTATATTAATCTACAGGATGTTTGTTATTACCTGTATAACCCCGAATTTTGGCAGATAGGGTACAGTTCATAGAACCCTGGAAAAATATGAACATAGCTTATAAAATATAAACACCACATGGCCGAGATGTTGAGGTACCTTGTAACTAAGTAAAACTGTAAAGTGACAATCCTAGGTGAAGCTGATACGTTGTTCTTGGTCGTCAATCTCGTGTTCAAATAAGAACAGAAGTCGAAATATTGCAGGAATAAACAAAATTATTATTTAAAAAAAATTGAGTTTTTTTTTGTGGAAAAGTAAATTTACGTACTTTATTTAAGTATTTTGCATGTTTTAACAGTGTTCTTAATACTTGGTTGCATGGTTCGGAAATATACACCATTTACCAAACATTCTGTATATGTGTCCCTGGCTATGTATACAAAACTACAATGTAGTACATGCTATGATTAAAAGCGTCATGTTGATCATAACAAGGAGTGTTTTGCACAGGTCACATGTGGTGGAATTAGGTCAGGGAACTTTATCAGACGGTTTAGGGTTGTGTACATACGCCTGCACATCGGACTACTAAAAACTAACAAATTTCCTCAATCGACTTTGAACTTTATGTCTTAGACATATGGTCGTACATTTAATGAAGATTTACTGTTTTGGATAGTATTGATGTGCAGACGTTTGTACTACCACCAATGATAATTACAATACTAAATATTACGAAGTTGTAAAATGCTGTCATGGTAATACAGGAAGTCCTTTTGAAGGAGCTCGTAAGGAGGTTCCAGTCGCTGATTGGAAATAGGGCTTGTCATAACTTTTCCTGGCTAGGTATCTTCGATCAAATTATATACTAGATTCCAGCTGAGCGCTTGAAAAACGGTAGGCGACTTTCGGGCCACAGAGCCACAATGACGTTTGTGGCAATGACAATAAATATTGGGTACAAATATTTTGCAACCTTAATTTTTAATCTTTATTTTTAAGATTTAAGATTCATAGTAAGCGGAAGTTGTTGATGCTATACAATGTTTTTTCAGATTTTTTTATTCGAATTTTAAATGTATGAGCAAACAGGAATATTTTCGAGATGTATTTTTGTTTCGGATCCTTTATCTAGTACATAAGACTATACAAAGAAGTGTAAGCTATGATTAAAAGCATCACGTTGAACCTAACAAAGAGTATTTTGCACAGGTCACATGAGTTAAAATTAGGTCAGCGATCTTTATCAACGGCTTGGGGTTGTGAACTACATATTACGAAAGATATAGATAGATATATTACGGAGTATCATTATAAATTCTTGAAAATATATACGCCTTAATACATTTCACACCAAACAGACAGCTATGTTTGCAAAAGAGATAGATAAAGAAGTAATTAGTAACGGGTTGGCGCCATGTTTGTCCGAATTGAAACGCAAAATTTGTGCTCTACTAATTGTATAACATTGATAAACATTCTCACCGCGTTATTGCTAATTGATATAATTTGAAAACGTGGTCATCCCTGACAACCCTTTACGGTACTTGCAGAGGAAATGAACATAAAGAAACCGTGTATAGAGATAAAGCGGGAAAATCGACACTGTGATTCAGTCTGAAGATGGAAATCTATTGTAGACTGCTTGTAGACCCTCTGCTCCATTCAGGGGATATCCCCTACTCATTTCACTAATTTTATTTGTATTGACACCTGTCAAGTCATAACGCCAGACTAGAAGCCGCCGAAGCGCATTCTACATCCAGTATCGATGAAATAGTCTACCAGCAAATGTTTTCCCTCCTTCCTATGATACGAGGCGAGAAAAGGCATCTCAAACGAGGCGTGAAAAGACACCTCGTGGGTGGGCAGGGTGAGGGTGTCTGATACAGCGTTGTTTCCACGCAGCACTATTTGTCTTCGCGTCTGGTTTCCATTTAGACTTGACATCGGTTAGAGTGGAGTCATATGCCGCGTAAACTTATTAAAAAAAAGTATTCATGAAACTATAGTACAATGAAACAGAAGAACTCCTACACGTTATCTTGTAACTTTACTTAAACTACTTAACGGTGGTATATTTATATAAAATTATATATTACCGATCCCAAAGAACTTTTTCGTTGGGCTGTAGTTTGTTAGTCTTGTTATCTATGCATAGTATGTAGGTTGTACAAAAAAGAAAAATCTACACAATGACAACTTACACGCATTCACACTCACACGCGACTATGTTTTGTGTTTTTCTAAACTTTTTGTTACACTTGCCATAAAGCAGGAAACTTTTTGCTAGTATATAAGAAAAATATCTTGTATACTTAGCTTTATATAACTGGTTTGTCTGAGAGGTGGGAACCTGGTGTCCTGATGTACAGGCATTTCTTGCTTAGCTTAAGCACCAGTCTCTTACAGAGTTTTTAACTTGCACCTATAATTTTTACAAACTGTAACTAGCCATAAGAATATGCTTTGTGGAGAGAAATATTTTTTTTGTATTTGTATTTGTAGAGTGTCTTAAAAGAACTATTAAGTCCCATCTAGATGTCAAGTTAGTTTATCATCCTCATCATCATCAACCTACACACACACGTCCACTGCTGGACATAGGCCTCTCCTAGTGCACGCCACTGAGCACGATCAGTGGCTACTTTTATTCAGCTCTTGACAGCCACCTTGCGAAGATCGTCGTTCCACCTAGTCTGAGGGCACACAAGTTAGTTAAGTTATCTAAATTGAAACGTAAAATTTGTACTCCTCTAATCGCATGACCTCGTTAAACATCCCCCCTCGACGGTTCACCGTGATTTTACTAATTTCACAATGTTTTCCATGGCCAATATTCAAGTTTTAAATGAAATTCCAAGGGTTTTAGTACGGTGCGCCTTATCTCCGTAATCCTTTTGTGTCGTGTTTCTCCTGCAGGGCAGGTTTAATTAAATTTTGCACACGCTACTAGCTTCACAGTGACGTCAACAATGGAAAACTGACACGTTTCCATGGCGTGCTCGGTGCACTGTACGAAAAATAGTTCAGAGTGCTGAGTACTCACTCAAAAACATCCTCGAATAATCCTCGGATTTATACACCACCGATCACGTTACCAAAAACGAAGGTATGGATTGAAGCAGTACCTCATGGTGACCAACGAAGTAAACTTGTTTTTTTTAATGTCTGTCTGGTAAGCACAGCTCCTTCATCTCACTTGATGTTAGGTGATGATAAGGCCAATGGTGGAAGCGCACTTCCCCCGATATTCTCAACTAGTGAGGCACTGACTCCGTATTATCTTTAGCTATCGGAACACAACAATGCTACCAACATTAATGTACCATATACATTAACAAGCCCTACCACCAACAAAACCGAGGACACAAATATGTACCCTCGCTGAGTATCGAACCCGAGACTTCTGGGTCTGAGACCGGTTGTCTTAACCACTAGACCACAGAGGCGGTTGTTTAATTTTTTATGTAGAAGAAAATGCATTAGGCACACCACTGAGCTACAAAATAAGAAGGACCTAGAAGCTAAGCTTAATACATACCACGCTCGAGCAACTTGAACAGTCCGAGCGTAGCTGTTACGAAATTCCGTGACCGGGAGAGGATGTCTATTTTTGCGTTGCTCGAGCGCGTTTGTATGAAGCTTACTGTCTCTTTGTTTTTGTGAATGTGCCCAGGGAGACGCAGAAAGTTATGTGGGACTCTTCATTGACTCCTTCAAAGGGAAGGATACTCACTAAAATATCTTCCATTCCCTCTCCCGCGTGCCGCCAGGTTGATCATGGACCGTTGCAAACAATCACCGGAGGAACGCAGTAAACTTACTTCGATTTATTTATTTATTTATTAAAATTTACAAAGGTAGTTAATATTAATCTATAGATCAAAGCAGTGTGATAAAAACCAATATTAGTTTGTGCTCACACCGGCACTCACCACCTTACGCTCACAATATACAAAAATAGTCAAACAATGTGAACATTACAATCCACCCACAACAGGGCTAACATTTTGCGTGAGGTTCGCACAGCCTAGCGCCGCGCTGCCTAACCACACACGCAATAATTTGTGTTATCACACGGGGTGGTTTGCGATACTTCATTTATAATTATGTATTCTCAATGATTTCATTTGTTGTATTCTAATATATTGGTAGCTTGACTTAATAACGAAATCTCCGCCCATATTGGGTAGTTGACTGGTTAGTAAAATTAGTGAAACTTTATAGCAACTGCCAAAACAATTTTTTTGGATAGAAATTGTATAGGAATTGCAAACTATGACGTCACTATTTTGTTCTGTCAATTCAGGGTTTATTAAAAACTTTTTAAGTTAAATTAATTCTTAGGTCAAATAAAAAAATAGGCCAATTATTTAAAGAGCTGTTACGTGATTTCATTTATATGTAGAATTTTCTGGAATTAATTATTGTTGTAGGTAAGATACCTATTATAAAGCCTACAAACTTGAAATTGACAGCTATATATATTATAGTTAATAGGGTGTAACCCAAATTCCCCGGGGATCATTGGATACGTGGATGTATGCGGTTTACCTACAGTTAGCAGCCAAGTTTGAATATTAATTACATACTCGTCGTTAAGTTGATTCACCATGATTTGTTGTAGATAATTGTTAGTGTAATAAATATTGTTGTTATAGAAAAGGATATAATATTATATAGGAGTATATTTTTAATTTGATAGGATAGGGAGGAGCTCGATGGCGCAGTGGTTAACGCGCCCGGTCTGCGAGTGCTGAGGTTAAGCAACTTTCGCAAAGGCCGATCATCGGATGGGTGACCAAAAATGTATCATCTCGAGCTTCTCCGTTCTTCGGAAGGCACGTTAAGCCGTTGGTCTCGGCTGCATTAGCAGTCATTAACAACCACTAATCCGCACTGGGCTCGCGTGGTGATTTCTGACCCGTTCTCCCTATCCATCCATAGGGAAGGCTCGTGCCCCAGCAGTAGAGACATAAAATGAGCTGATGATAATTAATTTAATAAAATGACACAGACTATTTAGTCTTAACTGATATATAATAAATAATACTAAAAAAATTCCGTTGTACAGACGCTTGCAAATCAGCCTATCCAAACTGACAAATTTCTTCAATAAATGTTCAACCATTTAGCAAAGACATAAAGTTTAATGTCGATTGAGAAAATTTGACAGATTGTGGCAGTCTACTGTGCAGGCGTGTGTACCTAGTTAGAATACCTAACTTTTTTTAATCGACTGTATATTTGGAAGACGCTTTAAAGTGGTTTAAAGTGGTGGTAATTGGATCACAGTATTTGTCCTAAATGATTTCTTCATAGTAAATTTTCTTTTGTGTTGCAATAGAAGTATATATATCGCTTATATCACGGCGAGTGCTCTGAAGAACTCTTTGACCTTATCCCACCTTCTCCCTTCCTCCATAGGAGTACACGTGCTGCTCTCCGGAGTCATCGCTTCACTGTCACACATATCCCATCGCGCACAAAGAAATTTGGTGACTCGTTTCTTTGTCGCACCTCCAAAAGGTGGAATAGTCTACCAGCACACGTTTTCCCTCTTTCCTATGATATGGGGTCCTTCGAACGAGGCGTGAAGAAGCACCTTGTGGGCCGGCGGAGTGACGTTGACTGATGCTGCGTTGTTTTCACGCTGCACCAGTTGTCTTCGCGTCTGGACTCCATTTCCACTTAACATCAGGTGGTGTAGACTCATTTGCTGTGCTAAGTATAAAAAAAAATGTTATCTATATGTATATTGTGTTTATAAAACATTAATTACGATAGATTTACCTGACTATTTTTAGAATCAGCGTAACTCTTACTAACAAAAAAAAAAGAAATTGTATTCGTTTTTACAAGCAAGTGGATCTTAATCAAACACATTTTTCTTTTTGCTTCACAGTTGGATCGCGTGTTCTGGAACACCTTTCTAACTACCGTACCATGGAAATCAGTTAGTTGTAAACCTGTCGTTAAATACAAAGCCTTAATCGAGTCCGATTGCTACAATGATGTTCCAAAATTCTAACCACGTAATTATGTTCACGCAGTTCCGTGATTAGATGATTTATATTGTGTTGACAAATGTTTTGTGTAACGAAGGTGAAACGTTAATTTGTACAGGTAAGTTAAAGGTAATTTCACCAAAGGAGAATGCCCATTCTTGGTATCGTTCTTGTTCGAATTGTACCTCCACCTAATTTATATCAAAATTCAAGTTTTTTATTTTCATAAAACCCTGTTAAATAATTTGCCTTAACCTCTCCGACGAGAAATCCCCATATTATTTAGTAATTAAATTCACTTCCATTTAATTTGATTTTTTTGACATGTCAAGTTGGCGTTGTCTCCTTGGTGTTGCCATTTTGTAACAAGCAAATCGATTTATCAAAATATAATCGATTCACTTGTAGTTATTTCATTAAAATAACAAGTTAGCTTATGTTTATGTGTCAATAATTCAATATGATATGGAACATATATTAAATCGCATTACAGTATTGTAATCATTGAGCTATAATTACTACAGTTGTCGCGAAAAAAGTAGCCGGATCTGTATACAACAACTACTGTCTACAATACTAGTTGAGACCTCTTGTTACCCGTTTTTTACCGGATACCGGGCCGGTACCATACGGCTGTCTATACGATCGAGGGGTTCAGAAAAAGATAAACATATCGCACCGGCTCGGTGTCCAGTAAAAACACAGCATGTAAATGCTGAAAAATAAAAGGGACTCATCAATCAACTGCCAGTACCTAGATTGAATGCTGTTTGTTCGTATTGATATGATTAAAAAACGGTTTGTTGCTTTATCAAGCATCTAGTCCCACTACTGGACCTTTCTTCAGTAGTGGGACGAAATGAGTAAATTAAAATAAAAACAAAGAATATTTTATTTGGAGAGGCATATGTCTAGATGTGGACTAGTATAGGCGGATGATGGTGTTGAAGATGGTGATTATTTCATCATTAAAGCAAACGCTTGAGTTTCTTGCCAGCTCTTCTCGGTCGAAGTCTCTCCCAAAATCTGAGCTGGTGGTAGACTAGTGCCTGTAAAGGTTTATATTGAACTAGCGGCCCGTCCCTGCTTCGCACGGGTGGACTTTTTTTTACTTATTATTTTTTTTAATACATAGGCTATAATATGTTACTCAGCGCTAATGTAGCATTCTAATGGTGAAATATTTTTTAAAATCGGTCCAGTAGGTTTTGACTTTATTCGTTACAAACATACATACAAACATACAAAGGTTTCCTTTTTATAATATTAGTATATTTATTTATTTATTTATTTCTATAGGTACACAAACAGATTACAATTAATGCATGAGTACAGTAACATATTTGGATATATAGATAGAATAGTATAGATATATAGTATAGATACAATATTTGACTTTAACTTTGACTTTGACTTCATCTTACCAAATGCTTTACGATAATAATATGGCTGAAGTTAGGAAAGCACTATTAATGTTATCCTTAACCACTGAGGTTCTGGCATTCTGGCTGTTCTGGCTTTCATATAATATCTCTATATTTGTCTCGTTTCGGTGGCCAAGTGGCAAAGCTCTCGCCCCGATACCTGAAGGTTTTAATGCCCCGGTCAAGCAGTGTATTTCAGATTGTTCGATTTACAGCCTGGATTTGTGATCACCAACCGCATTTGGCAAGCGTAGTGATTAGGCCATTACCCATCAATTGTAGATGTGACTTCATTTCAATAATGGATGCCTATATAGTAAGTGGCGTGCACTTGGAGAGGCTTATGTCCAGCAGTGGAAGGTGTGTAGGCTGATGATGATGATGATGATATATTAAGTATGCTATGCTATGCTTTGTTTACTACTAACTAAGTTTGTCGAAATACAACTCAATAAGAATTATTAAAACAGAAAACTTAACATCAATGCTACAAACTATACCCAATACTACCCAGGTACTTTTGAGAGATTTTTTGGTTCAAATTTAAAGGTACCTTCGATTCCAGTGGACGATGCAATGTTAGAAGCCTATTTATGTTCCGATAGTAAGATATTAGATAGCTAGTTTCTCTGTAACGGAATATATACCTGGGCCTATTTCTGGGCAAGCTCGTTCCATCGTCAGCCTCTTCTTAGCCCTAGGGATTAGAATGAGGCTAAGAACAAGCCCATCTTACAATAAAAAAATAAAAAAAAGATCTTCGGTATTATAGTCACTCCATCAGGTGGGTAGGATGAAAGCCAAGCGTTTCCCCGTAGTGAAATAAAACAATGTAAAAGGATTGGTAAAAAAGGGATCAATGTGTTGAGCGTTGTGAAATAATAACAACGGTGGATGTGGAGCTGAACATGAAAATGAATGTAAAATTCAGCATTTATACAGCCTAGTGCGATTTCCATTCGCCATCCAAAACAAGGAGATTTAAAAGTTTGAAATACATATTCTCGTTTTTATTGAACGTGTTCAAATGGCGAATCAAACTCGCACTAGGCACTCATACTTGATCAACTTCGTAATTTCATCCTGAAAATATCGGAGAGTTACGATTAAAAGTAGTCAAATCATCGAAAGGAATTTCATCTGTTTATACTATTAAGAGAGGTAACGTTTATGACTTTGTTTGTTTATATGTCGGGGCTAATATCTGGAACTGTTGGTCTAATTCCAAAAATTCTTTCACCGATACAATGCTTAATACCTTGTGGGTACCAGGCTATATTTTATATATTGATAAAAAAATATTTCTTTTTAAAATATCAAATCCACGCGGACGAAGTTGCAGGTAAAGCCCTAGTGTACCTACTTACAATATAATATGCACAAATGGGGATTGCGTTTAATACCCTGAGGAAAGCTAAATCCATAATCTCGTTCTAATACGCGAAAGGATTTCAACTGTCTTCGCGAAAAGCCTCTATGATGACGAAGTGACGGTAGACGGAGCTAAAACTTTGTACTTTTAAACTGTTGCCCTTATTTCCTTAGGCGGAAGGTTCTAAATTGATAAGCCCATTAAAATAAACGTACGCTCCACTGATAATAATGCGGAGGTCGCAGATAACATACCTTGTTTAAGAATTTATACATCGTTGGAATTCGTTTATCCCTCAAACTTGAGGAGTAATGAAAATATTTGTCAAGTTTATCTGCTTAAAGTTTTGGAAGGTAAACATACTGTTGTTTTCGTGTAATCGACAAACGTGTATTAACCACAATTTATTATATAACAGTACCTGAAGTTACTGTGTTCTCAATTACGAGGGCAGTATAATACAAGTAAGCTGAATATCAATCTACTTAGAGTCATCTTTACTAACGTATTTCGGTTAATCTTGTTTAAACATGGTTTAGCTTTTCGAACTATTAGAAACATTTTATTGTAAATATTTTTGTTTGTCATTTCATAAGTAATTGTAAGGCCTCTATTAACATAATCATGTAATCGATTTATATGGGTCGTGGCTTAATCACCATGCTTGCCAAATGCGGGTAGGTGATCTAATATAGAGCGTGAATGTGTTAAGTAAATAGATGTATGTTTTACCTATCCCGCTTTGGGCTACCTTGGTAGGCTATAGCCCGATCTCCTCGTGTTTTTTTTTGGAGAGAGATTGCTGATTGCCTCTGACGGCATTTTCAGCTTCACCGGGCTTGTTTGGGCCACTAAAAGCTCGACGGAGGTAGCGGAGACTAACCAAAATACCTAATATCTTCCCTTCACTGCCACGGGGCTGGCTCGGAAGTACAAACGGCAAGCACCGAGTTCATGAGAGAAGCATGAGCTTAGCAGGATGTTGATAGGAGGCTGACGACAGCAAAGGAGTACATGTAAAAACAAAAACAAACGAAAAAGAGTTCCATATTCGGAAAGAGCAATATTGCGCTTGTCAACATTCATCGTAATCATAAAGATGAGCACCAATTCCCGTTGACATCATAAGGGCAATTTGAGATGTTATCGCGGAATGGCCGCAGTGGAGGAAATAGGGTATTATTTACACGTCCTCGTTGCTCGCGTGACAGACAGACCACTTTGCCTGTGAAATGTAGCTGCACAAGGCAAATAGGTACAAAACAGGCGCTCTGGTGCGACAGCGCTTTTAATTACCTACGCTCATTTGTAGCGCCAGGGTTGAGAAATTCAAAAGTAAGCTACATACTTAAAATCAATTCTATTTATTGTCATATTTGGACAATTAAATACCCAGCACTTTTTATATGAATGCCGTTGACTCATTGTCAGGACGTGTCGCCGCTCCTACGTGTAACATAGTAAATAATAAATAATAATTTGTAATCGTTATAATTAAATAATAATATGAATGGTTTTTTTAATTAAGATTAGATTTTGTTGTATGTATGTCAGTCTGTAAGATATGTATGTTTCTATATCCCTATAAATAATTTATATTAATGAAATTGAAAATTGTAACAAAGCGAGCGTGACGCCCCGGCTACGGCTGACATCACGCACGACTGGCGTTCTGTATGGTATCATATCAGGTTCTGTAGCTGTATTCACCGAACGAACGAATGCATATATTGTGTGCGTGCGCCTGTATTGCTCGTTTGTATGGAGTCGGCCTTCTATACCTATTTGTTTTGTGGTTGCTAGCAATAGAGATGTGCGAGGGACATTAATTATACTTTGTTAACCGTTGCTCCGTGTTTACATACTCGTACTCGTACAGGCCCTCAACTAGTTTTCGTATGGTACATAACGATGAGGACGTACCTGTTTATTAGTGGTCAATAAATTTAAACTAGTATAGCCAACAGCAAAAGTAGATTATCAAAAAGTGAAACAAGTAATGAAACTATATAACAGCGAATACTAATACATTCGCCTTGGTAGCCGAGTGGCAAAGCGCTCGGCCCGATACCCGAAGGTCCCAGGTTCAATTCCCAGGTCAAGCTAAAGTGTGTTCCGGATTTTTCGATGCATAGTCTGGGTTTGTGATCACCGACCCGCATTGGGCAAGCGTGGTGATTAAGCCATTACGTATAAATTGTAGTGATGACTTGAATTGCAATGATGGAGGTCTCTTTGTCCATCTGTGGGAATGTTATAGACTGTTTACAGTTACTTACACATTTGCGCGACGATTTGGTTTCGTTCCATCTTGAAAGGCTTCTAGGAATCGAGGGAAAAGATTTTTGCCCCGAACAGTGGGACATTACGGTTTGCTAAAACAAATAAAAGTTTTCTTCTAGGTACTAACTGCTGTTCGCTCCAAATTGTGTAAGTCCGATTTTCCATTTTTTTCTTTTTCTTTCTTTTAGTTGATGGCTTCGTGTGATTAGCACATTTAGCCAGTGTCAAAGTAATTTTTCTTACAAGTAATACATAAATATACAATATTTCCTTCCAGTATGGTGATGATGAATGATAATAGAAATGAGAAGTGAGAAATGATAACCCCCAACCCCTCGAGTATCTCAGTAAAGATGTGGGGCTTTACTAATTCCTCGGGCGGACTTCTTGATAGTACTTGAAAAGTGAAGTTGCACTGTTTTGTTTCATTTGCCAATACTCATGCGCACTTACGAACACTTAACGGTTAATAATCCACCATTATTTCACATTAATATTCGACATATCACAAATTTTTGAAATTAAAACAAAACCGCAGACATGACTCTTCTCTTTCCCGCCAAGAAGCCCGATTTTCCATTTGTCGAGTGTGAAAACAACATTTTTTTTATAAATATAATTTTGCTGCAAATTTCATTTCAGCGCTTTTCCAAATTAAATTCGTTGTTCAAAGTCAATTGTTTGAAAGTTCCCAGTATTTTATTGGAGTCGAAATTCTTTCAATAATCTGTTTCAATTAAAATAATTTTTATGATGTTGTGAATAAGTGATTTAACTAATGGCTGGCAATTATGTTAACGTCGCAGATGTTACACTTTACAGTTTAGAAAATCATAAAATCTAATGCAAAGAGATTAACAAACGTCCGACGGGTATTCGTCGATTTATATATGGCTTTAGAACTGCGCCAGATGTTACCTAGTCTGCATCTATGTAAAAGCTCAAAGCGGGTATACTCGTCCCGCCCGATCCTCTAAATGCCACCACACATTTAAAGAATACACTAAACATGCACACTAGTTTAGGCCAAAGACACCGTACTCGTAGAACAAGGGTACGAAGAGCCGGTTCACATGCGCTCTATACCAGGCACAGACATGTACCTGGGCGCTTCTTCCCACCACCACGGCCCGGTCAACCTGAGCTGAGGTCCGAGCCTTTAGAGACTCCCTCAGGTTGTTCCGCTCCCCGATCTGATCTGAACCCTTCGGATACTAGAGGGCACGGGGACACGCCCTAGTGCGTGATGCCGTTCCCTCTAGAAAACGCCTAATTTGAAAACGTCCTAATACAGACTGAAATCACCGTAGATTAGTCTTTTTCCATTTTATTTGGTGCGTAGTTTCGAATTGCTGGTAGTTAAATTTAACGCAGTCTCTATTTTTAAAATACATAATACATCATGAATATACACCTAAGAAGTTGTTTGTGTGTCTGTTTCGTCCCGTATCAAGGCAGTGACGGTCTTACCAAGTCGGAAAACTACGCACGCGTGCGCACAACAACTTACCAAAGTTTCTTCGCAATCGGTGTAGGGGTAAGGTGAACGGTGTAGCAACGTATACGGGATAAACTAAAAAAAACCATTTGTTTTTATTCAACATAATAACATAATAAATACATACCTGCACATACCCTGGAAGTGGCTGGCATACTACCCGTAGAATATCCATATCATCCGATCTCCTTTAGGCGAGCCAGGACAGATTCATATTAAATCGGTTGAGTTTTAGGCCAGAGTAAGTACGACTCTAAGGTTGCCAGTTTCTATTTAATTCTAAGTAGGTTCGATTATGAATAGAGCATTTTCTAAGTTATTCGATTTCCTAAAATGTCAGATTATTAAGATCTCAAATTCCTAGCACTTCAGATTCCAATAATGCCGGATTCTGAGTAGGTCAGAAAATCACATATCAATCATTTTAGTATGTGTAATTCCGAGTACGACCGATTCGATATTGATTGGATTCTGTTTAGGCTTTATTCTGAGAAGGTCAGATAATATGTCAATCAATGTCTTATAATTTACAAAATCGGTTTTTGCTCACAAAAAATATAAATAATAATAATAAACAAAAATCATTGTTTGCTCTTCGAAGCTCTTAAATTTATCAAATTCTGTTACTGTAAATTTTAAATGACTTGTATTACCTTCTTTTTTTTGTTATTTCAATCATAGAATCAGTCTCATTCATTATACATACGAGTATATACGTGCGCCCTGTGTCAACTATAATATAACATATTGTCGGCACTGTTTTGTCTATTACCAGTACTACTCTATTTATAGAACTATTGTAAGTAATGACTGTTTTGTGCCAAAAAAAAATAAAAAACCACGTGACAGTCTTACTAAGTTAGAAAACTGCACGGGCGTACGCATTACTTAACAAAATTTCTTCGCAATCGAATGATATTTTGTTCTTATAAAATAAAATAAAAACAAGAGAATTAGTCTCTTATTCGTTAAACGAAATTCAAAAGCAAGTCAAGGTTACAACACTTTTAAAAATCGAAGGTAACAAGGCTTTCAAACACGTCTTAACTTCTTTGTTTCGTCTGTTAATCGTTGTTAAAAATGGCTTTAATCGATTCGGTAGCCAATTCCTATCAAACTACTTTTATACGAGTTTGTAGTACATGTTGTATAACAATGAATGTGTCTTTGTTCATCCCGTACAAATTTCTACTTGTTTTCTGTTCTGCCATTTTCATTCGATTGCAAAGTAACTTTGGTAACTTGTAGTGCGCACGGCCGCGAAGTTTTCCGCCTTGGTAAGACCGTCACGTGATATGGGTATTCACGCGAACGAAGACAGACACACAAACTACCTCTTAAGTGTACGAGTATGTTTATTATGTAATATGTAGGTATATAAAGATGAATGTTTCTCAGTTAGTCCTGTATGCGTTCCTAAACCGTCGTACCGTGTTATGAATGAATGCGTGAATTAAATTTTAAATTTATAAAAAGTTTATTTAACAATTACACAGAAAATGGATTTGATTCAGCATACTGCTAAAGCATAGAAATTTGGTACAGCGCTGATTTTCAGTAGAGTCAAAATAGTTTAGAAAAAATATTGTAATGGAACGGAGCAGTCTCTTCAACATCATCATAGCAATTAAAATTCAAATGGTACCACTGTGCAAAATTGTTGTGTTTGTACCACTGCGTTGTGCGCGTGCCCGCGTAGTTTTCTGACTCGGTAAAACCGTCACGAGACGCGGGTATTCACGCTGACATAGACATACAGTAAAACCACTTCTTATGTGTAAGCTTATTATGTAACATGACATATATATTGCCATTATACTCGTAGTGATCCACGCTTACCGTTAACTGCCAGCAATTCGAAACTTCGCAACTAAAAGACTAATCTGTGAACGGACTCAGCTGGATAGCAACTTTCAAACGGTTAGTATGATGCTTAGGTACGGCTTTAATTGCTTGCCCCATATCCTTCTAGATTTAGAGAAAGCTCAGTTCACTTATGTTAAGTGATACAATTTTTCGCTGAACTTTGATAACAATTGTTTTTTTTACGCGAACACTACACTGTGTACATACGCATCAAACTACCACAAACTCACGAATTTACTCAAAAGATTTTGACTTTATGTACCTAGATGCCATATTTTTGAATTGGTATTGTTTGAAGAAATTTGACACACACACACACACACACACACACACATTGACATTGACATTGGCGCCTTTGGCTTTCAAAGTAAAAAAGTAAATAGTGTTGAATAATTTCGGCGAGCTGGTTAGAACCACGATAGCTCAATTGGAAGAGCACCTGACCCGGTATGTCAGAAGGGCAGAAGAAGATTTGCAGGTTCAAATCCTGCTCGTGGAAATTTTTTCAACATTGTATTTTTGTAAAGTATTTAAAGTTTCTAATAAAAAACTAACAATTTCATTTAAAAATAAATTCTACGATTCCTTCCCAACCTTACGAAAACAGTTACTTCATATTCCGTTTACACTATACCCTTAGGCACCCTAAGGCCTCCAATTACACGAGTACGCTCGTGGTTCAGGAAACGGCGCTGAGGTTTACCTGAATAAAATATGGTCGTAGTTGTGACGTTGGGACCCACTTCCAACATTACAGGATTTATGCAATGGCAGCTGAGTGTTGTGTGTACTTTTAAAGTTTCGCGTTCCATTACAAATAGAATGTTTAAAGTCATGCAAACTGCTTAGCGAATGTACTTATTCTAGGCATACCTTTTTATGTACACACGCCTGCACATCAACTTACCACAAACTGTCAAAATTCCTCAATAGACTTTGAACTTTATGCTTTAACTATATAGCTGAAAATTTATTGAAGAAATTTGACAGCTTCGGATAGGTTAATGTGCAGGCGTCTGTACCGTATTCGTGTGTGTTCGAAAACGTAGGTACATAGTTTACAAAGCCCGTAAAATGTGTTAGTAGGTAACAACAAATCTCAATATCTATGCATTTGCTCAGCAGTGGGACAGTGAGGGCTAATAATAATTTATGTTAGTATTACAGTTTGTGTTTTTAAGCATGATCAATGTTAAATTAAAATAATTAGTCATTATGTCCGCATGTAAATGGAAAACAGTGAATTACATAAATCCTAATACCAAAATAACAATACGTGCAAAAGAAACAGTATTACTATATCGTCATTGTTGATTTCAACAAGTTATCCATAGTATCGACAATGTTATCTCGTAATTCACAGAAAAAACTCTTCCCACATTTTGAATTCTAGTGATAAGTCAATATAAGTTACTAATGGCCATTGATATACCCCCGATCCGACCCGAACCCCTCGGAGATTCCTATTTTAAGTTATGTTTTTTTTTAAATATATTATATATGGTATTGTTATTCTATCAAATAAACATTGTTCTATACTATTCTATTCTATTCTTAAATTTCTCGCCGCCTCCAACCCGGTGAAGCTGAAAATGCCCAAAGGCGATCATAAACTCTCTAAAACAAAAGGCCGTTGATATTCTACACCAGACCGCTTAACATCAATTGTTAGTAAGTACCATTTAATGGCGTTTCGACAGTTGAGAGGCGATGTAATTGACTTATATCAAAGAGGCTTTCTATGTTTCTACTTTCTTCTGTGATCTCGTCCATCGATGTTTCTAGCTTCGATGCCTCGACTTTAAAGCTTCACTCTTAATTTTTTAAAGTAAACAAATTTGATAGAAACGATTTGATCGGTCGATATTAGGTACAGCTGGTATAAACAAAAATACTTAAAATGCTTTGCTGGGAACGTAATTGATGAAGACGTGTAAGCAAAAGATTTATTTTTGGATCGAGTGATCTCTTTTTTAGATATCGACTATCCTTAGTTGGATATGCTGAATGTGGTACACACGCCTGCACATCATCCTACCACAAACTGTCAAATTTTCTCAATAGACTTTGAACTTTATGCCTTAACGATATGGTTGAAAATGTATTGAAGAAATTTGACAGTTTTGGATAGGTTGATGTGCTGGCGTCTGTACATTTCCAGCTACAAAAATTAGTTAAAAAAGATTTTGTGATGCATTTTCATTCACAATTCTTTTTCGTTTCGTTTTAATGTAGTTGCGTAGTAGTACCTCACAGATGTATAAATATATTCTTGTAATAAGCACGTCTGTGTAGTACCTACTTATTTTTTACGTAGAACGTTTAGTTTTCATTATTAAGAACAAGAGCTGCAGTGCAGAGCAAGATCTGGACAACTGTATGATAGAAAATAATGAACTAAAGAGGAAAATTGAGAGCGTAAATGAACAAAACAACGCTTTAAAAAAAATATAAGAGTCCTCTCCTAGAGTCCTAGAGTATAATGACTCTTCTAAAGAAATCGATACCACAGTCGCTAAGGACAAGAAAGGAACAGAGGGAAAACCATACTTTGAATATGCAAACTGAGCAAATTGAAATAATTGCAAACAAGAGTACTCAACGAAAAGATCCGCGCACCAATTCTTGTTCTACAGCGTATAAAGACGTGACAACTCAGACTAATGTCAAGATATTAAGCACACCAGAATTATTCAATCAAATTGATAATCTTAAAGCAAATGCTGTAAAGACACACAAAATATGTATATTCGGGGGTCGAACTTGCACCGGATTAGCATCAAAATTGCTACAAAGGAGGAACCGTAGTGATTGCAAAAAATATACAGGTTGTGGTTTTGAACAGTCGCCATATTGTACACAAGTGTAGAACAAATACTTATAATTTAAATAAAAATATTAAAAAAAAATATTACCTATTGGTTGGTGTCCTATATCTTTCGTAACATCTCACGTTTCTATTCGAAATTTACATGTACTACTCCGAGGTCAACGACCGTTAACTTAAACAAACATTGCTGTCGTGGCTATTTAACGCTACTACATCCTAGAAACTAAATAGGTACCTACGTTATTTAGTCTAGGTATGAATGTTACTTAGCCACTTCCTATTAAAAGTTTCTTGGTTCGATTCCCAGTTACTCGACAGAATTACTCGATTCAGAAAAAAATAAACTACGTACCTATGCTATTAGTATGTAGGTATGGAAATGAAATGAAATGAAAATGTGCTTAAGCAAAACTTTGACTTACCTATGTTACTCGTAACAAGTGTTCAAAATGTGCCCCATTACGAGCGATACACAAAGCAGCACGAGACGCCGAGAATTTTCTTTTAATTGGTTGAGAACGTAAATGTTTTCTCTCACCGTTTCAAAAGCGGACACCACTCGCGTACGCAATTGCACTACACTTGTAACCTCCTCAGAATACACTAGCCTTTTTACATCACCCCACAAATAAAAATCTAGCGGTGTTAGGTCCGGGGAGCGAGGAGGCCAAGACACTGGACCGCCACGTCCCACCCACTGCGATCCAAATGTATCGTTTAGGTAGCTGCGCACTACTTGTCCATAATGTGGTGGAGCACCATCCTGCTGGTAGAAGAGGTCTCTGTGGAATGCCAGTGGAATGTCCATCAACAGCTCATCTACAACGTGGTGCAGCAGATCTAAGTAGGTAAGGCTGTTGAGATGACCTTCAATGAAATAAGGCCCCAGTAAATAAGGGCCAATAATACCAGCCCAAACATTTAGGCTGAAACGTCTTTGGAAGGAGTCTTTTTTTGTGACATGAGGGTTCTGTTCTCTGTGTGCCCACCAATGCTCATTATGCACGTTGTAGACGCCGACCCTTGTGAACTGCGCCTCGTCAGTCCACAGAATATTAACGTGCTGGTGTTCGAGGAGCCACGTACAAAACTCGACTCGGCTGGACTGGTCAGTGGGAAGCAAATCCTGAACTCGTCGAAAATGGAATGGGTGCTGCTGGTTCTTCTTCAACAAGCGCCAAACGATGGTGTGATCAAGGCCAAAGTGCCGCCCAGCATCACGTGTACTGGCGCGTGGCTCGTCGTCGAAGAACTGCAAGATCTGCTCCTGTAAGTCGACGGGCAGGCCCACGTTGCCTCGACCACAGGCGTGCGCTGGGATACTGAACTGCCCGTAATCCAGTAGGCGTTGTGTAGCAGCCAGCATCGTCGTTCGGGACGGCGTTGGTCGGTCTGGCCACCTCTCCGCGAACATCTGCACTGCACCCCTCAAGCTGTTACCGGCGAGGGCATACATCCGCACCATTTCAACGTAGTCGTGATTAGAATAACGCGACATCGTACCTACGTTTGAAAACGGCCCGGATTTTTTTTGTCAAACGTGTGCGCGCGCTCGCGGTTAGCGGGAGACTGAGCGAGGCGAGCGGCGACCGTTGAATCGTCGTCGGTTCCCGCTTTGAGCGGGTGGCGGCTAGCCGACAAAAGCCGGCGCAAGCGGCGGCCTTTGTAGGCATTTGTTTTACGCACCTAGCGCAGAGCCAAAGTAGTAGCACAGCGTAGTATATTCAAAAGAATTATATGCAACAGAAACAAAATCTTTTTCGTATTTTTTTTTTACGTATTTTTTTTTAATGGATTTATTATCAGTTACATTAACATAATCGCCTCCTTAAATTTGGCAACTGTTCAAAACCACAACCTGTATAATGTTATAGCTGCTAAAAAACCAAATGCTACTACACAAGAAATTTTAAAAAGAAGTCCGGGGAGCAATATCGAATATGGTGACAAATTGGTGATCAATGTTGGAGAAAATGACACAAACCCATACAAAGTTATTATGGAACTACACAGTGTGATAAAACTATTTCCAAATAATGACATTATTATTTTAAATATCATTAAGAATAGATATTTCAATAAGGATTTGCTTAATTACCAATTGATGTTAATGGCTCAAAATTTCAAAAACTGTCATAGTATGCAAAGCAGCGATAACCTCGAAAACAGATGCTACAAACTAAATGAAAGGATTAATTTCGTTGATAAAAAAATCTACAATATAATAAAAGCTAATAATTACAAAACAGGTACAATCCCATATTATTTTAACAAAATGAAATATGAAATAAAATCTACTCAAAAAGCTCAAAAAAACTATGCTGAACCAAGTAATTCACAGTCATTAGGAAAGAAGGGAACCGTTCCATATTATTTTAAGGCTAATACCAAAAAAAATTGCCGATAGATGATAGTAGTAAGTCTTCCTTTTGTAAAAAGCTATACTATACATACCTATATATAAAGTGGATTTAATTATGAAAAATAATTGTTTTAAATTAATAGTTTATAATTCTGTGCGTGTGGGTGATATCAAGAACCTCTTAGACGGTAAGACGTAAAACCTGTCATCAAAAATACTAGCTTTTGAATTTTCCATTTTGTCAACAAACAGCGCTACAAGGAACAAGCCAAATTATATCAACCACTCTTTGAAGTCGTTCCTATAAATTTGGTAAATTTCGCTGTTTGTTAGGGTGCGATCGATGTTAACGAAATCCATTACTGTCCATCACAATAACCGCCTTTTCATTCAGGGCCCGTTACATTTACAAACGGGGTGTTTCCTAATATCTATAGGGGTGGGGTATCGTAAATTCTTGTGAAGGTATACTCACGATAGTATAGCTTGTGAAATAGGTACCTATGTATTGAGAATAGATTTTAAAACAGATTTCATTTTAAAACGGGTACTTCCCGTTTGGACAACTTCCCGTTTCGTTACCCTAATAAAATACCTAAAGAAAAGTAGCGTTTCGTACACTTTTTATATTCCATACATTTAGTCCCGTTTGGCCAACCATTCTTTTAATAACAATTGTGTTTAGTACTCTTAGTTCCAAAAGTTACAAAAAACTTCTTCATTAATAAATTTGCTATTGTTTCTCCAAATAAGTTATTAAATTAAATTTAAAAAAATTTTAAATAGCTACATGAGTACAGTGCTACGAAACTCTATATATTAGGGTACAGATTTTTATCTATGCGCAAGCATCTTCTCGAATCAACACAGAAGCCGTGAATAAGATAGTTCATAACGTTAATGATTATTTCAATTTTCAACTAATATTTTATGGCCCGTTAGTATTTGTATGTGAATGCGGAATTGTAAGGGAATAAGTTATGTTTTTCTTTAGCAAATCCTAATAATATATTAGCTAACTTAAAGAATAAGTGCTAAAATTTAGTTCGCTTCCTGTGATTGTTATAAAATGTTTTGATCAGTATAGCTTTTAGTATATAGTAAATACCATCATAATTATAACATATTTTTTTAACAAAAATAACAATTAACGATATCAAAATTTGTATTTTTTGATAAGCAAAATCAGTAAACTGTGATTTAATTATAAAAGCGTAGATTATACACATCATCTGATCATTAAAGCTATGTACAATTATCATAAAACATTTTTTAAAGTTTTTAAGTTAGGTAATTTAAAAAAATAATGAATATTCGATTAATAAACTAATTATATTATTTTAAATCAATGTTTAAAGTAAACGCGAGTAGATTCGTAAAAATTGTTTCAATTCAAAGCAACAAAACTCATGTTCTTTAGTGATTATAATTTAAACAATGACAGTCAATTTATGACTTTAAGGTTTTAATTAAGAAAGATAACACTCGAACTATGTGATTTTACAAAGGCCACCTACCAAATCACCTATTGTAATTTTTTTTAACACGTTGACTGCCGCAAAACCAGACACAATAGAAAATTTATTGTTTGTCGGTCACCGGTGACCACCACGGCGATTAAAGACTTAAAAAATTAAATAAATAAACGGTTTTATTTAGCTTGCCCTGTTTATTTATTTGTTTATTTGTTTGGGTCAAATCTAGTAATTGAAATTTGACCTTTCTGTTGACGGATTGATCTGAAATTTGGTACACACCTTTAGTTTTGATGACAATATAATTCAATACATTCGGTATCATTGTAAATCTAAGATGGCTGCCGCTAAATAATGGCGGGTTACATTTTTTTAAATATTGGCTCGTCATTGTGGCCACATCCTGCCTGATGGTAAGCAACCGATGCAGTCCAAAATAATGAGAGTGCTCCTCACCGTGAAACAAGCACGGTAACAAGCGCACCCATTCATGACGGCCTGTATAAATGCCGTTTCACGGCCCGCTTAAAAGACCCAGGACTATAGGAGCTAGGAAACACATGCACCGGCAAAGAAAACCAAAGCCGAATGGTCTTACAGAGGAACGACTTGCAAAATTTTTTGGTACGAGTACTGATTGTCTGTACAGTATGATGGTGGTTCCTAAGACCAGCACGCGTAGTCCGGGAGAGGAAAGAAGAGAGCGGGATTAGATCAAAAAGTTCTTCAGATCAGTCTACGTAGTAATTCCGGGAGAAGACACTGAGAAAACGCTGTAACCTCACCCTTCACCAACCCATGGTCCTGCCTACCTTGCGGCATACGGACCGAATCTCGGGAGAGCGTGAGGGTACTTGCATAGGCTCTTTCCCCTGCGCCATAGATGGGAACAATACTCCATACTCGATCGCACCTGAGTCTTGTACAGCTAACAGCAAAAAGGGAGTGAAAAACCGCCTCACCTTAATGAGAATACCCAACTTACGGGAGGCAGTTAAAATAACACTCTCGATGTAGCATTTTGAATACAGTTCTTGGCCAATGTCCATGCCAAGAATGCTGAGGTCCATCGAAATGGGTAACGGAGAGTTCTGAAGAGAGGGATTAAGGAAAGGAGTTACATTGAACGGGAATGCACAAACCTGGGTTTTGCTGGCATTAAACTCGACCAGGTTCTCAGATCCCCACTTAGAGACACGATCGAGAGACAGTTTGGCAACCAGTTCTTGCTTTTTCACCACGATATTGGCTTGCTTTGCCGTAGGAGGTCCTAAGTCGTCGATTCTTAGAATTATAATATTATGAATGTATTTGGTTACTTTATCTCTGATAACGTGGAAGAATACTATTGTTAGGTACTACCCACAAACCCAAGAGGTTTAACTAGTACCCCATATCATAAAAATAATGTATGCTTTGATTCCGATAATAAATAAATAAATAAATAAATAAGTACCGCTCATGCACCGTACTGTCATCCGCATAACAATGAATATTACCCAAGGACAGCATGTCATTGACATGAAGAAATAGAGTAGGTGAGAGCACAGAACCCTGCTGCACAAACGGGGCGGCACACCGTAGGCCGGCAACTTGGAAAGAAAAGAAAGATGCCACACTCTATCGAAAGCTTTGGCGATATCAATGCTAACTGCCAGAGATTCGCCATGCTTGTCCATCGCTTCACCCCACGCGTGAGTAACGTACGCTAGAAGATCACCCGTTGATCGCTTGGGTCTGAACCCATACTGGCGATCATGGAGCAGCGACTGATCCTCTAGATAGTGAATGGGCTGAGAATTAATTATCCGCTCAAACACCTTGCACAGCACAGAAGTTACAGCGATGGGTTGATAGTTGGCTGGATCCGAGCGATGGGTTGTATGTTCGCTTCCTTCCAAGACACCGGCACAATACTGGTATCGTCGTGTAAGAGATCGTGACATGCAGGCGTGTGTACCACAGTACTTATAAGGAGGTACTGCAATTATTGACATTCTAACAATACGTGTCTTTCGCAGCAACAAAAAAAAACAGTTCTAAAATGTATGTTGACCTCTATATTTCATTAATTTAACACGCTATTGGTCGCCAGTTGTATGTAAATATTATTCATATAAATAATATATTATAAGAAATAAGTCTCCTGAGATTCTTGCCAGCTCGTCTCGGTCGACGGCTCTCCCAAAATCCGAACTGATTCAGTAGTTTAGTCAAAAAATAATAATTTTATTTTGTTATTTTTGATTTTATAGTTTTGACGTCAATAAGTGAAGGCTTGTGTTGAATAAATGATTTGACTATGACTGTGATACATATCTTCATCTTTCGGGACTCCTTCTCCATATTATTGTAAACTTAAGTATACCAAATCTCACACTCCTCCATGCGCGCAATGTGCTTAAAAGTTTTCGCTTCACGTGTTAAGATATAGATACCTATCGTCGAGTACACCATGTCGAGTTTGTAGCGCGTTCACCATTCAGTAAAGCATAGAATAATTGTGTACCGGTGCTGGAACGGTAGCCCGCACAGAGGCTGCTCAGTCACCGGCTAAATTGAATGAACATAGAAATCAATCAAAAGGGAAATCATTTACATATAACGTAAACGACGCTTGTGCTACGTACAGTCACGAGTGTAGGGTTCCTTAATTTGTTAGTTTAATTTATAAGTTTATTTGATCAATTTTATTTAACGTATATTGTATACTATATGAGGAGAATTATACCTTTTTTTTATTAAATTTCCCTTTGGTTTATTGATATTAGGGTCATGAATTATGAAAATACCCCCTTTTGTCAGGACAAAATCGAAATATCCCCTTTTGCTCCACCTTTCCAATAAAAGAAGAATTTGATATTTGTTTGTGCGTGTTATAGGCCAAAATCGTCGATGTCCTTTGGAGCCAAGTGTTGACTCTCGACCATCTACGAGCACACACGCGTACATTCCACCATCTTCGCCGCCGCCGTAGCAGCTTCCGCCGGCGCCACCGACTGCAGAACTCTGTGGTCTCGTTTCTCCTACTTTCATTCAAGAGAGTGAGAGAGAGACTGGTGAAATTGTAACTAATAATAATGACTTGACAACATTAAAAATGCCAACTGGCAACGTAATAATCAAATTTACAAATTGTTAAAATTTTTATAACTGCTTTAACAAGTGATTGAAGATTTATTCGTTTAAGAAAGTCTTGAGTTTTATTTATTTCCTCGCAAATATGTTATAAACGTCGTATGACATACGTGCGCTTTGATAATTACAGCCTCTTCTTACTTGTAGCAATATCACCTCGGCCGTGATTTTCAACTTACCGCACTTATATTCTACTATTACATTTCACACACACAAGATTTCTTATTTTATTGAATACCAAAGTTTTACCTAACGACTGCAAAACTTAAAAAAATCCATTAGAAAATAGTAACTACTACTTCCCCATACAATGAGCCGTTACATATGGTTGGGAATAAGGATGAGGTAAGATTTTGCTTTCTTTAGCAGAAAATATAAGCAAACAGATGCCCCGGCTGATCCCTGCGGAGCTATTTCGTTTTCAAACACTGACATGATGGCACTCTGTACCTACTAAAGGCGGGTTGCGGTGCCACTAGCAGCGGGTATGTTTCAGCCTACTTGATAATACGTATCTAAACATGTTTTAAAAACTGTTGAAAAAAAAGTTTTTTTTTTTTAACAATGGGATTTGAACACGCACGCTCTGACGTACCGGGTCAGGTGCAGTTCCAATTAAGCTATCCGGGCTTAAATGACTCGTGCTAATTTATCAACATTATGCACACTTACTTACTTTGTAACCATTCAAAAGGAAATATATTTTGTAAGTCTTTTTTAAATTGTAATTTGTTTGTTTCAAATTTTTCTATATAATTACGAGCATGTAATATACTTAATTCTAGTACGGTGTAAATATATTGTGTTTGTTAATAATTGGAAAGGAAGGCTACAGAAATATAAAACGTGTTTAAAATCACAAGCTGAAAACTAAAAAATCACTGTCATCTGAAAGGAAAAGGAAACGCCAAGATAAACCGTTCTAATACTATATACGTCTACGTATATAGATAGTATCTCCTCACCTAGCTATGTGATGCTTAATTGCCAATTATTGTGTTGAGTTAAACTTTACAGTGCAAAATATATATGAAAATTTAAGACAACTTCCCTTGATTTTAAAAATGAGTAGTAGGTAATTCTGGAAGCTTTGAAAATATGAAAATACAGAATAGATACAACGCCATATAGGATATTATGTATAATGGGTGGGCAATTTTTTTTTTCTATCTTTATAAAAAGTACATTTTACTACTGCTACAAATCAAAATCAATTGTCACAATATTAGTAAACCTCTTTAGTCGCTAATAGTCAGACCACAACTTTACATATAAACAGGGTCCCAAGAGACCGGACGCCATATCACATTATTCCGGTGACTGAGACAGGATCACGACCCTAAATAATATTAAGCTATTAAATTACGAATAATTCCGGATCATAAGGGAAAGCAGATAGGTACACAATGTGAATCGGATTTCAGGTTAAAATCGTGGGATTTAAGAACGTTTAAATACATTTCGATTTATCGCCTGAGACCACCGGTCTCAGATTCAGAGGTTCCTGGTTCGATTCTCTGGTAGGGCTTGTTTGTCCGCCTGGCTTGCTACCACCATCTTATCTAAATATGTCTTTATTACATCAATGTTCCGCCAGTTAGAGATAGTCAGTACCTCAATGATTAAGGATTCCGAGTGAAGTGTAATCCCCTTTCGACCTCAATGTAAGGTGAGATGAAGGCCAAGTGCTTCCTCGTAAGGAATTAAAAAAAACTTTGAGGTTAAGTCGTACGGCCTTACAAATAAACAAAGAATAAGGTCCGAATAGTTGTTCCGTGTTTTGTTCCTGTCATGTAAACGTCATTTCAAATTAGAGTAAAAGAGACAAAACACGGAATAACTATTCGGACCTTATTCTTTGTTTATTTGTAAGGGGGCTAAGGTTTAAGGTGGACAGTAACAAATCGCATAAATGTAGTGGCTTATCGGTTTTTATTAATGTTTAATTCTATCTATCTATTTTAAATGTGTTCTTTACATCCACCTTCAGCAACACTTCGCCACCATCATTCAGTAAGAAGGCGCAAGCTGAGTGAACCGCGGCCGGCGGCAGCTACCCTTCGAACCAAACCCGAGCTGCACTCGCTGAAATTTTGAAGAAAGGTCAGAAACGATGTGCTTGACACAAATTTTTGAAACTATGTGCCGGATGGTACACCCTACGGCGATTGGCCGAGTTACTGGGTTGGTGCAATTATTTTTAATTTTTTGTGTTAGAGTTACACTACAATTTTCATCTCTGCGAACATGCAGGACAACAAACGTTCCCAATTATATAATGACTTTTCATTAATGACCCTATCGATGGTTTGTGCTAGAGAATGTGCTACTGAAGTGCGAACTCCTCTCGGAATGCGTTTAATTAATTGGAGTACCACTCTTTAGTTTTCCAAGTAAATTCCAAAATTCGATGTTTTTTTCATTAAATTGGATTTCTATGAAAAGGAGGATAAAACACTCATTATCATAATTATCAGGCAGGGTGTAGTTCTTTCTTTGTTTATCCCATTTGCATCTGTCTGGGTTCAACCTACGCCGGTTATTCGTAGTATCATTGACCTTATCTCACCGAACAAAAAGAAAATCAGTGTAATAAAATAAAGTTCATCATCAGCCTATAAAATTGTACCAGTAACTAGGGAGGTAGGTACTCCTATTTTTTATTTTTATTTTTATTATTGGAAACGGAGTACGATGTGAATGGCAATGAAATAAACGTCATTTATACGTATAGTTGACTTATATGTCAATGCCGTAGAATAATCATTCCATTTAATTTCTATTCTATTATCGTTATGCCACTTGTCTAGGGGGACTGTACACATTGCACCATTTCACCACTGTACTATTTATTGGTGTATACCGGCGCAGATGGCAGATGTGATGGCGCATGCAGCGACTACCGGCTTCAGGGTGCGTAGAGCGAGTTGCATTCGCTATTCGATTCCATTAAGGAAAATGAAGTATGGCAAAATTTTATAACTCTCCTCGGTTTCCACCCGGAGACTCTGAAGCCCACGATGCCAACGTTCCTTCAAAAGAACGGGGGTGTTCACCTTATCAGTCGTTAGACGTCCACAACTGGACAAAGTCCTCCCCCAATGATCTCCACGACGACCAGTTTTGTGCTGATCGTATTCAGCGGGTAATCGCGATCTTCACAAGATCATAGGTCCACCGTCCTCCGGTATGTGGTCAGTACTCGAGATTGTTTCTTTGTTCACCCATCGCGATCGCTACCCATCTGTGTAGGTACAAAGCTTTCATTCTTATTACAATGACAATGACAAAACACTGTCGCTGCTACTGTGTTACTCATAAAAATCTGCATAAATATTACCCCTTATATACCTTTAAAATTATATACTGTTGACGAGAGTTGTTCCCACTGTTCTTCCCACGTCCATTGTATGTAACTGACTGCCTTGTGAAATTTACGGGCAGTATTCTGTCAGACGTGTAAAATAAACGCACGGGTATAAAAGTTTCTAGCAGGTTTTTTCTCTCGAGGGTGGGGCATTATATAAATAGCTTTCCGTTCCTTCGGCGTTCGCGAAAACAAGTATGAAGGTATACCCGCACACTTCAATGATTTTTTAAAGAAGTAAAGTTTAATGTTATATATAACATTCTAAACTATCATCATCTCAGCCAAAATACGTCGCCTAATGTACAGACGCCTGCACATTAACCTATCCAAACCTGTCAAATTTCGTCAATACATTTTCAACCTAACACTTAAGGGATAAAATTCAAAGTCTATTGAAGAAATTTGACAGTTTGTTGTAGTTGAAGAAAAAAAATATTTCCACCAAAGTATAAAAATAGTACATATAAGTATAAAAGTACTACAACTTATAACTCAATTCTCAATACTCAATATTTACAATACAATACTTATTTTACAATTTTATCTACAATGGTAAGAAGATGGAAGGTAAAATTACAATAAGTAGATTGTAGACCCTGCCAAAGTGCACAACAAATTATAATATACTTATAATGTATTGATATTATTAACTTAAGTATATCTTATACAATAATTTTGTCTTACAAAATTGTGTATGAGCTCGAAATAATTTGATTTGGTTATTAATGCATAATATTTCATGGCATGGTATGGCGTAAATTGCATAACTTTCATACCGCTCTGTTGAATTAAAAAGGTTGCAATTATTCAAAACTCAAATTTGGGACACAATCAATAACAAAGAGCTGTCAGTTTTATTTTTAATAAGCGCGATGATAAACAGATTGGTTGCCGTTTAACGATGCTTATCTCCCAAATTGGCCGTCACGTCAACATCGACCTATATCTGATAATAGTGACGTAAAACGTATCGCGGTGCAAGCGTGAAATTGTGAATATAATAATTATGTGGTGCTGTGGCGCATAATATCAATGATATTATTATGTTAATAAAAGATGTAGATATACGTTATTAGCGCCCCGAAGTCCAAAGAACAAAAGAAGGCAACTGTGTCCTTTTGACTGTGTCCTCTCGAAGAAAACAAACAACTGAGCAAATTGACAGTTCTTGTTACAAAATTCCATTATTACATTTAGTTTTTGTTAGAATTATTTTTTATTTGAAATTAAATTAAATGATTTTTTTTATGTGTAACATCTTTCCGCTCGCTTTCTATATATACAATTTGTGGGAGTGATTTCGTGAAATGTGACGGAAGTAGGTGTAACAGTGTGACAGGAAGTCGGGGAAGCGCGCAAGCGCGCGCCATTTTGTAACTTTAAGATCGATATTATGAACATGACGTCATATTATTATTATATGTGCCATATTGTGTCATTTGACTATCAATGGTCATTTTGATATGTCAAATGTCTTCTAATGAGTATTTACTGCATTTATTTTATAGTTATAAAATGTTGTAATACCTGACCCATTTTTTTCAGAATATAATGTTAAAATTGCTTATTACTAAGGTGAGATGTCAAATGTTACACATCATATGCGACTACTGTAAGCCTCGCTCGTTTTTTTAACGTTTTGTAACAAACACTAGCTATATTTTTCGTTCTTATTGATTTATTACGCTGTTGCTTTCACATAATACGTGTGCTGCCATAGCGTTCGATTTTCAAACGAAAAAATCAAATACTTTTGCTGTTGTTATGTATAAGTACCTACATTAACGTATCTACCTTTTAGTATATTGATACTAAATCATGGCCAATCATGGCCATAGGTCAATGCCTAATGTGCCATTTTAGACGATGACGTAGTATGATATCGACTGCAGTGTGACTCGAGCTTTTTATCGTGATGATGACGATAACGATGACGTCATATTTCGCGACATAAAACAGTTTGAACCCTCTCGGCGCATAATGACCAATACACATTACGACACATTTGTGTAAACAAAGAAATACGTGAAATGGCTACTCGCAAAATAACATACTCGTACAACGACACATTCACGAACGCTGACTCATCAACAAGTATTTCGTGGGACTAAAAACGGTCTCATTTCATCGGCGAGCCTCGGTGGGGGGTAGTTAGATACATGAGTTCTCCCCTCCCCCCTGCCTCAGCGTACGGCTATCCTCTCATATACATTTTGTTATTTACACCCAACAATGGCATTTATTAACATAGTAACCTTCTTGGAAAGAAATAGTAGTGTTGTTATACCTCTTTGGTGGAGTTAATAAGAAAATCTACGTTACTTGCAAAGGAGGTTAACACCCTTACTAAAATTGTGTTTTTTTTTAACATTGGGGAGGAAAATTTTACTTTGCTGCACTGAAGCTAAATTAAATTTTATTTTATCATATATTTAATTCAGCTTCAGGGAGGGAATTAAAAAATATAGGTTGTTGATACAATAAAAAATAAAATGTAATTTCCAAAAGAAGGGACTAACGGACATAACGGAAAAGCTCGATGGCGCAGTGCATAACTTTCGCAAAGGCTGGTCATCGGATGGGTGTCCAAAATGTGTATCATCTCGAGCTCCTCCGTGCTTCGGAAAGCACGTAAAGCCGTTGGTCCCGGCTGCGTTAGCAGTTGTAAACGACCGGGCCCGCGTGGTGGTTTATGGCCCGTTGAGCTGATGATGATGATGAACGGACTCTACTTTCAAAAGAATAGGTCTGTCCCTAAAAAAGGATTGGACTCATAGTAGATCTGTCACCAAATACATCGACTACTAGGCCGTAGTACAGACGCCTGCAAATCAACCCATCCAAAACTGTCAAATTTCTTTTTTAAAAATTCAACCATCCTACTAATATTATAAACGCGAAAGTTTTTAAGTTTGTTACTCTTTCACGTAAAAACTACTGAACGGATTTTAATGAAACTATCCTGATATACAGACCATGACACAGACCAGCATATAGGATACTTTTTTTTTTACTGTAGTCTTCGCGAACGAAGTCGCGGGCAACAACTAGTATACCATAATTTTTTTTTATACTTAGCACGGCAAATGACAACACACCACCTGATGCTAAGTGAAAATGGAGTCCAGACGCGAAGACAACTGGTGCAACGTGAAAACAACGCAGCATCAGTCAACTTCACTCTGCCGGCCCACAAGGTGCTTCTTCACGCCTCGTTTGAAGGACCCCATGTCATAGGAAAGAGGGAAAACGTGTGCTGGTAGACTATTCCATCTTTTGGAGGTACGACAAAGAAACGAGTCACCATATATATAAAGTTAAAAGTGTATTGAGAAAATTTCACAGTTTGTATTAGTCTAATGTGCCTGCGTGTATACTACATTTTTATCAGAGACTTCCTTACCTTATCTTTGTAGGCCCGTAGAGGTTACCCTTACTGTGCACTCCGGCTTATTGGGACCTTTTGTGCTCTCACTCTTGATCAAATCTAAATAATATGGCTCTTTTAAGCTTGCCTTGGGAGTGAAGAAATCGAAACCGTAGCTATCACTTAGGGCAAACATCCTGTAGAATCATAGGTGTCAACTGGTCGAAGAACAAGTTTAAGTTATAACGAATTTAAGTAAAAGTGTGTCGTGAGGAATTTCTATTGAATAGTGACTTAGAAACCGGTGGTACGGGCGTCGAACGCAAAAAACTACTACTATTACTACTACTAGGAAGAGGGTAGTACAGACGCCTGCACATCAACCTATCCAAAACTGTCAAATCTCTTCAATAAATTTTCAACCATATAACTTAGTCATAAGGTTCAAAGCCTATTGAGGATATTTGACAGTTTGTGGTAGGTTGATGTGCAGGCGTGTGTACGTTTTGTCTGCTCATAAACATCCATCCTTAACTTCAGTACATCCGCGATCATGGCGCATGCAACTGTGCCGAAAAATATTTCAGCACAGTTGCATGCAACATTTTTTTATTCAATAGAATACTACCGATATTAAACATGTTAAGAATTCCGTTAATAATTATCCTAAAGCAAGTGACCATGATTGTTTAAATTGTTATAATTCTACTTTAAATGTCAAGTAGAAATATGATTGCATTATCGATACAATCTTTGTCTTTAAGAGTCAATATCCAAGTAAAAGCTTCCTATCTAATATGTAAGTATTGATATGTATTCTATTTTTAATATATTGCTTACTGGTACACGCCTCAGTGGCCGAGGGGTAGAGCACTCGGCCCGATTCCCGAGGGTTCAATTCCCAGGTCGGGCAAAATGTATTTCGGATTTTTCGGTGCTTTTGGCAAGCGTGGTGATTAAACCATTACCCATAAATTGTAGCGATGACTTGATGCCAGGCCATTGCCCAGCAGTGGGACAGTTATAGGCTGTTTACTTACATATTAGAATTAGAATGTGAACTTGTCCAAATTTATGTAAGCGAGTAGGTATGTGTTTTTATATGCTAGAATATTACGCCTTGTAGTACGTATAGTTAACAAGTAATGAGTACCATTTGGCATGAAGTCTTTTGTACTGTTTTAAATTGTACGTAAAAGTGAGAGTTAATACCAGGTGTAGTTTAAAGATATACACATCAAATTTATCTGTGTTCATGAAATAGAGCAAGAACGCTGCGTACAAAGGAGAGCACCAACGCGACGCAACAAGCAAAACAATTACAAAATGGTAGTTCATTTTTATCACTGTTTACTCCGCCATGATTCACGGCTCGCGAATCCGGATCACAATAAAAACTGAAATAACGTTTTCGTGCACATAACCTTCCTTCGATTATTATTGTTACGTCAATTTACGCTTTTTGAAACACCGCCGGCTTGGGATAAAGCCGTAGTATTTGTTATACAACATGTAACAATAAACGCAAACCAAAAATAAAATAAAATATAAAATATTAGACAACATAAGTAAAATTTAAACACTGAAAAAAAAGACGACAACCTCAGGCGGGAATCGAACCACGCACCTTCCGCATTCCGGGCGGCTGCCTTAACCACTTGGCTACCGAGGTCTGGCTTTCACCCGTCGAAATTTTTCAGTACTTGATGCTTATGTTTTTTAGTCAACATTGACGAGTGACGAGTGGTTCGATTCCCGCCTGAGGTTGTCGTCTTTTTTCAGTGTTTAAATTTTACTTAAGTATATTTAAGCGTTAATAAAACGCTAAAATATATAAAAAACACTTATTAGACAACATCACATACATTATAAAAATCAGAAGCAACGACGGCACCACAACCACCGAGACCCGACACAATATCGATACGTTCGTTTTCTACATCGACCCGACCGGGAATCGAACCCGAATGCCCGCGTGCAAGCCACTCGGCTACACAGGTCTTCTAAAATGTGTAGACAACGTGTAACATAATAAACGTGTTTGGAAGGACATGGAAGTAGTTTGTAAAGAATGGGCTACTGAATCGATTTTCAATAAAAATGGTATTGTTTGTCGAAATGAAAGGAATTCAAGGCAATTAGGCTCTTTTTAAATTAACATTATTCTCGATTACTATTATTGTTACGTCAATTAACGATAAAGCTGTAGTTTTTTGTTATTGAATACAACGTGTAACAATAAACGCACAGCCTGAATATTTAGCTTGTAAGTATATGCTACTGAATCGATTTCAGCCATTTTTAATAATGGCAACTCGAAACTCTCGAAACTCGAAACTGTTACTCGAAATAGACGGAAACAAAACGTAAATTAGGGCAACAAGCCTCTTTTTAAATTAACATACTCGTAGATACATAAGTTTTAGTTTTATTTGTTGCGACTGTTCAACAAAAGAGTGATGCAATTTACATTTTTTTTTACTTTTTATATCAAAAATAATACCTCTATTAAAAATGACTAAAATTGATTCAGCAGACACATTTATAAACATTTGCGATGTTGACTTTGGAGGCTGATAACTTTTTGTTTGTAATTCTGCAGCACCATCCATTTTAGAAAAAGCGTGCCATACATAAGTTCTCGAATATCAATAACTTTTCAGATCGATTGTAGATAGATAATACTTTTATTGCAACACTATGAAACATAAACATGAGCAAAAAATGTAAATAATTTACAAACTTACAATTTGGCGATTCCTTCCAGACAACCAGTCGGATGGAGAGAGCTAATAAACTGTAAGATCAGAGTTGAAACTACGAGTTGAGATGTATTAGCATAACATTTAAAAAAAGTATATCAAATGCATTTATATTCTCTTTTGTGTTTACTTATCTAAAATTAGTACTTTTGACATAGGTCTATTTAAGTAAAATTTAAACACTGAAAAAAGACGACAACCTCAGGCGGGAATCGAACCACGCACCTTCCGCATTCCGGGCGGCTGCCTTAACCACTTGGCGACCGAGGTCTGGCTTTCACCCGTCGAAATTTTTCAGTGCTTGATGCTTATGTTTTTTAGTCAACATTGCTTCATCAATCTTAGAAGTTTTCACCTCTGAGATCCGAAAGAAATATTTTTACAAATATTTGAACATTCGGTTAAGATGAAGCTGCGTTATAGATAAGTGTTGCAACCACTTGCAAGTGGTTAAGGCAGCCGTCCGGAATGTGGAAGGTGCGTGGTTCGATTCCCGCCTGAGGTTGTCGTCTGTCTTCTTTTTTTCAGTGTTTAAATTTTACTTAAGTATATTTAAGCGTTAATAAAACGCTAAAATATATATATAAAAAAAAAAAAAAACACTTATAGGTCTATTTGTCAATTATCATAACCAAATAATTTGACTATGGTATCCATGAAACTTTGTGGTTCCCTTTGTATACTTCTTTGAAGAGAGATTGTTGATTGCCTTAGACGGCATTTTTAGCTTCACCGGGCTTGTTTGGGGGCGGCGAGAAACTTAAAGGGTTCCTCAAGCCGTGTGAAACAAATCACTTTCGGAGGCTTTCTAGAGGGAACGGCATCACGCACTAGTTCGTGTCCCCGTGCCCTACTATTTTTTTTTTATATTAAAAGGAGGCAATCGAGCAGGCGGGTCACCTGATGGAAAGTAATCACCGCCGCCCATGGACACCCGCAAAACAAAGTAATCGCAGATGCACTACCGGCCTTGAGGAAGGAGTTGGGTACTTGGGGAGGGAGTAGGAATTGGGAGGGGGAGGGGTGAGAGATGGGCCTCCGGTACTTTCACTCACCGGACGAAACACAACAGCAACGAGTGCCATTGTTTCACGCCGATATTCTGTAAGAAGGTGGTATTAAGCCGGGGTAGCCGAGTTACTATTCTCCGAAGGGTTCGGATTCTCAAGGTAAGCCAGTTCTTCCAAGCTGGTCTAAATTGGAGTCATCCCGAATTGCGTCAATTGCCTTTGTATCCGCAAATAGAGACATTCACTTAATAATTTGGCATAACTAAAGTTTCGATTACCACACTGACAAGTTGCTGTTTCAATTAAAAGTATGCATTTTTCTTTGGAATCAATTATTCAGTATACAAAAAAAAAGTAAATAGTTATTTCGAGGAGCTCGACGGCGCAGTGGTTAACGCGCCCTGTCTGCGATTGGTAAGGTTAAGCAACTTTTGCAAAGGCCGGCCATCAGATGTGTGACCAAACATGTATAATCGCGAGCTCCTCTTTACTTCGGTAGGCATATAAAGCCGCATTGGTCCCGGCTGCATTAAGTAGACGTTCACAAATCTGCACTGGGCCCCGTGGTGGTTTATGGCTTTAGGGAAGGCTCGTGTCCCAGCAGCGGGAAAATAAAATGAGCTAGTGGAGTTATTTAGACATAGAACTGCGGTACAACTATAACATATCGAACCCAACTGTGGTTTGTCTCATATTTTTCAGCTTCTCCGTCCCCGCCCGATCCTCTAAATGACAGCACACATTTACAGAATACACTCAACATGCACACCAGTTTAGGCCCAAGACACCGTACTCGTAGAACAAGGGTACGAAGAACCGGTTCACACTCGCTCTACACCAGGTACAGACATGTACCTGGGCGCTTCTCTCCTCCTCCACGGCCCGGTCATCCCGAGCCGAGGTCCGTGCCTTTAGAGGCACCCTCGGGTTGCTCCGCTCCCCGATCCGATCCGAACCCTTCGGAGAATCTAGTAGGGCACGGGGACGCGCACTAGTACGCGATGCCGTTCCCTCTAGATAACCTCTGAAGGTGATTCGTTTCACACGGCTTGAGGGACCCTTTGCGTTCCTCGCCGCCCCCAAAAAAGCCCGGTGAAGCTGAAAATGCCGCAGAGGCAATCAGCAATCTCTCAAAAAAAAAAAAAAAGTTTTTCCGCGTTGCAGTTTACGCCGCATCCATACAAATAAAATCACTAAATTGTTTGGAGCGACGCAGTTCCAGCGATCACTATGGGGCCGCGGTAATCCTGCCTTTGTTTCGGATAATAAGTGCCTCTAATAAAGCCTCTAGTTAGCCTCTAGCCACGGACCACGGAAAGTTCCTGGAACTAAGACTATTGTCAATGAAAACAAAATAGTTTTTCTAAGAAATTTGTAATCCTACCAATATTATAAACGCGAAAGTTTGTAAGTATGGATGGACGTTTGTTACTCTTTCACGTAAAAACTACTGAATGGATTTTAATGAAACTTTCCTCATATACAGACCAGACCAGACCCAGACCAGCATATTGGATACTTTTTTTTTTCTTTTTTTATTTTACAGTTTCTTCGCGAACGAAGACGCGGGCAACAACTAGTATTTAAATAAATCATTCAAAAGTTGCCAATGTTTAAGAGTTACTTAAGGAATAAAAACTTTACGGGATAACAGCTAGGAAGCGTGTATCTATTGTTGCTGAATACTAAATCAGTTACCGACCCCTATTTTTATCAATTACTAGCGTCCGTACCGTCTCGGCTTCGCACGGGCGGACATTTCTTTTTTAATATATAGCCTATGTTACTCAGCGCTAATGTAGCGTTCTAATGGTGAAAGAATTTTTTAAATCGGTCCCGTAGTCTTTGACTTTATTCGTTACAAACAGACATCCAAAGCTTTCCTCTTTGTAATATTAGTATAGATGAAGTATGAAAGGGACAAAAGACGATCACTGGTTCTTTTCAATCACTGGTGCCACTATCTCTACCTTAGTAAACAAATTGTAAATTTTTTTATTTAAGACACTGTTTGTCTTAACACCTCAGGATCAGTAAAAAGGTTGCACTTCTGATCTTTAATCGACCTAACTATCAGCATTTTACAAATACCTTTAAACTCTGCAGTTAGCCACGAGACTCAGGAATCTTGTTTACGCAAAATAAAAATAGAAGCATTCCGACGAGTCTGCACGCGATTTAGGAGGACAGAAAAAGATTTAAGGTGTTGCCCTATAAGATGTTACTAAGCTTTATTGTTTTGTTTGAAGATTCATTTTTGCCCGCGACAAAGGAGACGGTATTAGGTTAGTAGTGTTCAGTATTATGCTTAGGCTGAGTGATGTGTGTTTCTTTGTTGCAGCTTATTGCGAAAAGTGTTTGCCGAGCTGAACGTTTTCTTAGAGGACAAATGTTTCACTACAAAGAATTTCAGGGAGGTATTATTCCAATTTTTTTATTGAAGGTGACATAACATTTGCCAAAGCTTTTTATGTATGACAGAGTTTCTTAGATACAGTACTATCGCCCATGTCGTTCCCGATAAATATGGGTATAAACCTAAACGGTGTTGCGCAAATTTTATTCCTGATTTTTTTTTTTAATTTTATTGTTTTGCCTGATAAGTGACTAACGAAATTAATAAAAATAATGGTTGTAATAGCCAATTTTTTTCTATTATATTATGATCATCGTCATCATCATCATCGGCTCTTCTCGACCCACTATATTATATTACGTTATTTATCACCGTATAGGCCTGTTGCGTGTAGGTACATACCATTAAAAGTCACAGTCGAATGCGCATAGAGCGAGTGTCGGCAAAGTGTTAATCGCAAAGCGTTATGATTCGATTAGACACGGCCGAAGGAAAAATAACATCTAGTCGAAGCGTTAAATGAAGCATTCGCGGTTCATTCATAACACTATGACAGTAAATACAGTATGTTTTAATCAATTTGATTATACGTACAAACTATATAGTGTTTGGTATAAGCCGAAACAGGATGGCACAACACATCAACATGAGCAAGTTTTCCTATGTGACCCAACTACGTATTTCTTGTTTTTATTGTGACAAAGGATTTGCCTTAATCCCACCTAGTAGTAAGTTTGTTACTTATAATTAGTAGTTACTTAGTAAGTATAGAACTTTATATAAGTAGATGTACTTATAGTTTTTTTTCTTCGACAGGTTTTGACTTTTACTAGTACTGTATGACATTGATATTTTTTTTTTATCTTCTTTGTGTTTTTTTTACATGTTGTGATTGTCCTTTATTTTTTTTTGTTTTACTTGTGAGTGTCCTTTTATAACAGGACATTTTCCAATATTTTTGACGCTGTAAGGGAGAAAAGAGCTGGACACTTGCTGAGTTTCTTACCGGTTCTTCTCAGTACAAGATCTCCCGCCCAGAGTAGACTTACGAACCGATGGCATTATGACATTCATAAGAGCTATTTGTAGCCTAAGCTGAATAAATGATTTTCAATTTTGATTTTTTTTTTTGAATTTTTGAATTTTGCCCGGAATCCTAAACTACTAAGGAAGTGGCTAGGCAACACTATTGTGTACACAAATAGCATTATTATGCTACTTGTGATATGTATATACTATACTTATGTTATGTCGTTCAAAGTGGTAGCTTGCCAGACGGACTTAAAATATACCGCCAACAAAACTGAGTAGTACAATATTAAATTTATCAGGCGTTGGCGCAGGCAATACTTTAAACTTTAAAGTCCTTACATTAGCAAAGCTTTTCATTTATTCCACACCTAGGATGCTCTTAACCACCCACTGAAAAAGCGCACTTCACCTAACCACAGAGAACTTCGCTATCTTTTCTCTTAGGTATGTATGAACTTATAGTTGTCCTTGTTAAGGCGATATTATTTAATACGTCAACGTAGTTAGTGAGCCGTTAGTGATTCGATTAGGCATTGTAGAAGGAAAGGTATCGTCTAGCGTACATGAAGGTTCATTCACGGAACAACGGCAAGGACGTGCCTATTTATAGTCTAAGGAGGATGGTCACTCGATTATTAATAGGGAGTATTTATAGGTTCAAATCTATTTTTGAGCAAGAAGTTTTTATGTACAGACGCCTGCACATCAACCTATCCAACATTTTCAACTTTATGACTAAGATATAAAGTTCAAAGTCTATCGTAGGAAAATTTACAGTTTGTGGTATTCTGATGTGCGAAGCGTGTATGTACCTTCTTGAAGTTAAAAATCAAAATTTGGGCACATTATTTTTGTCCCACAACGGTATTTCTCTAATTTTACTAGTACTGAAATCGTTATATTATTACTCAAACACACGAGATTGCCTACAACTAGCACAAAATAGAAACGGACTGACAAAGGGAAGGGAGGTTTTTGCCTTGCAGTGGATAAATGATGACTCATAGCATAGCATAGCATTATTGTACAACATTATATTTTCGTCACGCTGACGAAAAAAATCGATAGGCTAATTATAAGGCATCGGGCTGAAAGACTATCTACATAAAGAACACAGAAAAACAAGCGCCTACGAGTATGACATTATTGAGAGCTTCAAAAGTAGTAGGTAACATTTAAAATAAAGTATATACATTTTATTAATCTACCTATAGATGAAAATTAAAAATACCTCCAAAATCAAGACAATTTGCCAGGTCACGAGGAACTGACGCATAGTGAAGTACACGTTTCATTTTACGCATGTACCTAAGCGGTTATCAGCAACAGCTGATAATTCTATTTGCTCACTGATACGAAGGACAAACACAGTGATGCCGGGAAAGGCAAACATCTTTTATTTCTCGTGCAAACTGCTCAATAAGTAGCTCACGCGTCGTGAACAACTTCTCATTGCAGAGCTAATGTTTGCATTGAGATATTATTGTCTATGTATCACTGAGACGATATTAAAGATTGATAGTATAGATAGTAATTTTAAGACTGCAAACGAACAGGCTAGCCACTTAATGGGAAGATATCGATATGTTATTGGTATGTCTCGACTATGAGATCCCTATTTACATGTTTCTTGAAGAGCGTCATGTTATAACGCACGGGAAACATCCGCGAAAGGAATATCAAACATACAAAAGAATAAAGAAACAAATTTTAATGAAAAAACAAACTTAAAGAACTATTGCTATGATTAAAAACGCAAACAAAGCAAATGATCCGTGTAACATGAGTTATAGAGGCCATCTACGCATGGGTAAGCCTACTCAAGTTTATAAATGATACTGAGTAATAAAAGTTAACTAGCGATCGTCACCGGTTTCGTTCTCCTAAGCACCCGTATCCTATGAACCCGAAGAAATTTCGGGGAATCCAGCCCTATCTATAACTTATACCTATCAAAAAAAGTTACAGCCTTCTAGGTCCGGCGGTTTGCACTGTGTGATGATTATCGTTCTTCACTCAAAAACATAGTCAGTCATCAGGACTTCTCTTAATTACACATAGATAATATATGGCCTCATGAAAAAGGAACTGTTCGAATTTATGCCCTTAATCGTGAGTCTTACTTCTTACTAGCCCTTACCCACCGATTAGTTTTAAGTGGTTTAGACTGTCGATATTAGTTTCCACAGAAAACGGCGGCTTTAAGACCACCTGGCTAGTATAACAACGATCTTATGTAAGTCACTTTAAAAATAAAAATAATTTGTTTGAAAAGGGTCAAGAACCGTTTTCAGAATGTTAACTTAATTATTTTGAAAATAAACTCTTTTATAATCAAAAACAAAGAAATATTTTTTATCAGTATAACTTATCTGCATTGTGTAGCATATTCCATCCTTTGAGGGTTTCTGATATAATTGTCGTAGCAGTAAAAATTACAATTTCAAGATACAAAATCTTATTTTATTCAGTGAAATTGAGTTCATTATTTTAAAAAGATTTCAATATTTACAATCATGCCCATCATATTATACAACTATTGGTGTCACTTTTTCTTTGTAGATTTACGTTTTTACTCGCATTTTTTGTTTCACTTGTTTTGATATTTTAGTTCTTTGCTATTTTTCTGAGGTTCTGCGTGACTATAACATAGATCTATTTGTGCAAAAATTACCTTTAATTTGTAACAGTACATTGCACTTGAAAAACTTCACACCTTTTTGAAGTTCAACAGTTTCAATAGAATTAATTTTTACTATTAGCTAGATCGATTTTAAGTGGTCAATGTTTTAATCAAGTTGGTTTGAACAATTCCCTTTGGGACAGCACCTTTTTCGCGTGATTGATCGTTGGGGGCCTTAAATTCCTAGCAACGTTTCCTCATTAAATATTAAGGGAGACTTTGAAAAGTTCTCAAACTTAGTTGGGGGTAAGTAAGTGAACGGGCGGTTGAGTTTCCAGTGTGGACGGACGTATTTGGCTTGCAGTGAATACCAAACTTTGACTATTTACTGTTGGCCCGGTAGTGATATTGATGCTGTAAGTAATTTGAAAATGTACTATATAGATAATGTCGTAGTGGTACCCAGAACCGACACAAGTTTACGTCACCAAAAAAATGAAATAGATTTTCATTATAACTTCAATGGATGACAGATAAAAAGCAGGAGGAGTATTCAATTGTTGTTAAGGTAAAAAAATCGTTACTGTTGCCTATTTTTGATAACTAGTTAAGAAAAAAGTATTTGAAACTATAGGCAGATGCTTTTTAGCGAGACCCCACAGAGTCGGTAGGAGACTGAAGGCGCTGTTTCAATGTCATACAAGTTCTTCTTTGCGTTAACGCCCACCAATCAATTCTAAGCAATTTCTAACTTACACACCCTACTCGCCGTAGGTTTAACGCGATGCTAGGTCGAAATGGGTCGCCTTAAATCTCCTATCACCCATAACGTTAGATCGTGAAGCAAACAAAAGAAGCAGTCACGCTTATCCCGGGCTCCGGGTTTAGTAAATGGCTTCCCGCTCCTTGTAATATCCGGAGCTATTTCTAGAACATAACGCAACAATGGCTTGGTCGCCTTCCTTGTGGAGGAGGATGCCTTAAGGCCCGATATCCGGAGGTCGTCGGTTCAATTTCCAGGTCGGCTAAAGTGTGTTAAGAATTTTTCGATGAATAACCCGGGTTTGTGATCACCAACTAGCATTTGGCATGCCATGCGTGATGAGCCAATACCTATCCATCACTTGTAGCGAAGACTTCATTTTATTGATGGAGGTCTTTGCCCTTCAGTGGAACTGTACCTACTTGCTCGATAAAAAAAAAGTGTTTTTTACCCTATTTTCAAGGACTGTAGTTATCATCATCATCATCATTATAAACGTCCCACTGTTGGGCTTTAGCCTGGCGTTTCAAACGGCACATGGGCACCATGCTAACCTTATGTTTGTTTGTAAACACAAATCAGGGCTATGCCTCAAAAAACTCGAAAAAAACTACCCGATCTGGGTATTGAATCCAGGACCACTGGATTCGAGGCCAAGCGCTCTGGCCACCGAGGCGCCAATATAAAAGACTACAAAAAACATAAATAATAATTCCTCTAGTAATTACCTACTCCAATATTTATAATGAGCTGTACATTCATAATGGTCTTTTCAAAATAAAGAACTCTCACGCTACACAGCATCCAATCTGTACAATTTATGTCTAAGCAACGAGGCTCAACGCGAGCTTTCTTAAAGATGGAATGTAGCAATTTAACGGTGGAGTGACAAAGTAATTCAGATTTAGGAGAGGCTGGAATCGTAAAACGGCCCTAAATCTCCCAGTTAAGCATCTTGACTCACCCTTTTCATATGTATGTTCCTGTTAGAATGTCAGAAAACACGATGAATTGATTGGAGGTGTGAGGTGGAACGGGGTTATTCTGCCATTATCGGAGCGATTATGTTACTGGCACCGTAGCTCCAGCATTGATAGAATACGAAAACAAAACTGCGTCAAAATTATAATAATCTTACGCGGAGAGAAATGTTCGAGCCTTTTTTTAAGTACCTACATTGCTCGCACGGTAAAGTGTAAGATTTGGTATAGTAAAAGTTTATAATGGAGAAGGAATCTTGAAAGATATTTATGTACCTACTATTTAATGTGTTAAATTACATTGTATAAACAATGTATGATTTGTGAATTACCATCGAGTTTCGACCACGGGTATAATAATAGGTTCATTTTATTTTAGGCAACAAACAATGTTTCTTTATTTTTATTTATTTATTTGGCCAACAATTACAAAATGTCTCTTCTACTACAGCTTAAATTATAGAACCTTACTAATTTTGTAACCAACCACACAAACTAATGTAAACAATGTACAAATGATAAATGATATCTATATATAATATATACCTTTATTACCAGCTTATATACATCCCCACTGCTGGGGCACGAGACTTCCCTATGGATGGATTGGGAGAACGCGCCAAAAACCACCACGCGGGCACAGCGCGGGTTGGCGGTTGTTAACGACTGCTAATGCAGCTGGGACCAACGGCTCTACGTGGTTTCCAAGGCACGGAGGAGCTCGAGATGATAAATCTTTGGTCACCCATCCGATGACCGGCCTTTGCGAAAATTACTTAACCTTAGCAATCGCAGACCGGGCCCGTCAACCACTGCGCCATCGAGCGCCTCCATATATACTTTATATATGGAAAATCATACATACACATTATATACAATTGTATTTAAATGTAACACTCTTTACGAATATACTCGCGTTTGATTTAGTTATTACTAGCTATTGCCCGCGACTTCGTTCGCGAAGACTACACTATCCCAAAGGAACCTGTTACCGCTATAAAAGGTATCCTATGAGCTAATCCGGGTCATGGTCTATGTATTTGCAAAATCGTATCCAAATCCGTTCAGCCGTTCACATAATGTTAAGCTCTTACTAACAAACAGCCTTTGATTTTTATTTAACTCGTAAATAGATTTCATTAAATCCTTACGTTTCGAAGTCTTTATCTGGTCCATGGTAACGCGGACAACCCCGCGAAGGCATAACAAGCAGGGGGCTTAGGATCCGAACTGCCGTGGTACCCTTGAAAAGACAGCCGGACCCATAGTTCCAGCTGCTATACTCTCTATCAGAGATAGGGACATGGCAACGAGAAGTCTAAATTGTTGGTTGTCTCATAGTTGATTTATTAGATGCATTGTCTTCATCTTACTGAAATGGTAGGTGATGATAAAGCCAAAGGTGGAAGCGCGATTCAACCCGATATCGTCCACTGCTGAGCTACTTACTGGCTATCTTCTATCTTACTGGCTAATCTCTAACTGCAGGAACACAACTATGCTACGAGTAATAACATTGTTGTTATAGCGACAGGCTGAGATAAAGCCAGGCGGACTTAAAACTGGCTTTTTTGATACATAGCCCGGGTTCGTGATAACCAACCCGCATTTGGCAAGCATGGTGATTAGGCCTTATCCATCAATTGTAATGATGACTTGATTTTAGTGATAGAGGCCTCTGCCCATCAGTGGGACAGTCATATAGGTATAATTTAATTTACTTTTTGTAATTAACTAAATATAGCTTCGCATGTTTAGAAATATTTGCTGACCATAAGTTGCTGCCCAACTAGCATTTTATTGGTAACAAAAATACGAATACTTTGCTAACCGTTTAAATAACACCCTTTTTTTTTTTTTTTGGAGAGAGATTGCTGATTGCCGCTGCGGCATTTTCAGCTTCACCGGGCTTTTTGGGGGCGACGAGGAACGTAAAGGGTCCCTCAAGCCGTGTGAAACGAATCACTTTCAGAGGTTATCTAGAGGGAACGGCATCGCGCACAAGTGCGCGTCCCCGTGCCCTACTAGATTCTCCGAAGGGTTCGGATCGGATCGGGGAGCGGAGCAACCCGAGGGCGCCTCTAAAGGCACGGACCTCGGCTCGGGTTGACCGGGCCGTGGAGGAGGAGAGAACCGACCAGGTACATGTCTGTACCTGGTGTAGAGCGAGTGTGAACCGGTTCTTCGTACCCTTGTTCTACGAGTACGGTGTCTTGGGCCTAAACTGGTGTGCATGTTTAGTGTATTCTGTAAATGTGTGCTGTCATTTAGAGGATCGGGCGGGGGGGCGTTCGCAACCGTTATGGGATCGTCGAAGTCATCTAGGACGTGCTTAGGACGCCTAGACATGAACCGTTTTGTTGGTGGAAGGCTTCCAACATTATAGTTGGCGGCCGCCACTACAAGCGGGTTAGGGTGGTGGGGGGCGTTATCAAAGTAACGTATGGAAACGTCCTTGATAAAGTCTTTGATAGTGGGAAGATCAAGATCGCGGTGGAGATCTACGTTGCGATAGTACCACGGGCAACCCGTGGCACCACGCATGAAACGGTTCTGGAGGGTTTGTAAGCGATACAAATAGGAGGGCGCGGAGTGCGCGAAAACTACGCTAGCGTAAGTCATGACGGGGCGGATGCAAGCTTTGTAAATTGTTGTCTTATGTCTAAGAGATATTTTACTCCGCCTGCCTATAAGGTGGAATAATCGACCTAATATGAACGCGGCCCTGTTACGGACGATTTTAAGGTGAGGCGCAAACGTCATCCTTCTATCGAGGGTGACACCGAGATATTTCACCTGCTTTACCCAAGGGATAGCACGGTCAAATAAACGTATAGGAGGGCGACGATCGTCGTTACCTCGAGAAAAGAACACTGCGGCACTTTTCTCGTTAAATAACACCCATAGGAGTTTTACCTTTAAAAGTGAGATTTTACGCAAATTTTAAAATTTATAAGCATTTTGCTCAATTACTGATTCTAACAACAAAGTTCTAGCATTATTTTTTTTTTTCATTTCTTTAAAATTTCGATGCTTAGAAAGCCTTTAAAACTCTTGACGCGTTTCTTTCTTTTAGTTGATGGCTTCGTGCGATTAGCACATTTAGCCAGTGTCAAAGTAATTTTTCTTACAAGTAATACGTAAATATACAATATTTCCTTCCAGTCAGTATGCTGATGATGAATGATAATAAAAATGAGAAGTGAGAAATGATATACCCCCCCAACCCCTCACGTATCTCAGTAAAAATTCAATAAATGGATTGATTGTTTGTGAAATTATAGTTAAAAAAAATGCGTGACTTTTCGTTTTACTCAATATCAAAAGGTACTGAAGCTCAGGGGTAATGAACAATAAGCTCAGCCTGAGGCGTAGTGCGAGATATACAAATAAAACATCAAACTGCGAACCAAAGACTCATTCACTGTAGAACTTTCATGCATTTAAATATTCCATAGGTGATATTTACTTCAAAGTACAATATTTTTCACAACACACAACTTAACTTAACTTAAGAAATATAAAAAGGTCAAGTCACAGCGTCCGGCCTTAGAAGAGATATTATGTCCGGCGTAGATGTACTGCGAACCAAAATTTATACTAAAATGATAAAAGATATAAATAAATTAAAAAGGAAAAAATGTAATAAATAAAGTCTCTTTGGGTGGACACTTGATTACCCTACATGATGCGATATATATATATATATCTCGATGATGATGATGATGATAATGTTGTGTACGTATATGTATGTATGATAAGTATCGAGTTTGAAGTAACTCGCCACAGTTGACTGTATGTAAGTATTCACGCCTTTACCTGTAGATTTTAGTTTAAGTTATTGTTGCGTTCGTAATTGTCAGGACAAGGTTTGTATAAAAAAAGTTTTGAAGTTGGTATGACCATCACGTGATATTATGTTCACTAAAGCGGACGAAGTTGCGAGTGGGCCGCTAGTATTTTATAAAAACAAACTAGTTTTTTTGTTTGCCCCGCTCTTTGTTTTCCGATTGCAATCAAACGTTGGTAAATTGTGGAGCACACGCTTGCAAAGAACTGAATTAAAACCATCACGGGATACGTATGCTTACGTATTGCTATTGGTCGTCTATGGCCTTTCAGCATAACCGGACGTTTCGTGAGTGGTGAGAAACTTAAAGGGTTCCTTAAGCCGAAACATCCTCAGAGGTTATCTAGAAATGATGGCGTCATGCTAGCACAAATCCATCTCCTACTTGATTCTCCGAGGCGTTCGGATCAGATCAAGTCGGTCGGGCTACTAGTTCCAACACTGTCTTAACATGATACGTAGGCTTCCAACATCTCCGGCACTAGTCTGGATTACTAGTAGAGGCGCCCGCTATATGCAATGTCTCCGGTTGAATCAGCCGCGTAGGATTTTGGAACTGATGACATGACTGACTGACATTTGGTAGTCGGCTTTAGAGTTGACGACCCGAGCAGAGGAACTGCAAGTTGTGCTTCTGGTGCGACGAGAAGTGAGCGAGCTTACAGCTCCGGTAACCTATCTGGATATTAGGTAGTGGACTATACGTGTCCTCGGAGCAACTCGCTCGAGACACTTGTCTTAAAAGTATCGGATGAAGAATGCGCTTCGGCGCGTCCTGATCCGGTGTTATAACCTGACGTAGATGGTCCCATGTGCTTGCGTATGGATATCTGACACCTACATTGTAACCGCTAGGTTGGTAGGGGGTGTCAGTATAAACTTTAAAGCCGTGTGTAGCGGGGTTGTCTTAACATTTCCATTATTTGTTATAAAAATAAATCTCTATGGAATTTGGTTTTCTAAACATTACGACCTATCTCTCCCTGTGACCACCAGACTTTTTGAAGGATCCAAAGCTACAGCGTTTCATTTCGTCCCTTTTACTTATCTCCTTTGTACGTACAACGTATTCTGTGCGAATCTTTGTATTTACATAACAGAGATCAATCCTACCCCTATCTTGCGTTGTAATATACTCACAAATAATATATATACATTGTTACGGAAAGGCTAGTGAATTGAGGGAAAACTAGGACTTCGGGATAATTAGGGAGAAAAACACCATTTAGCACAAGTAGATAAAAGACAACCGCTTTAATTATATAAAACGTCAAAAAGACATATAAAATACAAGAAAACCATAAACAACCATACAAAAAGATCTTAAGTCTAATAGCCAGTTGGCAACATCCTCCCTTTTTTAAAGTAAGGGCACGATTTTCTTCAGAGGTCTTTTAAAAAGTCCTGCAGAGGTGCATATCTCGGCGACCCTGGCCACACCATCCTTGCCACAGTGTACCGAGGTTATTCGCCCCTTTGGCCACATTCCTCGAGGCAGGTTGCTATCTGCAATTAAGACTATGTCCCCCACCTTAAGATTTGGCTTCTGACCTTGTAGTCTTGGAACATTCACAAGAGGTAAATATTCATTTACCCATCTCTTCCAAAAATTATCGGCCATTCTGGCGGCTTTTCTCCATTTCACTCTTCCACACAAGTCGCCCTCTTCGGTCTGAACGACCAAGTTGCTTCCTGAAGAAGTCCCAATTAACAGGTGAAATGGAGTGAGGGCTTCTGGATAGTCGGGGTCAGGAGAAACGTGCGTGAGGGGTCTGCTGTTTACTATCGCCTCCGCCTCCAAAAGAAGAGTCTGCAAGACTTCTACAGTAGGTGATCTCGATTTAAGGGTAACCTTGAGAGCGCTTTTTACGCTACGGACGAGCCGTTCCCAGGCCCCTCCCATAAATGGGGCTGCAGGTGGAATAAATCTCCAATGAATGAGCTGGTTTGCAGCAAAGGTTGATACTTGTTCCCCGTAAAGTTTCTTAAGCTCCCTGCTCAGGCCGACGAAAGCTGTTCCGTTGTCGGAGTAAATTTCACGGGGTGCTCCCCGACGAGCAATAAACCTTCTTAAACTCATCATAGCTGCATCTGTTGACAAGCTGTCAACCATCTCCAGATGAACTGCTCTTATGACCAGGCACGTATACAGAGCAACATATCGCTTCTCATGTCTTCGGCCTATTGTGACTTGAATGGGGCCAAAGTAATCCAGTCCGGTGTACGAGAATGGCCGCTCATGATGTGCGAGTCTTGCGTGAGGGAGCTGTCCAATTGGGGGGTTAAACGGTTTCGCTTTTCTTTGTTTGCAAAACAAGCAATGGTGAGCCACTGAACGTACTGTGCTTCTAAGGCTGATTATCCAGTAAGATTGACGGAGCTCATTCACTACTGTCTCGGTGTTGGCGTGTGCAGCTCTCTGGTGAAATTTATGGACGAGCAATCGTACGGCTGGATGTTTGCCATCAAGGATGATTGGGGATTTGGCTGCCGATGGAACGTTAGCAGCAGCTGCGGTGCGTCCAGACAAACGAAGCAGGTGGTCTTCATTAATGGTGGGAGACAGTCTACACAATCGGTTTCCTCGGGGAAGTGATGCTTTCTTGACTATGCAAGCGATCTCTGCTTTGAAGCTGTCTATTTGGCTTTGCCATAAGATGTGCCTTTCTGCTTCATGCAAATCGTGCGCTGTCAGGTCGTTTGGAGAGAGTCTCGTATCACCTACTCCTCTACGTGCTACAAGAAGCTTTCTAATAAATAAATGAGCTAATGCGGTGGCTCGAACTAAACAAAGCCATTTACTGATGCGATGAGGATTGGCCGCTACAGGAGCTAATGGAGAAAATGGTTCTTCAACAGTTGCATGACAATGAACTCTATGTTTTGGTTTCAACTCAGACTTACTATTCACTGGTATGCAAATGACAGGCTCAGTTGGCCATTGACCAGAACGTAGAAAGTCTGAGCCTACGAACCAACGTGACTCTGAACTGAATGGATCTTTGCTCAAACGTGTCGCATCGTCGGCTATGTTCAATTGAGTTGGAACCCAGTGCCATTCACTAACATTAGACAATTCTGCAATTTCGCCTAGGCGATTGGCCACGAAGGGTTTATAATTGCGAGCGTCATTGCGAAGCCATCCTAGAACATTCATTGAGTCACACCAAAAAAACCTTTTGCTTGGCTTCAACTTGTGGGCGTTGCAAATGGTCTCTGCTAACCTAGCAGCTACTAAGGCGCCTTGCAACTCAAGCCGTGGAATGGAGGCTGGTTTTAATGGGGCTACACGAACTTTGCTACCTATAAGCGCAACTCTGATAGTTCCATCAGGGAAAATTAATCGCCAAAATGCTACAGCAGCATACGCACACTCACTGGCATCACAAAATAAGTGAAGTTCTCTTTCAAGGCGAGTATCGTCAAAATCGCTAAGGTTGTACCGTCTCGGAATTTTCAAATTGCTTAGGGAATTTACACAAACATTGTGCCATTCCTTCCACGCAGCGGTATCTTCCTGTGCGAGTTGATGATCCCAATCGAGTGATTTACGCCAAATATTTTGGAACATTATTCTAGCTCTAATGGTCAGTGGCGCTAACAGTCCTAATGGATCAAAAACACTCATCATTAGAGAGAGAACCTCACGCTTTGTACATTTGTCCGAAACAACTTTTTCAATGAAGCTTTTAACTTTAAAAATGAACAAATCCTCGGCGGGCTGCCAAACCAGACCCAAGGTTCTTACTGAATTTGCAACTTTACCCAAATCTACATTAACATTAGCTAAAGATGGATCTAGTAAAAGCTCGTTTGGGATGAGAGAAAGGGCTTTTGGATCATTGGATACCCAAGATCTCATCTCATAATGTGCTTTTTTGTGAATTGCTACAATATCAGCAGCGAGTCGCGCCGCTTTTTCCACTGAAGGTGTAGACGCTATGTAATCATCCATGTAATGATCGTTGAGGATAGCGTCCACAGCCTCAGGAAATTGACTTTGAAATTCTAAGGCGTTTTTATTTTTTATGAATTGGGCTGAAAAAGGACTAGAAGCCGCTCCAAAAATCATGGATGACATTCTGAAAACTTGAACCGGTTCGTTAGGCGAGTTCCTCCATAAGAAACGTTGGGCATCCCTATCCTCTTCACGTATTTTAATTTGAGGGAACATCTCTCTAATGTCTGCAGAGAGCCCAACTCTGCCCTCACGAAAACGAAAAAGTAAATCCAATATAGAATTTAGAAGGTCCGGACCAGTCAACAACATAGAATTTAAACTAACCCCGTTAGACTTCGCCGCCGCGTCGTGTACGATACGAAGTTTCCCAGGTTTATTGGGATTGGTGACACCGAAGTGTGGTAGATACCAACATTTCGAGGTTCCGCAATTTACACTGACGGGCCCCTCGGCATATTTTTTGTCAAGGGTAGCTTGAATGTTTAATTTATATTGTTCCGCGTAAGTTGGCTCCCGGGCCATCTTTCTTTCTAAACTCTTAAATCTCGACAACGCAAGCCCAAAACTGTCGGGAATTTGAGAGATGTCGTCTTTCCATGGAAGGCCTACTTCAAATCTGCCGTCGGGCAAACGACGGGTTGTCTCTTCAAGAATAGTTACAGCCTTAGCATCGTTGTTACTAAGGCGATCTTTCTTGTTGATGCCTAAAGAATCTAACTTATAGTAATTTTGTATTAGGGAGTTTATTTGACCGAGTTCAGAATCTGCTTTGTGAGAAAATCTGATGTGGTTGACTAAATCGACGGGTTTGGTCTTGCTTGAGTCAAAACCAAATAGTACCCAGCCTAAATTAGTTTTTATTGCAACCGGCTGCGACTTTGTGCCTTTCCTGATTGCTTTAGAAATCAACAGGTGCCAGTTGTCAACTCCGATAATTATTCTCGGTTTAATATCCTCGTAACAAAGAATAGGGACTAAATCTTGTAAATGAGGATACTCCTTAATGTTTTTAACATTGACTGTTTGCTTAGACAACCCTAGGTCACTAATTGATCTAGCATTTTTTATTTTAAATGTGTCGGTGCAATTACGACCCTTTATGTTAAAGTCCACGTATTGGACTTTGACCTTTTTGTTTAATCCACTGACGCAATCAAGCTGAACAAGGGACTCGGGTCCAGTTACACCGATTTGTTCACATAACTGAGAATCAATGAAAGTTGCCGTGGAACCATCATCAAGTAGTGCATAGGTGTCAATATTAGAAGATGGACCTGAAATAGTAACACCAATAATAAATGTTACGGAAAGGCTAGTGAATTGAGGGAAAACTAGGACTTCGGGATAATTAGGGAGAAAAACACCATTTAGCACAAGTAGATAAAAGACAACCGCTTTAATTATATAAAACGTCAAAAAGACATATAAAATACAAGAAAACCATAAACAACCATACAAAAAGATCTTAAGTCTAATAGCCAGTTGGCAACATACATTGTACGTGAAAATAATCCTTTTTTCAATAAGAACAAGTGCTTGCTTCATCAGCTTGTATGAAAGTCACAAATTCTATACTCTATTGTGTTAAAATGTTTTGTTGTGCTTGAATTGAATGATTCATTTATAAATTTCACTTAATTGATACCTAGTAAAACCTAGTAGTACCTAGTAATAAGTGCCTAGTTATGTTTGTCATAAGAACTTCACCTTCGTCTCACCTGACGTTAAGTGATGGGTATGGTCGAGGTGGAAGTGCGTTTCACTCGGAATTCTCAACTCATGCATGTATATTATCATTGGTGTCTGGAATCATCATCATCATCATCATCATAAACCTATATTAGTCTGCTGCTGGAATACATCATACATCATACATGTAATGAATAAACTCAAAAACTACAGGACCGATTTCAAAATTGTTTTTACCATTAGAATGCAACATTAGCTCAGAGTAACACAGGCTATATTAAAAAAGAAATATCCACCCGTGCTGGGCTGCTAGTATTAATATAAAAATCATGAAATTTATTTATTATTTATTTATTTATTTATTTATATACGACAATCCCAAAACAAAATATTAGGTAAGTATGAAAAGATTACATAAATTGTTATGCCTGTAGTAAAAACTATTCATAAAGAAACGTAAACTTAAAATAGGAATGTTACAATACCTTTCCGTATTATTTTAATACAAAGTTAATTAATATTGAAAACTGTCTGTCCTTCTGTAATAAATAAACTCTCAGGACAACGTTCATTTTGTTCATTTCAAATTAATTAAAATGGTTTATTAAAACCAACAATAGGTATATATTTATCAAAAAGTTTTGAGAAGAAAGTGAAATTTTATTGGATTATTATTGTGGTTGTTTAACAATTAAACAACCACAACCCAAAAATCCGAAATACATTTTGCCGACCTGAGAATTGAAACCGGGACCTTCGGGTATCGGGCCTAGCGCTGCCAGATGGCCACCGAGACGTTATAACAATAGAATACATACAATGAAACGTTAAAAAAAACCTTGTAATATACATTTTGATTTAAGTCTGTGCGAAGAAAACGTACACGGTAACTAGTGATGTACAAGGCTCGAGGCCTCTGAGTCCTTATGTCTAGAGCTCGTTGTCGTTTACAAGGCTCGCCTCGTTTGTATGAAGCTCGACGACTCGGGAGTCTTTTTCAGAGCTCGAGCCTTTATGAGAGCTCGAGCCTTTTTAAGAGCTCGATCGATCTCGAGGCTTTTTCAGGACTCGAATCTTCTTCAGCGCTTTAGTCTTTTCCTGTGCTCTAGTTGTGATGAACTGTTAATGAATATGGATAAGTAGAGGTAAACCACAGGTAGCCTAAGCACCTTTTTGAGTTCTAATTTTGGAGTCGTCGAACAATCCGTTAATAGAATCGAGCTCTGTAAACGACTCCGAGCCCTAAGTAAAAGGACCCAAGACTCAGAGCACTCGAGTTTTGTACACCACTAACTATATTATAACTAGCAGAGATATTAAAGTGATAAACAAAAAGTTGAGCTTGTATTGAAGGCTCACGTTCATTTTAAGACTCAAGTTTTTTTGAAAGCTCGAACTTTTTTGAAGCCTCGAGGCGTGGCTTAGAGAGCTCGCGTCTCGGCTAGGCTCGGGTCTACGAGCCTACCGAGCTCTCTGAGCCCTGCTAATCCGCCTCGAGGCTTCAAAAGTAGAACTCGACGCCTCGAGGTTTGTACACCACTAGGTATAACTCAGAATAATCGGATCTGAAAGGAAAACCGATATAAATATTCATTGGGGGACCTAATTCGGGAGATTTACTTTTTGAATTATTTTTTCTGTTAAAAGCTATGCCCCGAAAAGACCTTTGGGCCTTCCAGTGAACCGTATTGAGCCATCGTATCGCTAGACCCTGATCGAAAGCCTAGTGTAATCCAAAAAATAAATAACGATATTTATCAAAGGTTGGTTATAAATGATTGTTTTGTCCGTCGAACGGTTGATGAATTGAGGGCATGTAGATGGACGTGTAGATAGATGGACGAAAGCCCATTATCTGATGGGTATATAATAAAGTGACGCCCTGACTGACTAAAGAACGATAAATTTTGCACAGCCCGAAACGCTGGACCTAGAACGTTGAACGTCTCTTCTATAACTTTTGATTCATTATTACTGCATCTAAGCAAAACTGCCGCGCAATTTATAAACGCAGTAAAGAACATGTGAACAGTTTCGAGAAAATATATCTTAATGTCAGCACCTCAAATATCACAATCACATTACAGTAAGTTGTACTTATTACTGCATTCATAAATTGTGCGGCAGAATACGCCTCGGTGCCGAGTGGCAAAGCGCTCGGCCCGATACCCGAAGGTCCCGGGTTCAACTCGATTGGTCAAAGTGTGTTTCGGATTTTTCGGTGCATAGTCCGAGTTTGTGATGACCGACTCGCATTTGGCATGTGTGGTGACTAATACCTTTATTCATCAATTGTAGTGATGATTTGGTTTCAATAATGGAGGCATTTACCCAGCAGTGGGACAGTTATAGGCTATTACATAGGTATATCGGATAAGATGAAATACAAATACGTATAACCATTTATATATAATCGTTCCGAGAAAACTTTCCTCTGCAACGTAATACAGAGCTAGAGAAGTGGACCGCTTCCTGCACTCGGACTCACCGAGCGAAACATATTCCAGCAACCATACGAGTATAAGTTCAAAGCTGGAACGGAAACAAGTTATGAATAATTTAAGGAGCTGTATTTGTAACATCCTCCTTTGCGTGCTTAAAATGCATAGTTTGACAAAGTATAGCGGTGCATTCCGAAGCTTGAGATTGAGACGTTACCTTCCAACAGACTCTAAAGGTAATACCACGAAAATCTATTTTTTAATGAACAAGAAAAATTGCCATGAATTGAAGCGATCACTTGATATCAATAAGAATGGATTTGCCTAGCAGTGGGACAATGTAAAGAAGTAACTATTTATTCTTATATTTACTTCTATTTATTTATTGTTACTATTTTAACTATTGATAAAAGATCCCGATGACGCAGCGGTTTGCAAGTTAAGGAAATTTCGCAATGCCGAGAACTCAGATGGGTAGTCAATTTAAAATACATCGAGCTCCTTCGTACTTTGGAAGGCACGTTAAGCGGGTTGGTTGACAACTGTCATCTGATAACGGTGATGGTTATTCTGATTTAATTGATAGTGTAAGAACTAAAATCGAATTTGTAAATATATGTATGTATAAATTTGCTGCGCAATCTCTTAAGGAATTGCCCCTTGGTAATTTTATATGTAGAATAAGTAAACACTGTATGCTCATACTAACACTAGTATAAGATAATTGTTACTAACAAAATGGATATTATGTCGGAAATAAATTATTATTATAATTACATTTTTTATAAATTTTGTACAATTTCTTTTTAGTTCATTGCCATCGAATGCTGCTGAACGTAAACCTCTCCTAATGAGGGCCAACCATCCTGGTCCTGCGCAGACCATAGCCATCCACTGACCGCCATCTTTTTCAAGTCGTCTTCGGTTCACCGCGCCGCTCTTTGTGTCCTACACTGCGTTTGCCTAAACACGGTTTGTTCGTATTATTTTTACCTTACATAAACCAGGACCAACGTATTGACGTGCCTTTCATTTTTAATTAAAATTCGGTCACCCGTTACGGCAGTTGCTTTACTCTGACGATCGCAACACAAACACGCTACCCGCTGTGTCAACGAGATCTTTGGAAAACCAATTAGCCGGAACGTTTATTATATACGAACGACAAACATCCAAATTGTTTGATGGGTAGGTATTTGTAAGCCCTACCCTACCGCTGAACCGGCAGGGAATATTCTGCTAAATGACAATCAAATTTTTTAAATTAGTTTTAAGTCCCTTCGTGTGTATGAAACATTATGTACCAATCATCATCATCATCATCAGCTCATTTTTATGTCCCCACTGCTGGGGCACGAGCCTTCCCTATGGATGGATAGGGAGAAGAGGTCATAAACCACCACGCGGGCCCAGTGCGGATTGGTGGTTGTTAACGACTGCAAATGCAGCCGGGACCAAGGGCTTAACGTGCCTTCCGAAGCACGGAGGAGCTTGAAATGATAAATTTTTGGTCACCCATCCGATGACTGGCCTTTGCGAAAGTTGCTTAACCTCAACACTCGCAGAATAAAACTCACACTAGGCACCCTGTATTCAATTGTTGCTAAAAGATAAAATCGGTTTTTGGTCCCTAATTTTGATGATTAACGGAAAAAAATGAGGTTCGTTGGTTCTTGTCGAATTGTGGTGCCCTACATAGGCCGGTTTTTTTTTTTTAGTTTTGAAAAAGAACTAGTTATTTGCAAAATTGCAAAACCTGGTACACGCCTAAAGGCGTGGTGATCAAATATCTTTTTTTACATGGCAAAGCGCTTAGCTTTTATCTTATTTCATGGTTGCGACGATACAGCCGCACTTCACTCGGAATCCTCAACTACCGGGGAACTGGCTATCTTATCTGTAACTGACTCAACACAACAATGCAACTGTTGCTGTAACAACATATAATGGTAGCTGGCTAGGCAGATTTCCAATAAGCCCACCCAGTTAATTTATACCTGGAACCTCCACGTCTAAAATTGGTGTTCCAACCAATAGTACACAGACGCGGTTAAAAATAAACATAGCTATAACCTGTTTACCAGACATATTCTATTCAAAAGCCAATTGGAAACTGTAGTGTCGGAGTGAAACAGTAAGGGTGAGCTTAAAAAGTGGGGATAAGGTCAAATATAAATAAATGAGAGGACAGCCTGGCATCGGTCAATAAATAATGCTGAAGCTGAAGCCTCTATACGGTTCACTGACCCTGGCAGTTTCATTTTTTAAATAGCCTGCAGAGTCTACCAATGTCTTTAAAAGCATCGCTGTTTTATCGGTATAGGCAGTTAAAACTAAGCTGATAAAAATGGATTGGTATTAAGCCTGTAAAAGTACCTATTATGGTAATGGTAGAATTATTCAGGGTTCCTTGCGTGAGTTTCATTTGACATTGGATGACGTTAAAAAAACGGAGACTAGTATGGCATCGTAGCAGCGCCTCCTAGCGACATACGAGAGGAATTAAAACTTTGCTATACAACTTATCGTTTTCGTAACGTCAAAACATCAAATAAGGATAGAAAACAAAACTTGCAGTAGGCACTCAGGTCTTAATAATGAAGTTTGGTGTTCGAAGTTCTATCGATCATGTTCAGTATCGGTTACACCGTGAGATGGTAAAACGGAAATCCGACCCGAGAAGCCGCAACTTTGGAACTCATTTCGAGTAAAATGTTTTCGACTATTTTCTGATTGTCACTATCACATAAATGGAGTTTGAAGGGGACATAGCATTGGTCGTGTGAAAATTTTTATGAAAGTTTATTAACACCTTAAACGCCATATGTCCGACAAACAATTGAATTTCTGTCTGGGCCTGTCGGCAGTCAACCTGTTAAGGATAATCGCTAGTTGATGACGGAGTTCGGCACTAAATACCTATTGCACAAAATTAAAAATTAAAACCTTTAGCCAAAATGTTATGAAATTTATACAATTAGGTATCTACCATAACTATGTAGTAGAACATCATTATCTTTTCGTGTCTTAAGACTCACCATGTTTTTTACAAACAAAAAGCATCACTGTAAAAATAAATTTTAAAAAAGACACAAAATAATTGAACAAGGCTTTCCTCTACCTAATTACTAAGATAAAAAAAGTATATTCTAATTAAAGCGGGCCGTTTTTAATTGCAGATTGTTATCATTACTTTAGTTTGGAGAAGACGACCTTTTTTATTTAGTAAGTACCTATGTACGAGGCAATTTCGTTAATTTTGTTTCTGCGTGTAAATTAAGCAGTTATTTACTTTTATGGAGGTTCATGTTGATATTTTTTTTTCTTATTATGCTATCTTCTTAAGAATATAAGTACCTACCTACTCGTAGTATGGATTTTCAGAAAATATAGGAAGCAGTATTTTATGCGGATTGGTCATAACAAGCCCGAGCTATCTATGGATAGAAAAATACGAAACATTTAATGATGGCATCTTAAAATGTACTGTGTGTGTGACCTTATAATGTACTTATATTCAGTACGTATTAGTTGTATACCATTCAAATGTAAATAAACTATATTTTATAAGTTTAATATATGTAGAATAAGTTTTAAGTATACAGAAAATAAATTTATTATTATTCTTATCTTAATGAATTATTAAGTGTTGTATTATTCCAATCCGTTTTGTGTATCTAAATATTTAAATAAACCCTACAGCTCCACATTTATTGTCAAAATTCAAATAAAACTATTAATTACGCGCTGCCTCTCGAATAGTATGGCTACAAGTTGCGACGTTTTTAAAAAAAAAGTTTGCATGCTTTTTCTTAATGAAACATCTCAGAATCATCTTAGTAAGAATCGGTTTTTAAATTATTTATGTACGGTATTGTAAAAGTATTGTATGTATTTATTAGTACTGTTCTCCATATCTGTTGTCGCTCAAACCTTGCACCTACCATGTAATTTTTGCACCACCCTACGGCTGACTGTAGAAAATTTCTCGGGCATTAAGTCCACCATGTAGGTAATATTTTGTTGCAAAATAAAAAATAATAATTGTACGACGCAATATAGTACGTACAAATTGCTCAAAGATCAAGTTAATCAGTAGTTTGACGTAGGTACCGAGACCCTAAGCAATCTTATCTGGAAGTTCACCGCCTTTGAATAGACTCGGTATATCTCCCAACAAGAAATTTGCATTTCAATGTACCCGTTGATTTCGATCATGCTATCTTCTCGACAATTGCTTATCTTAACAGGATCCGTGTTGAGGAGCTGTAAACAACTCTTTGTAAGCTTCGACTAAATATAGACAGTTGCTGGAGTGATACCCTTCTTACGAAACGGCACCAGTGTCTGACAGGAACCAATGATCGACATTTTTTTCCTTTATCATTAACAATAGGGGTCAGTAACTGATTTTAGTTTACAGCAACAATTGAATACAGACCACCTGCTTTAAACATTGACCCCCATACAAATAAACAAATAATAAGGTCCGAATAGTTTTTTTCCCCTTTAGTTGATGGCTTCGTGCGATTAGCACATTTAGCCAGTGTCAAAGTAATTTTTCTTACAAGTAATACATAAATAAACGATAATTCCTTCTTGTATGATAATGATGAATGATAATAGAAATGAAAAGTGAGAAATTATATACCCCCCAACTCCTCGAGTAGCTCAGTAAAGAAGTGGGGCTTTAGTAAACGTACGTACGTTACGTTACGTTACGTATTTATAAATGAGTAAAAGCCCATACTGAAGCAAAGTAATTGCTTAAGTAATAAGTAATTTTATATTTTTTAATAAACCGATGAAGTTAGTAACGTCAAAAGTTAGAATTCTTAGCCAAGCAAGAGTCACCAATATCTTGACTCAAGCAATCTAGTTAGGTGTCTCAAAGATTTCATAGTGACAGGCTTGTGACAAGCTAGAATTGAGGTTATATTCCGTGTGACAGTTTGTGTTATATCTTAAATAATATAAAATTGATGAATTTGATAATAACAATAATACTTTTATTTAATTAAATAAGAAAACTTCTATTCTAATTTAAACGTTACTTGTTTATAAAATATGAAATTAGATCTTAGTGACATTTCTAAGAACAAAGTAATTGCTAAGTAAGTGTTTATAAATACGGGTGGAAGTCCTCACGCGGACTTCTTGAGAAAATTTGAAAAGTGCCGTTGCACTGTTTCGTTTCATTTGCCAACACTCATACACACTCACGAACACTTAACGGTTAATGACCCACCATATTTTAGACAATAAAACAAAACCGCAGACTTGACTCTTCACTTTCCCGCCAAGAAGGTGTCCGAATAGTTATTCCGTGTCTTGTCTCTTTTACTCTAATTTGAAATGACATTTAGATGACAGGAACAAAACACGGAATAAATATTCAGACGGATTTGTTTATTTGTAAGGTGGTTATTGTTTTTTGGCGATATAAATTATGTTGACTATTGGGCCTAATTATAAGTATTTAAGCCATAAGTGGCTTATGCATTGGGAGAGGCCTATGTCCAGCAGTGGACTGATGTGGGCTGATTATGATGATGATGATGATGATTGGGCTTAAAGCGTCGAACTCTAGCGCCACTACCTTCTTAAAATTCAAATTCCAATTAAAAACATTTATTCGAAGTAGCTGAATTGGGCTTACGCTCTGAACTAAATCTTCAGACTAAAATGCTACGAGGAATAATACCCCGCTCTGTATAATATGTTGCAGCTTCAAAAAACTGACACGATGATTTTCAGACGAGCCCGTGTTTGTTAGTGTATGTATGTTATGTTATAGTTATATTATAAACATTTTTTTAAAAAGACTCCAATTTATAAGTTTTAGTATTTTGTAGTGTTTATTCAATATGATTTACATAATTTATCTGATAATTTAATTTGAAAATGTAATTGATTGTATTGTTTTGTACTTAGTAATTTAATATATTACTAACAATAAGTTTAAGATCTCTGTTGTCTTTATGAAATAAATAATAATAACAATAAAGTGTAAGTATGATTTTATCCTCGTTTCGAACCATTTACACGGTCTGTTCTTCGTTACAAAGAGATGAAGGTTGGTTGTTTATCGTCTCATAATTGATTAATTTGCAACTTGTATACATACTTGTATACCGTCATTGTCAGTTACTTTTATCGGGTGCGTTCCGTTTCACGAAAATGTCTACAGATCCTACAGTATCTTTTGATTAAGACTAAGTCAGGATAAAATCAAATAGGTAGTTAAAAGTAGAAAATAAACGCGAGGAAAGTACACACGCGTGCACAAAAACCTACCAAACAGTCAAATTTCCTCACCAAATCAAATTTCCTTAACGATATGGTTGAAAATGTATTGAAGAAATTTGACAGTTTTGGATAGGTTGATGTGCTGTACCTACTCGTAGGAACTGACAAGTGCCAGTGACAATGTTTGTCGTTTTGAAAAAGTACAGGAAACCTACTGTGAGTTATATAATAATTCGCCATTGGATCCCGTTAAAAAAAAACATTAATTCGTATGGCAAAATTAACTCTGATCATTTGTCACCAGGAGTCACAGCTTCAAAGCAATACAAATAATGGCAAATAAAACTCGCACAGGGCACTCCGTACAGTTAATGTATAGCTTCTTTCGTAATCGTCTGTCCGAGCAATGAGGCCCAAAGTAAATCTGTCTAGACTGTATTAAATAAAATGATGTGTAACATCAATCGCACAACATGCCCAGCAGGCTGTTAAACGGGATCAACTGGTTTAATGCGGTGTTTAATAAAAAAACTTTCATTGTAAAATGAATGGTGTTTGGTAAACATTAAGCGCCTTTAAGCCTACTATGAACGTAGGAGATGCCGTTTTAAAAAAAAGCTGCGTTCCAATTAAGAGCCCTATTACAAATCTCCACTAGAATAGGTATCGTTCGGACGGCCGGCGCATCGCATTTTGTAGTAATTTTGCAGTTGTATTTATCGTTTTTATCGAAATAGGATAAAAAGTTCATGCTTAAAAATTATAAAATCTCTATTCCTCATGAAGTCACAATTATTCTGGTCTAAATTTTGCTCAATAATATTATCGTAGATAGGAAAAATTCACAGTTAACTACTACAGCTACTTTCGAAGTTTTTTGGTTTAGAATAAGATTATAAGATAATCTATGATATCTAGAAATACCGAGGCCGCTACAAACTATACGACTATAATAATATAAGAGATAACATTCTATTTTTTTATTTCTTTTGTTAAAAAAGTTGTTTAGAAAAGTGCCTTCACGCATTTTATGAAAATCTTTCTGTGCAATTTTGGGTTTAATTAAAAAGTTAAGCAAAGTTAACAAAAAGCGACCGCTACGAACTATGACAATAGCTATTCTACACTATTCAATAAGTCAAAATTGTTGATGTATTTTTGTTTCTGACATCAAGAACGCCAAGACTGGCCATTTTACGCAAAAATCACAGTCGAGATATAATAGGGCTCTTAACCCATTCAATGCCGGACCCCGCACATGTCAGTGGCGACAAATAAATTTCTATTGTGTCTGGTTTTGAGACAGTCTAACTAAGGTTTGATCGTTACAATTAGGTACAGACGCCTGCACATCAGATTATTCAAAACTGTCAAATTTCTTCAATAAATATTCAACCGCGTGCCTTTTTTTTTTTTTTTGAAAGAGATTGCTGATTGCCTCTACGGCATTTTCAGCTTCACCGGGCTTTTTTGGGGGCGGCGAGGAACGTAAAGGGTCCCTCAAGCCGTGTGAAACGAATCACCTTCGGAGGTTATCTAGAGGGAACGGCATCGCGCACTAGTGCGCGGCCCCGTACCCTACTAGATTCTCCGAAGAGTTCGGATCGGATCGGACAACCGCGTGCCGTAGACATAAGCTCAAAGCGTATTGAAAAATTTTGACAGTTCATGGTAATCTGAAGTGCAGGCGTGTGAGGCGTGTGTACTTAATCGGTAGGCATAATTATATCTTTGTGTTAAACGATAAACCCATCGATTATACTGATGACTTGGTTTTATGGATCCATCCAAGTCATTCGCCCGGCAGCAGTGGGAAAGTATAAAAGCTATTTACTTCACGTTTTTACTTTTTTTTTTTTTAAACCGGGGATACTTTAGAATCCATTGATGGATACTTTAAGGCACCAACAACTTATGATTTGGAATAAAAATGGTCCAAAATTAAAAAAAAGTGTTGTTGAATCAGCATTCTTTACAATGATGTCACGCGTAATTTTAAGCTCTCGCAGGCCTGTGTGCTGCTCTTGAAATATTATTTGAACTGTCATATTGCTACTACGAAGGTCATATTCTAGTTACATTTGGTGTTACATACGAACATCAAAGTTGAATATTTCTCAAATCAATAATTTATGTGATTTAAATCCACTAAAGAAAGTTGTGAATCACATAAAGGAGAATGCCCATTCTTGGTATCGACCTTGTTCGAATTGTACCTCCACCTAATTTTTATCAAAAATCAAGTTTTTTTTTCATAAAACCCTGTTAAATAATTTGCCCTGACGAGAAATCCCCATATTATTTAGTAATTAAATTCACTTCCATTTAATTTGTTTTTTTTTTTTTTGACATGTCGAGTTGTCGTTGTCTCCTCGGTGTTGCCATTTTGTAACAAGCAAATCGATTTATCAAAATATAATCGATTCACTTGTAGTTATTTCATTAAAATAACGAGTTGGCTTATGTTTATGTGTCAATAATTCAATATGATATGGAAAATATATTAGATCGCATTACAGTATTGTAATGATTAATATGACATTATGTTTCTACAATTATGATCATAGATCTATGATAGTGTAATAGCGGCCTTAGAAAAAATGGTTCATATACCTACACAATAGATCACAAGGCCTCTGAAAACCAATAATTATAAATAATAATAACAATTCATAAACTATAGTGCCACATGCTACGGCCACACTATCGCGGTATCGCGAACATTTTCTGTTTACACAACAAGTCGGGCCAAGCAATAGTCACATTTCAGAACACGGTCAAAAATGTAATTCCTTGTCGTGAAAACGGCAATTAATGTTCGCGATAGCGCAAAGATTATTGATAAATCGGAAAAGATTAATATCGATTCTTATTTTTTTGTAATTTAGAAGACTGGCAATAACGGGACATTTTTTTTTCTCACTGACGTATCTATCTACTTTCGTTCAGATTGTTTGATAATATTTTCAGTGTTTTTAAATATTTTCTTTCTATTTCATTTACGTTGAGTTGTACTTTGTATAACGTAGTGATTACTTGCTCAGTGGTACTTCGTACTCCTCCGATGAACAATAGTTGACAATATATTCTAGACAGAGACTATACATACTTTAAATTTATGTAGTATATGTTTCATTTACGTTCTTAGTCGCACCGCTAACCAATTTTTCTGCCTAGCCCTTAGATCGACTGGAAGAGAATGCCATTTGCCATTAAGTCCGCCTTTTATACTTTATTTTATTGTATTGTGCAATAAAGATTAAATAAATAAACAAATAATACTTTTGGTGTTGTGTTTTTGTGAACCAAACCGATACCACAATGGATATTATTATTATATGAGATTGGCGCATGTTGGAAAAGGCTACAGAACCTATGGTGAATATTCTCCGTGACTGGATTTCACCAACACCGGTAAGTCAATTCGGCGTTGCTATAGGTATTGTGTATTGTGAAAATCAAATTAAATGGAAGCGAATTTAATAACTAAATAAAATGGAGATTTCTCGTCGGAGAAGTTAAGGCAAATTACTTAACAGGGTTTTATAAAAATAAAAAATTTGTTTTTTGATATAAAAATTATGATTGTTCAAAATCATTTGTAGCGATACTAAAGCCCATAATACGATGGGCATTCTCCTTTTGTTGAATAAATATTTATTTTTCACATTCACATTGGCTCGTGATGGGGCACGACACGAGCCTCCCTATGGATGGACAGGGAAAACGGGCCATAAACCAACACGCTGGCCCAGTGCGATTGGTGGTTGTTAACGACTGCTAATGCAGCCGGGACTAACGGCTTTACGTGCTTTCCGAAGCACAGAGAAGCTCGAGATCTATATCTTTGGTCACCCATCCGATGACCGGCCTTGGTGAAAGTTGCTTGTACCTTAGCAATCGCAGACGAAGACGAATCGCAGTCAAAGCTGACTTCATTTTTAATATTGTCTATTAACTGTTTAGATCTCTGTACTTATACAGAATACTACTACAGAATACTAATACTTATATTTCCTTACAGATTTGAAATAATATATTGTACTTTAAGGTTTGTGGAAAACTTTAAGATCTGTAAGATATAGAAAAGTACCTTTTTACCCTCTTAATAAACACGTCACGCGACATTTTCCAGTTCCCGAAAGCCCGTCTGCTGCGCCTTGAATATTATTTGGACTGTCATATTGCCAACGAACGCGCTATGGCACGCTGCGGTAACGAATAAATGTTTTAATACAGAATTGTATAATTTGACGGCAACCGCTCTATTATTGGATTCCAGCTATTATTATCGTATCTCCATTTAAATGTAGTGAGTCACAATTGGAAACTCATTCAAAATGATACTACGCTCTCAATTTTAAATAATTAATCTTTTAATAATTTTTGATATGTAACATTTTTCCTCTCGCTTTCTTGCAATTTGTGGGAGTGATTTCGTGAAATGGGACGGAAGTGTGTAACAGGAAGTCGGAGAAGCGTGCAAGTGCGTGCCAGATGTGTAACATCGCCATTTTGTAGATTCTGTAAAGTGTAATCCTAAAATCGATATTATGAACATGACAATTATTATTATATGTGACATTATTGTGGCATTTGACTGTCAAAGGTCATTTTGATATGTCAAATGTCTTCTATAGGGGAGATGTGCACTTAAGTTACAATGTTGTGTATAAAGTTTAGTGTTAAGTTAATTATTTTTTATTGTTTGGGACTTAAATCTATTTTAGTAAGATCTTTGTACCATGTAACATGATGTAATCTATGACTATAACTATGACTGGAGGTCCTGCGTTCAATTCCCTGGTCGGGCAATGCGTGTTTCCGATTATCCAATGTACAGGCCGGTTATGTGACCCGCATTTGGCAAGTGTGGTGATTCAGCCAATTGCCATCAATTGTAGAGATGACTTGATTTCAACGATGGAGGCCTTTGCGTAGCTGTGGGATAGTATATGGATTTTTTTTTCCTTTAGTTGATTGCTTCGTGCAATTAGCACATTTAGCCAGTGTCAAAGTAATTTTTTTACAAGTAATACATAAATGAACAAAATTTCCTTCCTGTATGATGATGATGAGAGATAATAGAAATGAGAAGTGAGAAATGATCCCCTCGAGTATCTCAGTAAAGATGTGGAGCTTTAGTAAGTCCTCACGCGGACTTCTTGAGAGAATTTGAAAAAACACTCTGGTACACTCACGAACACTTGACGGTTAATAATCCACCATTATTTCACATTAATATTCGATATAACACAAATTAAACAACACCGCAGACATGCCTCTATATGTCCAAGAAGTCTATATGGGTTATTTACTATATTTTTTTCCCTATTGTACAGATGCTTGTGCTCATCAACCTATCCAAAACTGTAAAATTTCTTCAATTAGTGTTCAACCGTATGCCACTCAAAGTCTATTGAGAAAATTTGACAGTTACTGATGTGATGGCGTGTGTACACACGCCTGCACATCAACCTATCACAAACTGTCAAATTTCCTCAATAGACTTACAACTTTAAGACTAAGGTACATGGTTGAAAATGTATTGCGGAAATTTAACAGTTTTGGATAGGTTGATGTGCAGGCGTCTATACATTGGCATTATTGATCTTTTTTTTAAAAGTTTACGCGTGTGTAGTGTACGCGTAAACTTTTATATACATTTTACACACGTTTATATACATATTAGCGCTGTTTGCCGTAGCTCCCCAACATATACTCGTACCTACAAATTATAAAATAACTTTAGTTTTGAGTAAGCAAACACCACCTCAAAGTATACTGTACTTAACACCTGCCCCCTGACTATGAGCTCTATTGGCGTATGGCGTATTATTGCAGTTGTGGAAAACGGACGCAAAAATATTCGCAATAATACTGCTATAAGAGCTCGTGGTTACCCTGCCCTGTACTCAGGCTAGAAGCATTATAGTATTTGATTCACACCTCTTCATACAATTATATCGATAATCGATGAGCAATGTAGTTTGGTCGGCCTGTCACAAGAAAAGTGCTTTTCAAACATTATTGCTCAAAAAATAAAATTATGACCCTTACTGGATATCTTTGCCTTTTTTCTCTCCAGAAAATATCACACGATTTTCCCTGCTCCCCACCCCCCTGAACTAACGAACCAATAAGTGTCAAAGACATTCATGTTAGCTATAATATAATAATATGACGTACAGTAAAAACAAACGGAATAATGATAAAAAATGCCTATACAGCGTGTGTATTCCATACGATCCTAAATTTTAACATACGATAGATTTAAGCAGTATTAAGAGGTACAGTAATAAATTTTAACAAATACTTTCGATAATTAAGCGTAATGATTTTTTTTAAGTTTTCCCGGCCAGCAATGTAATGCAAATATTGAGTTGACAATTTTGAAAGGCCGGTTTAAGTGCTTACGTAGACGACTTGGTTATTTGAATATATTGCGTGCCGAATTAATTTGTATGAAAAAAAAATGTTTTCTTTTGTTAACTTAATGTACCAATTTACGTTAATTATGGTCTTATCTAACTGCCCTTAAAATAAAGGATCGTATGGAATACACACACTGTATAAAGAAATATATTTAACTTGATCGAATGGCAAAACAAATGAGTGGAAATATTTCGACATTGATTTATCCTTACACCTGGCAGTATGTCCTATGTCCAGCAGTGGACTATAGATGTAGTATAGGCTGATAATGATGATGATGAAAAGTACCCAATTCAAAATATAGAACTTTTAAACAATTGTATTGCTGATTGCAACTGGACATTTTCAGCTTCACCGGGATTTTTTGGGGGCGGCGAGAAATTTTAAGGTTTCAAGCCGTGTGAAATGAATCAGCTTCGGAGGTTTTCTAGAGGGAACGGCATCACGCACTAGTGCATGTCCTTGTGTATCTATAGCTATAGACTATAGCTATCGATATTGCTTTCATGTGCGGTACGAAATGACAAGATGACGTCATAAACTATACACCAATCCATAACAGTCAACACCAGCCGTAACAGTCAGTGCGAAGCTCTCGACCAGTCAACAGCTCTTGAGGATGCCCCGTGGAGGGGCGAAACACGAGTCGGGTATCGGTGTTGGTGTGCGTTCACTTGCACCCATTGTTTCTCCTGCATGTGCATACTTTTTGCGGGCGGGAGGGCGGTGCATGCGTGCTGCATCCAAGCACGATAAACGAATGAGCTTCAGTGGCCGCTTTTCATCAGGCGGTTCGTATGTTTGTTTCTAGTTTCATAAACTTAACACTCTCTATATAAAATCTATACTCATATAACAAATTATCAATCTATCGCGGTCCACTCCTGGACGTAGGTCTCTCCTACTGCGCTTTATTTATAATCATTTAATCTAGCAGTTATTAACAACGACGCTGGCGATCTTGACACTTAGACAATGGTCACATATTTGAACTAAGTGTTATGCAGAAAAACTGCGCGTCAAGAGGAATGAAACTCTCAGCATTTATAAATTTTAGATTATGGATAAATGGGCCTAGTTGTTTACGAGCTGAGACAATATGTTAAGAGAGAAAGAGTATTCAATCTCAATCTTCCGCTCTCCGCAGCCCACACTGCGTTAACCCAGTGGCTGTCTCCACTCCAGAACTCTTCTACCCTAACGGTCAATGGTTCTGTGACCGATGCGACATATGGCACGAAAATTTATATTTTTCGTAAAACAACAAACTAATATTGTATTATGAGCCGACCCTCTAAATGCCACTACACATTTACAGAATACACTAAACATGCACACTAGTTTAGGCCCAAGAGACCGCCCTCAGGTTGTTCCGCTTCCCGATCCGATCTGAGCCCCTCGGAGAATCTATTAGGGCACAGGGACACGCACTAGTGCGTGATGCTGTTCCCTCTAGGAAACCTCCGAAGGTGATTCGTTTCACACGGCTTGAGGAAACCTTAAAGTTTCTCGCCGCCCCCAAAAAGGCCCGGTGGCAATCAGCAATAAAATTGTTTACAAGTTCTATATTTTGAATTGGGTACTTTTCATCATCATCAATATCAGCCTATACTATTATTCCACTGCTGGACATAGAACATACTGCCTGTAAGGATAAATCAATGTCGAAAAATTTCCACTCATTTGTTTTGCCATTCGATCAAGTTAAATATATTTCTTTATATAGGCATTTTTTATCATTATTCCGTTTGTTTTGACTGTACGTCGTATTATTATATTAAAGCTAACATGATTGTCTTTGTCACTTATTGGTTCGTTAGTTCAGGGGGGTGGGGAGCAGCGAAAATCATACGAACCGCCTGCTAAAAAGCGGCCACTGAAGCTCATGGATAAAACACCAAAAAGTAATCACGTGCGCATTGCCGACTCTGAAGCTTCAGTCACTACAGAAGCTAAGTTTAATACATACCACGCTCGAGCAACGCACACCTAGACCCCTTGCACGGACACGGGTCTCGGAACGGCCCCCCGACCGCCTAACCGATCGCTTTGGCTACGCGTATAGTTTATGACGTCATCTTGTCATTTCGTACCGCCTATGAAAGCAATATCTATATCTATAGCTTTCGATATTGCTTTCTGCGCAGCTGTTGCGAGATTCTGTGTCCGGGAGAGGTTGTCAATGTGTGCGTTGCTCGTGCGCGTTTGTATTAAGCTTAGGTAGGTACTTTCTGGATCTCCTCATTTTGTGCTTCAGTTTTTACGTCTCTATGCCTAATGTTTAGTACACTTCAAACTGGAACACTACAATGCAAAATAATGCTGCTTGGCCGATGAAATAGGGCCATACTGTCAGTTTTTGGACAGAAAACTAACAGGCAGAATTCATCATTACTACATTTTATGTCTCCACTGCTGAGATATGAGTCTTTCTTATGAACAGGGCAAGAACCACCACCCGGGCCCAGTGCAGATTGGTAATTACTAACGACTGCTATTGCAGCCGGGACCAACGGCTTTACGTACCTTCTGAAGCACGGAAGGCAGGCAGACTTATAGACAACATTTATGAATATTCTGTTTTTCAGAGTGCGTTGTTACATGAACATTGAAAAGCCTCTTTAACTCATAGTCTCGTGGCCTCGTGGCTTGTATGCGTTGAGATAACAGACTGGCATCGTCTCAACGTAAAATTCACAGGTAGCTACTACGTTTCATTTAAGATAATATATTCTCATTGAGTTTCTAGTCGGTATTTCTTAACGTAAAACCTACCATATCTATAGGTGCATATGACTTTTTCAAGAGTTATATACCCGTTTTTATGATCATACAAAACTGAGTGTAAAACATGAATAATACGTAGGTACATTTGTGATTTCGCATCTTTCGCATTTGTCTGTGCACTACAAATAAGAAACCTACCTGCAAAAAAATCATATTTCTAGGCTTTGTAGTTTCAGAGATGTCAGAGTGGTGAGTGCGAACTATATTCATCGTTCGATCGCCTCTACGAAATCGAGAATTTGTAGGGCATACACAGCGCAGCGCATCCCGGACACAAACGAGGTCAGTTGCAATTTGCCATAAAAAGTCTAATTAACCTTAACGTAATCGTATGGTGAAAAAAATGGTACTTACTAAGCACTCAAAAGTGAGTGTGTTTCGATTTGATATAATTAGATCAAGTATAGGCAGTGATCCAACACAAGATATTTCCATATAATGTATTCATATTCAAATGTAGGTGAAGGATGAAGCAGTTATCGGATCATAAATACGAATGTTATAATTTGAGAGCCAGATGAGTAAGAGCATGATGAAAATACTGTTACAATGTTTATATTTGGCTTTTTTTTTAAAGAGAACTCATTCATACTTGTTTTGAATTGGTTGTAATTGAAAGGATTGCATCTCATGTACAGTTTGAAACTTTCTCGTTTAATTTTCTATAACAACATAAGGTTTCACGCAAACTTATTATAGGAATGCTATGGATACCTACCTAAATTAAGTGGTTTGCGTTAAGCCAAATGATAAATGGTCTTGTACATATCTCATGTTTGTTAGTAGTACATATATTATAATATGAAAGTTAAATAGGGACAGTACATGAAGCCTTGACTTAAATTCAGATAATACTTATTTATTTAAGGTTGCAGTGCTACAATATAATTCGAATATAACCCTTCTACAAAAATATTATTATTCCCACTATTACTAATTAATTTAATTAAACTAAATTAACATTTCGGGACTATTATTAATCTACTACTGAGAGCAATGATAAAAAAGGCCGGAACAATGAAACTCACCTCAAACAGGAAGCCAGTAAAAGAAAACTTTGTCCACACAATACACAAATGAGATCACAATTTTATAATTTCATACACAAACACGGGGAAGGCTAGTTGAGCCGTTGGAGCGGAGTTTCGCGGTACAAGGCACAGCGGAGCGTCGCGCGCGTACCGTCCGCAGCGACTCGAGGTGGACTGACTGGGCGCTAGGGCGCGGGCGGGCGGGAAGTGCGAACTCGCGCCGCCCGCCCTCAGTCCTCCGCTTATACTTTTGTCCTGACCCTACCGGGACCCATACCTGTAACCCCCAAGTATTCTGGAGCGGTTGCGAATTTTCTTTGTTGCGCTATTTCTTATCATTGCGGTATGTCGAGTCTCAAACCTTTTGTGAGGTTTTTCCAAATGTTTTTACTGTTGACCTTTTGAGTGATAGTATTTTTGGGTTAAAATGGCGTACTATGCATTTAAATTTAAAAAAAATGCTATTCCGGGTGCCTAATGCGAGTTTTATTCGCCATTCGATCACGTTAACGAAAACGAAAATTTGTTTGACATAATTTTAACTCTTCTCGTATGTCACCAAGAGGCGCTGCTTCAATGCCATACTAATTTTCGTTTTCGTAAACGTAATCGAATGAATACGGATAGTAAACAAAACTCATACTGGGCACTCTGGACAGACGTTCACTAAATTAGCAGGAAGACGTTTTCCGTGCGCCCGAAATATTTGTTTTTATCTTAATCTTTGATAGAGTTATGTAAATATTTATTGCTAATTTTAGTTGTATAAACGGGCGAGTGCGATGCGCGCGCGTGCCGTCCACTCTCAGTGCTTCGCTTTGGTCCTGACCCTACTGGGACCATACCTGTAACCTGAAGTACTCTGGAGCGGTTGCGAATTTTCTTTGTTGCGCTATTTCTTATCATCGCGATACGTCGAGTCTCAAACCTTCTGTGAGGTTTTTCCAAATGTTTTTACTGTTGACCTTTTGGGTGATAGTGATTTTGGGCTTGTAATTTCCTATAAAGTTGCGTACTATGAATTTTAAATTATTACAATTCTTTACAAAAGCCATTCTGGACAAACGTTCCCTAAATTAGCAGGAAGACATTTCCCGTGAGCCAGAAGAATTTATTTGTAACATAATCTTTGATGGAGTTATGTAAATATTTGTTGCTAATTTTAGTTGTACAAACGGGCGAGTGCGACGCTCGTGCCGTCCACTCTCAGCGTTTTGCTTGTACTTTTGTCCTGACCCAACCGGGACCCATAACATACATGTAACCCCCAAGTATTCTGGATTTTCTTTGTTGAGTGAAAGCCAGCGCTATTTCTTATCATCGCGATTCGTAGTCGTCAAACCTATTTTGAGGTTTGCGAAATGTTTTTACTGTTGACCTTTTGAGTGATACTATAAGGTCTTGTGTGTTCCAAAGTTGCGTCCTATGATTTTTTATTTATTTATCTTAGGTAAACGACGGTTTCCAACCTTTTACTCGAAATAAAGTTATTAAAAAACAGGTCTAAGAACGTTTATTTTCATAAGAATAATAATTTACTTACATGAGAAACAAAATATAACTCATAAAAAACACTTATTAGTTCACAACGTAGATTCAAAGTTGTTGAAATTCTTTATAAATGTCGTTCTGGATAGGCATTCACCAAATTAGCTGGAAGACGTTTCCTGTGAGCCCGAAATATTTATACCTTGATGGAGTTATGCGAACGATTGTTGGCAAATGTCTGAAGATGATTTTAATTATATACTGTTTTAATTACAGCATTAGTGATTTTCTGAGATTAGTAATTTATCGAATAAATCGAGTAATATATCGAATATTTTTCATATTTAATGTATCTCGCCTCTTATCTCAATACGTATATACGAGTAGTTTAAGTTTGTAAAACATTTAAAATGAAATTTATATATTTATCTTTAATTTCATGTTTGATGAAACTTGTAACTAAACTTGTTCCAAAACAAACAAACGAATAAAAAACATTGCCGAAGAAATCAGTGAAAAATACCTTGAAAGTTTCCAAAAACAGATCGTACCTACGAGTACATAATAGCCATCTCAAGGGTTGCTTTATGAATTTGCTTGTACTAGAATGATGTTCTGAAACTTTTTCTATTAGAAACCCTCATTATTAAACATCCGTAGGTACTCAGCTCGCAGATAAAACGACACATTCGCCGTAACTTTCGTGGAGCGATCATGAGTCTTGTCACGAAGGAGTAAGAATCACATTTTCTCTGTATTGTTACGGTCTATACCTACCTTGTACTTCCATTATTAAACTTTTTCTAAAGCACACAGTATTTCAATTCAGCTATCGCATTTCTCAACCACCTCCGTGTTTATATTGTTCGTTTGTGATTGATTGAGAGCATTCTTGGCGAGTTTCTTGTAATCCGACTAGTCAGCATAATACCTTTTTTATTACTATTAATTTTTTTTTTACTGGTAACCAGCGCACATCATTTGCATTATAAATACCTATTACAACTTTTGAATTAACATTAGAGTAACTTTTATTAACGGGATTATAACCATGTTGCTTATAAGTAAGAACAATTGTGCCAATTTTTTTTTTTTTTGAGAGAGATTGCTGATTGCCGCTGCGGCATTTTCAGCTTCACCGGGCTTTTTTGGGGGCGGCGAGGAACGTAAAGGGTCCCTCAAGCCGTGTGAAACGAATCACCTTCAGAGGCAACGGCATCGTGCACAAGTGCGCGTCCCCGTGCCCTACTAGATTCTCCGAAGGGTTCGGATCGGATCGGGGAGCGGAGCAACCCGAGGGCGCCTCTAAAGGCACGGACCTCGGCTCGGGTTGACCGGGCCGTGGAGGAGGAGAAACCGCCCAGGTACATGTCTGTACCTGGTGTAGAGCGAGTGTGAACCGGTTCTTCGTACCCTTGTTCTACGAGTACGGTGTCTTGGGCCTAAACTGTTGTGCATGTTTAGTGTATTCTGTAAATGTGTGCTGTCATTTAGAGGATCGGGCGGGGATAATTGTGCCAATTTGATCACCCATCCCTTTACAAAAATGTTGCAAAAAATTGAAATTTTTTACTCAAACAAATCAAGTTAAGCTGTAGAAATTCTTACTCTTTTCTACTTAAAAAATATTTATCTTGCGAAAGCCGATCTGCTATAAATTTCTCAGAATTTCCAATAATAACAACTTTTGAAAAGATTGATTTTCTACTTAGTAGCGAATATAAAAAGGTCGAACGTATACAAAAGTTGTTTAAATATAAAAATTAATTTCATATGTATTGGAATATATTTCTTTGAAATAAATGTCTAAATTGAGTTTAATTGAATTATCATAAAACTACAAGATCTATTTTTGCTTACAAGAAAATGTGACAGATACGTTGTCATGGTTTACAATTAGCCTTAGTGTTTTTTTTTGTAATGGAAGTTTTTATCAAGAGTGAAATTTCATAATCGGTTAGTGGTAGGTCTTGTTTTAAGTCCGTCTGGCTAGTTGCTATCATCTTATCTAAGTCCCTGAGAGTGACATCTTGATTAATGTAAGTAACGTTGTTGTGATCCGACGGTAAGATATAATATAGAAATAGGTCCTCAGTGGTGATGGTGGAAGATAGTCAGGCGCCTAAAACCTAGCATCACCATCAAATGTACTTTTTTATTATTAAGAAATAACAAACAACTAAACTAACGAATAAAAAAAAACGGAAAACTTAAACTTATCTTACAAAAGAATATAGAAACTTAGGCAGAAATTAGGGCAAAAGGCAAAAGGCATTATCCACATAATATACATGTTAACTATGTCATAAAATTGTACAAAATGTTTTTGTTTTGTTTATATAATTTAACCCAAATTTTGTTGCGAAACAAATTACAAAACACAAATCCTGCTCGTGGAAATTTTTTCAACATTTGTTTTTTTTTTATAAAATTGTTAAAGTAAGTAATAGTGAAGACAAATTAAAAATTAAAAAAAAAGGTATGTGGCATGTAAGTCGCAACTTACCCATAAATATAAAAACTATATTTCCACTATTTCTATTTATTTATTTTTATGTATGTATGTTTATTTTAGTGGTGACATTAGCATATCTGTCATGGAACTTTAAATATATATACATATCTGTACTACCTAGAAATAATGTGTCTCAAAACAATCCTATGAATAGAATGTGTGATTTTTTTTAATGAAATCTGTTCGGATTGTGACCTTTTTGGCTGTGGTATCCATGCCTTCAAGGGATCACTAATGGCAATGCTACATACCAATTAATACTTGTTTTGGTATTGTGTTTGCATATTTGTCTTTGAGCTTAGTAATTTTATTTTATTTTACTTAAGTATATTTTATTTAACTTAATTTTATGTTACCAAACTTTGTTTAACCTAATGTTAATTGCTTTTGTTATTTGGTAAGTTAAAGGTAAATGCTGAGCACTTTTGTAATTGGGCACGGATATACCTTATTAACTGTACATAATTGTATTTTAGTATGTTTCCTATCTGTTGTCTGTAATTGTGCCTTAAATAAAAAAAATAAAATAAAAAAAAATAAAAAAATAAAATATACAGAGTTGCCGCATTAATCATGGAACTTCGCGGTCTTTTTATCTCAGAAGTTGCCAAGTTCTTACCGCACTTGTGTAGTTAGTTTATTAGAATACATTACGCCAAGTTATGACCTATCTTATCCTGTAACACGAAACCCAACAGAATTTATTTAACTACTCGCAATCCCGGTTTTGCTTCAATAAAACTGATATTGAAGATAAAAGTTTGACTTTCGCCATAATGCTCGTTGAATTATTTATTTGGTAAAATACTGAAGTTTCTTTTACGCGAAAGATATATTATTATAGCGCTGCGTGCCGTTTTCTGAATATTTTATCTTTTATTTAAGGGATGAGCTGGTCTAACAGGGTCAGCTTGTTAGGTTCCAGTCACCAAACCTCTGGGAGGGTAAGTGATCCTAGATTGGCATCTTTTTTCATTGTGTGCCCTACATTTTCACTGTATTTTTACCGACGATCATAATGTTGATGGGACATAGGTCCTAGATGGATTTCTAAACGAAGCCGGAAAGGTGACTAGTGGCTAAATATATTTGACAAGGTAGCACTAGTCGAATCGAGAACAGTAAAATAAAGTGCCTCCATATTAGATATTCAGGGCTCTGTTCAGGCTCCCGCGTTATTACAGTGCGTCTGGTATGTTCGCAGACGCAAGCACCGATGACTTCTATGTTATTATTGTGCATAGGATTGTTGCGTCATTGAAGCAGCGAGTACGGGGAAGCCTTAACAGAGTCCTGAGTATGATAGGAGAGAGATTGGATTCTGCCCAGCTGGGTCTGTTCATCAAGAGTTTACCGCGGGATATTGAAATTCATTTCGCCGTTCAAACACGAGCTCGACAAAACATTTGGCCTTTCTATTACTGATCGAACAAACAACTGACCAAAATATATTTTGTCGATATAACAATGGACATTTCTATAATTGATCGAATGAACTTTTGGTCGAAGTGATATATTTTAGACCAAAATTTGATCTAACGAACGTTTGGTAGAAAGAACGTTGAAGGCTCTTCTATCGCTTGTCAAACGGGTCTGGGGGGTCTCTCGATTTTGATGGGATTGAAAATATTGTGTTTGCTTAATAATTATGTCATAGTACCATACTTGCTTAGTGGAGTTTATATGATGATACATAGACTAATATATTTAAAAAAAAATATTCCTCAAATATTAAACCTAAAATAAATTCAATATTAACTATATTTTAAAACTGCATTAAGTTTCTGAACGATTAGAACGATTATCAAAGAAAAGATATGTAAAATAAATTGTGGATAATTCAGTTTCATAGCACTTTTCTAAAGTTTATTTGAATTAAAAAAAATATAGTAATAGGGTAGGTTTTTTTAGCAATTGAATACAATCCACCTGCTTTATAGCTGTCATCCCGTATAATTTTTATGAAATTTAATATTATTTTATAGAAAACTGATATCGAACACTGTATACACTAAGATACTTTTGACACTTCAGGAACCCTATATTGCACGTTATTGAAGTTGAAAACATATTTTAAGCAATTACTGTACAGTATTTTTTCCCATATTATACTGAAAAGTGTGTTTCTCAGTTTCTCTTTTTTCATTCGACAAGCGATAAAGACGGCTTGCAGTTTGCCTACCAAACGTTCATTAGACCAAACGTCGATTCGACCAAACGTTCAATCGATCAATTATAGAAATATTGTTTTCCTGTGACCACGGACCCTGCAAAGGGTTCGAAACGTCAGGATAAACATTAATTAAAACTAATGTCTAAAATAAACGCGAGTAGATCTGTAAAAGTTGTTTCATTTCAAATATAGAAATGTTAATTGTTATATCGACAAAATTATATTTTGGCCAGTTGTTTGTAAAATCAGTAATAGAAAGGCCAATTGTTTTGTCGACCTCGTGTTAAACGGCGAAATGAATTTCAATATCCCGTGGTAAACTCGTTCATCAAACTACCTACATGTTGAATGAGCAGGCCGAGCGGGAGGACGCCTCTAGTGTTTGTCTCTCTTTTTCCTTTATTTTGTTTTGTTTTGTGTATGTTAAAAAATAAATTAATTGTAATACTAGCAATAGGTTAAGGAAGTTGTTACTAACATCTAAATTAATGTTTTATTTATTATTTATTAGGTAGCCTTTATAATGGCCTGGATTGAAATATGGCATCTTATTGAATGTAGTGTTAATGTCGGCTGATGATCACTTGTAGGACTTACTTGGACATGAGCTAAGAGTTTTCTATGACCGATTACGCTGCTCCGGCTAGCCAGATCGGGAAACCATAAAAATAGACTGACATTTAATACTGCTCAAGTGAGTTTCCTAATTATACTTGTTAACAATATTGTTAGTGAAACTTTTTGACAGTACCTGGTATGAAAGCAGAAACTTCCGCAAGTTAGTGACGGTCGATTGCGCGACTGAGACGGCGTCAAATTGGAACGGCACAGTTGTTCTTTAACAACATGCAAATTGCGAATGAAGTCGTTCGAATAGGCCCCGATTGTGCCGCCAAATTCACATTCAATTTCGCAAGGAAAATGTCGAATTAGAAGCGGTTCTGTTTTCTGTTGGAAGGGGGGGAGTGGCCGAAACTTTTTCGTCATTGCGGGTGCCATTTTGAAAAGGTAATTTTGTAACTCGCTTTTGTAACTTTTACGTTCGCGTTTGCGTTCGTTTTTTGGCACTTTAAATAGGTAAACTTATTTTAACTCAAATTTTCCGAATCATTTTTGTCCCCTTATGTCAGAATGCGTTTCAGTAGTAACCAACCGTTTCAGTAGTAGGATTAACGAAACCATGTCTTATATTTGAACTTTCAAAATGTTGATTGCATATAGTTCATTTTTTAATTAAATTATTTATTTTAATTAGTCGTTTATAAGTTAAATTATCTAAATGTTGAATTCTAAGATAATCCAAAACACAAGGCATACACTGGCTTTATTTATTTTTTAAAAGGTTAGGCACAGCGGTGAAGAGGGAATTTCACAAGTCGTCACAAGCATCAACGTTTCATTACTACCCATATTTCAGTCCACAATGCCACGCCAGTTGCTCGCTTTTCGAACACCTTTTCCTTTTTTTGTTACATAAAATGGGGATCCATTATTCTTTGCAGTAACCAAAAGATTTTGTAAATAGGAAAAGAGTTGAATTTTTAAAGTCATTTAATTTAATTTAATTTTGCGTCCGGTCTGCATGGGTCTGTCCGGATGGGTGACCAAAACTGTATCATCTCGAGCTCCTCCGTGCTTCGGAAGGCACGCAGAGCCGTTGGTCCCGGCTGCATTAGCAGTCGTTTATGACCACCAATCCGCACTAGGCTCGCGTGGTGATTTATCGCCCGTTCTCCCTATCCATCTATTGGGAAGGCGACATAAAATACTTATGTGTACATTGTCATTGAGAACTGAGCCGCAGTATAAGCCAAGGAAACTTTTCTAATCATTGTACATATTTTCAATTGTTTACCACAGCGCCAGAGGTAAGACATGACTTATAATTAGTTTTTATACATAACTTTTTATTTTATTATAAAATAACTAGATAATAATAATAATTTTATTATCTTTAATATATCTATACAAACATACAAAATTTGCGTTAAAATTATATAAACAAAACAAAAACATTTTATAAATAGCTTGCTTACTTCTTAACTGATCTTTGGTATTTGTAAAAATATTATGATCAGATGTTAATGACGGTAGTTGTTAACATTGAATTGGCCGCCTTTGGCTTTCAAAGTAAAAAAGTAAATAGTGTTGAATAATTTCGACAGGCTGGTAAGGACCACGATAGCTCAATTGGAAGAGCACCTGACCCGGTATGTCAGAAGGGTGCAGGTTCAAATCCTACTCGTGGAAATTTTTTCAACATTTGTGTTTTTGTAATTTGTTTCGCAACAAAATTTGCGTTAAAATTATATAAACAAAACAAAAACATTTTAATATATCTGATTATATGGTATCTAAATACGTTTTTATTTAACTTAAAACTTAATTAAAATCTTCTCTATTTATTAAACTATCAATTTGATGGTGTGGGATAAATTAAGAATAGAATAGAATAGAATAGAAAAGTTTTATTAACTTACACACTTAATTATAATACAACATAAATACAATAAATACAACAATAAATGAAAAAAAAATAAAAAAAATATTAGAACAGGCAGTGTGAAGTTAAAGGGCCCTGTCTCAGCATAAGCTGCTGTGTCATTCATGGATGTTTAGAATGACACAGTAGCGCTGTTATTCTGACAGGGCCTGAATATTTATAGGTAGTACAGGTGAACAGACAAAAGAAAAGAAATTAACAAACAAAAAATAAAATTAAATAAAAAATTACATTAAAGACAATAGAAAAGAAAAAGAAAAACACAAACAAATGAACCTGAACATGACTTAAATAATACAGACAAAAAACAAATAAAATATAGATAATAAAAAATTATAATAATAAGCAAGGCTCCAGTGAGCACGACTCCTTTGCCGAACCCACCAGAAAACCTTGAGCCATTACCAAAAAAGAAAATGAGCCTTTTTTTGTTCTATGTAAAAGTGACGTAAACAAAAATTGAAGTTGAATACATAATAGCCATGTGGCATGTAATTAAGTAACCGAAGTTAGTATACGTCATATTCTTTTTTTATTAGGTAAAATGCTGTCTTACACCTACTTGAGGCTAGGGGCGAACCCGGCTTATGTGACTCTTTTCTCATTTCCTTGTCCAGCTAAAAAAGCTCGACAGGGTAAGGGGAAACTTTACTACTAAAAACCCTAGTACGATCCCTTCTTTCGGGGTGATGGTTCAAAACACGAGTGGCAAGAATCAACTTAAGCTGCCGCTTTTAAAATTTTCACAGTTTAAAAGCGGCAGCTTTATGGTTACTAACATTAGTGTTACAGAATATAAGATATATCTTGTAAATCTATATACCAGTTTGTTTACCGAAACGAAAAAAAAACCGACAAACAAGTAGAGTAGAACACTTTGTCTGCTTGGAACATCTATCCGTGTTAACTTCATTTTAGTTCACGGTCACGAAACACCGCCGTCTAAACAACGGAAACTCCCGAAAACAATTATAATCATGGAATTATTACTGTTTCTGTTGTAATGCAACACTTTTACGAATGAACTCGCGTTTTTTTTACGAATATTATTTACTTGTAAGTTCGTGAAATGAAATAATAAATACATATTTATTAGAACACGTTACACACATACATTGTTTGAAATGTACTTATTTCAATGTGTATTATTTTTTTTGAGATATTTTGCTGTTTGCCTGGCATGGCCTTTTTAGCGCCTTTTTGGGGGCGGCGAGAAACTTAAAGGGTTCCCCAAGCCGTGTGATCGGAACACCGTCAGAGGTTTTCTAGAGGAAAAAGCATAACGCAACCGTGTCCCCGTTCCCTACTAGATTCTCCGAGGGGTTCGGATCGGATTGGCCAATGTGAAGTGTTCGCGTAAACGTCATACTAATAATGATGATATTTGAATAATTGGGAACAAACAAACGAAAGGCAAAATGCGTCCCGATTAGTCCGACGCCAAACCAAAATCATGGTCACACAGTACTGGTTAGTCGTCCGGTCTTTGTTACCCCCCAAGTAGGAAACCTTTGTGGTAACGTTTCCTTGTATGCCTACCCGACGCAACCTGACCAACTTACGCCATTTTTTATGTTTTCTTGCGGATACTTTCCAAGTTGTTTTTTCGCTTCAACCTACACAACTTTGGGGGTAGTTTCTACTTTTGTAATGTTTCCTTTAGTCTCAAAATACGGGCATTGTTTGGTGTTATTTATAATGTAAACAAAGAATAAAGAAACGCAAAAGTTTTTGAACGAAACAATTGTGTTTCAACGGAATCTACAATACAAATGTAGGCACGGTAACAAAGACCGATGAACACATAAGTACAGTTAGCAGCGTAAATTTCCAACCACTTTAGTTCCATGTTTTATCAGTTAATATGAAACGTTTGTTAAATCATTTAGTTGTTTTTAAAAATTGTTTATGTGTTTAGCTGATGGCGGTACAATGTCATAGTAACATTACTAAAAGAAGTCTGTTATAGGAGAATGCCCATTCTTGGTATCGTCCTTGTTCGAATTGTACCTCCACCTAATTTATATCAAAAATCAATTCATTATATAATTTTATTTTTATAAAACCCTGCTAAATAATTTGCCTTAACTTCGACGAAATCTCCATATTTAGTAATTAAATTCACTTCCATTTAATTTGATTTTTTTTGACATGTCGAGTTGTTGTTGTCTCCTCGGTGTTGCCATTTTGTAACAAACAAGTCGATTTATCAAAATATAATCTATTCACTTGTAGTTATTTCATTAAAATAACGAGTTGGCTTATGTTTATGTGTCAATAATTCAATATGATATGGAAAATATATTAAATCGCATTAGAGTATTGTAATGCGACAGTGCGACGAAAAAAGTAGTCGGATCTGTATGGAACTATGTATGTTACGTATGTAGCATTTACATGCTGAAAAATAAAAGGGACTCCTCAATCAACTGCCAGTACCTAGATTGAATGCCGTTCGTTCGTATTGATATGATAAAATAAACGGTTTGTTGCTTCATCAAGCATCTAGTGCTGCATTACCGTCTAGGGACCACAGATTTAACAACACATTATGATGTCAGAACTGTCAGATGTTACACGCTATACGTGCAATTATGACATTATGTTTCTACAATTATGATCATAGATCTATGATAGTGTAATAGCGGCCTTAGAAAAAAATGGTTCATATAACTGCACAATAGATCACGAGGCCTCTGAAAACCAATAATTAAAAATAATAATAACAATTCATAAACTATTGTGACTCATGCTACGGCCACACTATCGCGGTATCGCGAACATTTTCTGTTTTCACGACAAGTCGGGCCAAGCAATAGTCACATTTCAGAACACGGACAAAAATGTAATTCCTTGTCTTGATAACGGCTAATGTTCGCGATAGCGATTCAGTTCAAGTCTGATACAAATTAAGTCAGATCAGTGTTTACTGAAAATATTATCATACAATCTGAACAAAAGTAGATAGATACGTCAGTGAGAAAAAAATGTCCCGTTATTGCCAGTCTTGTAAATTACAAAAAAAAATGATTTAATATTTTCTTTCTATTTCATTTCCGTTGAGTTGTGCTTCGTACTCCTCCGTGAACAATAGTTGACAATATATTCGAGACAGAGACACTTCACATACTTTTGGTGTGGTGTTTTTGTGAACCAAACCGATACCACAATGGATATTACTCGCCGGTGTACCTATTTATTGTTCGATGATATTGGCGCACCAGCGCTGGCGCATGTTGGAAGAGGCTACAGAACCTATGGTGAATATTCTCCGTGACTGGATTTCACCAACACCGGTAAGTCAATTCGGCCTTGCTATAGGTATTGTGTAAAGACTTTAAAGCTGAAGTAGGTAGGTAACGAATGTTATGATTCTGTGGGAAATATTTTGTTTATCTTTTATGTTATCTTCAATGAGATATTTTGTTTATGACTTCCATCATGATTAAAGTGATATCTCATCACAAATCAAACAAAATGAGGTGTAGGTACCTCCTGTTTGTCATACAGTTTGTTATTTCGTTTTTCGTTTTACCCGTCGAGCTGGAGGAAAAGTTATTTTAATTATTGAATCTGCACATAGGAACCTACAAAATTAGGTAAAAATCATCATTGTACAAAATCATTTGTAGCGATACTAAAGCCCATACTACGATGGGCATTCTCCTTTGTTAAGTTGGTATTGCGAAAATTATTTACCATTTTTAAGCTAAACTGATATACATACAAACCATAACCATTTATAAGAACAGAAAGAGCCAAGATTACTGTACTCTGGTTTATAGCAAACTCGTATATATTATATACCTTAGTCAAAGCCATTAGAGTCAGCGGGCGAGCGTGATGGTTACTAAATCACCCCAATAACCAACAAACCGATATAGCAGCAGTAATTATAAATGTAAGTACGCATAGTTTACTAAGCCACTAGGGCTGTGACTTGTTTACTTAGATGTGACGTCATATAGAAATATTTCGTCAATAATTGCATAACAAATTAAAGTTAGTAATTATGTATTAGTAACAACATATAGATACAAGATCTAGGTCGGATGGATCTTTTAATTTTAACCACACTTTTCTGTTACACGTTGTACACAACTGACGACCGCACGCGACTTCGTCCGCTTATATATCGAAACTTTATAATCTCAGAGGAATTGCTGAAAATCCTTATTCCTTGTCTACACCATTGAGGGAACCTCTGTGCAAAGTACCAAGTTGTCTAGGTCCAAAAGTTTGGACTAGACGTTAATGAAGTTGTTACTGAACGAGTCAAGATTTCTTCGGGTATTAAACCTGTAGATAAAAATTCACGAAATGCCTTATTTACTTTTTAATGCATGAAAGTTTTTTGCTATTGTAAAAAATATATTGTCTATTGTGTAACAGACTTCGTTTGCATTTGTTTGTATTCATTCATATTCATTTTATCATAATTTTATACAATACTCAATCAGTGTCTACTTAGCCAATCACTGAAGTTTCAGTTGCGCCCAGGAATACAAATGCTGAGCGTGGTGCATATTAATTTAACTAAAACAACTAAGATTAAAATGTTAAAGTTGTTTTAGAAGCATTAAGTTTATTTAAGAAATAGGGCATCTTTATATTTTATTAAACGCGAAGCTTTTAAACTCCTTACTACGCAAAACTAATTCCAATAAGCCATAGCTCAGACCTACCTGAATACTTTTTGTCAATTAAAAAAAGGTTTTATTTCTTTTATAAAAAAGGGAAGCGTTTGGCCTTTAATATTACTAGATCATTTCATGTCTCCACTGCGGCTCGAGCCTATGGATGGATATGGAAAACGGGCGATAAACCACACGCAGGTTTGGGAATTAGTCAATGACTACTTATGCAGCCGATAGGTTAACGACTACTAATGCAACCGAGACCAACGGCTGCGAGATTGACGTGCCTTTCGAAGCACGGAGGAGCTCGAGATGATAAAATTTTAGGTCACCCATCCGATGACCGGCCTTTACTAAACTTTAATACAAAGAAAATACCTTAGCATTCCCATCTTTATTATACCACTTGGGAATCGATTCTACTATTTTAAAACGTCTACAACCGAGCCCCAGTGACCTTATTTAGACGTTTGGACTTCGTTCGTTTGGTAAAATACCAGAAGCTGATGAGCGTGTTCCCGACGTTTGATAATCAAGCGGAATCAAGACCCTGAAAGGTAAAGTAGTTATCTGGTCCAGTGGTAGGACTATTTTATTTTATATTAACAGGTGAATCAGCAGTTACAACTAACAACTAAAGCGATGTTAATTTAAAGCAATAAACCATTTACAGATTCACATAAACATATATAGTAATTACGTTACAGATTCGAGATAATAATACAATCACAATCGGTGAACTTTTGATCGTAAAGTGGTTAATTAATTATAAAAAAATTATAAATAACAATACTAAGAAGGGGAGGTAACATTTAGTATACCACTTGCTACGATCCTTATCTACTTAGTAGTATAATTTAGTTTTTTTTTATCTAGTATAATATACTAGTCTCATAAACACCTACCCGGGTTCGATTCCTAGCAGGGCTATATATTGTATACTAGACATAATTGTACTAGGCTTTATTTTACTTATTATGAGTAGGCAAATGTCTCTGCTTCCCTTGATTTTAGACATCACCACTAACTAGCTATGGTAATGCTTTTTATAGGTCCGCCTGGCTACCACCGTTTCATCTTGGTGGTCGCGGTAACAACAAAGTTAAATTCATTATTGTGTTCCGACAGTTAGGGGTACGAGTAGCCAGTTCCTCTGTCTCTGGAACGTCAGAAATATGACAAAAATGCAAGATATTTTAAATATGTATCGTGAGTTGTGTGACATGTGCGTTATGGCTGGCTTTAAGGTACAAGTAGTGACATTGACTTTATGTACAAGTTTTTTTTTATTAGACAACAGATATCTAGCTCCTACCTACCTAGTTTTAGCCGGCTGCACCTAGGTGTAGCCGCACTTCGGCTATTAGCCGTAACATATAATGATCGAATATTTATTGCAGAAATTTCACAGTTTTGGATTAGAATAAATCTATAACATTTTTACATTTTTTATTATTTTGAATTTTACATTCAGAATGCTATATATATATAAAATGTTTTTGTTTTGTTTATATAATTTTAACGCAAATTTTGTTGCGAAACAAATTACATAAACACAATTGAGCTATTGTGGTAATTGGAAGAGCACCTGACCCGGTATGTCAGAAGGGTGCAGGTTCAAATCCTGCTCGTGGAAATTTTTTCAACATTTGTGTTTTTGTAATGCTATATATAGTTACAAGATAATATTTTACTAGAGAAATACACAACTAGACTCAGGTAACTCGAATAGCTCGAGCTTCCCGGGCCCGTTTGTTTTTTTTTTAGTAAAATATTATCTTGTAAGGGACTTATTATTATAAATACCACTTTATCGATGGGTTATACGTATGGTATCTCGTGTTATGAAGTCTTTATCAAAAAAGTCTTATTGACTTTTATATTTGCATCACAATGTCTAACAACCTGGAAACATTAAGTTACAATAAAAGCTTTAAACACATCTGTAACTCTGGCTTAGCTGGGTCACAGTAAACACGCCCTCACCCCTTGTATAGAGACTTGAATGCGAAAATCTATTATTGTATCGAACACAAGTACGTAGGAATATCAATCTTCCATTGTTGATATGTTTCGTGGTGAAATCTAACAATAGAAACGTTTTGCACACATCGTGTGATCACAGCATAATAACAAACATTTAAATAGATTCTTGCGATTGAAAATAGCGCCTTCGGAGAGAATGCTTTTGGAACTCTTTTGGAAAATAAAACGCAAGCGATGAAAAGTTGTTGATCAAAAGCTAATCTACTGTTCTATAGTAGTTAGATTCGCGGGAAACGGAAGATACTGGAATTTAAAAAATCGTGGGCGCAAACAAGTTACTAATAAATAAGATAACCAAAATTGTCCTTACTCTTCCTTTAACCTCAGACTGCAGAGGGGTCCAAATCGTTAGATTAAAACAATATGTAGGTAAACGAACGCGAGTAGGTATCCGAATAAGTGTAATATTTCAATAGAAAATAGTATGTTATTCAATTATCGTAATGCACTGCGGAAGTTCAAAAATCTCGAATGAAATATTGAATATCAGCCATTAGTGGAATGCTCAAATCAAAATGTCAAGATTCATATTTGAGTTGGAATATTCGCGATCAACTTTGCATTTAGCTCAACTTTCCAAGTAAACTCGCTTTGAAAGACGCGGCTTACATACTTTTGCCGACATAAATTTCCACTGAAGCCAATCGCCTTACGCTCTGGCACCTATCCAACATGTAATTTTTCTTGTTCTGCGTTATGCACTCCACTTTTGTTTACCAAACTTTGTATTTAACTGCCGTACTCAGAGACGTCAATTAAGTTTAATGACAATTAAATATCATTTCTTCTCTATTCAGCACTATACATAAGAAAGTGACAGCAATAGTCTTAATTGTCATTAAAACTTAATTGACGTCTCTGAGTACGGCAGTTAGTCCAATAATCCTTCACGGATGATGTTATGTTAGTTATAAAGTTGTTAACTAACTTTAAACACCGCTTACGTTTCTGTTGCTTAATATATTTGTGACTTTTTTTTGTTTTTGTATGGACGGAGTATTAAGCCCACTCAAAAAAAAAACACGCTACCGTCGTCGCCTAATGGACAACAGCAAACAGTAATGCGGTAGGTATGCATCATATCCGAATATTCCTTCGAACACATCCCATCGTACTGACGCCCACCACATCATCAGCTATCCACAACAATCCAAAACTGTCAAATTTCTTCAATACATTTTCAACCATATGCCATAAACGTAAAGTTCAAAGTCTATTGAGGAAATTTTACCAGTTTGTGGTAGGTTGATGTGCAGGTGTGAAACCTAATGTTCAGCAACTAATTTTAAGAATTCCATACCGATTGTAAGTTTGGGATCGTTTCCCTAAAAAATGTACAAGAGCGCCAGACACCTATCCTATCCCTAATCAGCGCAGAAAGCCATAACATCACATTAGAACGCGTTACGCTTTTATCATCCAGTACTTCCAGTAATTGTGTACCTAATAAGGTAAGCGTTTCAGACGAGTAGCCCCATGGCCGCGTGTGTAGTGCTCTCCCTCGTTTTCAGATAGGTAGTAGTAGTGAAATGCAAGCTTCTTTAACTATAAAAAAAGGTTACGAAAGCTGTTAGAGGTTTTTTTTTTTTTCTTTTAGTTGATGGCTTTGTACGATTAGCACATTTAGCCAGTGTCAAAGTAATTTTTCTTGCAAGTAATATATAAATTAACAATATTTCCTTCCAGTATGATGACGATGAATGATAATAAAAATGAGAAGTGAGAAATGATAAACCCCCCAACCCGTCGAGTGTTTCAGTAAAGATGTGGGGCTTTACTAAGTCCTCACGCGAACTTCTTGAGAGAATTTGAAAAGTAAAGTTGCACTGTTTTGTTTCATTTGCCAACACTCATGCACACTTACGAACACTTAACGGTTAATAATCCACCAATATTTCACATCAATATTCGACATAACACAAATTTTTGAAAATAAAACAAAACCGCAGACATGACTCTTCTCTTTCCCGCCAAGAAGTCCCTGTTAGAGGTTTCTGTTTGGATGGGATACCATAGACACATCAGATTTCCATATTTTTTAAATTTATTACCCAAGGTTTTTAAACTTTAAATGTACAGAGATCTAATAAGTCATTAATATGTCTTACTCGCCATGCGGCAACGAATCGTAGACACTCGTGGTAAGAATGGTTAAAAAATTTAAAGTCACTTTTTTTTTTATTATTGCTCAATAACATAATTACGCCTTAATATTAGTACAGCATTTAAAACCACTGAGGTTTGTGTTAATGCCGTTTCATCTACATCGATAATACAATAATTGTCATACATTACTTTATACAATAAGTACATTACATTGTAAAATATATATAAGTATATAAAATCACAATTTAAGTACCCAGTTATATACACTTTACGCTTAGAATGCACAGATATCACAATAAACCACTAGCCACTTTAAACTCCAGCACTTCCCCTCTCTAGTCACCAGGGTGATCCGGGACTGCACTTGACAACAACCGGAGGTTCAAATATGCTAGCAACACTTACATCATATAGAGCTATACTGATGACACAGGCAACCCGAGCCGAGGTCCTGGTCTTTAGAGTCGTCTTTAGGTTATTCCGTTTTCGTTCCGATTCGAATGCCTCGGATAATCTAGTAGGGGTCTTTTATACGCTTGCGTTCCCTTCTGAGGATGTTCAATTACGGCTTGAAGAAGCTGTGGTTTCTCGGCGCAGCAAAAATCAGGTTGCACTATAAAAAAATACTATCAGCCTCATAAGGTTTCAAGAAACAAGGCAAATATACTTCAGCCCTCCATACAATACGGTTGCCAAGACGCTTCATTTAATATGAAGCTCGATATTTATTTATAGCACTTGACGCTGCTCACTTGAGTTATTCACGCTTTTTAATATTTTAAAGTCTCAGTAGCTTGTTACGTCCTTTTTGCTGTTGCTTAATGACTTCTATTTATTCAATATTTAAAAGAAATTGTCTAGAAAGAAATGAAACTCTGAGATAAGCTACCTTGCGTTTATTTTACATAACTATAATAATTGTAGTTACTTAACTTAAAGTATATTTACTTTACTACTTTTACGCAACTGAAATTTTCATCAAAGCGTTCACCAATAACAATTTATTTCTATACTAGTGGCCCGCTCGCAACTTCGTCTACTTCAGTGAACACCCATATCCTGTACAAAACTTTATTTGATATATATACAAACATTGTCCTGACAATTACGAACACACCAAGCAATAAATCAGCCACATCGGTCGAGCCGTTGACATACATATGGCAATTGATTTTTACGATTATATATTATGTTGCAACACAAATAAAAAATACGAATAAAAATAATAATATAATATAATAGAAAATCACCTTTACAAAAACAAAACAAATATGTACAGCTAACTATTTATATATTGTTCTAGCCCCCTCGAACCGTACTCGACCCAAAGGTTCCCATCACTCTTACAGTGTTACCCCGCTGTATGGCTAAGAAAACTCTTTGAACCAGGTACGCTCCGGAGCGGAGGTCGTAGCCATTGTCCCTGCAACGCCGGCCCACCTCCGAAATAAATAATTTGGTCTCGGTGCCCCACGTACCATCTGTTATAATTTAGTAGGTATACAGTATGTTTACTAAAATATAGCAAAATTATATTTGTGTTGATTTAAATATATTTTTTGTGTATATTAAACATAAAACTTCTTGTTCTTACCTATATTTCTTAAAGGTTTATTCTAACTTATTTTAAAACTGATCTTTTCTTAATATTGTGTGCCAGCGAAGTCTTTGTTTCCTTTTCATTGTGCTTATGAGAAAGACAAGGCCTTTAATAAACTCTCGGACTGTTCTTACAGTCTGAGACCAACAAAACTGAGATACGAGCCTTATATTATTCTCTGTTATAAATAAAATAAATTGGTGGCGTTAGGGTAGCATTTTATTATTTCAATATATTCCTTTCATTAACAAAATGAATAACATCTGACTGTTTGGAATGATTTAATATATTTTACTATGTATTCCTAAACAGTTCTAAATCCAATCCATACAGCCTTAAATGAATTTTGAATAATTATGTTTGTTTTGTTTGTAATTTTATAATTTTATTGTTTTTAAATTTTTATTCTAATTTCACTTTTGCACGCCATACTTTACCATGCCATGCTTTACCATAGTTAGCTGAATAGGATGAGCCTAACAATGTTATAAACATCTCCCCATGTACCCTGTTCATACGCAAAATAAAAATATTCTATTCTATTCTATTCACATGCAGTACTTTTATAAGAAGCCGCGACTCTGTTCTATCTTACAGTTTCAAAGTTTTTCAAATAATGCATGTCTCAATTCAACTTTCTTACAAAGTGACAATCTTCCCCAGAAATTAATGTTCAAGGAGTACGAGTAGTTACTCACTTAATAACTCTACAAAATACATTTTTCATTATTTTCTTTTTAAATAAATCATGAAAATCTTTCTTCAACATTATTATTCGAACCAACTTTTATTCCTTTTAGTTTTCAGGATAAATATTTATCCTTATTTTTCCATATTTTTTCCACATATGAACTAGTGTTATTACGCCATCAAACAATACACTGTGAATCTATTGCATGACAAATTAACTGTCGATCTATTGAGCGTTAGACGGTTAGATGTAACGATTCATGGTTCCGGACCCGCCCGGAAAGAAGTAGGTATATGTTCAAAATGTATTTAACGCTAAAAATCCAGTCTATTAAATCGAATCCTTCTCACAATCTAGTAATAATAGCTATCACGATAATTATGGTGCATCTATTTTCTTAATATCTCTCGGAAAACTTCGTGTTTCGGTTGTCGTCAGATTTCTATAATTTGTAGAGTATATAAAGTTGATATTACTCTTTTTACTTATTTACGTATTTTATTTATTTTAGAATGAAGGGAAATACTATTGTGCCAATAATGTACGTAATGGATTTACGATTTATATTTTTACAGCGATATAATTGTTATACCTATAGATTTCATATATCACACGAAAATAAAAAACAAAACAACAAGAAAGTACGTAGTTCTGAATTCAAATTATGATACATTATAAATCTAATAATTAATGGGCATGAAAATTAATATTCGATTGCATTCGGAATTACGATGATTACCTTCTTTTTTGGTTTTTACGTTTTTACGTAAAAACCCTATGTTTTAACGTAAAACATCAGCTACTCAATTCGAACATTTTTAACGCGTTGTACCAGGTTTACGGTACCAAAGTACAGAAACTACAAACAGAACCGACGACCTCGATAATCGTCAGTTGTTACGCGCTTACGCACAATATAGGGCCGGTACGGAACAAGGGGCGCGTCCGACTTTTGACACCATAAACGATGGATGGCAAACAAATGATGATGGAAATGGAATGTTCCCGCGCGCCCCTGCCGCCTCTCCCTAGCCCATACGTCAAAATTGCACGGGGAGAAATGTCTTCCACAATATACATTAATCAATTTGAGTCCGTCACCTGCCTGCCTACTAGAATGTTTCGGAATATGGTTTGACAATCGATCATTAGAATTGGTGGTTGGGATGTCATCATTACTGCTGTTAACGATGTCCTTAATTGATAGTGCCCCTTACAAAAAAACAAAGAATAAGGTCCGAATAGTTATTCCGTGTTTTGTCTCTTACTCTAATTTGAAATGACGTTTACATGACGGGAACAGAACACGGAATAACTATTCGGACCTTATTATTTGTTTATTTGTAAGGCACGTAGGGTTCTTGCATGCACTATTGGATTGGCTGGCGAGGACAGACGGAGAGTCAGATATATAAAACTGTGGTGGTCGTTGGAAAAATCTGAATGCGATCAGCGCAAAACAGTAGTCCTGTTAATTATCGTGCGCTATAATATTTCTTAACAATTATAACTCTATTTTGTGTTATGTACCTAAAAATAAACAAAACAGAACGGAATTGGGTTACCTGAAGCAGTCCTATGTCCAGCAGTAGTGGGCGGATATGTTTGATATAATATCAAATTGCAAATGCAAAATAAAAAAAAATAATGCGCTACGGTCCACATAAATTAAAAAAACGGATGAAAGAAGTCAATAAAAGTTAAATAAATAAATAAAACAGAAGGGAATTGGGTTACCTGAAGCAGTCATATGCCCAGCGGTAGTGGGCGGATACGTTTGATATAATATCAAATTGCAAATGCAAAACAACATTTTTAATGCGCTAAGCTCCAAATAAATAAACAAAACGAATGAAAGAACTTGATAAAAGTTATCATAAAGACCAAAGTGCTATATCAGCACGTCCCCCTATTATAGCTGTGCATTGACATATCACTGTCTGGCATTACTACAGGGTCAATAAAACTGTTATTAAAACATACGCATGTTTATAAAAAACTCAAGAGTTTTTCCTTTGAGGGTAGGATGGGTAGAACCTATCCTACCCATCTTACACCCTTTGAAGACAAATAAAGACAAATTTTCGACGGAACCCTCTTTAAAGAATTTGTGGACTCAATAACTTATTATTAACACTACTATCATCGTCAGTCTATAAACGTCCCACTGTTGGGCTTATGAATTCAGACCTACTCACATGAACAAATCAGTGCACATAGGGGGATAGGTACGACCAATTTCTTAGCTAGCCCAATGGTTGTTTTCTAATGACTCCATCTAATGATGAAATGTGAATGAAATGATTTTATTGCCCCCGCCCACGTCCAATATTTTTTTTTTTTTTTTATACTTACGGGTAAGCACAGTGCCTTGATCTCACCTGATGTTAAGTGATCATAAGGCCAGTGATGGAAGCGCACTTCACCCGGGATCCTCAACTAGTGAGGTACTGGCTATCTTATCTCTAGCTGCCGGAACACAACAATGCTACAAACATTGATGTTATGGCGACATATTTAGATAAGATGGTGGTAGCTAGCCAGGCGGACAAACAAGCCCTACCACCAACCAAACCGAGTACACAAACATGTACCCCCGCTGGGAATCGAACCCGGGACCTCTGGGTCTAAACCGGTGGTCTTAGCCGCTAGACCACAGAGGCGGTAAATATAATCGGTGACCGATTTTTTGTCGGTGAAAATGAAACGTATGGAGCTCTACGTTGCAACGCACACGTCCTACTAAAAATCGGTCACAAAATAGGTAAAAAAACCAAATCGGTTAGATTATCGATCCTACAAAAAGTCGGTTGTAGGCGGGCACCGTTAGGCTGTTAGGCACTTAAGTACTAAGCTATGTAGTTACTACACAACTACGTTATGTTTTCATATTTAGCTCTTTTTGGCAAGTTACGCGTATTCCATGACATTATGCTGAGTAAAAGCTATTTCATTGTCATTTATTTTAAAAGTATTTTTTTAGTCGATTATGCATTACTTACTTTGAACAATTTTTGTAAATGCATGGTGGCATTGCATGGTTTTCTATTCTATTATATTTTACTAAAATACTAACTTAGTCTGAGAGAGAGAAGACATTTTTTAACGATTTTAATTTTTTTTAACATTTTTTAACGTACTTGTAGCCTTTTGGTTTAAACGCTTATTTTAGGTATATGTTCACGTCAATAGTCTAACAGAGCTAGTTATGAGGATTGAACTAGGTTTTCTCACAATCAACCCCAACATGTAGCCGTTCAGCTATCGACGCTAGTAGTTTGGACACCCATTCTTGTCTCAGTATTGCGAAAGTTGCTTAACATTTAAGATTGCAACCCGAACCAAACCTTAATCTGTGCCCGAACGCTCAATCTACTACGCCATCGGGTTCCCACTCATCCAATATCATTTTTCCACGTCGTTGATTTATAACTTCATAATAGTATTTCTAGGCAACAATAATATCCTTTAGTAAGTGTCTACACTCGAGAAAATAAGAGAATATGTCACCGTTTGCGCCCCTAAATATTTCATCTTCCAATTCATTTCACCGTCCAATGTCCAAGGACGCCATTTCGTCAGAGCCACGTGTGTAACGACTCGAATCGGGCAATTTCACCGTCTGGCGTTTATATACCCACCTATAGAGTTATTCAATGATAAATCAATTATGTTTTCAGATAAAACATACTTTTATTTACCTCATTGTCAAGGTTGATTTAGTATATAATATTAATTAGCTTTTGTACTGTCCCTTTTTTTGGAGAGGGTTTGTTGATTGCCTCAGGCGGAATTTTCAGCGTAACCGAACCTTTTTTGTGAGCGGCGAGAAACTTAAACGGTTCCTCAAGCCGTGTGAAACGATGTTTCGTCAAAAGTTTTCTGGGCACGCCCGGTTTTCATACAAATCGTGACATATGCGTCTAGATATTATTTGGTCGGTGGGTTTTCTAGAGGGTATGGCATCACGCACTAGTTTCTCCGTTCTACTAGATCCTCCAAGGGGTTCGGATCGCATCGGGTGCGGAATAACCCTAGAGCGCCTCCAAAGGCGTTAACTGTCCCTAATCATTTATGTAGACTTTACATATTTTATGAACACATCTTGAATTATATTAGTCTTATTCTTATTTTCATTTCAACATCATTAGATGATGTAGATACATGTAGTTAATGTCGCGTAATAGTTAATGTTTGTAGCATTGTTGTGTTCTGGCAGCTACAGATAAGATAGCCAGTGCCTCTGCAGTTGAGGATTCTTGGTGAAGTGCATTTTCATCTTCGGCCTTATCATCAGTTAACATAAGGTGAGATGAATGCCAAATGCTTCTTATCTTATCTTATATAAGATTGGCCATAATCTGCCATGTTGGGAAATAAAGGTCGTTAAGTATCTATTTAATAAAGGCTGAAACGTGATATCGAAATTCTTTGTATCCCCCAAGTAATTAAGAGTACTACTTCATCCATCTTTAGGAAATTAAAATTACAAAGTTCACAATAACTGAATAACATCCACATTTAAGAGACCACAAAAAGTTTCGACAATAAAATGTTAACTACGAGTACATCTCCGAGTTCGAATGCTTCATAAATAAGACCTTTGCCACCAAACAAGGAGAACCAGAAGGCAAGCTTAACACATACCCCACTCGAGCAACGCACTTGCACGGACACGGATCTCGGAACAGTCCGAGCAAAGCTTTTATTTGCTATGAGTGCGTTGCTCAAGCGCGTTTGTATGAAGCTTACCTTCTGTATCTGTTCTTCTTATTTTGTGCCTGTGCTCTCCAAATTTCCCCGAGGCGTCCTTACTCCTCGGACACGGCTTTGTACTTACGTAGTAGTGTAGGATTGCTTTCCAGAGTAATTGCTTAAACTTCAAAGCCAAATTTGGCAAGCACGAGTCAACCGATGTTCACAGGCCTATTCTGGCGCTGAGAGGGCAGGAGATTGTGTGGGCTAAGTGTGCTATATGTGCTTTTGTGTTCACTATCCTAACTTGTCTGGCATTTATACTTAACCACATATAGAGTTGTTCATTGATATTATATTTACAAAGAAAACATATTTGTGTTACAACACTGTTCTACTGTTCATCATCAGCTCATTTTATGTCCTCACTCCTGGGGCAGGAGCTGGGGCAAGCCCTACCTCCAATCAAATACGATGTACTATGTATGTACCACTTGAAATTGAATTCAGAATCTCTCTGTCTGATCACTGGGTGGTCTAACCGCAACGAACGGTGAAAATATTTGTAGAATAAGGTATCATGGAAAAATATCGAACTTTCGATCGGATTTCTAGACCATGTTAAGTTCATATCAATACACGCAGTTAAGCCTACGCCAATCAATTGTGACAATAGCCTCCAATAATCCGGACATCATTGTTTAGAGACAATGGATCTGCATGAAACTGCACAATACGGGTTCAATTAATTTTTGGCCATTACAGCTTTCAATGTTTAGGCAGTTATTGTCATTAAATCTCAGATCTAACTGAAAAATTATCAACATCAAACAATCAAACCACTCGACTCATAATTCTCAAATGTTTGCATTCAGTCATGTTTCCTGACGTATGCGAGAGATCAGAGGGGTTTTTCTGAAATTCCTTCAGGATCACGGAATTCTAGGTGTTTATGCGGACAAAATGCAGGCGGTCGCTAACCAAACGAACCAAACATACATCAGAGGACTTATAATTGCTTTCTGCTGTTAGTTTTAAGTTTCTACTATTCAAAATAACTAAAATAAAAAAAAACATTCGTGACTTAGTAGCTGAAAAAATAATGAAGTATGTTCACGAATACTACTCGTAGGAATAATACTTTACGTATTAGTCATCTTATTCTTACATTTGGAACCCTTGACGAGGTCTGTGGCCAGAGGGAGAAAGAGGCGTCGGCCGTCAATAAATATGAAGAGTACTTAGATCTGTACAACGTGTTTCAATTCAATAGGTAATGCAAGCTGGTAAGTTTATGCCATAAACTTAATACTACTCATGATAGTATCTTATAAAAGAGTTCGTAATTTGATTAAGTAGATTCTAAAAATTCTTAGAAACCGTTCTAATAATTCTCAGTACGCCATAAAGGTGTAAAAGAAAACACTACTTCGAAATGGTTACATATATTTAATAGTAATCCCCTTTCAAATATTAAAAACGTTAGAAGCGGTCTGCAAGCAGCATTTAAGCCCACGACACCTGTTGGAGACAAAAGGCTATGCGCCATTGATATAGCGAGCGGAATAGCTCGTATAATGGCTGCCACACAATGCCTCGGCATAGCATGAGTACATAACGAACTACACAGTTAATGGCGAGCCTTACAAATCCTACGAGAGCAATTTCACTTGAACAATTCATGAGGGCTGCTAGAATCGATTCGTCACCTACGTATAAGGATATACTGGTGATGTTGAGAAAGAAAGAAGGCTGATTTTATAAAAGACTAGCTTTTGCCCGCAACTTTCGCGTGGAGTCGGTGACGTCAGAAAGGTTAGGGGTATTTATATGTTCTGTGCTACACAACGATAATGCGTCATCAATGGTGGAACCTGATGGTTTAACGATAAAGTCGAAATTGGATGCTCGTTTGACCCAGAATCAGAATATGAACGATTAAGAGATAGACAGTTCTTAAAGATAAACCGAAATTAATGAAGATTCTGGGTGATGGGTGCTTCCATCTTCACTAAGCCACCTACCATTAGGTAAGTCTATCGCCTTAACATCAATGTTAATTGTTAGTAGCATTATTGTGTTGACAGTCACAGATGAGATAGTTTAGGTAGTTCTTCAGTAAATGTGAAATCCAGGTTGACTGGGTATGGCAAAAATTGCAACTAACCTTATTTTTCACCAGGAAGCGCTGTTTCAATGCTATACAAATCTTTGTTTTATTTAAACTTATGCATACAATAAAACATCTTCATGCACACAACTCGTACAAAGCTAAGACAAACGTCAAACATTACGGAAAATAAACACAAAAAGTTTTATGTCCTCTGACACGCCTCCCCAAATTGAAAGCGGTAGCTCGAACGGATCATCTCCAAAAAAAATAACTCGCATCAACCCAAGGCGTAAATGTATCTGATGCCGACGTCGAATCGTTGTTTCCTATTATACGGTAGCCAATTTAATTTCCGTTTAATATGACACCACGCACCCGCCCGATAGCTACGGCCGAATAAAAGAATTCGATGTTCGTACGCCGACAACGCCGACGACGAAATAGGAAATTATGTTACGTAGGTACAACTGAAATGACGTTATATCGAACACTTTGAATTTACGTCGCATGATCGGATTTGCGATATACCGTAGTGAAGGTTTTTTGTGTTTTGAGCTTATAAGACTTACGTTTAACAATTAGGGTAATAATGGCAAATTACAGTGTTCGTCACTTCAAGCCAAGTTCGTCAGAGTTTTCAACGCCAAAAACTATTAAATATTTTCATTCATAGTTTAAGGACGAAACCACAGACAACTAATAGTAGATACTACAGAACTACCGTACAGAAGACTCTCTCTCTAACAAAAGTCAAGTTTAGGTATTTAAATTGCCTACTCTTACGACTTTCACGCGAAATTAAAACTTATCGTGTGATCAGAGCGTTCATATTCCGTTAGGCAACGCTGACTCGATATCGATTTGACGTCAGGAGCGCATGGTTCCCACTCATGATATATTTAAGTTTAATTTCGATTCATTGTTCTTTCTTTTATTTAGGGCGGATTTCACCAACATCCAATTTATACGAGAATAGCTATTCCAGTATAACTTAATTCTTAAGATTTAATCTACGGCTAACTTTGGTTTCATTTCACCAGATTAATTCTATGGGTAAGTAACTCTCTCATAGTTACTACGCAATGATGTACGAATGAAACGAACCTACCTATTTGTTGCATATCCCAGACGATGCTCAACTTTTGTAAGCAAATTATACACAGACGCTTTTGACAAACGGAATCATAAATGGCGAAGTCGTAGTCGTCGTTATCTTCAAAGTACTATGTCTTTTCTTTAAACCCATATTGGGCGAAGGCCACAATAATCTTCATCGTCATTAGTCAATAAATTGATTCAAACGTAACGACATTTTGTTAAGTTATCTATAAAATTTGTCCGTGACAGTTATTGTGACGCAACTTAATGTACGAATAACGGCTTACTCGGCCGAAATCTGCGGTATAAGAAATTACTCTAGTATAGTAAATTTATCCTTGGGTTAAACGTTGGTGAAATGAAAAGTTCGTTTACTCTCGAGTAATTAGCGATTGGCTTGTGTTTAAACGCCTACCAAAATGGTTGGATTTTGTTGGTAGTAAAATTGATAAATTTTACTACCAACAAAATTCGAAACGCTTACCAAAACGGATAAATGATCACCAAATTGTGTTTCCTAAAATATTACAAAAAAGGATACAGTTTATATTTTTATTAAACGCCTTAAAAATATATGAATACTTTTAACTGCATTTCAGACCAAATATGTTATATTGTCACCAAATAGATAATACCAATATTTTATGCCTCGAGTTTCAATTTGGTAGTTTTTGCTTTCTGTTGTCTAATAAAAAAACGTGACCTACAAGAGTAGGGCAGCTAGTATCCTCATTCATTTGAATAATAGTGTAAATATGTGGTGATCATTTATCCATTTTGGAAAGCAAAAAGAATACTTGTACAGACGCCTGCACATCAACCTATCCAAAACTGTCAAATTTCTTCAATACATTTTCAACCATATGCTTAAGAAGTAAAGTTTAAATTCTATTGAATAAATTTGACAGTTTGTGGTAGGTTGATTTGATGGCGTATGTACAATACATGAAATTATTGTGATGTGTGTTTATTTATTTTGGACCATAATATGGTATATTTTAGGACCCTTTTTATAAAGGCATAAATTTTTTTTTGGAGTCATTTAATTTATTTAGTACTTAGGCTTAAGGTCTAAAAAATATTTCTGGTGAGCGTTTAAATTATACCCTTGGCGATTTACTCATGGAATAAAACTTAATATACCTTGGTGAAATCCGCCCTTAGACACCCGTAAACACAACAGTATCTTTTATACGGACTATAAGATCGTTTAGTAGTCATTGGTCGATGAACAAAAATCACAGAAATTGTCGTTCGTTTTACGCGCGACGACGCGCGACGTGGAGCGTGCGAGCCGAGCGGCAACCTACTGCCATACGCCTGCCCGAGAGGCGCGCCGGCCGATCGTACCTAAACTGCGGAGTGACACCCTCGGCCCTGACGAAACGGTCCAGTACTTGTGCTACTACCCAAGCTATTGTTATGCAGGTGTGTGAGTAGCCGCGGATCGTGCTCAGTGGCCTGCCCTTGCAGAAGACTAGTATAGGCTGATGATGATGATGATGATGATAATGCGATGTAAAGAAAGTGATTACCATGTTTAACTTAACTTATCCACGACATTAACTTACTTTTATAAATGAAAATTTAAATTGCTTTTTATTATCCACTAGCTTTCGAATGGCCGTTTTAATTACGTATTTATTTTCAGGCAGTAAAAACCCATACGTGATAGATATATTTTTTCATATACAAGGAATGTATATAAAAAAAATTTTTAGTACAAACAACAAAATTAAACTATTGTTCGTTGTGAAAATTGAACACTGTCTTGTGTCGGATCAGTAAGTTCCAAAAATCTAAAATAAAAGACGAACGGATTAAAAATAACACGTTAAACCTTTCCATAAGGCGCTTCGACTTAAGTGTGCTACATTTAAAAGCACTCCTCTATATTTGCTTTGAGAGGCAGCCTCATCAACGTCGTTATGGATCGGTGCGCTCGAACTGAAACGTTGGCTTGTTCTCACCAAACTACATATTTTACCCATTTGAAATTTGCCATGTGTAACATGATTATATTGGAGAGTAATACTCGCAGTACAACATAATTACTCATTACTAACAAGTTAAATACATTTTTTTTCCAATGAATATTTGTTACAAATAGTTACAGTTTTACCTTTTTTTTTTTTTTGACGGAGTGGATATCTGCTAACAGACGCATCAGCGGGCAAAGAGGGGTCCCGCTGGCTGTACGAGGCTGGCTAAGACTCTGTTCCAGGGCCGAAGCCCTAGAGAAAGCGAGTCTAGGCCGACTCGGTAAAAACCACTCCGATGTCCTCCCGTCACCTTGGAACCAGCAAACCGGCGATCATCGCGTCGTCCTCATCCGAGGGGGACGCATCGAACGCCGGCACGGTGGAGCCTGACGAGGTCATGGGAACCCTTTCGGACTTTGGGGGATAGAATTAATGAAATTAGAATAATAAGTAAGCGTTAATTTCGCTAACGTTTACCAAGCAGGGATGCAGCATCCATTAGAGTGCCAGAGCTTTGTGTGCCACACTTTAGTCTAAGCTGAAATTTAATGGCAAATGGCATGGTGCTAAGTTTGCACACTAATAACCTATTACTATTCTATTTTAACTAATGACAATAAATTCTAGCTAATGAATGGCATCCTAACTATGACGTCTAACTCTGAGGTCCCGGGTTGGATTCCCGGTCGGGTCAATGTCGAACTTTTCGATATTGTGTCAGATCTTGGTGGTTGTGGTACCGTCGTTGATTCTGATTTCCAAAAAACGAATGCTTTAGCTACTTACCTTGGGATCAGAACAATGTATGTGACGTTGTCTAATATTTCATTTTAATATTTATTAATTGGCCTTACCTCCAATAAAATTAAGTTATGTTTAGTTTATGTTTATGTAAAATAAAACCTTAAAAAGCATAAATAAAACCTTTGCATTGGAGTGTTTTTAATTTTCAGTGCTTTCTCTCACAGAAACATGAATTACTACACCAAACGAACATTGTACGGAAAAGCAGTCTACACACAAGTGTTTCTTCATTAAACACTAGCAAACCTATTCCAGGTCTGCCTTTTGAATCAGCCTTCTCAGTTTGTTAGCACTGTACAGAGAATAAAAGTCTAAACAGCAACCGCGCAGAGAATAAACTTATTTAATAGCAATTTTCAGGGACTCGAGATGCGTTTTAAGATTCCGTAAACAAGTTACCTAAACCTAACACGTAAAATTTGGCTGTAAGTACTGAAATCTATTTCAAATATAATTTTCATATATTTTCAATATCATTTTTTCCCCCCTTTTTGTACAGTTGTGATGATAATTAGGCGGCATATAAAGGGCTGTTTTACCAAACATTCGTATAGTTTTCCATCTTCGCAATTTTCAATAATTTTGTAATGTAATGTTTTCATCGAACATTAGATGCAATCACGTCGTCGGACATTCGGTGTTATGCTTACACCGAAGTTTATATTGAATTTATATTGTTTTGAAACATATATTTATTAAAATGTTTTTGTTTTGTTTATATAATATAATTTTAACGCAAATTTTGTTGCGAAACAAATTATAAAAACATAAATGTTAAAAAATTTCCACGAGCAGGATTTGAACCTGCTCCCTTCTGACATACCGGGTCAGGTGCTCTTCCAATTGAACTATTGTGGTTCTAATAAGCCCGCCGAAATTATTCAACACTATTTACTTTTTTACTTTGAAAGCCAAAGGCGCCAATTCAATGTCAACAACTACTCGTGGAAATTTTTTACCATTTGTGTTTTTGTAATATATTTATTACCTTTTAAAAGATGCAACTTATATACAAATATCATAGCTAATAACTAAACAAACTTAACACTGGCAACAGTGATGATCTTTGCATTTTGAGGAATGGCTTGCCAGTCACAAAAATAAGTAGAATAAGCACAAAAAGGGCTATTAAACCAAACATTCCTGTAGTCTTCCATCTTCGCAATCTTCAATAATGTTTTCATCGAAGATAAGATGCCCGTCACGTCCATCACGTTGTCATTTTTTTTTTTTTTTTTTTTTGGAGAGAGATTGCTGATTGCCGCTGCGGCATTTTCAGCTTCACCGGGCTTTTTGGGGGCGGCGAGGAACGTAAAGGGTCCCTCAAGCCGTGTGAAACGAATCACCTTCAGAGGTTATCTAGAGGGAACGGCATCGCGCACAAGTGCGCGTCCCCGTGCCCTACTAGATTCTCCGAAGGGTTCGGATCGGATCGGGGAGCGGAGCAACCCGAGGGCGCCTCTAAAGGCACGGACCTCGGCTCGGGTTGACCGGGCCGTGGAGGAGGAGAGAACCGACCAGGTACATGTCTGTACCTGGTGTAGAGCGTGTGTGAACCGGTTCTTCGTACCCTTGTTCTACGAGTACGGTGTCTTGGGTCTACGAGTACGGTGTCTTGGGGTCACGTTGTCAGACTTTCGGTGTGACCATAAATATTTTTTAATATTAATAAGTGCAACTTCTATGTACACAAATTTCTTGATAGTATCAAAACACAATGTCGAAACTGGCAACACTAATCAGTTCCGCATAAAGAGGAGCGGCTTGCCAATCACAAAAATAAGTAAAATAGGCACATAAAGGCCTGTGAAACCAAACATTCTTAGGCTTCCAACTTGGCAATCTTCAATAATGTTTTCATCGAAGATTAGATGCCCCCCACGTCCGCCTTTCCGTGTGACCGGAGGGATATTGAAAAAGGTCCTTGGAGATTAGAAATTTATTGAAAGGCCTAAGCGGTGGAGATTGGAACGCTGTTAGTTGCACCTTTCGTATATGCCTTGTCGTATAACCCTCTGATGGGGTTCTTTGTGTTTATGCCAAATTGATTTGGCGCTAAGATGTTTGCTATAAAGGCAGAGTTTTAACATGTTTTTTTAGAAATATTCTTTGTTACAAGAGAATTAAGACAGTCTGCAGAGTGAGAATGCAGTCGGAGGCATAAAATTTAATGATAAGTCAAATCATTCTCACTTTGTGCGTGCTTCCGACTGTGTATATGTATGATGTTGCATAAAATTTCGAAGGACTACCGTATTGATATTATTAATTGTATACAGTACTATGTTTGATATTGTTTCGATTTATTTTGCTGGCTGGCGAGTACTGCATGGTATATACCAGTGAGCTTAAATTATTAGCTTAAATTTTGGGTAGATAGTGTTCTTAAACGCACGCAGATATTTAATTATGAAAATAAAACGACACCACGTAGCCTCTTTTTTTTTTTTATACTTAGCACGGCAAATGACTCCACACCACCTGATGTTAAGTGGAAATGGAGTCCAGAAGCGAAGACAACTGTTGCAGCGTGAAAACAACGCAACATCAGTCAACTTCACTCTGCCGGCCCAAAAGGTGCTTCTTCACGCCTCGTTTGAAGGACCCCATATCATAGGAAAGAGGGAAAACATGTGCTGGTAAACTATTCCATCTTTTCGAGGTGCGACAAAGAAACGAGTCACCAAATTTCTTTGTGCGCGATGGGATATGTGAGACTGTACTATTTAAATAATGTTTATACCTATATACTACACTCAAATTTTGTTGCGAACAAAGATCATCAAAGAGCGGATGGCATAATCAACAACGCAACTGCAACGCATCTGCGATTCTGTGAAAAAATGGACTTTTTCAACACTTTGTCTTTTTTCAAATTACTATTAAAATATTGTTATTTCCTCTGTGATTAGTTTTCTATTATCCTACTAATAAACGCCAAAGTTTGTAAGTATGGATGGATGTTTGTAACTCTTTTACGTTCAAAAAACTATTGAATGGATTTTAATGAAACTTTCCTCATATACAAACAACTAGTTTATCATATTATAACCGCTTTTGGTGATGTGCTTTGGAGAGAGTTAGGTGATTGCCCCAGACGGCATTTTCAGTCCGTCATTTTCAGGGCGGCGAGAAACTTAAAGGTTTTGTGTAAAACGTATCGCCTTCGGAGGTTGTCTAGAGGGAACAGCATCACGCACTAATGCGTGTCCCCGTGCCCTACAGGATTCTCCGAGGGGTTCGGATCGGATCGGGCACTGGACACTTATTTCGAGAAGCTGTAGCCTGATTTGCAAAGGGTTGTGGATTTTAAACCAAGGCAAGCAGTCTCTCTCTCTCGTGCTATTTTCAGCAATATATTGCTTTAAAAGTTTTCAAAAGTTGAGGTGAGTGTGCATGAATTGATATGCAAATTAAATTGGGGGCTTTAAGGACCTCGTTCGCACGATAAAGCCGGTAACGACCGATATTTGAATTTTAACGTCGACAAGACGAGTTTCCCAGGTAGCGCTCGGAATACTCATGCCTTTGGCCAGGGATAGGCAAACGTACAGTTAAGTAAAAGTAAGGTTAGTTTAAATTCAAGTAAAGTAAATATAAAAAAATAATAAATTATATTAAAATGCATTTATTTTGGACATGACATATATTTTATTAGTATAAGTAATATGAATAAACCTTACTTAATTTAAAATAATTTTTTTTCTGTATGATTTTGCGGCTCCCGGCCACGACCGAATTTCGTAGGACGTATGTGTTGCAACATGTTACATTTTCACCGACTAAAAAATTGGTCACCGATTATCGGACGTGGGCGAGCGCTCTTATTATGGTTAATAAACGCAAAATAATATTATGATTTTCACCGGCCGGTTTGAAAAGCAGTCTTTTATAGAAAAGAATCCGGTAAAAAAAAAAGAATATAAGATGTAAAAATACTTGTTAGTTGCTCATTTAAAACAACAGTTTTTCAAATTACAACTAAGTTACAAAAAAACATGAACACAGTCATGGAAAATTAAATTAAATATAACATTACATCTATAAGTATTAATGCAATGAGGCTATATACGTTTCACAGAACAGTTAACCGTGGTACGTTTCAAACTACAAAATTAGCGATAGCGCCGTAATATCGGCGATGCGATAGCGAACGGCCATTAACTTCTCAATAGTGTGTCGATAGCCTGATCTATTATTCTGAAATTAGGCCACGATATAGGTAATACACGATTGCATACGTTTAAAAAAAGCACAATGGAAACCAAGGCAAATTGAGGCGCGGTGCCCAGATTCCCAGTTCATTGCATTCTTTCTATTATCGCTGACGATGATTTCCGTATATTATCTCTGGTATACGGAAGTAGAAAGCAAACTCCGTAGAACGCGCATACACTAGAAATTCGCTTGCCGCATCGCAAGGACTCGTGTTCATGGACGAGTCTTCACCGCTGCTGATTAGCATAATCCACCTACTAAAGGCATTGGAGGAATATCTTGTCCATGCATTTTTATGATTGGGGTAATCTTCAACAGTACAATAGTCCATTTTTATAGTATACCTATTCATGATATTTGTGTCTTAAATTATAATTCAAAGTGTATGCTCTCTCCTACAGAAACAAATCAATCAATTCAATATATATTTAGTTATCGTTATAATGTCCAAGGTTTTAGCGTGTTAAAGACGTGAGACCACATCGCGTAACAGATGTGGGTGTACATAAAAAATAATGATTTTACCCTGCGACTTGAGTGAATAGGTGACCTCAGATCTTCTTTATGAATTATTCAGCAAACATCTCCCTTGCTTAATGGAACATCTAGGGTGATTTATCATAGTTTACCTACAAGGGAAATTAAACATCAACATCATAATAAAGAATAAAATAATTGTGAAGACATTACTTCATATGTTTTATTTAATTATTTATTTAAAAACTTTTGCAACATAATTACATGGCGTACTTAATGCCTGAGGCATTCTCTACCAGAAGGTGCAATTAGGTTAAGACAAAAAAAAACAAAAATATATATAGTAAAAAAAAATATATCATAAGACGCACAATATATACCTACATATAATATAATATTATATTACATTTATGTATACATATAACTGTAAAAACAAATATTATGCATATTATTACATAAACTACTTTTACAAATATACTACAAAAATAAACGTGTAATACATAAAATGTTTTTATTTTGTTTATATAATTTTAACGCAAATTTTGTTGCGAAACAAATTACAAAAAAACAAATGTTGAAAAAATTTCCACGAGCAGGATTTGAACCTGCACCCTTCTGACATACCGGGTCAGGTGCTCTTCCAATTGAGCTATCGTGGTTCTAACCAGCCCGCCGAAATCCGGTATGTCAGAAGGGTGCAGGTTCAAATCCTGCTCGTGGAAATTTTTTCAACATTGTGTTTTTGTGTAATAAATAATTTATAAATAGGACGTTACTGAGATGATTCAGCTAAGGTTTTATCCAAAACGAGCAAACGGACTTTCTTTTTAAAACTGTCACTACTCGTAGCCATCCTGATTTCAAGAGGCAACGCATTCCATAGGAGAATGGGCTGAGTATGGAAAGAGGAGCGTACAAAGCCAGATGTGTGGGAAGGACAGAGAAGGAGAAGATTGTTTGTAAAATGGAGATTCCTACTTTGAGAGGAGCAAAGGTATTGAAAATGAGGAGTGAGGTAAGAGGGAGCATTTGGAGAATTAAGTAGCGAAAATAGTGTCGTCAGGGCTCGTACACGTCTCCGCTGGCGAATGGGCAGCCATTTTTTCAAATGATAATAACATTAACGTTTGTACCTCAAAAACCAATTGTCTTATTAGTGGGACCAATGGGAATCGTATAAAATATCCTTCCCGTTCGTCCCACCAACATTGATGGTGGGACGAACGGGAATAAAATCCGCACTGGGCCCCCGTGGTGGTTAATGGCCCATTCTCCATGTGATGTTTCCATCCATATAAAAGGCTCGTGCCCCCGCAGTAGAGACATCCGCCCGATCCTCCAAATGCCACTACACATTTACAGAATATACTAAACATGCACACTGGTTTAGGCCCAAGACACCGTACTCGTAAAACAAGGGTGCGACGAGCCGGTTGACACGCGCTCTATACCAGGTACAGACATGTACCTGGGCGCTTCTTCCCAAAACTACGGCCCGGTGAACCCGAAGCGAGGTCCGAGTCTTTAGAGGCGCCCTCGGGTTGTTCCGCTCCCCGATCCGATCCGAAACCCTCGGAGAATATAGTAGGGCACGAGGACACGCACTAGTGCGTGATGCCGTTTCCTCTAGAGAACCTCCGAAAGAGCTTCGTTTCACACGGCTTGAGGAACCCTTTAAGTTTCTCGCCGCCCCCAAATTATGAAATTTAATATGTATATTCGGTAGGCATGAGAATAGGTCGTAAAGTATACTTCATATCGCTGGGTGATTAGGTGTCCCTATCCAGAAAAATTATATGGCAGAACAACGTTTGCCGGGTCAGCTAGTCTTTATATATATAAATCTTCTGTGCGTGTGTGTTATTGAACTCCTTCTAAACGGCTGGACCGATTTGGATGAAATTTTCTGTGTGTGTTCAAGTGGATTCGAGAATGGTTTAGATTCACAATTGGACCCGGTAGGTGGCGCTGCTATAGGGGTCCATCATGGAATACGAGAGTTCTTAAGCGGATGAATGATATGTTTGTTTTGTTGTCATGGAAACTGTCAACGTAAATCTGTCAAAGCGGTACGAAGTCCGCCCGGTCAGCTAGTAATGATATGAATAAGGTTTGCAGTACGCTTCTCCAACGTGTACGACAAATGAAGCGTGTCGATTTGATGTCACTGATTATTAATTATTTTAAGTAATTGTATTTTGTATGTTTGTGTAGATATTTATTGTTATTGTTTTATTTAGTTTAAAATTGTGTGTATGTAAAATAGATTACAGAATTAAGTTTGTATGTTATATGTAGAGCATATATGTACTAAGTTAGTATTAAGTTTATTAATTAAGTTTTTTCTTTGTTGTCGTCGTTGATGTTTTGGCTGAGATGACGATGATGACGATTATTATTATTGTTTATAAATGTAAATATATAAATTTAAACAAAAATGTAGATAAAATATAATTATGTCCATGAATGTTTATATATATGTAAGAACCCTACAAATTTATATGAGTACACACATAAACGAAATTTGTGAACAATAATTCACAGTCCACGTCTCGTCAACTTTCTTTGTCCGCAACTTCGATCAACAATACACTGATCGAAGTTCCGCAACCATGAATATTCAAGTAAAATATAATATGACGCGACCGCGGACGTGCGGTGGATAAATGAGCTTGCATGACTGGTCTGGGCGGGAAAGTGAGGCGCCATTATTTATTGAGAACGCGTCATTTCCGCGCCTTTCACACTAGTACGGAGGATAATTGATGGCGGAGGAGATGGTGCTTAAGCTTTGGAAGACCTGTTGGCTCTATGATATAAGTAATGAAACTAATGATGATGCTTTATATAGGCCTACAGATATATTATACAAAATCCCCTTTAAAATAAAATAATTAAAAAAAACACAAAACAAAATGGTTAAGAGGACAAGACATTTCGGTATCCCATACAAAAATTTAAAGCTGCATATTGTTGCCTGTAGTTTACGTAGACACCACATAGCAATAAAAAGTAATTAAATAGCCTATATATTATCCCACTGCTGGGCAAAGCCCTCCATCATTGAAACCAAGTCATCGCTACAATTGATGGGTATTGGCGTAATCACCCATATTGAAATTAAACCTTCTTATACGTACAGACGCCTGCACATCAACCTACCACAAACTGTCAAACCTCAATAGACTTTGAACTATAAGTTTATGGCATATGGTTGACAATGTATTGAAGAAATTTGACAGTTTTGGATAGGTTGATGTGCAGGCGTGTGTACACACGCCTGCCAAATTTTTCAACTGCCAACTGCTAAATGTCAAATTTCCCTAAAAGACTATGAACTCTATGTTTAAACATTATGGTTGAAAATGCACTGAAGAAATTTGACAGTTTTGGATACGTTGATGTGCAAGCGTCTGTACATAATTGATCGACGGCTTAAACGGATCTACTCGCTTTAAATTTACACATTGATTTGATATAATTTTATTCTTAATTTTTTTCAAGTCCATTTTATTTTAATTTCCTAAGAAAAAAGCAGCAATTAATATAGTTAGGACAAAAACCTTTACAAAAATGTTTTGTTCAACTGAATCAACTTTTTTATTTGTTTTATACCAACTGTTTGGATCTCTGTATCTTTCTTAAGCATGGAATGTTTCCTATAAGTCTGAAAGAATTGGAACCTTTAAGTTTGTATGGAATATTGAAATGGCTTATAATATTCTAACACATTTTTATTACCATAACCTGACAAAATAATATAAAGTATCGCGAAAACCTTACGACGACGACGTTTGAAAGACATACTCGTACTCGTATAAAGACAAAGACGAAAATTTCCAGAAACCCGAAACGTATTTACGTATCAAATATACTTAAATTGAAACAGAGGTTACTAAACCATTAGGGCTGCGACTTGTTTATTTTGATGAGACATTAAATAATTAAAAATTCCATAACAAATTAAAAATTATTACAAAAACACAAATGTTGAAAAAAATTCCACGAGCATGATTTGAACCTGCCCTTCTGACATACCGGGTCAGGTGCAATTTTTTCAACATTTGTGTTTTTGTAATTTGTTTCGCAATAAAATTTGCGTTAAAACTATATAAACAAAACATAAACATTTTATAAATAGCTTACCTACTTGTCAACTGATCTTAGTATTTGTAAATTATTATGATCAGATGTTAATGACGGTGTAGGTGTTGACATTGAATTGGCGCCTTTAGCTTTCAAAGTAAAAAAAGGAAATAGCGTTGAATAATTTCGGCGGGCTGGTAAGAACCACGATAGCTCAATTGGAAGAGCACCTGACCCGGTATGTCAGAAGGGTGCAGGTTCAAATGTTACTCGTGGAAATTATTTCAACATTTGTTTTTTTAAGTGTTTTTTATATATTTTAGCGTTTTATTAACGCTTAAATATACTTAAGTAAAATTTAAACACTGAAAAAAGACGACAACCTCAGGCGGGAATCGGACCACGCACCTTCCGCATTCCGGGCGGCTGCCTTAACCACTTGGACCTCGGTAGCCAAGTGGTTAAGGCAGCCGCCCGGAATGCGGAAGGTGCGTGGTTCGAGACCTCGGTAGCCAAGTGGTTAAGGCAGCCGCCCGGAATGCGGAAGGTGCGTGGTTCGATTCCCGCCTGAGGTTGTCGTCTTTTTTCAGTGTTTAAATTTTATTTGTTTTTTTGTAATTTGTTTCGCAACAAAATTTGCGTTAAAATTATATAAACAAAACAAAAACATTTTAATAATGTATGTCTTAGTAACTCTGCATAAAGGATCTAGATCGGATACACTTTGGATCGTTTCATTTTGACCACACCGTTCTGTTACACAGTTGTATAGTACACGCATTCTTTTCCTGGCTTTTTGTGTCGTTGCGTGATAAAACATACTTAGTTTAGCCACAAATAAGAAGACTGCAGAAGGTTAGCTTAATACTTACCGCGCTCGAGCAACGCACACATAGACTCTCTTACGGACACGGAACCTCGGACCATCTCGATCCAGTCCGAGCGCATTTGTTGCGAGATTCCGTGTCCGTGAGAGGTTGTCTATGGGTGCCTTGCTCGAGCGAGTTAGTATAAAACTTACCTTCTGCAGTATCCTTATTTTGTGGTTTAGGCTAGCAATTGTTAGCGTTTTGAACAATGGCGTATGATAGTGACGCCGCCGCCGCCATTTGTTTGAGCATATTATTATTATTATTCAATGTGACGGTTGTTTCGTGACAGTATAAAATTGCTTTTTAATGAAGATTAAAATGTTCTATATATTTTTTTTTATTTTATTTAGGCAACAAGCACGCGTGTTGTCAACAATTTATGTTACAAATAATTGTCAATACTTGTCAGTAATGTAATCTTAGAGCTTCGTTCTTCACGAATTAAAAAAAACCTTTGTGCTAGCAATACAAAACGTATTTTTCATTGGTATGCAATTTTATTACAATGCGAATAACGTTTAATTTATGATGGCATCTATGTTGCCATTGCCGGCTAAAGCTAAAGTGGTAGGTAACATTGTGACTGTAGTAACGCGCCCAAGTGTCAGTTTTTGAGTTCAGCGATTTTTGAAGTTATTTCTCGTTGTTGCCATCACTTGGTTCTATCTTTGACCTTAACACCTTTCGAAGCTCTACTACATATAGTAATTCTCTTGACTGGAACACTATCGCTCACTTTCATTTACTTATACTACTACTTTTCTATTAAAATAATAGGAAAATAAACTATTTGCAAATAATTAAAAAAAACGTAAGTACGTAATTTTCTTGGGAGTTCTTTGTAATGTTTAATTTTAAGATCACCAGTGAGTTTCGAAAGCTCTTAGCTGTAAAAAAAATTTTTGTGTATTGTTTTACGGCTTCGGATGAAATCCATCAAGTCTATTCGTTTGTTCTATCTTCTTATGTAATACATAAATACACGATATTGATGATGATGAATGATAATAGAAATGGGAAGTGAGAAATGATATTACCCCCCAACCCCTCAGTAAAGATGTGGGGCTTTACTAAGTCCTCACGCAGACTTCTTGAGAGAATATGAAAAGTGACGTTGCACTGTTTTGTTTCATTTGCCAACACTCATGCACACTCACGAATACTTAACAGTTAATAATCCACCATTATTTCACATTAATATTCGACATAACCTTCGATCAATGTTTGATCGAAGGACATAACACAAATTTTAGAAAATAAAACAAAACCACAGACTTGACTCTTCACTTTCCCGCCAAGTTACTCTGTCGTTACAACCGGTCGAAACGGTGCGTAGGTACCGTTATTGAATAATTATTTAATGATATAATGAAGGGTGTGTGTGACACATTGACTCACTCGCCCTCACCTAGTTTCGTGTCGTGACTTAATAATAGCCAACCGTTTCACTATCATTTCAACTATACAAAGTACAGTAATTATCCTAGAATGGTTGGATTGTCTATTAAAAGGAACGTTTTTTTTTGTCCATTGTCTAAAATAAAACATGTAGTTTGATCGGATAATGAATCAGAATAATATATAAAGTCAGTTAATGATCAGAATAACTATTATTAAACTGATTATTAGCATGTTTTTGTGTTGTGTGTGAGTATCCGTAATCCGATATTTCGGCACAGTTGCATGCGCCATGATCACGGATATACTGAAGTTATTGATGTTGTTGTTTTTAATGATTATATTCTAATGTAAGTGACCATGATAGTTTAAAAAGTTATATCAAGTTATTGATATTAAATAAGGCTTACTTGTTTGATACGAAGTTAAAGATTTTGTTGTATGACGATATACACAGAAACTGTTCTGTTTTAATTTTCCTTTTTACCGACGCGACGCTACTTGAAAGGTATACACAAAAGCTTATGAATTTCGCAGAGGCAAGGCAAAAGGTAAGCATAACACCCGCATTTTCGTTTGTCTCCCCATTCAAGGGAAGTGAGAGCCCTTCTGTTTGCTCCATTAACGTGGGAGACACAAAACTCATACGCATCACTTATAGACCTTGTTTTCATGTATGTAAGGTCCAAAAGGCACTGTGAATCGTCACTGCAACAGCTTCTAAACTCAGTTAGAGGTTTGAAACCGTGGTCCACACACGGCACATAGCAATCGTGTGTAATGAAAATTCTCTTATAGTTATTATGCTTTCAGTTCCCTTCGAGAACGGGCGCATTTAATTTGTCGAGTTACACGGAACTGCTAAACTACATCAAAGTGACTGATGGAAGCGCTCGAAGCTATTAGCTTCAAATGGGGTTTTATAAAATACATTGTGTCATATTACTATAAAGTAACTGTCATGAGTACGGTTCCAAGATACTAGGCACATCAGGTGATCGGGTAGTAACCCATCACTGATGTTGTAGTGTGTGTATACCGTATAAACACACACGCATCACAGTCCCTATATATATTGTAACGTTAGTTATAATAAGAGACAGAACAATATAGACCTTTAAACCATCAAAGTGCATTCTTATTCCGTTGCTCCGAACCACCACCTTGGCCCTACCAGTACATTTCACATTTAATGGTTCTTCCTCAAAACTTTTACTTTTCATTTAACTAGTGGCCCGTCCCGGCTTCACACGAGTGGACATTTCTTTTTTTTACAGCCTATGTTACTTAGCCCTAATCTCCGATCAACAATTAAGGCGCTAATGTAGCATTCTAATGGTGAAAGAATTTTTTAAATCGGTCCAGTAGTTTTTGAGTTTATTTGTCCTCTTTTATATTATACAGTCAAAGAATATTCATTTATACAAAATACAAAATACAAAATGGAAAGAAGCTAATATAGTTCCTCTTCACAAAAAAGGCACTAAATGCAAAATAGAGAATTACCGCCCAATATCGATCTTGAATGTTTTTGCCAAATGTTTAGAGCGAGTTGTTTACGATGAAGTTTACCCAATAATAAAGAAAGGAATACCGGACAAACAACATGGTTTTGTAAAGGGTAGATCGACAACGTCAAATTTGAGCGTGTTTGTTAGCGACGTACATAGAGGTATGGGCTTTCAGTCTCAGGTTGATGTGATATATACAGATTTTGAGAAAGCCTTTGATCGCGTTGATCACATCATACTGTTGCAAAAACTCCAACAGCTTGGTATACGTGGTGATCTTTGCAGGTGGGTAAAATCATATATATTAAACCGTAAACAAGCTGTAGTTATTGGTGGCAATCGTTCGGATTTCGTATCGATCCCTTCTGGTGTCCCGCAGGGTTCCCTTCTCGGACCGTTATTTTATATAGCTTACATAAATGACATCGGATTGTGCTTTAGACATGCTCAGCTTTTACTATATGCTGATGACACTAAAATCTATATGAAGGTTAATACAGTTGAGGATTGCATTAAACTGCAGGAAGACCTAGACAGACTATCACTGTATTACATAACTAACCGTATCACAGTCAATGTTGCAAAATGTGCACACATTCAATTCACTAGGCGTAAGAATCCCATTGATTATGATTTTAAATTAAATAACGTCAGTCTGAATAAGGTTGATTCTGTGAAAGATTTAGGGGTTTATCTCGATTCAAAACTTACATTTAATAGTCACTTTGAATATATAATAAACAAGGCTTACAAAAACTTGGGTTTCATAATAAGGGTCACGCGTGATTTTTCTGACATTCCTTGCATAAAAGTGCTTTACTATGCTTATATCAGAAGTGTTCTCGAATACTGCAGCACAGTTTGGAATCCACAGTACGTGACTCACAGGCATTCCCTTGAGTGCCTCCAAATGAAATTCATTAAATATTTGAATTTTAGAAGCAAATTAAAAATTGATGACTACGCTGAAGCATGCCAAAAGTACAACCTCATAACTCTGGCTGACAGACGTGAGATGCAAGACATGGCTGTATTTCATGATATATGTTCTGGAAAGCTAGACTGTGTTAAACTATCAAATAGAATACTCAACTTGAATGCCCCTGATAAAAGAACTCGTCACACCAATCTTTTTCATGTACCGTTAGCGCGCACAAACTACGGGGCTAATGATATGTCTATTAGATTACCAAAAACATACAATAAGTTTTATTCAGATATTGATATATTTGCAACATCCAAAACTATGTTCAAAACTGCAGTTCATAAGCTTAAGTTAAGTTAAAAGAGTGTTTTAATTAAATGTTTAAAATATTTAAATGTATACTACAATTAAAAACCCTCGGTCATGATCAATTCGAGCGTCCATGTAAACCAACTACAATATTACACTCACACGCACTAATACACATCGACACAACACAATCAGATTCACACCTATTCTGTAAGTTATCATTCGACAAAATTTTAATCTACCTACCTATTTTAATTTTTAAACTACCTACCTGCGTTCATTAATTATGTCAACATTTTTTAGTAACATAATATGTTTCTGTAATTGGCTTATGTTTAAGTAACATCTTCTGTATCTTGTGTTTAGATAAATGCTGTTGAAACATTGTTGAATAAATAAATAAATAAATAAATAAATAAATATATAATTTTTATACTGATATGATAGCTTTTATCAGCAGTGTCCTACAGATAACAAACAGCATAACGCTAAATAGATCATTAGGTTTTTATTTAGAGTATCTTGAGTGTGTCATGCTCTCTTTATTGTCTCTGCGGTGGTGGCACTCTCTTACACTCTCCATTTCATTTATATTGTTATCATTTCTTTAACATTTCTTTATTGATGAAATATTACCTCGTTTCACCTATTTACCTTTTCACGTTTTTCACGTTTTACCTATTTCTGTATTACCTCGTTTAAACAAATTTTAATCAATAACTTCGGTAGCACTACATTATATTTCTTCAATAAGTTATTTATTATTTCAAAACATACTTTGTTCATAACTATGCCTTTGATCTTTAAATCTTTTCATAATAATTAGAAGTCTCTTACAAATCTCCTTCCTTCTAAAAATGACTTACTTTGAATAAACATTGTTAGCTTTACTGGTACATATACATACATAAGTTTTTCCTTGAAAACAAATTGTTTTTACTCTTTATATTCTCATGAATAATATTCTTAACTATTACATTTATGTAATCATTAATTGGTTTTTCAAGAATCTTTACTTCAGGTATACCATCATACCTGGCATCACACGGTCTCTCTTTAGTCATGTCCAAGATAACAATTAAATTTTCAATCCTTTTTTCCTCACATTTTCCTAAGCCCACAATATATTTTTTACATTTCCATTGCTCTTTTCATAGTTCAAATGCATTACTCAATGCATTACTCAAATGCAAAAACTCTTCATCTAACTCTAAATCTAAACATTCATTATTACTCGAAGTAGAATCATATTTCATTATGCTATAATCATTACTGACTCTAAAAGAACGCAAATCTTCAGCGAATCGAGCATAGTTAATTTTAAGACAAGTCTAAGAATTGTTCTTTCGGAATAGTGAAAATCTATTGTTAGCTTAATGTTAAAAGTGACTATCAATGTTGTATGATGTATTATTTTAAAGTCAATTTGCATGTATTCTATTTTTATTATAATACTCTTTGTTTTTGTTTTGTTTATATAACTTTAACGAAAATTTTGTTGCGAAACAAATTACAAAACCACAAATGTTGAAAAAAAATTTCCACGAGCAGGATTTGAACATGCACCCTTCTGACATACCGGGTCAGGTGCTCTTCCAATTGAGCTATCGTGGTTCTAACCAGCCCGCCGAAATTATTCAACACTATTTACTTTTTTTACTTTGATAGCCAAAGGCGCCAATTTAATGTCAACAACTACCGTCATTAATTCAACATTTGTGTTTTTGTAATTATACTCTTTATTTATTTTCTTTCTTAGCCTAGGTTTGATATAATATTAATATAAAAGTAAAATACAAAAGCACACACAAAACATAAAAATATTATAAAAAACCCAGCCTAGGTGCCGCCGGGAACGGGGCAGGGCTCAAGTTGCCGGTGGTTAGGGCTGCAGAGACAGGAACCTTCGGACTATCCGCGCCGTGTCCTAGAGTATCGCCTTCTGTATCTGACCCTTGATCCAACCATTAAGCGAGAGTCTCTTAAGGTGTTAGTCGAGACTCTTCGCTACCAGACCGTTCGCAGACACAACTATCGGCACAATGATTGTCGAGTCAATATCCCACATGGCGGTTACCTCGTGAGCCAAGTCAAGGTACTTGCTAGCCTTGTCCTTCTCGGCCTTTACGAGGTTCTCGTCATGCGAGATGGTGACGTCAACAAGCACTGCCCGGCGTTGCGATCGGTCTATCAGCACGATGTCAGGCCTATTAGCTATAATAGTCCCGTCCGTGATGATAGCTCGATCCCAATAGAGCGTGGCACGGCCGTTTTCGAGAACCGGCGCAGGTGTGTACCTGTAGTACGGCACTTCGAAGTCCACAAGACCATATAGAATAGCAAGTTGCTGGTGAATAATCCTAGCTACCAGGTTATGTCTGTGCAAATACTCGCCATTAGCAAGATGAGAACAACCGGAGATAATGTGCCTGAATGATTCCTCGGGACGGCGGCATGCCCGACAAATGTCGACCGTACCGTCCTTCAGGATTATTGAGGTGACACTTATCAAGCGTCTGATTAATATAATGTTTTTTTTAAATGTAATGGTGTTTACTTTGTTGGTGTAACAATAAAATAAATCACGCTAAACTTAAGCGTGGCACGAAATGCGGTAATCTGACACCATGCACTTAGATGTTGTGTCATTACACTTTAAATTCATCATGTTCGTAACGTTACGAGTGCAATTTTTACTACTGACTGAATGTGAATCGCTATATGAATTAAACTTGTTAGGAATTTGTCAAATAATTTTGATGATTAAATGACATCATACCACTTCATCTAAAACAGTTTGGATGGCATCTTTTAAATATATAAAAGGAGAGGATTTTTTTACTATGGGAGCTGGGCTTAAAATAAAAACTCAATTAACATAAGCAAATGATACATCAAATTAAAGAAAAAAATATTAGGATTACGATCAAAGTATTTATATTAATAAATAGACGCGCATTTTAATTTAATTCATATACAAAAATACATTTTCCTAGCAACAATAGAAGTAATGTTGCAATAATAAAAAAATATTATTGACATAGACGTGACAGCGGTCAGTGCGTTTTTCATTAAATAAATAAAAAAATACATGTCTACATCTCATGTTTACAATCATCATACTTATACTATACTTTTCCTAACATATAAATAAAGTAAAACTACATGTAAGATGTATATATCTGTTGTGCAAATGCGCAAGATTGATCGCTTATGGAGTAAGCAAGCACTTTTAAGGCACTTAAAGTTCAGAATTACAACCAACATTCACATATTTTAGAAAGCTGCCCCTATGTATCCCTATGTATCATAGAGTTGCTGATTGTTAATGTAGATACCATAATATGCACGTCAGTGAAGCGATGAAATCAAAATAGAATTACTGAATTGGAAAACAATAAAAACGTTGTAATAAACAATAAAAAATTCCAAAATGCTCCAATAGTCTCGTCATGACATTAAAAAATGGCTCAGCTGTCAGTTTATGTCAATCAACTGTCATAAAAGAACTCGGATATAGTTCCTTTCGACGCATTTTTTTAAAATAATACATTTTTTTACAAAATAAAATGGGCATCTTTTAAAATCTGCAAATAGTGTAGAATGAAAGTATTAAATGTTTATAGTATTAATCAACAGAAATGATCTCTGTTAAGTTTTCATTCATTTTAAGCCCAAAAAAAATGTTGTCCTTTCTGGCTAATAAGATTATACTAATACGACTTTGTTTAGTCCATCGGCAAACCGTGTAATGGCAAATTTTTCATTTATTGGCAGCAAAGTTTCATACTTATTCCTATCATTTTCCGACTGAGCCAAAGTTAAACCATACAGTAATTCCTCTATTTCAAAACCAAATTCCTTAATACATTTATTTCGGCAGAAGATATGTTTTCATGTCGCTAATTAGACTACGTTATCATAACTGGATTTTAAATAAAATTTGGCAGTCGAAGTCAATCTTTATGCGATTTTTCATCGATAATGCTACTATAAAATTCAATATTATCTATCAAAGACTGTGTAACTTTATCTTGTCTCGTAGTTATAGATAACAAGTCTATATAGCTGTAGCCAAATCAAAACCTTGCATTTTATAAATTAAAATAAACAATGTAAATTATCTCAAAATTTTTTTGCTTTGCGGTTATGAGGTGTATAATGGCTCTTGCATGTTGCGATATGGCTTATATAATGTGAGTGTGTTAACAATGTTATCTATTCCAAATTGGAACCCTACTTGGTTTACGCTAAATGTGGTGTCGGGTCACTAATGGCGAGTATATTCAAAATTGGTGAGTTCGATGTCCTGTCATACGTAACGACATACTTATTTTTTTGTAAATGTCGTTACTTCTATCAAAGCTGTGAAGTCTCCTAAGCCCATTCTTCTCCACACCTAAAAAAATAGACGTCCTATCCTGTAGGTAAAACAACTGTTTGGACAATTGAAAAGCGCTTTTCTCAAGTTTATTCAAGAAGATTCAAGACATTGTCTATCCCTTTTTGGGATAAGGACGTGAGATTTTGTATTTGTGTAACTGTCTTGAATGAGCACAAATGTTTGCAAACGAAACAAAACAGTGCAAAGTTAATTTTCAAATTCTGTCAAGACGTCTGTGTTAGGTAAAGGTAAAGTCCCAAATCTTAACTGAAACTCAGAGGGTTTGAGATTATCATCCTTCATTAATCATCCATCTTTTATCACGGAAAGAAGTGAAAACCTGACTGTGTGGGGCAATCTTACAGAAACTGGGGGAGAGAACTAAATAATAAGTGTTGTGGTGGAATGAACACCTTTTTTACGTTGTTTATGGTTTTTATTAGTATTTTTTTGACATGAGACTTTGTTTTGCGATTTGGTCAGATTATTACAAAAATGGCTACCAAAAGGGCGTTTTTCTTTTACGTAGAATTTAATATTATCGCCGTAGTCGGCTAGAGCAGCAATAAAGGGCTTTAGTCAGTAATAAAGTGGTCCTTCAGACTAAAAAAGAACTAGCAAAATAGTGTTTCGGTGAATTTTCTTTTCAGTCCTAATTTTTAAAGGAAAAATGGTTGTGGAAATTTCCGACCAAGCTGAAACGAGCAACGAAGGTGCTCCGGTATTTTCCGGAGATCAGGTATTCCCAACACCAGCGATTGATCCGAACCCAAATCCATCACGAGCCCCGTCAAACTCTGGCACGCGCTCAAGCCGCTCCTCCGCGACGATTACCGCGAGAAAACTCGCAGCGGAGGCACAGCACGCTCGCCACCTCGCGCAACTTGAGTTAGAGGAAAGGCGTATTGTATCGCAACTTGAGTTAGAGGAAAGGCGTATTGTATTGGAACGGGAAACCGCAGAGTTGGAATACCAAGCGCAATACGCTGCTATTGAGGCAGATGACTGCAATCGCAGTCACCATAATAGCCAACGTAGTATTAGGAGTCGCACCGATACTGTGCAGCAATGGTTGCACGATGTAACTCCCCCTACGCAAAATTATAAAGTCGATTTCCTATCTCGTAGGTGTGAGGTAGGGCCCACTAATTGTAAACCATGTTCCCAGGAATTTTCTACAAGACGTAACGACGCTGTCGTTTCCGACGTTGCGGTACAGAGTCCCACGTCGTTGCCTCTGCCCGATCTTAGCCGGGGCGACGGGGCTGCTGCCACGAACGTTCGGAACCGAGCTGACGGCCCGATTGGCGTTACGCAACTTGTCGACGCTCTGAAGATTCTTACTAAGAACAATAACGGCCCCAATAATAAAAATATAATTACCTTACCAGTGTTTGATGGCAGATCGCCAATTGATTGGTTAATGTTTAAACGTGCCTTTCAGGACACTGCAGGTACATTTTCAGATGCGGAAAACCTCGCGCGCTTGAATCATGCGCTGAAAGGTGCAGCGCGCGAGGACGTCAGTATGCTTCTCGTAATGGCAACTCACGCTCGCGATGTTATTGATGCGTTAGAGTGCCGTTTCGGTAAGCCTGAGTTGATTGCAAACCAGGAGGTAAACGCGATTAGAGCCTTACCCGAGCTTGGGACCGAGGTAAGGAATTTGAATATATTTGCCACTCGTGTGCGTAATTGTGTGCAAGTGGTGAAATTGCTCGATTTCACCGATCACTTACGTTCTCCTGAACTTTTCGGAGCACTTTTGAGCAAATTCACCCCACTGTTACACTCACGATGGAAAGATTTCGCTGCAGGTCACCAGAATTTAGGTTACACCAGGATCGAATTGCTCTCGCTTTTCCTCAACCGAGAGGTGGACTTAGAGACGAAGTTCGGCGCCGTAGCGGAAGCCCCACCACCGCCGGTTCCTCATCATCGTGCTCACACAGTTTCAGAGTCGGGCGAATCCAGCACGGGTGCTATTCCTAAAATTTCCAGGCCTAAATCAACAAAATTCTCTGAAAAACATGAAAATTGTTGTTTATTTTGTAAATCAAATCATCAACTGTCATTTTGTCAAAAATTCAAGTCGTTGACAATCGATGACAAATGGCGTTTCATAAAAGAAAACAAAGTTTGTCATCGTTGTCTCAAAAAAGTTCCGCATAATTTTAATTTCTGTTTTAAAAATAAGGCTGGGTGCACAATTCCGAAATGCAATCGCAAACATCACACACTTTTACATTGTGATAATTTCATTTCGTCAACAAATCCACCGATAGCGCTCATGCCTGAGACGTCAGCCAATGCTGAACAGGTGACTATCAATATGGCCGCCACTAAGGTGGATCCGTCATTTCGTCTCTTGTTGAAGATTTTAGCAGTCACGGTTTCCGGACCCGCCGGGGCCGTGGACACGTTTGCTCTCCTGGACGATGGAGCCACCGCGACTTTCATCGACTCCGACATTGCCTCACAGATAGGAGCCGAGGGCCCTGAGGGGCGCGTACACTTGGACTGTATAGGAGGTTTGTCGAAGGATAGTCCCGTTCAGTATGTGGATTTCAAAATTAAAGGTCGAGCTTCATCTAGCAGTTTTTTGATCCAAGGGGCTCGATCTATCCGGAACCTAGGGTTGTTAAGTCAGTCGGCTACCCGCGATAGTGTAACTACGTACTCGCACTTAGCTGATTTAGCCGATGAATTATTTTACGATGAAGCTAAACCGACGCTTATAATCGGCATAGATAATTGGCATTTGATCACTGCATCTGAAATTAGGAAGGGTTCGAATTCATAGCCAGTCGCTATTCGCACTCCACTAGGGTGGGTGTTGTTTGGATTTTCGAGTAGCAGAACGAGTCCCGTAAACCACACGTATCACGTATCCCTGCGGGATCATAACGACCCACAACACGAACTGGAAGCCCTCATCAAGGATCAGTATAGGCTAGAAGCAATCGGCATTACAAAACATGAGCATCACAGTTCTGATGACCAACGTGCTCTCGCTATCCTCGATGAGACCGCTCAACGGCTATCTAGTGGGCGCTTCCAGGTCGGCCTGTTGTGGAAGGCGGGCAAGTTAGAAGTACCCGATAGTTTTCCTCTGGCATTTTCCAGGTTCAAGAGCCTTGAGAGGAAAATGTCAAAGGATTCTGATTATGCAAAACGCTACCGCCTGAATGTGCAGGACATGATAACGAAGGGATACGCTGAGGATTGTACAGGGTTGTCACCCAAATCAGTCTGTTGGTTTCTGCCACACTTTGGTGTCGTGAATCCCAACAAACCTGCGAAGCTGCGTGTTGTGCATGACGCTGCAGCCAAAATACAAGGCGTGTCCTTGAATTCGCTGCTTTTGACAGGCCCCGATTTTTTGCAGCCTTTGCTCGGAATTTTGATGCGTTTTCGCGAGGGTAGAACGGCCTTAACAGCCGACGTAAAAGAAATGTTTCCTCAGGTAAAGATCAGGGAACAGGATCAGGACGCCCAACGTTTTCTGTGGCGAGACGATCCTGCGGAAGCATTAAAGACATACCGAATGACTTCGATGACGTTTGGCGCCTGCTCTAGTCCCTCCACCGCGATTTACATTATGAACCGAAACGCATCGGAATTTCGAGCTGAGTTTCCGGAAGCCGTGCGCGCCATTACGTCAGATACGTACATGGATGATTATATCGGAAGTGTAAACGGGTCAGTGGAGCAAGCTGCGCGCTTGGCAGCTGATGTGGTTGAGGTCCACAAACGAGGAGGGTTTGAGATGCGAGGTTGGATTTCCAACGAACCCGGTGCTCTGAATCAGCTGCCAAAGGCGTTACTGGCCGCTCCTGCATCCCCAAGTGACTGTGGTGTAGATCTAGGTAGACCAGCCTTTACACGCACCTTAGGTCTCATCTGGCACCCCGATCTTGACACCATCGGCTTAACTCCGGCGATCAAAGATAACGTCATCAGCAATCGTTTTACAAAACGCCAAGTTCTTGCTCAAGTGATGCGTATCTATGATCCCCTGGGAATTATAGCACCCATCGTTGTTAGAGGTCGAATTTTGTTCCAGAATCTGTGGCGTAAAAACCTTGAGTGGGACGAGGAGCTATCAGAAGCCGATCAATCTCCATGGCGGGACTGGTTTGACAGTCTCAAGCCTATTTTAGACTTCCAAATCCCGCGATGCTACAATTCGAGCGAGTATATCGAGTCCGAGCTTCACGTGTTTTGTGACGCTAGCGAGCTAGCCCACGCAGCTGTTGCCTACTGGAGATTCATCTTTGCCAATGATGTGGTCCAGCTTGCGCTTATAGCCAGCAAGGCACGTGTTTCTCCCCTGAAACCGGCTTCCATCCCGCGTCTGGAGCTCCAAGGCGCTCTGATAGCGACTCGCCTCGCTAACACCATCTGCGAAGCTCACCGATCAAAGCCGAGTCGCCGCTATTTCTGGTGTGACTCAATGACCGTACTGGGGTGGCTTCGAAATGACGCTAGAAACTACAAGCCCTTTGTGGCGCATAGAATTGGGGAAATGATGGAGACCAGCGATTTAAGTGAGTGGCGTTGGGTTCCTAGCGAACTCAACGTCGCTGACGACGCGACGAGGGGAAAGTGCGGGATTGAGTCACGCTGGATATTGGGCCCGGACTTTCTAAGGGCTCCTGCTTCCGAGTGGCCTGCTGAGCCTCGGGTTGAGGGTGCAGCCACTCTTGGTCAGGAAGAACTAAAGCCATCGTCACAACATCGTGGCGTTTCAGTTCATCATCCATCACGTTCCATTGTAGAATCCATTAACGTCACCAACTCGCAGCAGACGCCCTTACCAGTGGTAGTTAACATCTCCCACTTTAGCTCATGGATCAGACTGGTAAGGGCAACTGCTGTACTTCATCGATTTATCGCCGTAATTTCAAAACGGCTGGGGCGTTCCTTTCAAAATTTTTGGGTTCGGGACATTTGTTTAAACGACCCGCGACCACACACCTCTGCCGCTGCTTCTGCGCCACTAGAGGCCTGCGACATTTTCCGCGCGGAGCGTCATATATTTGCTTCGAGTCAGGTCAGCGCCTTCGGCGACGAGCTCCTCTGCTTGCAGCGTGGTCAGCCAATATCAAGAAAGAGTCGCCTGAACAAATTGTCTCCGGTGTTGAAAGATGGCATGTTGCTCCTGGCCGGAAGAGTGTCCGCAGTCACAAACATGCAGCCGATTATTCTAGACGCGAAGGAACCGGCGACACGACTGCTCATCGCGCATTACCATACCAAGTTCGCACACGCCAATACAGAGACAGTCATTAATGAGATGCTACAAGAGTTTTGGATCCTCGGCCTAAGGAGCGCGATGCGATCTGTGAGACACAGCTGCCAGCTATGTAAACTCCTCAAGGCTCCCCTCCTTCAACCACCGATGGGAGATCTACCAGAAGCGAGGCTCAGCCATAACCAGCGCCCCTTCAGTTTTGTCGGCGTGGATTACTTCGGTCCTGTTGCGGTCTCCGTGGGACGCCGTCGTGAGAAGCGTTGGGTGGCGTTATTTACCTGTCTGGTAACGAGAGCGATCCACCTAGAAATTGTTGCCAGCCTGTCAACGGACTCCGCAATTATGTGCCTCCGCCGTCTGATATCTCGTCGCGGCACACCTAGCGCTATTTACTCGGACAACGGAACGGCTTTCGTTGGAGCGAATCGCCAGCTCCGCGTTCTATACGACGCCGCGGTTCCCCAGTTCGCAGCGGAGCAAAAGATCAAATGGCATTTCATTCCACCATCGGCGCCCTTTATGGGTGGGGCGTGGGAGCGGCTCGTCAGGAGCGTGAAGACGGCCCTCAGAGTCACCCTTCGAGAGCGAGCTCCCCGGGAAGAAATTCTTGCCACCGTACTGTCTGAAGCGGAGGCAGTTGTCAACGCGCGACCGCTGACCCACGTTTCGCCGGACGCAGACTACCCCGAGGCGCTGACCCCCAACCACTTTTTATTAGGGAACTCCTCCGGACGGTCCTTCCCCGAAGAGGACTTAACGGACGCAGCTTTAGTGAGCAGGAGCAGTTGGCGTAAGGCCCTACGTTTGGCCGATCATTTTTGGCGCCGCTGGGTTACGGAATATCTTCCCACTCTGGCTCCACGACGCGTGCCGGGAACGGATGTCCCAATCAATGTTGGGGACCCGGTGCTCATCGGCGACGGAGATCTGCCGAGGGGTACCTGGCCTCGTGGCGTGGTTGAGGCTCTTTTCCCCGGTCGTGACGGCGTAGTCAGGGTGGCGGATGTGCGTACCGTAGGGGGTCTATTAAGGCGTCCCCTTAAGAAATTAGTTCCGCTATAAAAAAGGGGAGAATGTGGTGGAATGAACACCTTTTTTACGTTGTTTATGGTTTTTATTAGTATTTTTTTGACATGAGACTTTGTTTTGCGATTTGGTCAGATTATTACAAAAATGGCTACCAAAAGGGCGTTTTTCTTTTACGTAGAATTTAATATTATCGCCGTAGTCGGCTAGAGCAGCAATAAAGGGCTTTAGTCAGTAATAAGTGTTATACCCGTTTGCACTAAACTTATGAATCGCCTAAATCTTGGCTTAACTACTACCCGGTCAAGTTAACTCAGCACTTGGCTCGAAAACGTCGCTTACACTCAAGTGCCTAGTTATTTTGACCGGGTAATAGTTAGGCAAAGACTTAAGCGATTTATAAGTTTAGTGCAAACGGGTGTTAGTGTTTTGTTTTTCATACGAATCACATTTTCGCAAGACGTGTCGTTAACACGTGTTTTATTTATTTTTTATTGATAAAAGTTAAGCGCAATAATAAAGTGACAGGGTTTTAATTGTGTTTTATAATAAACTTCTCCACCAACAAAAAACTACACGCCATCACTCTCCGACTGATACACTTTCAAAACAATGACCTAAATTTTCATTTCATTGTTTTTCTACATTTTATAGTTGCAACTACAGATCCTGTAGAAACCTACAGGATGAGAATAAATTTATATTTTGTTTTTGTAATTTAATTAAGTAACAAATAAAGAAGACTACAGACAATAAATAATGAAAATCTATTATTATTTTTCTTTCTTCATTGGATAGAATGAGGTACGTGCTAACAATAAAATGGAACGTTGATTGAAAACCAATGTTTTCAAAAGAACTCAATTAAGATTTATGATACTTAAAATAATATTTTGCCTTTTTCTTTATTGATACAATTAAATTTGTCAACGTTAAAAAAAAATGTCTACAAAGAGATAGAAAGTAATCGCTTACATTTTCCTTTTCAAATTTGTTTTCGCTCTGTTGTTGTGTTTAATCTGTATGTGAATTCAGTGTTGCTGTATATTATTTTAAAAACACATACAGTCAGTAGGTATCTGAGGTAAATTTGTTAACTTAGATTTTTACTTTGTTTTTTTTACATGTGGTTGTCTTCTATATTTTTTTGTGTTTATTTGTGATGGAAAGTGTCCTGCTATGATAGGGCATTAGCATAGGGCTCCTCTATGCTTCGGAAGGAACGTAAAACCTTTACTTCCGGCTGCATTAGCGATCGTTAATAACCACCAACCCGCACTTTGCCCGCGTGGTGGTTCATGGCCCGTTCTTCCTATTCATCCAAGGCTCGTGCCCCAGCAGTGGGGTACACCGGTTTAGACCCAGAGATCCCGGGTTCGATTCCCAGCGGGGGGTACATGTTTGTGTACTCGGTTTGGTTGGTGGCAGGGCTTGTTTGTCCGCCTGGCTAGCTACCACCATCTTATCTAAATATGTCGCCATAACATAAATGTTTGTAGCATTGTTGTGTTCCGGCAGCTAGAGATAAGATAGCCAGTACCTCACTAGTTGAGGATCCCGGGTGAAGTGCGCTTCCATCAATAGCCTTATCAGCACTTAACATCAGGTGAGATCAAGGCACAGTGCTTACCCGTTAATATAAAAATAAAAAAAAAACATAAAAATGAGCTGATGATGTGACGGTGAATGCTGTAAAGCGTATTCGTAAGGAACATTGTCCGTTTTTTTGCAAGGAAGTGGAGTAATATATATCTGTCACATATAGACGTGCTCTGATATTGTAGAGTCAGGGTCATTCATGGCACAACCGTCCCAGTCATAAAGACACACATAAAAGAGACGCTGCGTTCGCCAAACATACTGCTTACGTCATACAGCTTGCAGAGACTATAAAAATTGCTTAAATTATAAAGAAACTTTTAAACTGTCGCGTTCTATTGTCATCAAAGTTTTATAACCATGTCTTACTGTTATTTACTATTTTTGTCCATCTCAACACAAGAAATTGTTTTTTAGCAATAAAGCCATTCGAACAGCTTTTTGTATTGTCTTTTTTATGTCTTTTATAATATGGTTTACAGTACAGAATATTTTCATTTCATTTTATTTCATTTTAACGGGGATTACCGCAATCTACATAGATAGGTATCATAGGCATACCTTACTGCTGTCGCGATGTTGCGCCTCTGTTTGAGCAGCGGACTTAGCCCGTTACCACGACCGGTTCAGCTCGGTCGAAACGTCCGTTGGCGGGTATATGCCTTTTAATACCTACACTAAGTCATCATCATCATCACCAGCCCTTTTCATGACCACAATGCTGGAGCACCCACCCTAAGGATGGATAAGTAAAACGGGCCTATAATCCACCTATGATCCGCAGGTCTAGTTCGGATTGGTGGTTTACGACTGCTACGGCTTTACGTGCCTTCCGAAGCACGGAGAAGCTCGAGGTGATACATTTTTGGTCACCCATCTGATTATAAGCCTTTGCGAATGTTGCTTAAGTTTAGCAATCGCAGACCGGGCGCGTTAATCACTGCGCCATCGAGCACCTTCTATACTAAGTCTTTTGCGTCAATCTCCGTTATAAAACAAATTATAAATGAAATTAAACCGTTTAACGGTGATGTTATGTCGAAATGTCAGGATTTATAACGTAAACGGTAACGTCAAAATAACGCGATAAACAACGCAATAAACGCGAGTAGATCCGTAAAAGTGGTTTATTTCAACGTGTAGTGTTCGCGTAAACTTTAGAAAACAATATTAATTATAAATTCAAAATATGAAACGTTTCGCTTATTCAACCCGCTACAGTTGAAACGTTTTAATAATAATTTTATAATGCAGATTGGAGGGAGTGCCTGATGTTTCTGAATGATTAATGAGACAATAAAATAATCATAATACGGCGCAATGAAACATCTGCAACACAGAAAGGTTTCGATTTGCAGATTGGACAACCATGAAACAGCGCTCTCTGCGATCTGCGTAAGTATTATTGAAAACAAACAAAAAATGGGATGCAAATAGTGCGTGTTCCACTGGACTCAAGTAAAAAACTTGTTAAACGCTATTTATTTAAAATCTAAATGTTTTATTGACAACATATAACAATAGCGTTTTTCTTTTATGTAAAAAGATAATCAAGTAAATAGATAGGTACTGTTAAGTTTACTGTTGGTTTAATTTTCTATTGAGGAAATAATAGTATTGTTGTAAATATAGTCCTTTATAAGAATAACATATATTTTTATTGACGTTGTATCACAATCTAGAAATATAACCTCTTGTATGTTGTATACTTTTAATATAAAATTATTGATCGACGTATATAACTATGCACATTGAAGCGCATTTCACAGTTGACGGTGACGGTTTTGAAGTATATGTAATAAATTCTGGAGGCTTTCTGGTGCAGTTTTCAGTTCTAATAATAAAAATAAAGTGATATGTTTTGCTTAAAAGTCCTAGTGATAGATACGTTGTCACCATTGAAAATGAGCAAGCGAAGTTTTATTGTAGCTTTTGTCAAAGCTTCAAATAACAAAATCTGATAAAAACATAGGATAGCATCAACAACTTCAGCTTATTGTGAACCTTAAACCTTAAACATAAAGATTGAGGTTGCAAACGGGAATCTAGTACATTAGGTATTGATCGATGTCAAAGTAGTTTGACTTTGTTTTTCTTAACCAATTTTTTTAGAGTACTGTAGTGGTACTGTATGTATGTTGTGGAAATTGAAACTTTTGCCAGATGTAAATTTGTTAACTTAGTTTTTTTATTTTGTGTTTTTTTTTTACATGTTGTGGTTGTCTTCTATAGTTTTGTGTTTATTTGTAATGGAAAGTGACCTGCTATGATTTTTCAATATTTTTGACGCTGTAAGAGAGAAAAGAGCTGGACACTTGCTGAGTTTCTTGCCGGTTCTTCTCAGTACAAGATCTCCCGCCCAGAGTAGACTTACGAACCGATGGCATAGTGACATTCACAAAAGCTACTTGTAGCCTAGAAAGCGTTTTAAAGCAATTTCAAGTTCTATTTCAAGCAATAGAATAAAAACACTTTTGACAAAGAAAGAAAGATAAATCAAGAGGGGGTGGCCTTAGCGCTCGTTTATATTTTGTTATTTTTTTGTCATTGTATACATACTTAGGTGATAAATAAAAAAGGTACTTACTAAAACATTTTGTTACCGTTTGGGTGTAGCTCATTACATATTATGAGTAGGGTTTAAAGTCAGTATATATAAACGGTGGCATTTGTTGATGCCCACATACGCACGGGAGGAGACGCGAGGGAGGAGGGCGTGACATCATCGCGGCGAGCATCGGCGAGCACCCGCGAGATTGGTCCATCTCGCCGTCAAAATTGCTAACGGTTACAAGAGAAGTAGGGCCAGACAACGCCCATTCCTGTTCTAAAACTCTTCAGTTGTGGTCTTCAGCATCGAAATTATCTTCGGGAGTCATCATCCTGTGGAAGTTTCTTCATAGCAGCCACGCCCGCTCAAGAACAAAACCATAGAAGGTCGCCGCAAGTTAGACTTTGAACCCGTTACAAGTTTGAGTCAAATTCAACGGTCATCCAACGGACGAAAAGTGCAAATCATCGTATCCCAAGTGGACGGTTTGGGTATTTTGTGAGTTCGTTCCAATTTATTCCTTCTATTTTCCTTCCTTACCACTATAAAAGTTCTCGATAGCTTTATATTAAGTGAGACATTTCATTTTTTTTAAGTGTGTGGGTGACTTCTTTTTTTTTCACATTCATTTAAATTCATATTTGCTTTAAAACTGCTAAAAAGCTTAACACAACATTCAATAATCAATTATTGCAAACTTATTTCACTAGACTGCGTGGCGCCGCGGGCGCATTGCTTGCCTACAGCTATCGTCCCGTTTTTTATAAGTGCAACAGGTAGCCGACCGCCCGCTCAGCTGTTCTTTTGTTCTCGGCCAGTGCATTCAAGCAAGGTCATATTATTCACTGTATAGCCGCACGCATACATTGGTTTTTTTTCATCTTTGTTTGCAACAGCGTTCTTATTTTATTATCATTTAATTATCATGTCAGACGAAAAAATTGAAAAATTAATTAGAAAGCGTAGTTGTATGAAGTCTAAACTGACTATATTTAATAATTATATTATTAAACATAAAAGTTGCACAGAGATTACTAGCGTACAACAACTAGATTTGGAAAACCGTTTAAGTAAATTTGATGCCCTATACTCTGATTTTGATAAATTACAGTGTGACATCGAGATGCTTTCGGAGGAACCCGACGATGAGTGTAAAGAACGCGAACAGTTCGAGGACTTGTATCATTCCCTGGTGGCATCAGCGCGCAGTCTGCTTGGCGCTAGCTCCTCCTATCAGCGCGGGCTTCCAGTTGACGGGTCCGTGACGAGCTACGAGGATGTACAGGCGAGTTCCTTTAAATCCAATTGCGTTAGATTGCCTAAGATTGACTTACCGGTGTTTCATGGTCACTATCAACACTGGCTTGAGTTTAGGGACACCTTTATATCTTTAATACATACTAGACATGATATAGATAACATTAATAAGCTGCATTATCTTCGCGCTTCTCTTAAAGGCAGGGCTTTGCTTATAATCGATAATTTAGATTTTAAAGTCGAAAATTACGAGGCTGCTTGGAAGTTGGTATGCAGTAGGTACGACAACAAAAGAATGCTCGTGAGTAATCACGTTCAAGCACTGTTTAGTCTTGAGCGCATGCAAAGGGAGTCTTGTGCGTCTATTCGTCATCTGATAGATGTTACAAATAAAAACTTGCGAGCCTTATCTACATTAGATCAGCCCACTGAATATTGGGATACTCTAATTATATATATGATGGCTGAAAAATTAGATAGTGTCACCCATCGAGTCTGGGAAGAACATAGAAATACATTAACTAAACCCTCCTTAGACATTTTTATTGATTTTCTTAGCAACAGGGCAGACTTATTGGAGACTATACAAGAAAGTAAAGGTAATAAAATTCAAAAATTCGAAACTTATAAATCTAATAATTCTAATTTACATATAGATACTCCTAATTATAATAATTCTAATATTTACAATAATAAAAATGTAAAAATAAAACATAACTATGATACAAAAAAATCAAAATGTTCCTTATGCAATGAAAGTCACTATTTATTTAACTGTGAAACATTCAGGTCCCTTCCTATTGAAAGTAGAATTCAAAAGGCCAAAGAATCAAAAGTGTGTCTTAACTGTCTTCGTCCAGGACATTTTGAAAGCAAATGTAGTCTAGTGTCTTGTAAATATTGTAAAAAGAGGCATAACACACTTTTGCATTTGCATGAGCCCGAAAAAATGCCTATACCTGCCTTGCCAGTGAATAATATCACAAACTTTGCAAATTTAAATAATTTTCAACAGCGAACTACCCCTCCGCATGTTTTGCTTTCCACAGCGCTTGTGAAAGTCATCGACAGCAAGGGAGACGTGCACTCCGCCCGAGTTCTGCTCGATAACGGGAGCACGGCGAACTTCATAACAGACTCGCTATGCGGTAAGCTGGGTTTGTCGCGACGCGAGGCGTACTCCACGGTGACAGGTATTAACAATCATACTTCTCAAAGTACACAGTCTTGCAGCCTTACTATAATGTCCATACATGATGACTATAGACTTAATGTAGACTGCCTTATTCTTCCTCATTTGACTAAATGTTTACCATCTTCCTACATAGATGTCGAACAAATTCCTCTACCTAAGGGAATATATCTTGCTGACCCTACTTTTAATGTCCCGTCCGCCATAGACATATTAGTAGGGGCCGACGTATTTTGGTCTGTGTTAGGTAGTAACCACATCGACTTGGGTAAGAATCAACCCAAATTATATGAAACCAAACTAGGTTGGTTGGTGTCTGGGTATGTTTCCCGTCTTAAGCTCTCTTCTTCCCCCATTTGTAATTTTTCTTTGGAAGAACCCAACCCAGACTTAACTCGGTTCTGGGAATTAGACACTGTTGCGTCAAAGCATTCCCTGTCCACTGAAGAACGTGCCTGTGAGCAGAGTTTTTTTATAAATACTACACGTAAAGACGATGGCCTCAGTCTTAGGCGACTCGTTTCAACAAGCTAAGTGCCGCTTTTTGTCTTTAGAACGTAGATTCATGAGAGATCCTGTCTTTAAACAGATGTATATGGAATTCATGCTCGAGTATGAGCGCTTAGGTCACATGACCAAGAATAGGGAGCCTTCAGCTAACAATGAGCAACAGCCTTATTATTTTTTACCTCACCACGGTGTATTGCGTGAGTCAAGCGTTACCACGAAGCTCCGTACAGTCTTTGACGCGTCCGCTAAGACCAGCACGGGGTTGTCACTTAATAACATCATTATGGTTGGCCCCACTGTACAGGAAGATCTTTATTCTATATTATTAAGGTTTCGGCAATTTAAATACGTCGTAACCGGGGATGTGGAAAAAATGTACCGAGCGATTGAGCTCAATCCTTCTCAACGCTCTCTTCAGCAAATTATTTTTCGCCACAGTCCCAAAGAACCCCTCAAAACGTACACCCTTAATACGGTTACTTATGGCACCGCCTGTGCCCCGTATTTAGCTACAAAATGTTTAGTAAGCTTGGCATCTAGTGCGTTAGATAATGACGTCAAAAGGTCCATACAACGAGACTTTTACGTCGATGATTATTTAGGAGGTGCATCATCTCTTGATGATGCAATCAGAATTATTCAAGGGGTCATATCAACTTTAAATACAGCACAATTCCACTTAAGAAAATTTAAATCAAATAGTCAATTTATTCTAGATCAAATTTCCCCAGGTTCCCCTAACTCAAATAATATTTTAGAAATTTCAAACATAAATAATAACGTTTCTTCTAAAACACTCGGTGTCAACTGGCTTTGTGATTCTGACACATTATCATTTTCAATTAATATTAATATAAATAAAAAAGTAACCAAGCGTCATATACTTTCGGTGATAAGTCAAATATTCGATCCCTTAGGTTTAGTTGGCCCATGCATAGTCGAAGCAAAGATCATTATGCAAAGATTGTGGATCAATCAATGCTCATTGGACGACGAAGTATCAGAGGAAATAAAACAGTTATGGTTTGAATTTGCAAACACATTACCTTTTCTGAACAAACTTAACATTCCTCGATGGGTTCTTAACGACAACTCACTAAATCACGAAGTTCACGTATTTAGTGACGCCTCAGAAAAAGCGTACGGAGCTTGTGTGTACATACGTTCTATGGACAAATCAGGTACAGTGACAGTACATCTTCTTACATCTAAAAGTCGAGTCGCGCCTATTAAGCCGATGACAATTCCCCGACTGGAGCTTTGCGGAGCTTTATTGGCAGCAAGATTGTGTACTAAAGTATTGACCTCTTTAACAATCTCGGTTCCCATTTGTAGATTCTGGTGCGATTCCACAATTGTACTAGGGTGGTTAACTACTCCACCTAGTGAGCTTAAAAGCTTCGTTCGCAACCGTGTTCACGAAATCCAGGAGAGCACAGAGGGTCACACGTGGAGTTACGTACCGTCGAAAGAAAATCCGGCGGATCTTGTTTCTCGCGAGCTGAAGGCTGACCTCATCAGCAGTTCGTCTTTGTGGTGGTCAGGTCCCACCTTCTTATTAAATAATGAGGCCTTTTGGCCAACAATGCCCAATGAGAGCGTGAAGCACGATCTACCAGAAATGGTTTCTTGTTCTGTAGCGCTTGCAAATGAAAATACTAATGCTGACTTAATTTGTGAATTTATTAACAAAAAATCTAAATTTACTTTAATCCAACGTTCAATCGCATATTTATTGAGATTCATTCACAACTGCAAAAACAAAAATAACAAATTATCTGGTCATCTTTCGGTTCAAGAACTCCATAATTCTACAAATGTAATAATTCGAAAGGCGCAGTTGGAAATGTTTCCAGATGAATATGTTTTTCTTAAAGCGGAAAAATCAGTGCCCAAAAAAAACCGCCTCATTGCTTTATCCCCTTTTTTAGATCTTAATGATATTATTAGAGTCGGAGGCAGACTCAGTAACTCTTCTTATAGTTATGATACGAAACATCCTGTTCTTTTATGTAGTAAACATCATCTTACAATCATCATTTTTCAACATTTTCATCTTAAATATTTACATGCTGGTCCACAGCTCTTACTATCAAATATTAAACAATCTTATTGGCCTTTAGGTGGCCGCAACTTGTCAAAGAAAACGGTGAAAAAGTGTGTTCGATGTTGCAGATATAAAGCTGAAACAATTCAGCCTATCATGGGTCAGTTACCGGCATCTCGAACTGAACTAGAGTTCCCTTTCTTACATAGTAGTGTTGACTATGCCGGGCCAGTGTTAATAGCAGACAGAAAAGGTAGAGGCTGTAGGCTCCTTAAGTCATTTTTGGCAATTTTTGTATGCAATTCGATAAAGGCTGTACATATCGAGCTCGTCACGGCACTATCTACTGAAGCATACATAGCCGCATTAAATCGTTTTGTGTCACGTCGTGGAAAACCCCAAAGCATCACGTCCGACAACGGAACCAATTTTGTTGGCACTAGTAACGAGTTTTCCAAATTTATAGCACAATCGGATCTTGAGGGTTTAGTAGCTCAAGAGGGGATAGAATTTAAGTTTGTCCCTGCTTACAGTCCCCACTTCAATGGCTTAGCGGAAGCAGCCGTTCGCTCCACAAAGCACCACCTTAAACGGCTCCTAGATACAACGCATCTTACCTACGAAGAGATGGCCACATGTCTCACCCAAATTGAGGCTGTTTTGAACTCTCGCCCCCTTACCCAGCTATCCTCTGATCCCCTTGATTTATCCGCTCTCACTCCTGCGCACTTTTTGATTGGACGACCACTGATATCCATTCCGCATCCACAGGTGGCTGACATGAGCATCACTCGCCTCGACCGCTTCAAGAGGATAGAGTACCTGAGGCAGCACTTTTGGAGTCGATTTTCGTTGGAGTACATCAACCAGCTTCAGCAAAAATTAAAATGGCAGAGCACGAGCGGGGACCTTAAACTGGGATCACTTGTGATCATAAAGGACAGAGCTCTACCGCCCCTTCTTTGGTCACTAGGACGCGTGACCAACATTTACCCTGGCAGCGACGGCGTCATTAGGGTGGCTGAGCTGAAGACCAAGAAAGGCACTATTCGGAGAGCCTTTAATAATATATGTCCTCTTCCAGATTTTTGAAGCCTTCGATAGACTTCAACCCGGGGAGCATGTTGATGCCCACATACGCACGGGAGGAGACGCGAGGGAGGAGGGCGTGACATCATCGCGGCGAGCATCGAACCGGTTGCCGCGGGCGCCCCCCACTGCCCGTCCCCGACCGACACCAACGACAGACCGGACGACACTCGGCTTTCGGACAGCACGCGCGACCCTCTTAAAGTCCATTATTTTGTTTGTCTGGGAACTATTTTTCTGTAATTTGTTGGCATTAAACCAACCCCTGTGTTTTACAGTCCGCTTTTTATTTAAGTCTTCGGACCCTTACACATTAGTTTCTTATATTTAAATGGTTCTAATAAAAAGAAAAGACTAAGTCCTTTTGAATTGTCTATGTCAACTGAAAAACATTGACACAGTGAACCGTCCGTCCCCCGATCGCACCCCGGGCGACAATTTTGTTTCATAGAGGCAGTTCGGCGATGTTGCCGATTCCTTGCCTTTGTTATCTCGGTAACAGTAGGGTTGTAGATTGGTAAGGGACAATGCTCTGTTAACACAATCAGTATCTATGTAAGTAATAAATAGCCTATATACTGTCCCACTGCTGGGCAAAGGCCTCCATCATTGAAATCAAGTCATCAAACCACCTCTGTGGTCTAGTGGTTAAGACCGGTTTCGACTCAGAGGCCCCGGTATCGATTCCTAGCGGGGGGTACATGTTTGTGTACTCGGTTTGGTTGGTGGTAGGGCTTGTTTGTCCGCCTGGCTAGCTACCACCATCTTATCTAAATATGTCGCCATAACATCAATGTGTGTAGCATTGTTGGGTTCCGGCAGCTAGAGATAAGATAGCCAGTGCCTCACTAGTTGAGGATCCCGAGTGAAGTGCGCTTCCATCATAGGCTTTATCATCACTTAACGTCAGGTGAGATCAAGGCACTGTGCTTAGGTACCCGTTAAATAACAATAATAATAAAAAATCGATACAATTAATGGGTGATGGCTTAATCACCACGTTGGCCATGCAGGTTGGTGATCAGAAATTTGGATTATGCATCGAAAAATCCGAAACACATTGCCTGACCTGGAAATTGAACCCAGGACCTTCGGGTATCGCGCCGAACGCTTTGCCACTCAGTCACCGATGCATACCTATGACTCCTTTATAAACTTCTGAGTGTCTTTGACCTGAAGTGTCTTTACAAACATAAATATTATTGAGTTTTCGCTTGCAAAGGTTCATGTTCACTATTCCCCTACTGGGGTTTGAGTGTTTATTTAATTTAAATTATAAATAATTAAAATTATTTTTATTAATACCTACTATAACGTGCTACATTTAAATTCTTTTGTATCATTATTTTTTTATTACTTTACATATTCATAAAGAGCGTCAAAAGCTAAATTCTTCACAATATAAAATATTGTAGCAGTATTTCATTAGAAGCAGCAAAATTAACATAAACTGCACAAATGTACACGGGCCTCATTAAAACTTGCGAGACATACAATCAAACTAGTAATAATATAAAACTTATTCCTTCCTTCCTTCTCAGCCCACTGCCACCCAATGCTGGGTGTAGGCCTCTTCCAATGCACTCCGTTTCTTTCGGTCTTGAGCTTTAACTTATTATTAACCACTTATTAATATTCACTAAAGTTCCATCTACACTCCAAGTGAAATAGAAAATATCTTACAACATTGAACAACACTATAATCAAATAGTCTAAAAAAAAAAATAAAAAAAAATAAAAAAAATGTTTTAGTTTATTATTTTAAATAAATTATAATGTACAGACAGAAAAAAAAATAGTCTAAAAGGCTTGATTGTATAATATTTCAGTTTACGTAATTTGGCATCAGTATTTCTTTGGCAATGAAGTACTTTTGAACTAAATCAATTCAAACTTTGGTTTTACACACTGTCAAGATGAAGAGAATAGCGAACGCTAGCTCTAGCCCGTGGAACATGAGCATCACCTCACTACACACCAAATGTATTCCAAGCGTAGAATATATGTTTGCTAAATGAGAAAATAGCACACCCCCACCGCTGAGGGTATGGTAAGGATGATGGAGAAGAATGAGGGAATTCGACCTTGCGAATAAAAAAAACAATTCTTTAAAATCTTAATCCAATTCACCAAGAAACTCCAAGCAATAAGCCAAACGTCCAAATCCAATAATCTGACCAATTCAAAAGCTTAATCCATAGGCTTTTTTTTAGTTGATGGTTTCATGCGATTAGCACATTTAGCCAGTGTCAAAGTTATTTTTCTTACAAGTAATACATAAATAAACAATATTTCCTTCCTGTATGATGATGATGATGTATGATGATGATGATGAATGATAATAGAAATGGGAAGTGAGAAATGATATAGCCCCCAACCCCTCGAGTATCTCAGTAAAGATGTGGGGCTTTATTAAGTCCTGATGCGGACTTCATGAGAGAATTTGAAAAAGTGACGTTGCACTGTTTTGTTTCATTTGCAAACACTCACGAACACTTAACGGTTAATAATCCACCATTATTTCACATTAAATAATCGACATAACAATTCCAAATAAAAATTCATTATTTGTCCAAATTTTTTAATAATTCTTAAAACTACTTCTTTTCTTTCTTTTAGTTGATGGCTTCGTGCGATTAGCACATTTAGCCAGTGTCAAAGTAATTTTTCTTACAAGTAATACATAAATATACAATATGATGATGATGAATGAAATGAAGTGAAAAATGATATACCCCCAACCCCTCGAGTATCTCAGTAAAGATGTGGGGCTTTACTAAGTCCTCACGCAGACTTCTTGAGAGAATTTGAAAAGTGACGTTGCACTGTTTTGTTTCATTTGCCAACACTCATGCATACTCACGAACAATTAACGGTTAATAATCCACCATTATTTCACATTAATATTCGACAAAACACAAATTTTAGAAAATAAAACAAAACCGCAGACATGACTCTTCACTTTCCCGCCAAGAAGTCCTTAAAACTACTTTAAACCCCCGTTTTTTAATATTTTTTTAATAATTCTTAAAACTACTTTACTACACTACAGAGTTAACCAAGAAAATACACATTTTACCACGGTTCATGCCTAACTTAATGTTCTTTATCTATTGGACAGTGATAAAAGTAGTCAATATTGGTTGACATAAAAAGCGTCATCATATTTTTACTTTTCTTTTTTACAATTTTTTTATATCTATTTACTAGTGACCCGCCCCGGCTTCGCACGGGTGCAATGCTGATACGCGCAACCGCTATGCTCCTGCATTTTAAATCTGTAATATTTTCGAAAATATTCATTTAAATTACATGCTGTAAAGGGCCATATTGATCTATAATAATTGTACAATGTATTTAATGTACTTAATTGGATAAGGATTTAATGCTGTATTGCTTAAAATCGCTTCGTAAATAAGCTATTATTTCTCGTAAAAAGTGAAAAAAATATTATTGTGGGTTATCCCTAAGAGATAAACGTATACCATCGCGGACTTTTTTGTAGACCTTTTTATGGTGTACATTACTGTAGTACATTATTTTGATCTATCTCGTAGGGTTCAGCCAGAGTTTGCAATGTAAGCGCAAAAAATGTGAAACCTCTAAAATTATCAGTGTTTCTCTACTATATTATGCATGTGTTTATACATATAAACCTTCCTCTTGAATCACTTTATCTATTTAAAAAAATCGCATCGAAATCAGTTGCTAAGTTTTAAAGATCTAAGCATACATACATACATACATACATACATACATACATACATAGGGACAGCGGGAAGCGACTTTGTTTAATACTATGTAGTGATTTACCCTCATAACTTCTATCTTCATAAATATTTGGCCGTATAAATCTCTTTTACAACGTCAATATCTACTAAAAATTAAGTAAAAGCAACTTTATACGTAATCGTTCTAGTTTGTTTTACATATTATTATTTTTATAGTTAAACCGAAATGACAGGTGTTCGCCGTCTGAAAAAAGGTTTATGGTGTTTCAATACTAAATGTCTATTAAATTTTAGATGGAGCCGCAGTTAGGGTTAATACCCTTAACATAATAGCTTAACATTTCCTGACCTAATAGCGTGAGACCAGTTAGTACGTCTAATCACTCCTCATTCAGAACTAACGACAGTCTCTTATACATCAACAGACCATTTGAATATTAGAACGTTTCCATTTATTGCTATTCTGGAGCGGATGACACAGACTTATTATAGTCGGCCCGTACTACCGCCACCATTAATAATTTGAGCAACACCATTAGGCCGTCCCGCGAACTTCATAATAAATCATCATTTTTCATCCAACACGCAACAACGCCCAGACAACGAGGACGCTTCTATTTGAAAATATTCGGTGCGTAGAAAATTAGAGAGTTAGGTAGGTAATTTTCGTAACGGACAGTTTGTTTAGTGCGTCAGCACAAGTCTGTGTAGTACTTGGGGCTTCTTAAAGTTTTTGTACTGAAACTTCTTCAATTCAGCTGTTAAATTTACTTTAAAATGTAAATCTAAGCTGCTCCGCCGCCGAAGTGTGAAAAGCAACTTGTGGGCCAACAAGGTTAAGATGGCTAGTGAAGCACAATCCTGCTCCAACAGCTGTCCTCGCATCTCGACTCCGCTTCTGCTTAGCAGCAGGTAGAGAAGAGTAATTTGCCAAGGATTCAATAAAATAATCAGACTTTTAATTAAAGAACAATCTTTAATCTTGTGTAGCAGGAATGTTTGGTGCGGGAAGTAAAGATTTTTTTTATTACTACGAAATGTTTGAAAAAAAGTGATCAACACTATTAATACATTTTTTTAACCTCGCTACAGCAAATCTTGATAAATGACGTCGTGAGTTACAAGGGCCGTTAAGTGCAAAAACTGAAAATACAACGGCAACCCAACGCAACGATGACAAATCACCGCTGCTTACTCGCCGTCCTTTCTGCCATTACTCTTGATTGCACTACTCCCGTCTTTTGTTTCTAACCTAGCGTCCCCAATTAGTAGAGGCTATGATACTTTTTTTTATAATGATAATTAATATCTATGGTGACTTTTATAGTGTTGCCAACACTGAACATAAATATTTATTAAGTTACAAAAAGGAGTAGAGTGGTGCCACTAGGCACCAGTGATCGACCTTTTGTTTCCTTAAATCTTTAAAAATAAGCGTCACTTTTGGACTCTAAACAAACAGTTTATCCGCTACCTAGAAGAAAACCCCTTAATTCACTATCGCCAATACGGGTTTCGGCCGAAACGGTCAACGGGTGGGTGATCTTCCAGCGTATATTACACATCGGTGGCTGTTAGCTTTGACATAGCCGAGGCTTTTGATCGGGTCTGGCACAAAGCCCTTCTCTCCAAGCTCCCGGCATACGGTCTGCCTGCTCAGTTCTGCAAGTGGGTCGCTGGCTTACTACATGAGCGTTGAATCCGAGTACTTTCAGACGGATGCGGTTCGCGGTTCATGTCCTCATATCTAAATTGGGCTCCAATAATCTTGTTGAGTTCAACGCCAAGAAAACACAGGTATGCGCGTTCACGGCAAAAAAGTCGCCATTCCTACCCCTTCCCTCTTTAGAAGGCACATTCATCACTCGGCCTGTAGAGCAGTATTAACATGCTCAGTATGGAGATTCGCTGCGATCAGAACAAGAGGGACGCCATCGAAGCCGTGATAAAAACAACCTCACGTAAACTCGGTGTCCTGAACAGGGTGCAGAGATTCTTCACGCCAAATTAGTTGTGTCTTTTGTATAAGACGCAGGTGCGGTCTTGCGTGGAGTATTGTTCGCACCCCTGGGACGGAAAGTACTTTCTCGATGCCTTGGACAGATTGTAGCGACGCGCTATACGCATTATCAGCAATGCAGAGGTCACCTCACTAATACTCTCGAACCCCTGCAATTGCGTAGAGATATAGCGTCACTCAGCGTCTTCTACCGCTTATACCACGGCGAGTGCTCTGAAGAACTCTTTGATCTTATCCCTCCTTCTCCCTTCCCCCATAGAAGTACGCAAGCTGCTCTCCTGAGTCACCGCAGTACTGTCTCGAACATTCCATCGCGCACAAAGGAATTTGGTGACTCGTTACTTTGTCGCACTTCCAAAAGATGGAATAGTCTACCAGCACACGTTTTCCCTCCTTCCTATAACATGGGGTCCTTCAAACGAGCCGTAAAGAAGCAACTTGTGGGCCGGCAGGGTGAGGGTGACTGATACCACTTAAACAGTAAACAGTATACTTCTTGTTTATTCATTTTACTTAGATTCTTCTATAAAATGTAACAAGTATCAAGACTTTTAATCCGACTAGTCAAGTGTTGCTTACTAAATAAATTTATTACCTTGTATATTGAACGCCTCGGTGGCCGAGCGAGAATGGCAGAGCGCTCGACCCGATACCCGAAGGTCCTGGGATCAATTCCCAGGTCGGGCAAATGTATTTCGGATTTTTCGATGCATAGCCCGGGTTTGTGATCACCAGCCCGCATTTGGCAAGCGTGGTGATTATGCCATTACCCATCAATTGTAGCGATGAATTGATTTCAATGATGGAGGCCTTTGCCCAGCAGTGGGACAATAACAAGCTGATTACTTTACTTTACTATATATAGAAGGTGTCATTGAATCAAATGGGGATATTTAAGTTGTACTTCACCTCGACCGACGACTGAAAAAAATGGCGGGTGGTGGATGGATGCGGACTGCGCAGGACCGTGATGATTAGCGCTCTTTAGGGGAGGCTTACGTTAAGCAGTGGATGGCAATAGGCTGAAGAGTTGTGTATTTCACTTGAAAAATTAAGCTAATTCGGATAATCTCTCAAGAAGCTGACCGTTGTTCGACCGTAAAACTATTTCCAGCCATTCACAATCTTCGAGTCATAAAACCTCTCCCGAACTTTCACTCAAATTGAAAAAATCTTGGGAAAACTACGCATACTGAAGCGGCAGGAATACAATGCCCTATAAAGTTCGCAAATATACCTTTTGTCGTCAATAATATACGATAGGTAAAAAACAGCGGAGCCCAAAAATCTACTACGATTACATTCATAAATATGCAAGAAAAATCATAACGATACATTGAGTCTACAGCATTAAAAGCTCAATAAGTAATTCCAACTAGAACAGCAGTGTATGAAAATATTAAGAGTTTTACTTCATCTTTTCGACTTTCGAAGTAGGCCTACAGTTTGCAAAGAGTTTAGGGACACACAGAGGAACAATTTGAACATGAATTTTTCATGAGTTTAATTTTAGCGACTTGGAATAAACAAGTGAAAACTTTGGATTGGACGCCAATGGAAATTTTATGCATTAAAGTTTAAGAACTGTTTATAATTTAGAAAAGTGTTCAAAATACCACGTGCGGGATTGGAAGCCGCACCCCATGACATACCGGCTCAGGTGCAACTTTTTGTACTCAAGTTTTACTAATGTCAAATAAATATTCATACTAAAGTTAAAAGTAAGCCTATAGTGTGTTGTCTAAAATATAAATTTATGCATGAAGTGAGAGAATAGATATAGATATTCGTGGCTTTAATAAAAATTTGATTAACCACAATACCCCTCTGAACTCGCGCAGTTCAATGAACTCGTGAGCTTTAAACTCATTCGATAACATCGGTGGTCTCCTTCGGAGCCAGCTTAATCAACTGACCTAACCAACCATGTATGGTCAACACCTGCACAAGATGGAAAGAGAACTTTAGAGAAATTTACTCTTGCCACTCCTTGTGGAAGGGCCTAAGTTCATTGTTGGTGCGAGCTGTCTATTAGAGGAACCCTTAGATTTTCCGCCCACTTTCTGACCCAAATTTGTAGGTCTCCAGGCTCTCCGCCCTCATGCTTTTTATCATCAATTATCCTCAATTTCAAGACTCGTTGCAGCCAACTTCTCAATTGTTGTCAATGTCCCTCACCTTTAACTATTCCCTGTATTTGGCTTACCAAGAACTTCGCCTACAAGTCTCAAGGTAGAGTAATTCTCCGCGGTCCTGTAGCAAACTAGATTAGGTTCCGCTCATTGCTACAATTAATATTATAAATTAATACTTACCTACACAATTTCATTTGCTAATCTAAAACTCTTTGGGAACAAAATATAAAAACCCTTAAAGGTACACATGCACAGACTACCGGTCATAAATTATTAAGACCAGACGAACCAGACCTCTTTCAAAGCGGAACGCTCACAGCAGCGTCCCTTTATTAATTTTTTATAAATTATGAACAAAAGAGCAGACGATAAACTAAGAAACACTGCGGCAAATCAAGTCCTTATTAATACTTAAACACTGGCCGTGACTAGGGACTTTGTCCGCGTCGACTTTAAATAAAAAGTTGGTAGAAGTCAGTTCTTCTTCACTTACATACTTACTTTACGACTTTGTAACTATCTCAGTGCAAAGAAACTTTGCTCCACATCACTGGGAATAAGACATAAAGCACTGAATAGAAAATAATCTTTCTAAGAGTATAATTTTAGCTCGTGTCTGCCATATTCACGAAGACGCTAAGTGGATCCTACAGTACGACAGGTCTTGGTACGGATTTGTAAATTTTGGCCTATGTTTACATGTCTTGGTTCAACATTCCAACATTATTTTGCAATAGTGACCCAAATTACTGAAAGTCAGTGCAAATCAGTTTCAAATAATAAAATCTGGAACGATATTATATTATTTTCAACCTCCAATTGAGTTATATCCTGCCAACCAGATAAGTCCGCCAAATTTTATCTCCGTTAGTACCTTTGTAATGTAAGTTAGAATAATCGTCCGCTCGGCACTTAAAGAGTATTTGAAATGTGATTTCGGTTTTATGTTATTTCGTTGTGATTAATGATGACTATAACTAATTGAAATTAATGGTCTATTAATTTTAATGCAAAACAATGCAGTTATATCTCTATCTATCTTACATTTTACGAGTATCAACCAACGCAGTTACGACGCAAATTGAAAAACTTTAATGAGTTCAAGCTTGGCGTACAATTTTCTAAACCACCTTATCTGATGGCTCTTTCAGCTTTCAGCAGATGGCAATTCAGCTTGGAGTGTAATTTTACTTAATATGGTGCTACTTTATACTACTTCATACTACATCACACCATAATATAAACATAGGAAGAGTCAAGTTAAATGCAAAGAAAGAAATTTCGGGATGGTAGGCGGTAAAATAAACTGGTGGAGGTCACTCAAGGTTGAAAGTGTATGTTCTAGAAATAAGAACAAATAATCTGGAAGGCCAATTTTAATGCCAGAAAGTATGATTGGATGGAATCGGATTATGCGGTGAACCATGGAATCATCGTCATCATCAGCTCATTGTATGTCACCTACTGATTACATTGAACCTACATCACCGACTGACAATCCAATGCACTACCACTCAAGCTATCAATGTAAATCGACTCAAACAAATTTAGCTAACACTTTTTATTAATCATAATTTTATCGCAATAAAATTGCGTAAAGTTTACACCAAATTTATAAAGACGGAACACTTAATTCCGGCACACGGCCACTCATTACAGCCGCGGCCGTCCCTCCATAGAATGTTCTAAGAGGCGCGCGACAAGGAGTGCTTATGCTCGTACACCCACCACAGTACTCAACCGCCTTTATTTATATGTAAAATAAGTGAAAACAGCGTCTGCCCTCCGCGGCGAGAGGACCTGGAGACCCGAATAATTAAGGGCACCCTTGAGCTAGCATTAATTGCAAAATTAATTGAAACTAAATAGTAAGCTGTTGACATTTAAAAATCGTTCGGACTAGCTTGGTTTTCGTCTCGGTGAAAATAATACCTATCTATAATTCGTCCATGGCGGCACGTACAAGATTTTTTAAGTGGGTCCCGGAGGGGCATCTACTGGACAATTAAAGTCAAAGTAAAAATTTTTTTTTTATTCAAGTAAACCACGGTACCAAAATACAATATTATAATAACAGGTATGCCTAATGCATTTTGTCCTGTACAATAAAAAAATGGTAGATGAGTATACTACGCTAAAAAAATGAGTTCTTTAATAACGGTAAGAGGTATACGAGTATAACGGTCTTACGAGACCTGTGGATATGAAGAGATGGGATTTAATACACGTTAAAATGAAATACTTTTAAAAAGGTAATAGCAATTACGTTGTGTGTACCTAGCAACTATGACGTCACGGTCAAACTTGTATATCCGCAAGTAATAGAATCATCATTATCATAATCATCATCATCATAATCATCATCATCATTATCATCATCATCATCATCATCACTAGCTCATTTTATGCCCACTGCTGGGAAACGAACTTTCCCTATGGATAGATAGGGAGAACGGGCCATTAACTACCACGCGGGCCTAGTTCTATTGGTGGTTCTTAACGACTCTAATGCGGTCGGGACCAACGGCTTTACGTGCCTTCCGAAGCCCGGAGGAGCTCGAGATGATACATTATTGGTCACCCATCCAGTGACCGGCCTTTGCGAAAGTTGTTTAACCTTTCTATCGCAAGACTGGGCGCTTTAACCACTGTGCCATCGAGCTCCTCAAGTAATAGAATACGGAGGCTGAATCGGTCGATGAGCGCATGCCCTCGATGGAATGTTCCCGCCTCTCAGCGGAAGTCTTCAGTGAATTGCTTGTCTCGTTAATTCAGTTCTTTTTTAATTTCTCAACAAGAAAGCGCTAAGCAATCATAGAACTTGATGATTAGTGATGATTAAGACGAAGGTTGAAACGCACTTCATCTGGTACACTTAACTTTTTTAAACGCGTTAAGGCATTTTTGTTAAATGTTAACCTTTTGTTAATTTATTTGCATTTGCCTTTGAGCGCCTGCCTATGGTCTGATTTGATTTGATTTGATTTGAACACAAGCTGAGAGCACGCTAAAAACGCTCCATTGCACGCCCTCTTTTTTGACATTAGAAAACTCTTCGCCCGAGTACCACCGCGCCCGGAGAGACGGTTAATTGGGTTTCTCCCCTCCAGCTCCCGCCTCCCTGCCCAGACCCGAGGGTCTCGACAGGAATTCGGGAGGAGGAGAACCTACCTACTAACTGTATATCCCTTTTACGTGCCGCTAGGACGTCTGGGATCACCGGTTTAGCAGTCACCAGTGTCAACCTTAGCGGTGGCCCGCGAGAGGGAACACGCCCGAGGATGTTTGAGCGTGCTCCAGACGCTTTATAATATTTCTAGTTTTAATTGCTAAATTAAATTTATATAATTGCTGTTGGCATAAAATAATATGTGTGTGAGTGTGTGTGTTTGTGTTGCTGTGTATGTGTTTGTTTGTGTGTGCGTACATGCAAGTGTGATGCGTGGGCGAGCGTGATGTTTGCGATTATGTATGTGAGGGTGTGAGTGTGTGTGTGTGAGGGGGTGAGAGGGTGTGTGTGTGTGTGTGTGTGTGTGTGTGTGTGAAAGAGGGCGTGTGTGTTTGTGTGTGAGGGGGGTGTGTGTGTGTGTGTGTATCCATGTGTAGTGTATTTTATACTATAAACTTTAATAAACTTTCTGTTTCGCTATATTATTCGTGTCACATTTGTGTATCTTTATACTAAAGTTTTCGTCAGGCTGTGTTCCTTTAATTATAGTAAAGCAAATGTAGTTAGTTTTCTTCGTGTTGAGAGTAAGTAGGTTACAGTCAAGCCAATCATTGATATTTTTTAGTGTCTCTTCTACTTTTATACGCAAATCATCCCAGGAATAGCCTTCAAAAAATACAGCAGTGTCATCTACATAGGAAAGAATATGAACACTATTAAACTTCATGTAACATAGCGAATTTATGCAGATTAAGAATAAGGTCGGACAGAAGGAGGCTTTGGCTGCCCACGACCTCTCACTGTCCAGCATGGATTTTATTACGCTGGACAGGGAGAGTCCATTGCACGCCCAGATGAAGCTGTAGCGAATTTACGTCTCCAGACGAGTGAGTCTTGGCAAAAGGGAGAGGAGATTTCTACATAAAAAAAATATCCAAACGAAATAAACACACAAATGTTGAAAAAATTTCCACGAGCAGGATTTTTTCAACATATGTGTTTTTGTAATTTGTTTCGCAACAAAATTTGCGTTAAAATTATAAAACAAAACAAAAACATTCGAAATAAACACCTCATCGTACATTTCGGTCGACCAACCAACGTGAAACTGTTACCATTAAAACTAATTGGAGTGCAAGAGGCAATCACTTAATCACTTAAACCCTCCACGGTAACAGCCCTCCAATTAAATTGTTTCGGTGACAAACGATATGTTCATTCGCCCGTGTTCTTCATATCCCAACCACAGAATAAGGCGACCCAGAATGTAAGTATAATGCGTACCGCTCTCGAGCAACGCACACATAGACCTCTCACGAACACCGGATCTCGCAACAGTAGCGCTTGGGCTGTTCTGAGCTGTTCTGAGATTCTGTGTTCGTGTGAGGAGCCATTTATTTATTTATTATTGTCTTTCATCATTAACACCACCTTGATGGATGGCGGTCTACTACTGTGCGTTTCCCGCGTAATTTTTTATCACGAACTGCAGTGCTGTGGCAGCAGCTCTCAGCGGCGGTATTTCCGGAACATTACGACTTAGGGATCTTCAAGAAACGAATGCACAATTTAAATAATGACACCCATTTCATACTTCACGCTCACAGAATGCCAAGCATGCTCTAGCAAGATATAGATGTGTATCAAAAAAAAATTAAATTAAATATCGGACTCCTCGCTGTGTGCGTGGCTCGAGCACGTTATGAAGCTTACCTTCTGGAGTTTCCTAGTTTTTTGTCCGAACCGACATTTCGATGGATTGGTTTGGGAAGGTGATAATATGTTTACCATTAAATTGCTCTTTATTCTTTGCGACTTGTTTTTCGTTAGTGTTGTTTTTCGTATACTTGTTTTTATCGTTGTCTTTTAAGGTTAATATATAATTTTGTTTTTTGAATTTATAGTATTCAGTTCTCATAACTAACATTATTGCTGTTTTATTGAGTAATTTTGTATCAATAGATGTACCTAACGATTTTTGTACTTGACGTTTGAATTTTAGTTTTGGCATACAAACAACATGTGTTAATATGAAAGCATTTGTCATTACAATTTCTATAAGTTATAAAATATAAGTATGTTTTGTGTTTAAAACTATACATATATTAATATAATTATATTAATTTATTATTGACAGTAATCTCCTATTGCGGCTAGATATGTATAAACTTACGTAATATATATAAACATTAATCAAATGTTACCTTCGCTCAAATGCTTATTAAAAACCATAATGATAAAAATCTTTGTTTACTTAAGGTTACAATAACAATAATGTCTACATTACTTTCAGCTGTGTCAGCAGATATTATCGTCCATCAAAGGTGACAGTTTAATATGAAAGTTACATAAAAACTTAATTCTTAAGTTTGAGGATATCTAATAATAGTAAATTAAATATTCTTTTTTATATAAAGAAATATTTTGAACTAATTCAGTACAATTCCAAAAGAAAACCAATGAAACGTGATCTCTCTTCTCTCATAGTTTACAGAATTGCGGTAAAATTTGCTTCACCTTTCTACGGGAAAGAGTTCTCCACTACAATAACTGCCTAACCGCATTTCGCTACGTTTTCACGTAATTTTTTTCTGTACAAAGTCTGGTAACAAAGCCCAGGGCTCAGGCACAATTAATTAAGGCTGACCTCGATGGGAAGCGGCACAAACCGGGTCGAGGGGTCTCACTTGCCCGGGCCCGGGCGTCACTTCACCCGCACGATCTACCTGTAACATAATCTAGCAAATGAAGTTGCAACTGACACTTTTTGTGTTTTGTCCAATGTAATGCTGGCATGAAAAATCATGTCAACATTTCGTCAAGAGTATAGATGGTTCACGCAGCTGTAGTACAGTCAGCAACAAAACTACTCGCCAAATTATTATCAACAAATTTGTCTACCGCCTATTTGTGTACTCGGCTGCCGCATCTCGTTTAGCAATGTTAATGTCGGAGTTTCACCCGAGTTCTTGCCGTAATAACACGTGTTGTGAGACTCCATTTTTATTTCTATCTACCGTACTCTTACTACTAATAATAATAAAAATACTTGAAATTGGCTAAATGCTAAACGCGAAGCCATTAATTAAGATAATTAATTAATGTTAATGTTACTTTTCTACACTAACACTGATCCCCCAAGTAAGGAAATTCTAACATAGGGCTAGAGTATGAAGTATGTCTATTAGTAAGTATTGTATCGAAGAGCTCGATGGCGCAGTGGTTAACGCACCCGGTCTGCGAGTGCTGTTGTTAAGCAACTTTCGCAAAGGCTGGTCATCAGATGGGTGACCAAAAATTTATAATCTCGAGCTTCTCCGTGCTTCAGAAGGCACGTTAAGCCGTTGGTACCGGCTGCATTAGCAGTCGTTAACAACCACCAATCCGCACTGGGCCCGCGTGGTGGTTTATGGCCCGTTCTCCCTATCCATCCATAGGGAAGGCTCGTGCCCCAGCAGTGGGGACATAAAATGAGCTGATGATGAAGTATTGTATACAGTATACAGTTAAAATATGGTATTAAGTATTGGAGTTGATACAACAGGCCAGTCTTCAGTGATTTAAAATCTAAATAAAACAGTGATTTATGTCGTATAATCTGTATCGGTCCAGCTAATCGATCTATCTGTGATATATTATACGCAGCAAGAGATAAGTTAGCCAGTGCCTCAGTAGTTGAGGATTTCGGGTGAAGTGCGCTTCCACCTTCGTCCTTATCATCACTTAACATCAGGTGAGCTGAAGGCCAAGTACTTACTTACACGTATGATATAAAAAGAAAAATCGGTATTGTAGCAATACAATACCGATATTTCTTTTTAATAGGTCCAATATTTTTTTGTTGTACAAAATATATTTACCACCAATGTAAGGCCTCATAGACAGGATTACCTAGTTTGAGGACTACTGGTAATAATGTTACGTACTGTTGTAACTATTAAATTTTAAAAAAAAACTTTTTTTATATCTAGTGTTAGTAGTGTTAGTAGATCAAAAGCTTTCATCACTGAATTCAAGCCACCACAATTGATAAATCTACAGAAGAAAAAGGAAAAATTTAGTCGTATTATATTTCGTACTACAAACACGACCAACTATATCATATTAGCCACTCGACTGACCACTTAGCCGCTTTGACCCATCCTATTTCCCAATGATCCGATACCTTTCGAATCTCCGGAATCAGCTTAACAAAGGACAGCCAACCAGCCACTTGAAAAGGCCATTTTATTTTTCTTCTTTTCAGATTAATTAGTTCGATCTAGGTCAGCCAGCAGACTAGCTATATCGGGTCGGAGTACTTCATCTTTTTAAATCTATTTGATCGGTAATCCAACAAAACTATTTTGTTCATTTGGGAAACCTAATCAATCAATAAACTACTACTAATCCTTGTTTTCTATCGTAGGTTTTGGATTAGTATTAACATTGGTGTGGGATGTGATTTAAAAGGGCAATGTAGATTAAAATAAGAGTGTAAGGAGAACAGGAGAGAGAAGAAATGTATCCTCATTAAATTACGAAACCGAAAGCGAAAGAAACGAGGAGCTCGATGGTGCCATGGTTACCGCACCCAGTCTGCGAGTGCTGAGGTTAAACAACTTTCGCCATGGCCGGTCATCGGATGGGTGACCAAAAACGTATCATCTCGAGCTCCTCCGTGCTTCGGAAGGCACGTAAAGCCGTTGGTCCCGGCTACATAAGCAGTCGTGGTGGGTGGGTGACTGGGCCCGCGCCCGCGTGGTGGTTTACGGCCCGTTCTCCCTATCCATCTAATGGAAGGCTCGTGCCCCAGCATTGGGGATATAGAAAAATGATGATGAATTACAAAAGCAATATTTAGAATATTGTGTCGGTTGCCTGCACGTCAACCGATCCAAAACTGTTAAATTTCTTCAATACATTTTCAATCATATGTCATACACATAAAGTTCACAGTCTATTGAGGAAATTGTCAGATTGTGGTAGGTTGATGTGCAGGCGTGTGTACATTATGTACCTACCCACTTACCGTGCCTTAAACTGTAGCAGATATCCATTATAGCATAGTACAATCACTAATTATAGAGTGAGCGGCATTGCGCATAAATTAGAATGAATTCCGGTGATCAAGATTGAGCAGCATAAAAATAATTCAGGCACAGGCCATTGTATCGATAAATTAGCTAACAAACAAAGAAGAAAGAAAGACAGAAAGAAAAGAAAGAAAACGCTATAAGTTTTAGTGAGTCATTAATGTAATTTACCTAAATTTTAAATTAATGGAAAAAAAAATATCTAAAAGTCGACAAGCGCTTGTTAGATTCTTAATTTCAACAAAGTCTGCATTTACTGCATTTTCCTTGATACCATCTTATCTAAGTCTGCCGACCCAACAACAAAGTTAGTAGCATTATTGTTTCCTGACAGTGTCACGTCAGAGATAAGTCATAGTCAATTTCTCAGTAGGTAATTGATTTTTGTGTTTGAAGTGCGCTTTCGGCCCACGTCCGATAATCAGGGACCGATTTTTTGTCGGTGAAAATGAAACGTATGGAATTCTTTGTTGCAACGCACACGTCCTACAAAAAGTCGGACACAAAGTCGGTACTGAAAGCTTGGCAAAAAATCGGTCCTATAAAAAGTCGGTCGCGGGCGGGAGCCGTTCTTCTTCGGCCTTATCTTCATTTACCACCAGGCGACATAGAAAAAGCGCTTCCTTTGTTTTAACTTTTGACACCCTTTACAAAGAGCTGCACATTTGGACGTGCTCCCAAAATGGTTGATATGATATGATATGTTGTATAGTTATTACGAAAGCAATATTTGAAATTTTGTGGGTTTTGTGAGTGTTTGGTGCTTAAAACTGTAACGGATTTACACAATAGCATACTAAAATCAACATAGATAGAGTGAGCGGCATTGCGCATAAATTGGACAGAATCCTGGTGCTCGAGATTGAACATAAATAATTCAGACAGAGGCCGTTGTATCGACCCTACTGAGATTTGATGAGATTCGTCTTTTATTGGTATAGTATCGAGATAAATATCTTAGGTAGTTAATCACTCTATGGAACTGAGAAGTGGATGATCGCTGGAGTTAACGCGGGTATAATGCCCAGCAACTTTTAGGGATGTCTTTGTTTGAATAGGTAAAACAGAGGAGGTTAATGGATGAATTGGTGACTAAGTCATCTGCTATTTACCTATTCAAATAGTATTTGAATAGGAAAATAAAATAGGTGCCAATTAATCGAGACATTTTAATCCCGCTCCAGCAGATTTCTAAATCAAACTAAGTCTTCTTAGTCTAAGACTGATGGACTATTTGTTTTGTTTTACTATTTTGAATAAAAATCAACTAGTACTTACTTAGATTTAAACAATAAATGTATTATACCTTTTTAATATTTTTATATTATTAATATTTTAATATTAAATATTATACCTAAACTTTACAGAGATTAACGCATACTAATTATACTAATTAATTGAGTATAATAAAATATACCTTTCCTAGTTTTGGATTAATCGCTATTGTAACTATCCAGCTTATTGTCGAACTCTTCTCCATAGATGACTGCGTTCCGAAGCAACGTATGCAATTACGAGGAGCTCGATGGCGCTGTGGTTAACGCGCCCGGTCTGCGAGTGCTGAGGGCAACTTTCGCAAAGGCCGGTCATCGGATGGGTAACCAAAAATGTATCATTACGAGCTCCTCCGTGCTTCGGAAGGCACGTAAAGGCGTTGGTTCCGGCTGCATTAGCAGTCGTTAAAAACCACCAATCCACACTGTGCCCGGAAGTTTATGGCCCGTTCCCCTATCCATCCATAGGGAAGGATCGTGCCCCAGCAGTGGGGCACAAGTACAACATAAAATGGGCCGATGATGTATGCAATTATGACTATTTAAAAATGCTTCATTACTAAGCTTACGTTTACTTTTAGTACATAGGTAACAAAAAAAATCAAACATATTTCTAAACAACCCTTTCACATCGTATATAACACAATAATAACATAATACTTACTACTTTCCAGAAGTAATTTTTGCACCGCCATGATTGATTAATCGGCGCACTGACTTTGCATTACTGCCCGCTTCGGATCTATTTATATATTACCTTCGTATATTATTTTTCGCTGACTGGCAATATTTTACGCCCTCTCATTAATTTGTGAACTCGTTTGTTGGACTTTCCTTTCTCTGGTTTGTTTCGATAAACAATGGTGATTGCAATATGACAACTAAAATGCTATGAAAATTTTTTGCAGATTATGAATAAGGTTATTTAAAATAACGTAGACGCAAATTTTGTTGCGAATAAATTACAACTTGAAAAATGTGGGATTCGAACCCGCTTCCCATGACAAGCCGGGTCAGGTGCACTACCAACTACGTTATCGTGGCTCGATATCAACACTGTCTTTTTTCAAATTGTAGTTTGTAGTTTAGGTAAAAACAGCTTACTTGTTCATTTTAGTGTTACAAGGTTTTGCACTTCTTTAGCCAATAATAAATAGGCTATTCAATTCGGCACCGGCTCCAAAAATAACAATAATTTCACTTATATATTTTCCTAATAAAATGGTTGTCTATAAAGGCAGTCTAAAAACATTTTTTTTATTTGTTTCTTTAAGTGGATTGCAAGTAATTATTTGGTATTTGCTTGTTTATCATACTCGATGTTGTCGCCTGTTCATAAAATCACACCTCTGTTGAATCTAGCATCAGTTTGAGGCACACTCAAGTAAGGAATGTAGAATGAGTTGTATGCAGATAAATACGACCACAGTAGCCTTTTCACAGTTACGATAAAAATAGCGTTGTGAATGCGAAATTGTCACCCTGTGACCCACTTACTCGACTTACCCACTTACACGACCTGTAATAAATTTTCATTTTCCTTTATTCAACTTTTGTTCCTTAAACCCTAAACTCTTTTGTTAATCACAGTGTAATTAAAAAAGAAAACTCCCTAAATGAAAATAACACCCTACTCATTTCTTTGATTGGTCTAATAACTATCAGAGGCTGGCTTGTCATCCGTTTCCGGACTGACGTTGATTTGACAGGACATCCTGTATACTTGCTAGTTTTAACACGCAGCTTTGCCTGCGTGTAATTCGATCTGTCACAAATTTCTTTAATGCGTGATTTGGTAGGTTTTGGGTCATTGAAAAGCTAACAATTAACAAAACTTTCGAATTTTGAATGGAAGAGACAAATTTAATTTAATTTTAACTAAAATGTTTTTATTTTGTTTATATAATTTTAACGCAAATTTTGTTGCGAAACAAATGAATGAGTGCCTTTGGCTTTCAAAGTAAAAAGTAAATAGTGTTGAATATTTACTTTTTACTTTGAAAGCCAAAATTTGCGTTAAAATTATATAAACAAAATAAAAACATTTTATAAATAGCTTGCCTACTTCTTAACTGATCTTTAGTATTTGTAAAAATATTATGATCGGGTGTTAATGACGGTAGTTGTTGACATTGAATGGGTGCCTTTGGCTTTCAAAGTAAAAAGTAAATAGTGTTGAATAATTTCGGCGGGCTGGTTAGAACCACGATAGCTCAATTGGAAGAGCACCTGACCCGGTATGTCAGAAGGGTGCAGGTTCAAATCCTGCTCGTGGAAATTTTTTCAACATTGTGTTTTTGTAATTAATTTTAACTACGTCTGTGGTCCAGTGGTCCGGTTTTAGATCCAGAGGTCTCTGGTTCGATTCCCAGCAAGGGCGTACATGTTTGTGTACTCGATTTGGATTATGGTAGAAGGTTTACCAAAGTTTCTTAAGTTATTCGTTCGATATCCTCGTTTGTAAATTGTATTTGCAAGTCCCTTATTCGTTAGAACTGGGAGTAGAGCCAACAATAATCCATGGAAAAATATTCAGTTCCTTAAAAAATCATAATCGTACGAATATAGTATGCCTCATGTCCATTAGTATACCATTACCACAGAATAAAAATGGATTTATAGAGTGTTCCACACGAGCATGTATATTTCTTTCGATGTGTTCGCATTATCCCAATCGTATACACATCTACATTAATATTAATCTTCTTCATAGTCGTTATAACCACAGATCGGAGTTATTAGTTTTTCTGGTAATTACGTCATAACGTCATCAGTAGTGAAGATAAGCTTCTGGAATCCTGCTAAGAAAAATAAATAAATCTTAGTGATCTACAGTTTTGAAAGTACATGAGCTATATTTTATTTTTCATTTATATTTGTTATTTCATTTTTACCAGTAAATAAATAAGCTTTTTAGGCGTTTCTCGTTACATATTCCTATCTATAGTTATGATTGGCTAATTAGGATTTTAAGATTAGTGGCACTTTTACGAATCTGTAAAATCTTAGATTATATACACGTATAATCTACGCTGCCGGCTCTCTTTCTATTGCGTGCTTTTTAAAGAGAATGATGTTGGCTGCAAATTACTTTAACAGCGCACTTTTAGGGGTGACAGGAAAGTAAAGGTTCCTCAAGCTGTTATGATCAAACATTTCCATGGAGTTTCTAGAGGAAATGGCCCTTTCGACCTTACTAGCTTCTCTTAGGCTAGGCGAAGCGATACGGGGCAGCGCTTGGGCTTCATCTCTTCTAGTGTAAATGGGGATTAGAATTAACATAGCCATGTATATGCTACGGACCAAGTGATTTATAGGGCATTATAAAAAATACCCGCGCAGTTTGCCCAATATGAGAGGGCAGTGTGATAACAACTATTTAAATAATCAAAACGTCCAGGCATTATGTATAAAGTTTATCATCTATGGGGCAGAGTAAATAAAACCAGGTTTTATTACTGTTTTTCACACAATAACGTCAAATTAATCACGAATACATCAAATAGACAAAAATATATTAATCAATTTTAGTTTATTGTAATGTTTACTTGGCCAGTAAGACATTAAGCAATATTCCGGCTAGGAAGATAGAGAGCAGGGGGACGGAGGGCGCAGCCCCCCACTAGGGGGTCACAAAAAACACAAAGGTGAGGGTTGGTAAGGTGTGGAGTGGTTAGGTTGAAAAGAAAGGCACCCGGGCCGGACGGCGTCCACAGTAAGGTGCTGGACATCGCCCTCGGCCATATGGGAGGAAGGCTAACTGGCCTTCTTGATTGCTGCCTCCGCCAGGGGAAATTCCCTAAAGCGTGGAAGGAGGGCCGGTTATGCCTTCTAAAGAAGGACGACCGACCACCGGACATGCCATCGGCCTATAGGCCGATCGTCCTGCTGGACGAGGCGGGCAAGCTCTTTGAGCGTGTGCTCGCTGCCCGCATCGTCGAGCACTTGGATGCCGGCGGACCCAACATTGAGCCGTCTCAGTACGGGTTCCGTCGGGGCAAGTCCACGGTGGACGCGATACTTGCCCTTCGACGTACTACCGATGCGGCAGTCGCAAGAGGGGAAAGGGTGTTGGCGGTCTCGCTTGACATAGCGAACGCGTTTAACACCCTACCCTTCAGCTGTATTAACCAGGCCCTCCTCTATCACAGGGTGCCCTGGTACATAAGGAGGGTCCTGAGGGACTACCTCCAGGATAGGAAGATCCTGTTCCTGGAGAAGGGCGCGGAGCGCATTAGTGCTCGCCGTATGGTGTGCGGTGTTCCGCAGGGGTCGGTCCTTGGACCCCTCTTGTGGAACATCGGATACAACTGGGTCCTGAGGGGAACTACTCTCCCCAGGACGGGTGTCATCTGCTATGCGGATGACACCCTAGTCACTGCGCGCGGCGGTGACTACCGGCATACGGTTAGACTCGCGTCAGTCATGGCCACTTTGACCGTATCGAGAATCCGTCAATTGGGGATGGAGGTGGCTCTCCCGAAGACGGAAGTCATGGTGTTTCACGGCCCAAGAAGGAAACCATCTGGCAGTTGGAGCGTTACGGTGGACGGCGTGCGTGTCGAGATAAAGTCCCGGATGAAATATCTGGGACTCATCCTTGACAGCCGCTGGACATTTGAGCCACATTTCTCCGAGATGGCGCCTCGGGTGGTGAAGGCGGCGATGGCGCTCTCGCGCGTTCTCCCCAATGTTGGAGGTCCAGGCGAAAGCTGCCGTAGATTGTACGCCGGAGTGCTGCGCAGCATGGCACTCTACGGCGCGCCGGTCTGGTCCGACTCGCTCTCCCGCAAAAACATTACGTTCCTACGTAGGCCACAGAGGGTGGCTGCGGTGAGAGCCGTGAGAGGATACCGGACGGTGTCATTTACGGCGGCGACAGCCTTAGCAGGCATGATTCCGTGGGAGCTCGAGGCAAAGGTTCTGACCGAAGTCTTCGAGCTCCGCTCGGAGAGAAGGGCTAATGGCGAGCGCCCCACTCTGGAAGAGGTCCAGGACGCCAGGCGTACTGCGCGCGACATGGCAGTGTGGCACTGGGAATACCAGCTGGAGTCCCCGGTGGCCGGTGTCCGCACTGTCGAAGCCATTAGACCAGTCTTATCGAGATGGCTTGACAGGCCCTTCGGGCATATGACTTACCATTTGACACAGATACTGACCGATCACGGCTGCTTCGGTAAGTATCTGTGTCGAATTGGAAAGGAAGAGAGCACCATCTGCCATCAGTGCGGAGCTGCTGAGGATACGGCGCAGCACACTCTCCAGGTGTGTAGCGCCTTTGCCTCGCAGCGACGCACTATGGAGATGGAGCTTGGAGGAAGGGGTACTCTCGCACTTCCTGACGTTGTGGCCGCAATGGTGGAAAGCGAGGGAAATTGGAGTGCGGTGTCGCGCTTCTGCAGCGCATGCATGGGCCTGAAGGAGGAGGCGGAAAGGGTGCGCGAAGACGCGGTTGACGCCACTCCTGCCAGGAGACGAAGGCGCAGAAGGAGGCGGAGAGACGCAGATCTCCACCCGCCGTAGTCCGGATCCCATTACACGGCATGTCTTGTGTGTCGGGTTCTGCCCCTGGTGCCGTGTGTTGTAAATAGTGTGTAAAGTCTTTTGTAAATAGTGTGTGTAAATTTTGTATATTTTTCGTGTGTGAAGGTTACACTGTCCCCGAGGATGGTGTAACCTCTTGAGGTAACCTCTCTTGAGGTTAAACCACAACACACCCTCTTGGGGGTGCGGTGTGGTATTAGACGTCGCGAACGCGTACCGCCCGTGTGATTACGCGTGCCGGCCCTAAACGCACCAATGTGCGAATGGGCCGACACGGGTGATCACACGGGCGCCAGGGTGAATCCCGCGGTTCAATTCCCCAGGACAGGCCCCGCGGCCTTCACCTGTTTTCGGAGTTTGGTCCCCCAGAGGTTAGTGGGTATCCCCCTCTGTCTCGCCCTTCCCGGTCTTGGGCTTCTCCCTTGACAGCCGACTGGAGACAATGGCGTCTCCGGATAGTCGGTGGGTTGTGGAAAGGCGGACGGGCGAGTCCCACATAACCGCCAGGCCTCCTCAAGGTCGGGTACTCGTAATGAGTTCCTCTGGGTTAAAAAAAAAAAAAAAAAAAAAAAAAAAGGTTAGATCAGCGAACAAAACAAAGCGCGAGCCGGCGAAGCGCTAGAAACAAACTTTTGAAAATTATTATTGTATTGTTTAAAACATATATATGTGTATGTTGTATTTTGGTCAAATTAATTATTTGTGAAACGTACCTTTTGTTTTCTGAAAAACGTTTACACGTCAGTTTATCTTTTAAAGTAAAATAAAATTATGATTTACAAAATTACAGCTTGCCATTTGAATGTTTATGTTTTGTAGCCATTGTTAAAGCTATAGTTTGTGAAATGAAACGTTGACAAAATGTTGCTTTTAGAATGAAAATTAGCTAATGAATTGTGTGTAAAACATTATAAAACCCCTGGTTCTCCCCACACTCCGTGCAATGTAAAATACACAGTGTATTAACAGATGGCACGAAAACCACATGGCAATATTCACAATGTCTAGGCAATGTGATGAATAACAAAGTTCAAATTATAATTATTTAATTTGAACTTTCTTAAGTAGCTTGTCATTTTTCTCAATGCCCGGGCATTATGAAAAATGTCCCAATTTATTACTTGGTCCTTAGCATTATATGTATATAAGTGCAGTTATTTTTATGCTTTTTTTATACCGTAGAGGTAAGCACTTGGCCTTCATCTCACCTGACATTAAGTGATAAGGCGAAAGGTGGAAGCGCACTTCCCCCGGAATCTACCTACTAAGGTAATGTATATATATATATATATATATATATATATATATATATATATATATACACTATATATACTATATAGTATATATATATAGAAATATAGAAATATATATAGAATAGTATATATAGAAATGTATTCATTGAAAACGGATGCCGCACTATCAATAGCTGTTGTTGTATCTATACGGGTCATGAAAACCTTATTCACTATACACGGGGGGCTTATTATATGACTTTAATACCAACATTATCATCATCATCATCTCAGCCAAAAGAGTCTACTGCTGGACGAAGGCTTCCTCCAATCTCCACAACGACCGGTTTTGTGATGCATGTACAAACATTATTGTTAAAACTATTATGTAATATGTATTTCTATATAAAACCTGTGTTAATTTGCGTAAGTAATTCGAACTGACGTGTCACTCAGTTTTAAGCGAGCCCTTTGACATGTAAACGGCGCAATGAATAATTTATCAAGAACACTCTTAACCTCAGCAGTATATATAGCAGTGTATATATATAAACAAAGACACAAAGCAAAGGTGGGTGGGTCTAGACAATGCGTCTTCGCATATAGCGACCAGGGGGCTTATTGTCTAATTTTAACCTCTATCACGATACCTTTTAAAGATATTTACGCTTGTAATTTTGCGTAGACGATTCTAAATAAATGTGAAAGTGGCGATGTCATTCAAAAACGCGTCGCGATCGCAATCACTGACACTTATGAATTAGTTTGTAGTTCTTAGCTTTCATACATAGGTACGTGATATTGGCGGAATTGTGCAAACGCACATTAGCGTCCATAAAACAAACAAAGAATAGCTTTCAAGTGTGGAATTGAAAGGTAGGTATACGATAGGTATCCAACAAGGTGTACGAAGATCTGGTAAAGGTCGCGGGAACCCGCTGGATGCGAGCAGCACAAAACCGGTCGTTGTGGAGATCCTTGGGGCCTTTGTCCAGCAGTGGACTTGGTCTTGACAGTGGTCTTTTGGCTGAGATGATTATGATGATAATGTTGGTATTAAAGTCATATAATAAGCCCCCCGTGTATAGTGAATAAGGTTTTCATGACCCGTATAGATACAACAACAGCTATTGATAGTGCGGCATCCGTTTTCAATGAATACATTTCTACATACCAGCACTTGAGCTTAGTAATAATTAAATATACCTAGTGCTTTACTAGCTAAGGAGCTCGATGGCGCAGTGGTTAATGCATGTCTGCGAGTGCTGAGGTTAAGCAACTTTCGCAAAGACCGGTCATCGGATGGGTGACCAAAAAATTATTATCTTGAGCTCCTTCGTGCTTCGGAAGGCACGTTAAGCCGTTGGTCTCTGCTGCATTAGCAGTCGTTAACAACCACCAATCCGCACTGGGCCCGCGTGGTGGTTTATGGCCCGTTCTCCCTATCCATCCATAGGGAAGGCTCGTGTCCCAGCAGTGGGGACAAAATGAGCTGATGGTGGTGATGAGTGCTTTACTAAACGGTCACTGAGTTACCTAAACGTTGGTTTTCCTGTTTCGATTCCTTATAGCAACTCCTATAAGTTTGTTAAATATTATTATTATTTATCAACACTTACCATCTACTCTTACTTTGTAAGCCAAAGGAGTTTTATTATTGCATGGCCACGATAGCGTAGTTGGGAGTGCACCTGACCCGGACTGTCTGATGGTGCGGGGTTGAATCCCACTAGTGGAATTTATTTACATCAACATTTGCGTTATGTTATATTTAATAATTGTAATTAATTGTTGTTAATCGTATTGGAGAGGCCTATGTCCAGCAGTGGACTAGTTTATGGCTGCTAATAAGGATGAAGGGTATTGAATTAATTTCGTATATTTAATTTTGCCGTTTATTATTGACTTTGCCACTATGAGTTCTTCACAGGCCACACCACATGTCAACAATAATAGCTAGATTAGGTGGTTATGAATAAATATTTTCTATTTTTATTTTACTTCCCCCAATTCCTATTATTACCACTAGTCAGCGGTATTACAGATTAAATAATAGTTGCGGTATCCTGCATTGTTGTGTTCCTACTACTGCTTAGTTATAAAGTTGAGTTGAGAAGCTTGGTGTCACAAATGTGTATAAAATTAGGAAGTTCGCAACTTCTGGCAATCCGAGCCGAGGCAGGTGCAATCTTAGCATAAAACTAAACTTCAAGGTTCTATCAAAGTCA